>OV815273.1:42574440-43206993 GCA_929108145.2 Limnephilus rhombicus | reverse complement strand
AAAAAAATAACATCGTTTTAACACTTGGGCTCGGTAGTTTGAGCACTTGGGGTCGGTCATAACTTTGGCCCTATGGCACCGATCCAGCTGAAAATTTGGATTTTTATTAAAAATCGTGATCTGTGCACGAGTCAAATTTCATGTTGTAAATTTCGGTCAAACACGAGTCAAATTTCATTTTGTAAATTTCTGTCGGTTCGGTGGCATTGGGCCGAAATTATGACGGACCCCATGTGTTTAGACGACCGACCTCGAGTGTTAAAGTTATTGATTTTTTTAAATTATTCTTTTGGAAGTTACCAAAACTCTCTGAATTAGAAAAGATTTTTTAATGATTTATGTACAGACCACTCTGTATCTGATAAGTATCTGATTCACTTGATCGTGCCATGTCTTCCTCGGTTGTCCCCGACTTCTTCTACCATTCACATTCACGTCGTATATTCTTCTTACACTACTTTCTTCGTTCATTCGCTCTACATGCCCATACCATCTGAGGGTCCCTTTCTTAATCTTACTCATTATGCTTACATCAGCCTTTGCCACACTTGTGGTCGTTCATAATATGGCACCGATCCGGCTGAAATTTTGCATTTTTACTAAAAATCGTGGTCTGTGCACGAGTCAATCAAAAAATCTGTCAAATGAAGGATTTTAAAATAAAACATCGTTTTAACACTTGGGCTCGGTAGTTTGAGCAGTTGGGGTCGGTCATAACTTTGGCCCTATGGCACCGATCCGGCTGAAAATTTGAATTTTTATTAAAAATCGTGGTCTGTGCACGAGTCAATCAAAAAATCTGTCAAAAGAAGAATTTTAAAAAAAATCATCGTTTAAAACACTTGGGCTCGGTCGTTTGAGCACTTGGGGTCGGTCATAACTTTTAACACTCTGGGACGTTCATAACTTCGGCCCTATGGCACCGATCCGACTGAAATTTTGGATTCTTACTAAGAATCGTGGTCTGTGCACGAGTCGATCAAAAAATCTGTCAAAAGAAGGATTTTTAAAAAAATCATCGTTTTAAACACTTGGTCCCGGTCGTTTTAGCACTTCGGGTCGCTCATAACTACGGCTTTATGGCACCGATCCGGCTGAAATTTTGCATTTTTACTAAAAATCGTGGTCTGTGCACGAGTCAATCAAAAAATCTGTCAAATGAAGGATTTTAAAAAAAACATCGTTTTAACACTTGGGCTCGGTAGTTTGAGCACTTGAGGTCGTCATAACTTTGGCCCTATGGCACCGATCCGGCTGAAAATTTGGATTTTTATTAAAAATCGTGGTCTGTGCACAAGTCAAATTTCAAGTTGTAAATTTCGGTCAAACACGAGTCAAATTTCATTTTGTAAGTTTCTGTCGGTTCGGTGGCATAGGGCCGAAATTATGACGGACCCAAGTGTTTAGACGACCGACCCCGAGTGTTAAAGTTATTGATTTTTTTAAATATTCTTTTGGAAGTTACCAAAACTCTCTGAATTAGAAAAGATTTTATAATGATTTATGTACAGACCCCTCTGTATCTGATAAGTATCTGATTCACTTGATCGTGCCATGAGTTCCTCGGGCGTCCCCGACTTCTTCTACCATTCACATTCACGTCGTATATTCTTCTTACACTACTTTCTTCGTTCATTCGCTCTACATGCCCAAACCATCTGAGGGTCCCTTTCTTAATCTTACTCATTATGCTTACATCAGCCTTTGCCACACTTGTGGTCGTTCATAATATGGCACCGATCCGGCTGAAATTTTGCATTTTTACTAAAAATCGTGGTCTGTGCACGAGTCAATCAAAAAATCTGTCAAATGAAGGATTTAAAATAAAACATCGTTTTAACACTTGGGCTCGGTAGTTTGAGCACTTGGGGTCGGTCATAACTTTGGCCCTATGGCACCGATCCGGCTGAAAATTTGAATTTTTATTAAAATCGTGGTCTGTGCACGAGTCAATCAAAAAATCTGTCAAAAGAAGAATTTTAAAAAAAATCATCGTTTTAACACTTGGGCTCGGTCGTTTGAGCACTTGGGGTCGGTCATAACTTTTAACACTCTGGGACGTTCATAACTTCGGCCCTATGGCACCGATCCGACTGAAATTTTGGATTCTTACTAAGAATCGTGGTCTGTGCACGAGTCGATCAAAAAATCTGTCAAAAGAAGGATTTTAAAAAAATCATCGTTTTAACACTTGGTCCCGGTCGTTTTAGCACTTCGGGTCGCTCATAACTACGGCTTTATGGCACCGATCCGGCTGAAATTTTGCATTTTTACTAAAAATCGTGGTCTGTGCAACGAGTCAATCAAAAAATCTGTCAAATGAAGGATTTAAAAAAAAAACATCGTTTTAACACTTGGGCTCGGTAGTTTGAGCACTTGAGGTCGGTCATAACTTTGGCCCTATGGCACCGATCCGGCTGAAAATTTGGATTTTTATTAAAAATCGTGGTCTGTGCACAAGTCAAATTTCAAGTTGTAAATTTCGGTCAAACACGAGTCAAATTTCATTTTGTAAGTTTCTGTCGGTTCGGTGGCATAGGGCCGAAATTATGACGGACCCAAGTGTTTAGACGACCGACCCCGAGTGTTAAAGTTATTGATTTTTTTAAATTATTCTTTTGGAAGTTACCAAAACTCTCTGAATTAGAAAAGATTTTATAATGATTTATGTACAGACCCCTCTGTATCTGATAAGTATCTGATTCACTTGATCGTGCCATGTGTTCCTCGGGCGTCCCCGACTTCTTCTACCATTCACATTCACGTCGTATATTCTTCTTACACTACTTTCTTCGTTCATTCGCTCTACATGCCCAAACCATCTGAGGGTCCCTTTCTTAATCTTACTCATTATGCTTACATCAGCCTTTGCCACACTTGTGGTCGTTCATAATATGGCACCGATCCGGCTGAAATTTTGGATTTTTATTAAAAATCGTGGTCTGTGCCCGAGTCAATCAAAAAATCTGTCAAAAGAAGGATTTTTAAAAAAATCATCGTTTTAACACTTGGTCCCGGTCGTTTTAGCACTTCGGGTCGGTCATAACTACGGCCCTATGGCACCGATCCGGCTGAAATTTTTCATTTTTACTAAAAATCGTGGTCTGTGCACGAGTCAATCAAAAAATCTGTCAATGAAGGATTTAAAAAAAAAAACATCGTTTTAAACACTTGGGCTCGGTAGTTTGAGCACTTGGGGTCGGTCATAACTTTGGCCCTATGGCACCGATCCGGCTGAAAATTTGGATTTTTATTAAAAATGGTGGTCTGTGCACGAGTCAAATTTCAAGTTGTAAATTTCGGTCAAACACGAGTCAAATTTCATTTTGTAAGTTTCTGTCGGTTCGGTGGCATAGGGCCGAAATTATGACGGACCCAAGTGTTTAGACGACCGACCCCGAGTGTTAAAGTTATTGATTTTTTAAATTATTCTTTTGGAAGTTACAAAACTCTCTGAATTAGAAAAGATTTTTTAATGATTTATGTACAGACCCCTCTGTATCTGATAAGTATCTGATTCACTTGATCGTGCCATGTGTTCCTCGGCCGTCCCCGACTTCTTCTACCATTCACATTCACGTCGTATATTCTTCTTACACTACTTTCTTCGTTCATTCGCTCTACATGCCCAAACCATCTGAGGGTCCCTTTCTTAATCTTACTCATTATGCTTACATCAGCCTTTGCCACACTTGTGGTCGTTCATAATATGGCACCGATCCGGCTGAAATTTTGCATTTTTACTAAAAAATCGTGGTCTGTGCACGAGTCAATCAAAAAATCTGTCAAATGAAGGATTTAAAATAAAACATCGTTTTAACACTTGGGCTCGGTAGTTTGAGCACTTGGGGTCGGTCATAACTTTGGCCCTATGGCACCGATCCGGCTGAAAATTTGAATTTTTATTAAAAATCGTGGTCTGTGCACGAGTCAATCAAAAAATCTGTCAAAAGAAGAATTTAAAAAAAAATCATCGTTTTAAACACTTGGGCTCGGTCGTTTGAGCACTTGGGGTCGGTCATAACTTTTAACACTCTGGGACGTTCATAACTTCGGCCCTATGGCACCGATTCGACTGAAATTTTGGATTCTTACTAAGAATCGTGGTCTGTGCACGAGTCGATCAAAAAATCTGTCAAAAGAAGGATTTTTAAAAAAATCATCGTTTTAACACTTGGTCCCGGTCGTTTTAGCACTTCGGGTCGCTCATAACTACGGCTTTATGGCACCGATCCGGCTGAAATTTTGCATTTTTACTAAAAATCGTGGTCTGTGCACGAGTCAATCAAAAAATCTGTCAAATGAAGGATTTTAAAAAAAACATCGTTTTAACACTTGGGTCGGTAGTTTGAGCACTTGGGGTCGGTCATAACTTCGGCCCTATGGCACCGATCCGGCTGAAATTTTGGATTTTTATTAAAAATCGTGGTCTGTGCCCGAGTCAATCAAAAAATCTGTCAAAAGAAGGATTTTTAAAAAAATCATCGTTTTAACACTTGGTCCCGGTCGTTTTAGCCCTTCGGGTCGGTCATAACTACGGTCCTATGGCACCGATCCGGCTGAAATTTTTCATTTTTACTAAAAATCGTGGTCTGTGCACGAGTCAATCAAAAAATCTGTCAAATGAAGGATTTAAAAAAAAAACATCGTTTTAACACTTGGGCTCGGTAGTTTGAGCACTTGGGGTCGGTCATAACTTTGGCCCTATGGCACCGATCCAGCTGAAAATTTGGATTTTTATTAAAAATCGTGATCTGTGCACGAGTCAAATTTCATGTTGTAAATTTCGGTCAAACACGAGTCAAATTTCATTTTGTAAATTTCTGTCGGTTCGGTGGCATTGGGCCGAAATTATGACGGACCCATGTGTTTAGACGACCGACCTCGAGTGTTAAAGTTATTGATTTTTTTAAATTATTCTTTTGGAAGTTACCAAAACTCTCTGAATTAGAAAAGATTTTTTAATGATTTATGTACAGACCACTCTGTATCTGATAAGTATCTGATTCACTTGATCGTGCCATGTCTTCCTCGGTTGCTTCGGGTCGCTCATAACTACGGCTTTATGGCACCGATCCGGCTGAAATTTTGCATTTTTACTAAAAATCGTGGTCTGTGCACGAGTCAATCAAAAAATCTGTCAAATGAAGGATTTAAAAAAAAAACATCGTTTTAACACTTGGGTCGGTAGTTTGAGCACTTGGGGTCGGTCATAACTTCGGCCCTATGGCACCGATCCGGCTGAAATTTTGGATTTTTATTAAAAATCGTGGTCTGTGCCCGAGTCAATCAAAAAATCTGTCAAAAGAAGGATTTTTAAAAAAATCATCGTTTTAACACTTGGTCCCGGTCGTTTTAGCCCTTCGGGTCGGTCATAACTACGGTCCTATGGCACCGATCCGGCTGAAATTTTTCATTTTTACTAAAAATCGTGGTCTGTGCACGAGTCAATCAAAAAATCTGTCAAATGAAGGATTTAAAAAAAAAACATCGTTTTAACACTTGGGCTCGGTAGTTTGAGCACTTGGGGTCGGTCATAACTTTGGCCCTATGGCACCGATCCAGCTGAAAATTTGGATTTTTATTAAAAATCGTGATCTGTGCACGAGTCAAATTTCATGTTGTAAATTTCGGTCAAACACGAGTCAAATTTCATTTTGTAAATTTCTGTCGGTTCGGTGGCATTGGGCCGAAATTATGACGGACCCATGTGTTTAGACGACCGACCTCGAGTGTTAAAGTTATTGATTTTTTTAAATTATTCTTTTGGAAGTTACCAAAACTCTCTGAATTAGAAAAGATTTTTTAATGATTTATGTACAGACCACTCTGTATCTGATAAGTATCTGATTCACTTGATCGTGCCATGTCTTCCTCGGTTGTCCCCGACTTCTTCTACCATTCACATTCACGTCGTATATTCTTCTTACACTACTTTCTTCGTTCATTCGCTCTACATGCCCATACCATCTGAGGGTCCCTTTCTTAATCTTACTCATTATGCTTACATCAGCCTTTGCCACACTTGTGGTCGTTCATAATATGGCACCGATCCGGCTGAAATTTTGCATTTTTACTAAAAATCGTGGTCTGTGCACGAGTCAATCAAAAAATCTGTCAAATGAAGGATTTAAAATAAAACATCGTTTTAACACTTGGGCTCGGTAGTTTGAGCAGTTGGGGTCGGTCATAACTTTGGCCCTATGGCACCGATCCGGCTGAAAATTTGAATTTTTATTAAAAATCGTGGTCTGTGCACGAGTCAATCAAAAAATCTGTCAAAAGAAGAATTTTAAAAAAAATCATCGTTTAAACACTTGGGCTCGGTCGTTTGAGCACTTGGGGTCGGTCATAACTTTTAACACTCTGGGACGTTCATAACTTCGGCCCTATGGCACCGATCCGACTGAAATTTTGGATTCTTACTAAGAATCGTGGTCTGTGCACGAGTCGATCAAAAAATCTGTCAAAAGAAGGATTTTTAAAAAAATCATCGTTTTAACACTTGGTCCCGGTCGTTTTAGCACTTCGGGTCGCTCATAACTACGGCTTTATGGCACCGATCCGGCTGAAATTTTGCATTTTTACTAAAAATCGTGGTCTGTGCACGAGTCAATCAAAAAATCTGTCAAATGAAGGATTTAAAAAAAAACATCGTTTTAACACTTGGGCTCGGTAGTTTGAGCACTTGAGGTCGGTCATAACTTTGGCCCTATGGCACCGATCCGGCTGAAAATTTGGATTTTTATTAAAAATCGTGGTCTGTGCACAAGTCAAATTTCAAGTTGTAAATTTCGGTCAAACACGAGTCAAATTTCATTTTGTAAGTTTCTGTCGGTTCGGTGGCATAGGGCCGAAATTATGACGGACCCAAGTGTTTAGACGACCGACCCCGAGTGTTAAAGTTATTGATTTTTTTAAATTATTCTTTTGGAAGTTACCAAAACTCTCTGAATTAGAAAAGATTTTATAATGATTTATGTACAGACCCCTCTGTATCTGATAAGTATCTGATTCACTTGATCGTGCCATGTGTTCCTCGGGCGTCCCCGACTTCTTCTACCATTCACATTCACGTCGTATATTCTTCTTACACTACTTTCTTCGTTCATTCGCTCTACATGCCCAAACCATCTGAGGGTCCCTTTCTTAATCTTACTCATTATGCTTACATCAGCCTTTGCCACACTTGTGGTCGTTCATAATATGGCACCGATCCGGCTGAAATTTTGGATTTTTATTAAAAATCGTGGTCTGTGCCCGAGTCAATCAAAAAATCTGTCAAAAGAAGGATTTTTAAAAAAATCATCGTTTCAACACTTGGTCCCGGTCGTTTTAGCACTTCGGGTCGGTCATAACTACGGCCCTATGGCACCGATCCGGCTGAAATTTTTCATTTTTACTAAAAATCGTGGTCTGTGCACGAGTCAATCAAAAAATCTGTCAAATGAAGGATTTAAAAAAAAAAACATCGTTTTAACACTTGGGCTCGGTAGTTTGAGCACTTGGGGTCGGTCATAACTTTGGCCCTATGGCACCGATCCGGCTGAAAATTTGGATTTTTATTAAAAATGGTGGTCTGTGCACGAGTCAAATTTCAAGTTGTAAATTTCGGTCAAACACGAGTCAAATTTCATTTTGTAAGTTTCTGTCGGTTCGGTGGCATAGGGCCGAAATTATGACGGACCCAAGTGTTTAGACGACCGACCCCGAGTGTTAAAGTTATTGATTTTTTTAAATTATTCTTTTGGAAGTTACCAAAACTCTCTGAATTAGAAAAGATTTTTTAATGATTTATGTACAGACCCCTCTGTATCTGATAAGTATCTGATTCACTTGATCGTGCCATGTGTTCCTCGGCCGTCCCCGACTTCTTCTACCATTCACATTCACGTCGTATATTCTTCTTACACTACTTTCTTCGTTCATTCGCTCTACATGCCCAAACCATCTGAGGGTCCCTTTCTTAATCTTACTCATTATGCTTACATCAGCCTTTGCCACACTTGTGGTCGTTCATAATATGGCACCGATCCGGCTGAAATTTTGCATTTTTACTAAAAATCGTGGTCTGTGCACGAGTCAATCAAAAAATCTGTCAAATGAAGGATTTAAAATAAAACATCGTTTTAACACTTGGGCTCGGTAGTTTGAGCACTTGGGGTCGGTCATAACTTTGGCCCTATGGCACCGATCCGGCTGAAAATTTGAATTTTTATTAAAAATCGTGGTCTGTGCACGAGTCAATCAAAAAATCTGTCAAAAGAAGAATTTTAAAAAAAATCATCGTTTTAACACTTGGGCTCGGTCGTTTGAGCACTTGGGGTCGGTCATAACTTTTAACACTCTGGGACGTTCATAACTTCGGCCCTATGGCACCGATTCGACTGAAATTTTGGATTCTTACTAAGAATCGTGGTCTGTGCACGAGTCGATCAAAAAATCTGTCAAAAGAAGGATTTTTAAAAAAATCATCGTTTTAACACTTGGTCCCGGACGTTTTAGCACTTCGGGTCGGTCATAACTACGGCCCTATGGCACCAAACCGGCTGAAATTTTTCATTTTTACTAAAAATCGTAGTCTGTGCAGGAGTCAATCAAAAAATCTGTCAAAGAAGGATTTAAAAAAAAACATCGTTTTAACACTTGGGCTCGGTCGTTTGAGCACTTGGGGTCGGTCATAACTTTAAACACTCTGGGACGTTCATAACTTCGGCCCTATGGCACCGATCCGACTGAAATTTTGGATTCTTACTAAGAATCGTGGTCTGCGCACGAGTCGATCAAAAAATCTGTCAAAAGAAGGATTTTTAAAAAAATCATCGTTTTAACACTTGGTCCCGGACGTTTTAGCACTTCGGGTCGGTCATAACTACGGCCCTATGGCACCAATCCGGCTGAAATTTTTCATTTTTACTAAAAATCGTAGTCTGTGCACGAGTCAATCAAAAAATCTGTCAAATGAAGGATTTAAAAAAAAAACATCGTTTTGACACTTGGGCTCGGTAGTTTGAGCACTTGGGGTCGGTCATAACTTTGGCCCTATGGCACCGATCCGGCTGAAAATTTGGATTTTTATTAAAAATCGTGGTCTGTGCACGAGTCAATCAAAAAATCTGTCAAATGAAGGATTTAAAAAAAAACATCGTTTTAACACTTGGGCTCGGTAGTTTGAGCACTTGGAGTCGGTCATAACTTTGGCCCTATGGCACAGATCCGGCTGAAAATTTGGATTTTTATTAAAAATCGTGGTCTGTGCACGAGTCAAATTTCAAGTTGTAAATTTCGGTCAAACACGAGTCAAATTTCATTTTGTAAGTTTCTGTCGGTTCGGTGGCATAGGGCCGAAATTATGACGGACACAAGTGCTTAGACGACCGACCCCGAGTGTTAAAGTTATTGATTTTTTAAAATTATTCTTTTGGAAGTTACCAAAACTCTCTGAATTAGAAAAGATTTTTTAATGATTTATGTACAGACCACTCTGTATCTGATAAGTATCTGATTCACTTGATCGTGCCATGTCTTCCTCGGTTGTCCCCGACTTCTTCTACCATTCACATTCACGTCGTATATTCTTCTAACACTACTTTCTTCGTTCATTCGCTCTACATGCCCAAACCATCTGAGGGTCCCTTTCTTAATCTTACTCATTATGCTTACATCAGCCTTTGCCACACTTGTGGTCGTTCATAATATGGCACCGATCCGGCGGAAATTTTGGATTTTCATTAAAAATCGTGGTCTGTGCCCGAGTCAATCAAAAAATCTGTCAAAAGAAGGATTTAAAAAAAATCATCGTTTTAACACTTGGGCTCGGTCGTTTGAGCACTTGGGGTAGGTCATAACTTTAAACACTTGGGGTCGGTGATAACTTTGGCTTTATGGCACCGATCCGGCTGAAATTTTGGATTTTTATTAAATATCGTGATGTGTGCACGATTCAATCATAAAATCTGTCAAAAGAAGGATTTAAAAAAAAATATCGTTATAACACTTGGTCTCAGTTGTATTAGCACTTCATGTCGGTCATAACTTCGGCCCTATGGCACCGATCCGGCTGAAATTTTGGATTTTTATTAAAAATCCTGGTCTGTGCTCGAGTCAATCAAAAAATCTGTCAAAAGAAGGATTTTTTTAAAAATCATCGTTTTAACACTTGGTCCCGGTCGTTTTAGCACTTCGGGTCGGTCATAACTACGGCCCTATGGCACCGATCCGGCTGAAATTTTTCATTTTTACTAAAAATCGTGGTCTGTGCACGAGTCAATCAAAAAATCTGTCAAATGAAGGATTTAAAAAAAACGTCGTTTTAACAGTTGGGCTCGGTAGTTTGAGCACTTGGGGTCGGTCATAACTTTTAACACTCTGGGACGTTCATAACTTCGGCCCTATGGCACCGATCCGGCTGAAATTTTGCATTTTTACTAAAAATCGTGGTCTGTGCACGAGTCAATCAAAAAATCTGTCAAATGAAGGATTTAAAAAAAAACATCGTTTTAACACTTGGGCTCGGTAGTTTGAGCACTTGGGGTCGGTCATAACTTCGGCCCTATGGCACCGATCCGGCTGAAATTTTGGATTTTTACAAAAAATCGTGGTCTGTGTACGAGTCAATAAAAAAATCTGCCAAAAGAAGGATTTTTAAAAAATCATCGTTTTAACACTTGGGCTCGGTCGTTTGAGCACTTGGGGTAGGTCATAACTTTATACACTTGGGGTCGGTGATAACTTTGGCTGTATGGCACCGATCCGGCTGAAATTTTGGATTTTTATTAAATATCGTGATCTGTGCACGTGTCAATTTTCAAGTTGTAAATTATAGTTGGAAATTATGACGGACCCATGTGTTTAGACGACCGACCCCGAGTGTTAAAGTTATTGATTTTTTTAAATTATTCTTTTGGAAGTTAATAAAATAAAATCTGTCAAAAGAAGGATTTAAAAAAAATTATTAACGTTTTAACACTTGGGCTCGGTAGTTTGAGCACTTGGGGTCGGTCATAACTTCGGCCCTATGGCACCGATCCGGCTGAAATTTTGCATTTTTACTAAAAATCGTGGTCTGTGCACGTGTCAATTTTCAAGTTGTAAATTTCGGTCAAACACGAGTCAAATTTCATTTTGTAAATTTCTGTCGGTTCGGTGGCATTGGGCCGAAATTATGATGGACCCATGTGTTTAGACGACCGACCCCGAGTGTTAAAGTTATTGATTTTTTTAAATTATTCTTTTGGAAGTTACCAAAACTCTCTGAATTAGAAAAGATTTTTTAATGATTTATGTACAGACCACTCTGTATCTGATAAGTATCTGATTCACTTGATCGTGCCATGTCTTCCTCGGGCGTCCCCGACTTCTTCTACCATTCACATTCACGTCGTATATTCTTCTTACACTACTTTCTTCGTTCATTCGCTCTACATGCCCAAACCATCTGAGGTTCCCTTTCTTAATCTTACTCATTATGCGTACATTAGCCTTTGCCACACTTGTGGTCGTTCATAATATGGCACCGATCCGGCTGAAATTTTGGATTCTTATTAAAAATCCTGGTCTGTGCCCGAGTCAATCAAAAAATCTGTCAAAAGAAGGATTTTTAAAAAAATCATCGTTTTAACACTTGGTCCCGGTCGTTTTAGCCCTTCGGGTCGGTCATAACTACGGCCCTATGGCACCGATCCGGCTGAAATTTTGCATTTTTACTAAAAATCGTGGTCTGTGCACGTGTCAAATTTCAAGTTGTAAATTTCGGTCAAACACGAGTCAAATTTCATTTTGTAAATTTCTGTCGGTTCGGTGGCATAGGGCCGAAATTATGACGGACCCATGTGTTTAGACGACCGACCCCGAGTGTTAAAGTTATTGATTTTTTAAAATTATTCTTTTGGAAGTTACCAAAACTCTCTGAATTAGAAAAGATTTTTTAATGATTTATGTACAGACCACTCTGTATCTGATAAGTATCTGATTCACTTGATCGTGCCTTGTCTTCCTCGGGTGTCCCCGACTTCTTCTACCATTCACATTCGCGTCGTATATTCTTCTTACACTACTTTCTTCGCTCATTCGCTCTACATGCCCAAACCATCTCAGGTTCCCTTTCTTAATCTTACTCATTATGCTTACATTAGCCTTTGCCACACTTGTGGTCGTTCATAATATGGCACCGATCCGGATGAAATTTTGGATATTTATTAAAAATCGTGGTCTGTGCACGAGTCAATCAAAAAATCTGTGAAATGAAAGATTTTAAAAAAAAACATCGTTTTAACACTTGGGCTCGGTAGTTTGAGCACTTGGGGTCGGTCATAACTTTGGCCCTATGGCACCGATCCAGCTGAAAATTTGGATTTTTATTAAAAATCGTGGTCTGTGCACGAGTCAAATTTCAAGTTGTAAATTTCGGTCAAACACGAGTCAAATTTCATTTTGTAAATTTCTGTCGGTTCGGTGGCATAGTGCCGAAATTATGACGGACCCATGTGTTTAGACGACCGACCCCGAGTGTTAAAGTTATTGATTTTTTTAAATTATTCTTTTGGAAGTTACCAAAACTCTCTGAATTAGAAAAGATTTTTTAATGATTTATGTACAGACCACTCTGTATCTGATAAGTATCTGATTCACTTGATCGTGCCATGTCTTCCTCGGGCGTCCCCGACTTCTTCTCCCATTCACATTCACGTCGTATATTCTTCTTACACTACTTTCTTCGTTCATTCGCTCTACATGCCCAAACCATCTGAGGGTCCCTTTCTTAATCTTACTCATTATGCTTACATCAGCCTTTGCCACACTTGTGGTCGTTCATAATATGGCACCGATCCGGCTGAAATTTTGGATTTTTATTAAAAATCGTGGTCTGTGCCCGAGTCAATCAAAAAATCTGTCAAAAGAAGGATTTAAAAAAAAATCATCGTTTTAACATTTGGGCTCGGTCGTTTGAGCACTTGGGGTCGGTCATAACTTTTAACACTATGGGACGTTCATAACTTCGGCCCTATGTCACCGATCCGACTAAAATTTTGGATTCTTACTAAGAATCGTGGTCTGTGCACGAGTCGATCAAAAAATCTGTCGAAAGAAGGATTTTAAAAAAAATCATCGTTTTAACACTTGGTCCCGGTCGTTTTAGCACTTCGGGTCGCTCATAACTACGGCCCTATGGCACCGATCCGGCTGAAATTTTGCATTTTTACTAAAAATCGTGGTCTGTGCACGAGTCAATCAAAAAATCTGTCAAATGAAGGATTTAAAAAAAAAACATCGTTTTAACACTTGGGTCGGTAGTTTGAGCACTTGGGGTCGGTCATAACTTCGGCCCTATGGCACCGATCCGGCTGAAATTTTGGATTTTTATTAAAAATCGTGGTCTGTGCCCGAGTCAATCAAAAAATCTGTCAAAAGAAGGATTTTTAAAAAAATCATCGTTTTAACACTTGGTCCCGGTCGTTTTAGCCCTTCGGGTCGGTCATAACTACGGTCCTATGGCACCGATCCGGCTGAAATTTTGCATTTTTACTAAAAATCGTGGTCTGTGCACGAGTCAATCAAAAAATCTGTCAAATGAAGGATTTAAAAAAAAAAACATCGTTTTAACACTTGGGTCGGTAGTTTGAGCACTTAGGGTCGGTCATAACTTTGGCCCTATGGCACCGATCCGGCTGTAAATTTGCATTTTTATTAAAAATCGTGATCTGTGCACGAGTCAAATTTCATGTTGTAAATTTCGGTCAAACACGAGTCAAATTTCATTTTGTAAATTTCTATCGGTTCGGTGGCATAGGGCCGAAATAATGACGGACCCAAGTGTTTAGACGACCGACCGCGAGTGTTAAAGTTGTTGATTTTTTTAAATTATTCTTTTGGAAGTTACCAAAACTCTCTGAATTAGAAAAGATTTTTTAATGATTTATGTACAGACCACTCTGTATCTGATAAGTATCTGATTCACTTGATCGTGCCATGTCTTCCTCGGTTGTCCCCGACTTCTTCTACCATTCACATTCGCGTCGTATATTCTTCTTACACTACTTTCTTCGTTCATTCGCTCTACATGCCCAAACCATCTGAGGTTCCCTTTCTTAATCTTACTCATTAGCTTACATTAGCCTTTGCCACACTTGTGGTCGTTCATAATATGGCACCGATCCGGCTGAAATTTTGGATTTTTATTAAAAATCGTGGTCTGTGCACGAGTCAATCAAAAAATCTGTCGAATGAAGGATTTAAAAAAAAAACATCGTTTTAACACTTGGGCTCGTTAGTTTGAGCACTTGGGGTCGGTCATAACTTTGGCCCTATGGCACCGATCCAGCTGAAAATTTGGATTTTTATTAAAAATCGTGGTCTGTGCACGAGTCAAATTTCAAGTTGTAAATTTCTGTCAAACACGAGTCAAATTTCATTTTGTAAATTTCTGTCGGTTCGGTGGCATAGGGCCGAAATTATGTCGGACCCATGTGTTTAGACGACCGACCCCGAGTGTTAAAGTTATTGATTTTTTTAAATTATTCTTTTGGAAGTTACCAAAACTCTCTGAATTAGAAAAGATTTTTTAATGATTTATGTACAGACCACTCTGTATCTGATAAGTATCTGATTCACTTGATCGTGCCATGTCTTCCTCGGGCGTCCCCGACTTCTTCTACCATTCACATTCGCGTCGTATATTCTTCTTACACTACTTTCTTCGTTCATTCTGAGGTTCCCTTTCTTAATCTTACTCATTATGCTTACATCAGCCTTTGCCACACTTGTGGTCGTTCATAATATGGCACCGATCCGGCTGAAATTTTGGATTTTTATTAAAAATCGTGGTCTGTGCCCGAGTCAATCAAAAAATCTGTCAAAAGGAGGATTTTTAAAAAATCATCGTTTTAACACTTGGTCTCGGTCGTTTAAGCACTTCGGGTCGGTCATAACTTCGGCTCTATGGCACCGATCCGGCTGAAATTTTGGATTCTTACTAAGAATCACGGTCTGTACATGAATCATTAAAAAATCTTTGCTAATTCAGAGAGTTTCAGTAACTTCCAAAAGAATAATTTTAAAAAAATCAACACTCAGGGTCGGTCGTTTAAACACTTGGGGTCGGTCATAATTTCGGCCCTATGCCACCAAACCGACTGAAATTTACACGAAGGCAGAGAGGACGGACCGCCAAACAACTCGGTCTTGGAACACACTCTTTGCCTCACTCACATTCATACATCGTCTCATACATTCTCTTCTATTATTCTGACTTTTGACATAGCCCGACTCAAGTATCTGATTCACTTGATCGTGCCATGTCTTCCTCGGGCGTTCCCGACTGTCGGGAGGGAGAGGGGGGTTGATGGATGAGTGGTGTGGGGAGAGGGAAGGTGGATGGGGGAGGAGTGGGGGAATGGAGTGGGTGGAGGGGGAGGGGGGGGGGGTGGTAGGTTTATGGGGGGAGTGGAGTGGGGGGAGGGGTGGGTGGAGGAGGAGGTGGATTGATGGGGGGAGTGGAGTGGGGAGAGGAAAGGTGGAAGAGGCTGAGCGGAAATCCCCTAATACCATGCGAGCGAAGCCGCGTGAAAAAGCTAGTAAATCATAATATTATTTTTATTAAATTTAAACCATTTCAAATCATTACTTGAAAATGTTATACGATACTTTCGTTTACGAATCCAACTCCTTTTTTATTATTTATAAATATCAATAATTATATTTTTTTAATCTGCAAATTTCGCAATTCGTAGAAAAACCGTACGCATATTATGAGAGTAATACTAATTAAAGCTGATAACTCGCAAACAGATTCACTCTTAATTAAAACCAGAATTGTGTTCAGAATATATTAACGAATGAATTTCAGTTCTGTATTCATCTGCTGATACATTTCGAAAGAGACTATTATTTTATTCGAAGTGCAGTTGGAGACTATGTACGGGCTGCCAGAATCAAAGAAAAACCATTTTCATGTCCTGAGTGTAGTTTTAATTCGCCAAATACAAATTTAATTTAAACCGTCTAATCACAGGAGACGCAAATTGTCCCACACATTTAATTTAAAAATAAAATTGTGAAATTATGTCCCAGACATTTAATCATCATCATCATCATTACATAGTATAAAATGAAGTCGCTCAAAATGTATGTGCGCGTTAATCTTTTAAACTACGCAACGGATTTTCATACGGTTTTCATACAGTAGTCGTTAGTGTTCTAAACACGAAATACACATATACACAAATTTATGTATTCAGGGTTGTTAAAGTGAGTTTGAAGGTACTATTTATTTATTTATTTATTTACGGACTTAGGTACGTCCAATTTAAAACAAAGTATAGAAATTAACAATGTAAGGATTCGGATGGTATATGATAGCAAAGACAAACAGTGAAAATAGAAGAAAAAATAAGTGTCAAGTCACGTCAAGACCTTGCAAAAATTAGGGTGAATAGGAAATATCTTCATTTGTAAAGAGCGACAGAAATCATTTAAGCTAATACCAAAAAAATCAAGGTCTTGACGTGAGTTGACCAGTCTACACATTCTGGACATTGGTGAGTTATAACCATAGTTAGTCGAGTGCTGATTGAGGAAAATCAGGTCTTTATTTCTGAGTCTACGTGAAGGTATATTAAATGTGAAATGTCCTAAAAAGCGGGAGATTTACATCATCAGCTGTTATTGGCCTATACAGGTTCTCATGCTGGCAGCGCAGCGCAACCAAAAAATTGACAATGAAATTTGGAAAATAGCAAATAAAAAAAATAATGAAAAACTTTTGGAACATAACATATAAATGATGTTATACGAGAGTTTTTAGTTAGAACAATGCTTTTTAGTTATTACACACAGGTTAGTTTACTGCTTAAATATAATAATATTACATATAGATATTTTTCGTAGTACATGCCTAGTCACACTCGGAACATGAAAAGGTTTTTCTCCACTGTGAATCAATCGCGCTGTGCATTTTTAAATCTCCTTTCGAGAACTTGAATAACTGCATTCGGGACAAGAAGGTTTTGTCTGCTGTAGGTAAACATGTGAATAACTGCATTCGGGACAAGAAGAAGGTTTTGTCTGCTGTAGGTAAACATGCGAATTTTTAGTGCCTCTTTTTAGAACATGAACAGTCGCAGTAGAAACATGTAAGAGGTTATATATCACTGTAAGTCAGCAAATGATTTCTAAGAAGTTCCTTTGTACAACATAAATAATTGCAGTCGGGACTTGAAAAAGGTTTTTCATCAGTGTGAGTTAGCATGTGCCGTTTAAGTTATTTTTTTTCGAGAAGAAGATTAGTTACAGTCAGGACATGAAATGGGTTTTTCTCCACTGTGTAAACATGTGATTTTTAGATTTCTCGTCGTAGTACTTGAATAGTTGTAGTCGGAACATGAAAAAGGTTTTTCTCTTCTGTGAATCATACGGTGGATTTTTAAATTGTTCTTTTGAGAACTTGTATAACTTCATTCCGGACAGGAAAATGATTTTGTCCGCTGTGCGTAAACATGTTATTTTTTGGCGCCTCTTTGTAGTCACAGTGGAAACATGTAAAAGGTATTATGTCACCTGGAGTAAGCAAATGATTTCTAAGAAGTTCCTTTGTACAACATGAATAATTGCAGTCGGGACATGAAAAAGGTTTTTGTCCGGTGTGGGTAAGCATGTACATTTTTGGATGCCGTTGTGTAGCACATGAATAGTCGCAATCGGGACAAGAAAAAGGTTTTTCGTCACTGTGAGTTAGCAAGTGCCGTTTTAGTTACTTTTTTCGAGAAGAGGAATAGTTGCAGTCAGGACATGAAAAAGGTCTTTCTCCGCTATGGGTAAACATGTGATTTAGATTTCTCTTCGTAGTACATAAATAGTTGCAGTCGGAACATGAAAAAGGTTTTTCTCCACTATGAGTCAGCAAGTGACTTCTTAGATATCCATTTTGAGGACACGAATAGTTGCAGTCAGGACATGAAAAAGGTTTTTCACTTCTGTGAATCATACTGTGGATTTGTAAATCTTCCCCTTTGAGAAATTGTATAACTGCATTCGGAACATGAATAAGGTTTTATTCCACTATGAGTCAGCTTGTGAATCATAGTGGAGTAAAGTGTTGGGCCACAGGGAAATAATAGGAAAATTACTTTCTTAGGGCCTCCTCAGTGCAGCTAATGTAAAAAAATAACATGTTGTAAAACCATGTAGGTATATAATAGGTCAATGTTAAATTGTGGAAATCCGGAAGGAATACACGGCCGATAAAAATTATAATAATTTCCAATAATTTTTATAAATAACAATTTGAATAAATAAAATGAACGATATACGCATGTATCGCGGGTTTTATTTATTTGTTTCCGCAAACGCGATTAAATCAAGAAAAAGGGTATTTAAGTGACATTTCAGTACGTTGCGTAACTTAATTGTGACTTTCAGGTAAAATTTGCCACTTGGGTGTTACGTAACGTTTAGGGGGGGGGGGGGGTAAAGTAAAATTTTATGGCGCGTTACAGGGGGGGGGGTCCAAAATCTTAAAAAATTGCGTTACGTAATACTTGAACGCCCCCATAGTCACTTTCGAAATTCGTTCTACGTAAAAAATTGGAAAATAGATGTCCTAGAGTAAGTAGGTATTTGATTTTCCCTTTTCAAATATCCAGTGTTGCATTGCAAGCATTGTATAATTAGTGGCGATCGCTCGAATTGCATTACAAGTAAACAGTATAAAATGAAGTCGCTCAAAATGCATGTGCGCATAGATCTTTTAAACTACGAAACAGATTTTCATGCTGTTTTCACCAATAGATAGAGTGATTCAAGGGGGAGGTTTATATTTATAAGACATGCTTATTATAGTAGAGAAAAGCCGAGAAATTCAAATATTCAATTCAGGCAGCGAGCAGCGGGCAACTGGCAAGCGGGTGGTGTGGATTTTATAAAGGTTGGGTAATGGCGTTGTGTTTCGTTAGCCACAGCAATGTGTGTCCTGGTCTGCTAGTTTAAAAATAAATTTGTGATTGCGATAAAAAGTTAAGATACAGTTTTATTACATTTTTTAAGAAAAGGAATCTGTATTTAAAATTTTTATTTTATTCTACTTTAGGTACTTTAATTCGAGTATTTGCATGGGTGTATTTTTGAGTCAATTCACATTTCCAATATCAAAATTTTAATATCTAGAAACAATAATGTTCTAATAATAATAAGCACGCGGAAAAATTACTTTATCTAGATTTTAGAACAATTTTGTTTTTTGCAAAAGGATAAAAAAAAACAGTAAAAAGGAACATTTAAAGAAATAATTATACGTTATCGTATACCGTAACTTTGTCAAAACTAAAAGATCACACGGGTGGCATTTCTAAGGTATCACTTACACTATAAAATACAATCATATTTTAATGAAAACGGGCACTTAAATGGAATGAAAACAATAATGTTGTGATCAAAACGGTTTCTTTCATATTTATTTATTTCATAATTATTTGATAAGTCACTTTAATATTGCGAAAGATTCGCTCTAAAGTAATCGATTATAAATCTTTGTTTTTTTCATTAAGTTATTTTTTACACATATTTAAAAAAAAAACCTTAGGGACATATATTTTTTAATTTTATCTATTGTTGAAATGGTATGAACTAATGATATAATGAATGATAACATTTTGTCTGATTTCTCAACACTTTGTTGTTGATTCATATATTTTTATCACTTATTATTTTCTCTGTTTATCATTTTATTTTTAAATTTTATTATTTTGCTTTTACTTAACTGTTTTGCATGACCAATATTTGTGTGTGTTATTTTTATTAAATTGTGAAATTATTAACCCGATACAGGCAAACCCTAGAGGGGTTAATAATTACATGCTAAAAATAAATATAATGTTTATAGATATTTTTTTCTTATTATTCGAAGGGTTCAACCAGTTTTCAGAATGTAAAATTCCATTTGAGGATTCATCTTCTGACACAATTAAAAGGAAAACATTATCTTATTCGAAGTTCAGTTATAAAATTCTAGTTGCAGACTCTGTATGTGCTGCCAGAGTCAAAGAAAAACCATTTTCATGTTCTCAGTGTACTTTTAGTTCGCCGCATACAGACTTAATTCAAACCAATTTTGTGTTGAGAATGTCCTCTTATATGAAGTTCAGTTATAATATTTATATTTGCAGACTATGTATGTGCTGCCAGAATCAATGAAAAACCATTTTCATGTCCTGAGTGTAGTTTTGATTCGCCAGGTACAGATTTAATTTAAACCAGTACAGAATGTAAAATTCCGGTTGGATTCTTCTGCTGACACATTTCGAAGGAAAACATTCTATAATTCGATGTGCAGTTATAAAATTCTAGTTGCAGACTATTTTTTTAATGCCAGAATCGAAGAAAAACCATTTTCATGTTCTGAGTGTAGTTTTAATTCACCACATACAAACTGGTTTTGTGTTCAGAATACAACGATAAATTAAATAACGGGTTGCAGATTCGAGTGCATTGAGTGAAGTTATTCATTGTGAAATCATTTGAGTTGTTTAATGTATATGTATAATGCTGTAAAATTCTGAGAAATTGATTGTTGCATTTGTAACTATTATTTGGAGACTCTAACGCAGTATCAATCAATCAACTTTGGAGTAGAAGTTATAAACATAATTTTCATTGAAAGAATTCTCATCAAATGGGATTATTAAAAAAACGGGCTCATATATAAATAGGTCATAATAAAAAAAAATGGATTTCCATATACAACCCCCCCGCCCCCCATTCCGCTTGAAGTACCCAAATAAAGGAGCGGCGAAATTTTCCTCCGCCCCGATGTTCTGAGTGTAGTTTTAATTGACCACATACAGATTTAATTAAAACCAGTTTTGTGTTCAGAATGTAAGTGTCGGCAGAATCAAAGAAAAACCCTTTTCATGTTCTGAGTGTAGTTTAGTTCTAATTCACCGCATACAGATTTACTTAAAACCAGTTTTGTGTTCAGAATGTAAGTGCCACTAGAATCAAAGAAAAACCATTTTTATGTTCTGAGTGTAGTTTCGATAAACCGCATACCCCCCCCCCCACCCCCCCCCCCCTTGAAAACCATTCTCCAACAATCTCAAAATCACCTCCAAGTCTTCTTTATTCATAGGATTATACATTTATCCTAAAATTAACCAGAAAAATAAGTTTTTCAAATCATAAATAAAGATGTACAACATTTTGTATACATCGTGGAAAGGTGCCACAGAGACTGATTGTGCACAATTCTGCACATCAAAATTCAAACACATCCATACGCTTATGTATTAGGTTCTTACATATGAAATTGGCGTTTTGCCGTACTTGCAACTTTGATCTCAAATATCTTCTCTTTGGTTAGGAATTTCAAATTCAAATTTATACAGCTATTTACTCATGTATTTGTGTTTCGAAAATTATAATTCATTTGTTTTTTCCTTAATTGTTTTTTTTTCTTTGTGTCACTTAGTTCACAAAATGGAAAACTTGAAATATCGCGTTATTTACGAGTACGAGTTCCACCGTGGCACCAGTGCTGCAGAAACGGCACGAAGGATTAATGATGTGTACGGCGACGGTGCCGCAAAAGAAAACACAGTGCGTTTTTGGTTCCAACGTTTTCGTTCTGGAAATTTCGACCTGCAGAACAAGTCCCGTGGACGGCCGGAGACCAAAGTTGATAATGAAGAATTGAAGGCTATTGTGGAAGCGGATCCATCGCAAACCACGTCCGAGTTAGCTGCAGGCTGCGGTGTTAGTGATAAAACTGTTTTAATCCACTTGAAGCAAATTGGGAAGGTGAAAAAGCTTGAAAAGTGGGTACCTCACGAATTGAGTGAAGCAAATCAACAAACGCGCGTTGACCGCTAGACCACACACTGCACAACAGACGGCTACCAAATTAGAGGAGCTTCAATTGGAATGTCTAAGACATCCACCGTACTCTCCGGACCTTGCCCCAACAGATTACCATTTTTTTCGAAATTTGGATAACTTCTTGCAAGGGAAAAAATTCAACTCCGATGGGGCAGTCCAAACCGCCTTCAAAGATTTTATTGAATCCCGTCCGAATGGTTTTTTTAGAAAAGGGATCAATGAACTACCCATGAGATGGCAAAAGTGCATAGATAGCAATGGTACATACTTTGATTAAATAAATAAATTATATTTTAAAAAATCGACTTTATGTTCCTCCCATACAAAACGCCAATTTCATATGTAGGGACCTAATATTTCACTATTTACTTCTTCAATTCGTACATTATTATTAGTAACATTTTAAAATTGCACCTACGTACTCCTTTTGTTAAATAATTATGAAATTTTAGTAAAAACAATGAAAACAAAATGTACTTACCAGCACTCCTGTCAAATGGTTCAGTCGCACTATTTGAAAGAACCAATATTTATAACTTTCACGGGTAAATGTCTCCACTAGTCATATTTTTAGGCAATTATAATGATGCTAGTCTAATAAAAAAAGGGGAAACATTAAAAAAAAACATTAAATTACACCTTATATTATGGTTTGAAATTAGTGTGCATAATTATGCTCAAGGGGTGTGAATGGGTTAAAAAAATATGTTCATATAAACCAATAAACGCTGATTCTGAATATATAAGTTTTATTTAATAATATTAAACGCAGAGTTTTTGAAAAATTATTAAAAAGTCCATTTTTAATCGGGTCGTAAAAATACAGCGTCAAGTTGGCATTACTGAAATGGTTAGTGGTGACGTCACTGTTCCTCGTGTCGTGACTTCACCGTAAAGTCATTGGATGGGAAATATACGGGAATGTAGGAATGACACAAGCCAGCGTATTAATTTATTTGTTTATTTACATATCCAGTGTTTATAGAGATTTAGTTGTTGTGTTATTAAACATTATTTAGGCCTAAATTATTCAGTATCAAAAATAGAGGTATCTCTATTAATTAAAATATTGAAAATTGTACAAAAAAAACTGTAAAAATATACTATATCATAATGCTACCTACTAGCCAAGGCCCAATCAAAATGGCCGCAATCGATCAGCTGATATCGTTTGCCTACACTTTTGTGGGTGATCCTTCGTTTTTGATAATATTGATTTTAAAAGCTAAAAAGATAATAATTTAAAATAATTTTTATACCACTCTCCCATAATAATAAACATAATATAATGAATAAATAATTCCACCTAAATAATGTTTTAACTTATCGAATAGTATCATCTTTCTTTCGTATAATTATCATACAAAATGATAACAACTGTTGAAAATAAAAATAACTTTTCAGGAGTCAATAGTCAATACACATGCGGTGGTTTTCGGGGACCTTGAAAAATTAAAACTTTGACAATTATTTTAACTATTAAAACTAACTCTAAAAAAAAATATATATGCAGTTATTTAAGTTTATTCAATAAAAAAAAATTAAAAAATAGACTGGAGTTCTCTATTATTTCAACTTTTGAATTCAGAAACGCCCGGGGTCTCAAAAGTTGCGTCTTACAAAGAAAATGAGAAGAGCATTTAATTTATTTTTTTTAAATGGTTATTAGCCCGCTAAATGCATTGAAAATCAGAAAACAAACCTAAAACTTATTTTTAAATTATTTTAATAATTTTTTTTTTCAATAATTTTACTTTTTAATGTTATTTTGTTATTAAAAAATGCGTATGGCTGACAGAAATTTAAAAAAAGCAAGTTTATGAATACAAGTAAGTCAACAACAATACTGATTTTATTCAGCAAAAGTGTTATTTTTCCCCTTTTATATTTTTAACGAACACATTACATATGTTTAAAAAAAAATGTTTTTTTGCATTCTTTGTACTGCAGTTATGGAATAAAAATAAAGTTTGGTACAAAATATAAAATATGGACCCTTTGTTTTATTTTTTTTCCAAATCACGAAATCTATTTTTTTTCAAAATTTCCGGCCATTTTAGTGGGCTAATAGTGAACAATAATTTAATTTATTTTTACATTTTCGAATAACTGCAGATCATATGAAACTTTTGAGACCCCGGTCGTTTAAAAATAAGGCAATTTTTTTTCTCTCTATGGAAAGCGACACAAGCGACGCAGCCTTAAAAAAGGGTATTATCGATCAACCGTATTAGACCTCTTGTCGAAGTGGTGGGTGCCCAAATCGACTAGAAAAAGAGAAAAAAATGAACGAACAACCGTAAATTTAACTATTTATTTTCAACAGAGGATTAATATTATACAAAATATACAATTATTTAACGGTGGCGGAGGTTGATGGTTGCAGGCATGGTGTGAGTTTTACAGCTTTCCAGTGAGTTCGGGAACAGCCTTGAACAGATCTTCTACCAGCCCAAAGTCAGCCACCTAGAAAGGAATAATAGAAAAAAACAGTGATAACAAAATTTTGATACACGTCATAAACACAGAAAGGAGAGTGTATGGCAATTTGGAATCCTCACAAAGTGGGAAACTCCCTCATATTGGAGAAGAACAAAACTTTGAGAATTCTATACATAAGGGAATGAGTCTACAATTATTCATGGCTCAATCTAATGAACTTCCTAATGCTGGCATTTCACTCCTTGCATCAGAAGGAAAGGCAATGTCGCCATGAACTTCTTCAGACTGATGGGAGGTTATTTTCTCGAGAACTCTGCTGTTTTGCAGAGCACAAGTCTCTATGTTCTTGATTACTAACGAAGATGTATTATCTTCTTGCCTATAGGACCAATCTGCCAATGTTTCAGTCGGTGGAGAGGAAATATTTTTGCTATATAAAATGGTCTATTATATTGACATATTTTACATCAGTAGGGGAGATTCAAAATGAAAAATATTTTAATATTAAGAATCTCTCCTCATTGGTGTGACCTAATACCGCCGCGTGCAAAATTTTATTACTTTTTAGCTGGTATCTAATTGGTAAAATGAAATAAACATTTATGTAACCACTGTTTTTATAAAAGTGACAAATCCACTAAACTTCACTAAGCATAGCTGAAACCATTTCAAACTAGGTTTCGGTTCTGAGTGGTGGTTTCCCGCCAGGGCGATACTAAAAGTATCTTCTCAAGACCATTTAAATTCTGAGTTTGAAAAACACAGAAATGTATTCATTTGCCAGGTTTTAAACCTACAATTTTGAGTCTGGAGTCTTAGCGCTCTACAGGTCAAAGTTAGCCATCATCAGTGGGAATTAATAGAATTAGAACTAGCCTGAAAGATGGGAGCCTCGGGATCCTTGTTGATGGCCACAATGGTCTTGGAGTCCTTCATACCCGCCAAATGCTGGATGGCTCCACTGATGCCCACAGCGATGTACAGGTCCTGGAAAAAATGACTCAATTTTTACTAACCAAACTTATTGTGCTCACCGTCCAAAAATTCTGTGTTTCTTAAAATTTATTCCAGTTTTTCTTCAGTGTCCCACTACAGGTAAACTAAATATTCATGGTGTCCAAAAAAACTCATACATAGTACAAGCAGGAAACGGGTGAATCTACATCATATTTGTAGTCAATTTTGTGGTGTAACTCTTTTAGATCTGAGCTTTCGTTTTCGAGTAAATCGAGTGAGTTTAGGTCAAATTTGAAAAACAAATCAATTATTTGTGGTTAAGATGAAGCCATAGTAAATAATGCAAAATCACACAAAATCATACGTTTTTGTTTTGAAAATTTGATCTCTTAGAAGTATTATAGATGCTTCAATTAAATACTGCGTATAGAACATACCTTGGCCCTTAAAAATATCGGTCAGTTTTTTAATAAGTCTTTTAATAAGCCTATAAAAAAATAAAATATAAAGTCTGTAAAAAACACTTTTAAGTCCAAACTCTCCTATTTATAAACCCCTTTTCGGATATGGTTTTATTGTTTAATGTAGCGAATTCAGTTTCTTTTATAATAATCGCAAAAAAAATTGATTTTTACGCCTGAAGTTCACAAAATAAAATAAAATATGCATTTTCGCATTGTTATTTTACAATACGGCCGGCAGTAGACGAATTTGGATTTTAAAAGTGAACTCTATGCCGTCCACCGAAGGGACATAACTAGACACGCCCGTTTTTTTTCAGTTCGCCCCCGAACGGAGCAGGAAACGGACGCTAGGCTCCACGTCGCTTTGTTCCGTGAAATTAATTTTAAAATTCTGTTTTATTACAATAAACAATGCGTAAAAAATGAGTTAATGTTTTTTACAGGCCTTTACGAAATCAACCTGTAAAAAAAATTCTCAAATACCTTTACGAACCTTTCCAAAAAGCTTTTTCTCAAGTATTTTTAAACTCCTCCCATAAAAGGGCGTGAATTCCGATTTAGATTTTTCCTGTACTATTGGATCGCCTTAATAGTTGTTTACGTAAAAATGTGTCGAAGCATAGACCATGTTCCAAAAAAAAATTTAACAGTCATTTTTACAAAAGTAAGTAGATGTTGCTGCACATTACAATAAAAATGTATATCCAGACACTCTCTAGCACATTTAGTTCAGGAAGAATCTTGCAATCGTGTATAAAGATAGCAGCCAATAAAAATAAAAATGCACGTTTTCATCCCGTGACAAAATATCTACTAAAACCTAACCTAACTTTACAGGATGTCTGTATTATTTTTGCCCCATTTTACTATTTTTGAACAAAAATTTATTGTCTTTATAAGATGTCTGTATTGTCCCATTTTTTGTAAGGTTAGGTTAGGTTTTAGTAATTATTTTGTTGGGGGATGTTTTGTTCGTGGAATATTTTGTCGTGGGATGAAAAGTCGCGGAATAAATAAAAATATGCATTAAGAAAATTAATGGTAGTTCTTAGTCTAAGTATGATACAGTTAAATATGACCGAAGGGGATAATGTAGAATTATCTCAGTGGGTAGAGCAGAGCCCCGGCAAGACAAAGGTCTTGGGTTCAATTCCCAGAAGGGACAACATCTTTTTTCTGATTTTTCTGTTTCAAATTTTTGTTTGAGAGCCGCTAATGTTAACTATCCGTATTGTTTTATGAGATTCTTATGCGCCGGTTGCTTCAATTAAGCCGGTATTTATAAGTAAGAGGGATTAATACAAACATGAGAAAGATTTTTTTACACATTTAATACTTACGGGAGCGACAATCTTTCCTGTCTGTCCGATCTGCATGTCGTTGGGGCAGAAACCGGCGTCTACGGCAGCGCGGGAAGCTCCTACAGCGGCGTTCAGCTTATCGGCTAGGTCAAACAACAGCTTGAAGTTATCTGCCGACTTGATGCCACGACCTACAACACAAATAACGTGTTTTAAACAGATGTACGAGGGGGAACCCAAAAGTAATCAGAAATCTCTTCTAGAGGGACAGGCTCTTTGTGAGAGTTCCATGAACCCTGCTGCAACAGCATGTCAGTAGAAGTTGTTATATGAAGCCGCATTTGGCTTCAATATTTTTTAAAATCTTATCTAGTTTTCCCCAATTTTTTAATGGCTAATTTTTCTGATTTTCAAAAGAATTTGCGTCTGGAGCCAGTGGGACCATGGCATCCCCAATTGGGGTATGATGTGAGGCTGAAGGTAATGAGGAAAAGAAGGATATGGGGAAGAGGGGGGTGGGGAAGTATCTGGCTATTCAGATCTGGTCACCAAACACGGCTAAAGCCATTTCAAGCAACATTTCAATTCTGAATGGCGGTCTTACACCAGGGCATTACTGAGAGTATCTTCCACTCTGGAACGTGCTGCAAATATACTATATATTATTTTAAATGAATAAATTGTGAATTAAGACAAATTAATCAAATAAAATTGATTTGCCAAGCCGGGATTCGATCCCGCGACCTTCGGAGTGCTAGTCAAGAGCCTTACCACTGGACTATGCCGGCCTATGCTACTATATATGAAAGGTTAATTATTTAATTATTAAATTTTAACATCTTTCTGGGCTTTTGCATCATTATATATTTTACGTAATTTACTGCATGATACAGAGACAACAAGTTTTTAATGTTCAGATAACAAAAAAACATTAATAAATAACTTTTTAAAAATTAACATTATACATTGTAAATATAAAGTTGCATTTAAATGTCTACGAAATACTAACTAACTAACTAACCATCACGCCGTTTCCCCGCAGGGGTAGGCAGAGAGGACGGACCGCCAAACAACTCGGTCTTGGCACACACTCTTTGCCTCACTCACATTCATACATCGTCTCATACATACTCTTCTATTATTCTGACTTTTGACATGGCCCGTCTCAAGTATCTGATTTACTTGATCGTGCCGATCTCTCTCTCTCTACGAAATACAATATATATCATATTATCTTAACCCCTCCGAATTTTCGAGATTATTAGCTTTTGGTGTCTTAAACGAAATGACATTTTACGAAAACTTTTAGTTATAACCGCTTCACAAAAGCTCTATAAATGAAACATTTCTGAACGTAGCCGAATAGTAAACACTGTTTTAGAAAGGTTACAAAATAGGCTTTCAAATTATTATATTACAAATAAATATTAACATTTGTAAATATTAAAATTTAGAACGCAAACATTAAAAATAGTTAAAAATGACTCACAGGATGTTTTTATGTGAAAACGGTACTAAAATCACAGATTATGCAAACAACAATACTTATTCTATTGTATATATGTGTAATAAACACTTTTGTCACCTCACTTTTTTATCATTTCATATAAAAATATTTAATAAAAATTTAAAATGTGGAGCGCGGTGGAGCTGCCGGTAGCAAATTTGCGCGGGTAAATATTTTTGTCAACTACACGATTGACAGCTGATTCCTGTTATGTATTTCCATAGACAACTTGATAGAAATGTGCAGCTTGATCTACTATCGACCTTTGACTTCTTATTTTAGGGATGTAACTAAAACAATAACGGAGTTATAACGATTTCTATGGAAACACACGCGCTGACGTATAAACACGCTTATTGTACTTGACTGCTGTCCTATTTTTAACGCTTATATCTGCTTACGTTGCGGAGGGGTTAATATATAAAGCAAAGTCGGGTTAGTTACACTATTTATAACTCGAGAACGGCTGAACCGATTTTGATGATCTTTGATTTGTTGGATTTGTCTCCGCCTCGGAAAACATAATAACTATTAAAACATCGCAAAAATTCACGAAAAAGAAAGTTATGACGAAAATTCATTTCCTCATACATTTAATTTGGAACGAATTTTCATCTTTTGAAAGAGCTGCAGGAATGTTGTGGTAGGTAGGTATAATATTGAAGTTTGCTTGAATTCCAAAAATTCAAAAACGTCAAATGTCAATGTGCTGATTGTTTTTCTTTTGTTCTTAAACATATAATGCTGCCTCTCTTTCTTACACACTAAATGTCAACAGTCGTAAATGGGACAAATGGTGAACGTATGTCTGCCCAACTCCATGAAAACAGCCACTTTTCAAAACATTCAAGGCGCATTGTGACGTGGGGTACTTATTGCAATTCGGTGAAGCCAATCAAATACATCTGCAAATTTGTCACAAAAGTCAGCGATATGGCGGTTTTTGGCGTTAAAACTACAAATAAAAAATCATGAAATCACACGCTATCAAGTTTGTGAGCTACAATGAGGCGATTTGGCGTGTATTCTCATTCCCCATTCATGAACGACATTCCATTGTTGTATATTTGGACATGCATCTGGAGAATGATCAGCGAGTTTATTTCATTACATCGATTGTTGCCAAACGTGCTGAAACACCTCCAGCAACAACATTGACCAGTTTCTTTTTCGATTTGCCAATGCGATCTGTTTGCCCGGACGTTGCTCTACTCTGAGATGCCACGTTATTACACTTTGTCGAAGAGATTTCCACGTCGGAAGCACGGTGATGTGGTTACTGATCTCCGGTTGTGCTGATACTGATGCTCTTGGTCGCATTTACACAGTTCATGTAAAAAGTAACGAATGCTTCTACTTTCGGTTGTTGCTGGTGAATGTTCGTGGGCCGACATCGTTTGAATCACAAGTCAATGATGTAGTGTGCCCAACAATTCGGGTTGCATGTCAGCAGATCAATTTGCTTGAAAACGATACTCATTGGGACATGACAATCACTGAAGCAATTATTTCTGCATCTCCAGTCTGATACGCACATTATTTGCTATCATTATTTCGACTTGTTTCCCATCGAATCCACGTGAAATATGGAACAAGTACAAAGATGACATGTCAGAAGACATTTTACAATGAAATCGTGTCAGTTCAGGGAATCCTGATCTCGAGGTGAATGACTTTGTTTTTGATCGAAGACATGTGTTACCTCATGTGCGGCAGTTTGTTAGTCAAGTTAGAAATAACAACGACAGATCGACGCTTCATGAATGCAGTGAATGAAATGAAACTTGCAATGAATGATGCTTTCAATCAAGAATTGGTACGTGAATGTGAATATGATCAATATGCATTGAACCAATCAGTTTGAACGAATGTACCACTGTTGTACCCCCAACAGAAGGAAGTGCACGATACGTTAATGAAGGCAGTTGATGATGGAAATGGTGGCTTATTTTTCCTCAATGCGCCCGGTGGAACTGAGAAGATATCTAACGACAACAAAACGAAAAATGTTGGATATCACAAGGTGCTTCAATGAAGGGAATCGACCCAAGTGCAACCTAGCCAGTAAATAGTTTTAACAGAAAGTAGTACAATAATGCCACGTGAATCATTTCGATTCGCTTTAATAAAGCAAATGCCTTGCTGCCACGTGAATTACATTTCTTAATTCAAAATACTCAAAAAGAGTATTAATTATAACTTTAAAAAAAATTAAATTAATTCAGCTAATAAGTTAACACAACAGTTATTGATTCTTAGGCGGTACGAAGTTCGCCGGGTCAGCTAGTAATATATATAAAACAAAGTCGGGTTAGTTACACTATTTATAACTCGAGATCGGCTGGACCGATTTTGATGATCTTTGATTTATTGGATTTGTCTCCGCCTCGGATAACAGAAGAACTATTAAAACATCGCAAAAATTCACGAAAAAGAAAGTTATGACGAAAATTAATTTTTTCATACATTTTGTATGGAACGAATTCTCATATTTTGAAAGAACTGCAGAAATATTGTCATAGGTATAATATTTAACTGTGCGTGAATTCCAAAAATTCAAAAACGTCAAATGTCAATGCGCTGATTGTTTTGCTTAAATGATATAATGCTGCCCCTCTTTCTTACACACTAAATAATAATAATAATACTTAGATGATTTATATAGCGCTGTTTTTGTGAAAAATCACCTTAAGGGCGCTCATTATTATTATTATAATACATTTTATTATTTTTTAATTGATAAAGTAATGTTTTTTAAGACAAGATTTTTATGCATAGCACAAAGGGTAACAATTATTATAAGCAATAACTATCAGCCTGAAACACTAAATGTCGATAGTCGAAAATGAGACAAACGGTGAAGTATGTCTGCACCCCTCCAAAGGAAAAATACAATAATAATAAATCTCTGAAACGAAACGCATTTTTTTTTACGTAAGCTCCACTCAGGACCTATGTCATCTTAGGGGATGCGGTGTAGAGGGTCTTTTTAAGGAAGGGTAGGATAGAGAGTTCTGGGAAGGAAAAAGGCATGAGGGGTGGGTAGGAATCTGGAGGTCAGTGTATCCGGGAGTGAATCCATCCCTCCAACTGCGGTGCAAGGCCATTGACCGGAATTGACCTTTTACCTTGACCTTTCCAGCCTGACTCTTTCGACCCATTGGTCGAGAGAATCTGGCTGGAAAGGTCAAAAGGCCTCCCTCAACCAGTCTCTCGATCCGGCCCGCCAAGCAGCAGGTGGGCAGACACATCCGCCACCAAGACCTGCACAAAAGTCACCCCATGAACCCGGGCATCCCCGTAAGTAAATTCCCATAAGTAAGTGGAAAAGTAAGAAAATCACAAAAAATATAAATCCGTACACAACGCCATCTCTGATACTGACAAAAACAAAACACGGACAGTTGGGCATCGATAATTGCTTCATTGTGTAATTTTTAACTTAATAAAAAAACTTAATTTGATTCAACAGTTATTGATTCTTAGGCGGTACGAAGTTCGTCGGGTCAGCTAGTATTATAATAAAAAATAGAAATGAAAAAATCAGGAACTAAAAAAACAATTTTGATTGCAGATGGCATAAAAATAATAATATAAGTTCATAAGACATAATTTACAAGTGATAAGAAGAATATATCAAATATGTGCAATTGCTCCTATGCGAAGCTCCTAAATAATAATATTATACAAAAAAATATCATTCAGGTATCTCTCAAATACAGGTAAGGGGCCATCCATAAATTACATCACACGAATTTCATGATTTTTTTAACCATAATCAAAGATTTCAATACAATGACTGGTGACACGTGACGTCAGCACTAACCATTCAGTAATACCAACTTTACAGTGTGTTTTGACGAGAGGTTTAAAAATGCACTTTTTAATAATTTTTTAAGAACTCTATGTTTAACTTGTAATCGGCCGGATACGCTCATTTGCGCGCAGCTTTTGCGCATGCGCGAAAAAAATATTTCGAAATAAAAAAGTTTGTCTGCGATTTTGACCCTTCTATGTACAGAATTTGTATGAAAACAAGGTCAGAATCGCTTGCGCCAACATCATTGATGATATAGCCACTAGTTTCATTCACCTGACAACACCAGATTATTTTTAAATGATTTTTATCTGTGGAATCGAAATGTCATTTTTGGCGCAAATTGAAGCTGTCAATATTGACGCGTGTTCCTAGACTAAAACATCATAAAACCTATTAATTTACGTAATTAACGCAAGTAATGTTGTTTTGGTGCATAGTTTATTGTTCTAGGAACGTGTTTCAGACAATGAAATATACGATAGCTCAAAATTAATCAACAAAACATTTAATTTAAAATTCAAAATCGTGTTTTGTTACGAAATTTCCGTATTTTTCCTGGAATTTGCGGGCCTTTGACAGGTTAAATATATTGTACATTAAACAGTACCTTACCATAATTTATTATATAAATTAAGTAGTATGGAGACCACACTATTGAATTGTATTCTAACAAGCTGCATACTAGCGATAAATAAACGATTTTTATAACTTCGACGAATCGAAGTCTTTGATAATTCTGATTATAAATCCCAGTGTCTTCATGCCTTTGTAAGTTATTTGTAGTAAGTGATTTACAAAATTTAATAGGGTATCAAACATAACTCCAGGATACCAAATTTCTTTCGACTTTTTCTAAGGTTTAGTTTTCTATAGTATACATAGTTAAATGACGGGGTCTTGATTCGACAAACTGTTGGTGGCTTACTATTTATCGATGTTGAGGAATAAGTTGTTAGCGATACACCAACATAATGATACAGATGACTTACAAAAGGCTTTTCTGAGTAAAACCAATGTTTTTAGTTTAATAAAATGAAATGTTGATTAATAATCAACCTCTTTCTGGAGGTTTTTTGACGAGTCTAAGTTAACCAATCAAATGAGAGAAAAAAATTCAGAGTGTGCAGTTCACACAAGGTAGAAATGAAAACTCGGAAAACTAAAGTAGATGAGAGTGGGGAGGCTACGAAGCACCGCACAAAGAAGAGACGGATAGGCTACGAAGCACCGCACAAAGAGGAGACCGATTAGTCTATCTCATTCTCTCGCAGGTTAAATCCTATAGATGTATGTGTTTGTCTCTTTTTAGTGTCGCTATTTTTCATTTCATCGACTTTCAAATCACAACGGTGCTAAAGTAGTTTTACACTTCAAAAACGCCTTGAGCGATAAAGATTTAAATGTTAATATGGTACCATATAAACTACTTACTGTGGTAGAGACAGTGAATCCACCTATATTATTTCACCATTTATCTTAATGTTTTAGGTTTAGTAAAAAAAAAAAATTGGTAGCTGTCACTTGAGGGCATGAGAAGTGAAACCCAAATTTTGATCCAGTGATTAGGAAACTGGGATAAAAATCCATAAAGAAAATGGTACAATAGAAACTAGTAATTATTATTAGCTTATAAGAAACCCACCTCCAGAAACAATGTTCTTTGCACTGGTCAGCTCCGGTCTGTCGGACTTGCTGAGCTCCTGAGACACCCACTGCGTGAGGTCGGTCTTGTAGTCCCCGGGGGCTGCGGCCTCCACCGCCGTGGTGCCCCCCTCCAGCGGAGCGGGCTCGAAAGAGGTGCCTCGCACCGTCACCACTTTCACGGCATCCAGGGACTGCACTGTCTGGATTGCGTTACCTGGTGAGAAGAAACGAGACTTTTACAATTTGTTTGTTCTGTTTTCACTATCAAGAATCGTAACGATTCAAACTATGACAATAATTTTAAAATATGATTTTCGAATTCCATTCTCTTTTCTTTATGTGAATACCATGCAAAAATCTCAACTACCGGGAACCGTCTGGAGCCAGTGGGTCCATGACCTCTCTAAGGTAGTGGAGAGCGGAAGGATATGGAGAAGAGGAAGGCGGGAAAGTATCTCGCTATTCAGATCTAGTCACCAAACACGGCTAAAGCTATTTCGAAGTTTCGATTCTGAATAGTGATCTTTTAAGTGATACTGAAAGTATCTACAACCCTGGAACATGCCGCAAATACATATGGGCGTTTTTCAAAAAATTTGTACATCGGTAAAAGTCAGTGTCCGATCACTTTCAGGATCAATAACTTGTATTGTGTCGGTTTTAATGACCACTTATATATTTTTTCCAATATAATAACAAATAAATACCTTCATGGACTAAAAATAATGAATGAATCTATTAAAATTCTATATTATTTTAAAATAAGTAAGACTACAGGTCACTGTTTTTGGTATGTCCTACACCTACCGCTACCAGTTAGAGTTCAAAAATTTTACATTATTTTATGTTATCCTAGTATTTATTTCTAATTATACTAATACGATACGATTGTATTTTCGATTTGAGACCTATAGATTAATTATCGTCCAAAATAATTTAAAAACCAGATTTTAAGTTGTCCTGCGATATTGCGTATGGTGGAATTTCCGCCTACGTGACCGCATTATTGACTTCTTCCAGACAAAATTTTGTCAAATCGATGCATATTTTCGAAAATAGCAACATTATTTAGTGTATGAGGGCGATCATGTTTGATTTTCGACAGCCAGTTTGCCAAGAATTTGCAACAGAAGTGGTCGCTCTCAGTTGTGCTAAAAAAATATTCCACCAACGATTTCATATTTCACCAGGTAAATTAACAACATGTATTAGAATCTATTTTTTATTAAATTTATTCATTTATTGTTTTACAAAATGTTCAGTTAGAATAAACAGAAGTTTCATAATTTATTGATAAATACATTTTGAAAAAATTTTGACGAGATTACGTTACTTCTATTACGCTACTGTCTCATGAATGGAACATAAAAGTAACGTAATGGAATTCTAAAGGTCGGTTCACCTGATGGCTCTCTACCTGTATTTTAGTGTATTTTTGAGAGCATTACAATTTTCTAATAATTTATATTTTGTATGTATCTACATAATGTAACGTATTGCCTTTAAGTATGTGGGTTGAGTGATATAGCATTGAACAAAAAAACACAAAAAAATATAAAGAGAAAAAATTCTTCTATGACATATACATATAACAATAAATAAATAAAAATAAAATCAGCTGGTTCATACAACTTTGATCGAGTTAGTATAAAATGTAGTATGGAGCAGTTGATTTTTGTTCCTGTGTGTTTTTAGTTGGTTCTGTAATTAAAGTTGTGTATATTAGCGAGTACTTTAATACCCTATTAGCTTAGTGCCCTAATTCAGGCTATGGTATGCACGTGCAGCCCATTTTTACTTATCTAATTATTTAAGCATTTTGAAAATGTATTTTAATTTAAGGTTCAAATATGCCGTTGACAGCTGCAGAAAAATCAAAAAAGGTAGAGAGACAAAATTAAAAACGATCCTGAAAAATATGAAACCTTTAAAAAAAAGAGTTACAAATACAAAAAAAAACACCAAAAGAAAATCAAAGAGCTAACCGAAGAACATAAAATAGAAAAAAGAAGACGTTGAAGAGAACAGAAATGAAAACAAAAAGAAAAGAAAAAAGAACAAGTGGATTCTCAACCGCGACAATCACGAAATAAAGTATCCGATACTTATCATTCGTTAAAAATTAGATACAGAAAACTTTTAACAATTTATAATAAGATTTTAAATACATCTGAACGCTGCCTTAGAGTTCCTAAACGTTACCAAGTTTTTCTTTTTACGCCACTGTCCTGTTATTGCTGTGATTTATTTGCTAAGATTAATCAACATATCTCAAAGAAATTTGTTCTATTTTTTATAGATATAGTTTATGGTTAATTTTAAATTTGTTATAATTAAACATTCGTAAAACAAAAACCCACATTTGTCTTTCTAGAACGAATAATATTAGTACAAAGTATCCAAAAGTAGCGTAAAAAAATGTTTTTATTTAAAAACTTAATATTTAATTCAATGAGCGTAATTATTAATATTTTTTAGAAGACTGGTTGTGTTTTCAATTTGTAAATAAAATTTTTAAATAACGAATTTCTTAAAAATTTCTTTATAAACTTTATTAAGTGACGTAAAAGAATTTCTTACCAACAGTATTAAACTTAAATTGCAATTATTTTAAAAGTTTATTGATATTTTCTATTTTAAATACTGATGTCATGAAGTTCATACTCTCTTTAATAAATTGAAGTATATTTTTAATCGAAAAGCATCTCACATAAGTGGAATTCCTATTACGTCACTGACATCTTTTTTGGAAAACGCCCATATACTATATAAGGGACATATTTGACATACTTTAACCAGTGATTCCTGACATCATTTGGAGTAATAAAATGCAAATGAAATCTTGTCACCGGTTAAATATTTGATGTTTATTTAAAAAAAAAAAATTACCTTAAACATCAAAAATCACTAGATATTGGACAGTTAGGGTTGGGATGAAGGGATGGGCTGAGTGTACGACATGTGGAAGATTTTTTTGGTTTATTCTGAAGAAAAAAATTTAAAAAAAAAGAAAAAAAAATCACTGGAGATCAAAATTTCATTTAAATTTTTTTACTCAAAATAACGTCAGGATTACTGGTTAAGGTAGGTCAAGTACATCCCTTAACACCTGTATAATATTAAGTTTAATTAATTAATTGTAAAATGAAACAAATTAAATCAATAAAATGTATTTGTGCACGCTGAGATAAGATCCAGCGACCTCTGAATTCCTAATTAAAGTATTAACCACTTATACATTATTTTTCGAGGCAAAAAGAAAGGGTGAGGAAGAGTTTTAAAAAATAAAACATAATTTTGTCAATTATTATTAAAAACTAATACATTATTATCTAATCACAGCACCTGCATAAATGGCTCTGACGAAAGTATTGGCATCTTGAACACCGATGATATCTGACACGGGCGACACGTCTAATTTGGCGGCCACACGGGGCAGCAGGGCCTTGCCGAACGCGGAAGCCCCCGCCACGATGTGTGTGAAACTGAACTGCTTCTGCGTAGCCAGGATCAGCGGAGTCAGGGACTCCGCGGTGAAGCCCTTGAAGGCCGCATCCTCAGCCACCAACACGCGGGATAGTCCCGCCACCTTTGCCACCTGCTCGGCTGCCTGAAATATTTATTAGCAACTCTTATTTATGTGTTTAACTTAAATTTACGTACAGTGGTTACAAACAGGCGCGGCTGGTGCCTAAAATGTTTGGTGGTTCACCTATCAATAAATCAAACACGTATAATGTAATTTAATTGTTGGTAGGTCACACAGCTAGCTACCGTAGCTACCATATTTATAGAGAATAAATAAATAAACTTCTTCGGTCCTTAATAATCAAATAAATAAACTTCAAGATTCTTCCCAGTACCCGGAGTAGCGCATTTAAAACGCACACACATAAAAAGTCATTTTTAACTGAAAAACTAATGTCGTTGTCAAATAGGTTCCCTAAATCCCAAACATAACAAGACCCGTTGACTTGTGGTTGAATTTTGCAAGCTAAATATTACTATCTTTAATATTTCTATCTTTAATATCTAAATATTTAAATTAAAAAAAATATTAAGTAGGAACACGCTGAGCTGTAAAATGTTCAATTTTGTTGGCGGTTCGGCGCACTATTGAACGTTTGGGCCAGCCGCGCCTGGTTACAAATAGTATGTGCTAATATAAGAATCATATACAAGTTGCAAACTAAGTACAGTAGGTATTGAAAAAAAAAATTACACTCAACTTATTTCGTTACTTCTTTTTTAAATGTTAAGATGAAGCCATGCGAAATAATGCAAAATCATACAAGATCATGTGTTTTTGGTTTGAAATTTTGATCGCTTAGAAATATTATAGATGCATCAATCAAATATTGCGAGTAGAACACATTTTGGCCTTAGAAATAATCGAGTATTTTTTTAATAAATCCTTTTGTAAGTCTGGAAAAAATAAAGTATAATGCATCAGCCATATCAGCGTTAAAAGCGCGAGCACTTATCTGTTGAACCACGAGCGCTTATGTGTTATACCGTCATTATTATCACCGTATTACGCTATAAAATATTTTTTCCTATGGTAGGAGAGGGGGTCAGATGAATTAGAGAGCTACCATGAAATGCCATTTCTTTGTACTGAATCTACTAACTTTAAGCTTCGAGCACATCATCTGCTCTGTGTAGCAGATCTGTATGGGATTGTATGGAGAGTGATATTGGGTGTGCGATGATCTTTTATCTTTTATAGCTGTGTGTGGTACCCGTCTAAGGCCTATAAAAAATGCTTTCAAGTGCCGAAATCTACTATTAATGAATCCATTTAATCCGAATAAAGTTTTATTATATAATGTGGCCAATTAAGTTCTTTACAAAAATAATCGGAATTTTTTTTAATATTTGTGCCTGAATTTCACAAAATAAAACAAAACAATGCAATTTCGCTCTGTTTTCAGCATGGATCAATACGGGGGCGGTCAACGAATTTGGATTTTGAGAATTAAACCTTACGCCGTCCGCATAAAGACTACATTTTGTATTAGTTACCGGCCCGACACGGTGGCTTATGGACGTCGACTCCACGTCACTTGGTTCCGTGCAATCGAATTTATACTTCCTTGTTATTTTATTAAACAAAGCGTAAAAAGGGAGTTGATGTTTTTTACAGGCCTTTACGAAATCAACCTGTAAAATACAGCTCTCAAATACCTTCTCTAACCTTTCCAAAAAAGCCTTCTCAGGAATTTTTAAATCCCTCCCAAAAAGAGAAAAGAGGCGTGGATTCCGATGTCGAATTTTTCTAAGACTGGTAGGTCACCTTAGCACATGTATAGTTTGGCAATTAAGTCTAGAAATTAAATAAATTGGAACTAAATGTTTTCATTACTATGGCAGCACCGAATTACACGCTTTGCTATGACGTTTCCTATGACTGTCATGTTATCGCATGTTATGGTCGATTTATCGTCTTAAATCTCAGTAGAATATCGCTCATGTAATAATATTGTTATTCATTGTTTGCCTGTGCATTGTTTGAATTTAATTAAAATGAACAAACCAATATGTAGTGATGCAAGAGGGGTTATATACTGCGTTTTTCAACGCTACCTAGCCGAATATCACGCAAAGAAGCTTCTGTCTAATTTAGAAGATGTTTACAAACGAACTGCAGAAATGACTGGTACGTAGTATAGTTTGTTCAATAAATTTCATTAGTATTATAAGATTTATGCCAATTTTCGAGCGATTTTAACCATTACAATCTGATTTGAGGTTATTTTCAAAAATCCGAATTTGACACTCTCATTTGACAGTTCGTGTGAAGCCACAAGAAAAAGGGAATGACTCAATTAAAAAAAAAAATTATAATAATATGCAACTTCTCTAAACTCACAGAAAAGCAACTTTTTTCTTAATTTTCTCGGTAAATTTTCGGGATTAGTGTCCATGGTTATTACGAATAATTTTTAGAAAAAAACTTTAGATTAGCCTTATTCACTATAAAAGAAAACTTTTCGCATCACGGGCGGCGGAAAATGATGCATTTTAATTTTCAATTGCGTAAAATTAAATTTCACTTCGCGAATCGATACGGCGACAATCCGGCGGCCATTCCGTCACTGTTATGTTGGTATCCCTGATAATATTAGCGAAGAGCTAAATACGACTGTAGCCGACTTCGTGGGATACATGAAAAGGCGCGCAGTTATGAAAACACAACAGACAATGCGTTTAGTCCACCTCACGGATAATACGGAGCTTTGAGGTTAAACTACGAAAGCTGCGTGTCATTATAATTTAAAAAAACATCCCAGGTTTTGAATGGTTTGTTTGGCAAAGCAGGGTTTTTGTAGCGGGCTTGTGTATATTATCTTTATTTTAAAAAACATCCCAGGTTTTGAATGGTTTATCTGGAAAGCAGGGTTTGTGTATATTATGTTTATTTTTAAAAAACATCCCAGGTTTTGAATGGTTTGTCTGGCAAAGTAGGGTTTGTGTAGCGGGTTTGTATATATTATCTTTATTTTAAAAAACATCCCAGGATTTGAATGGTTTGTCTCCATTCCAGTGCCTCAGCTAGACTCTGAAGTGATTCTGATTAGAGGTTCGTTTACATTATATTATTAATTCTGTTTTTCATAATTACGCACCTTATCATGAATCCCACGAAGTCGGCTACAGTCTTATATAGCTCTTGTTTGTATCAGAGATACCAACAAACTTCTTTCGAAGTCGAAATCATAGACCTCATAACTATTTCGAGTCTTATTTAATTTTTTCTTCTTGTAGAGGGATAATTTTTCTATTGATTTTTATTAAATTTTCACATAAATTCTGAACTTTTTTGGCCGTTAAACTCTATTTTAAAAAGAAAAACTATTACATTAAGTACCCTGTTTGTTTAAAAGTTAAGCTAGTAGCTGAGACGAAATCGCTCCGTGATTGAATAAATGGAAATTGACCGAGTTTTAATGATTAATAGACATTGGATTATATAATATGCACTATAAAAATAGCGAAAAATGAAAGCAAATATGCATTATCGATGCCAAAATATTCACCAACAATGACATAATATAAATCTAAAGCATACAATAAGAATACATTGTCTTTTGGAACAAGTTCCCAGTGGTGGAAGAGTTGATTGGTATGTATTGGCTTTAGGAATGAATGGTGGCTAACGAAATTCTGAAGAAAGATAACCTTTCCTCAAACTTCATTTCATGATTGGTGTCCTTACTTTGTTAATTATTTCACTACCCGCTGCACTTTTAGGCACAGATTCTGGAAATTACACTTCATTTTAACAATTACTACAAGAAAAAGAAAATAGGTTCTAGTATGGGTAAACTAAGTAATTCATGCGTATTTAGTTGAAATAAAATTCACGCAAATGCATCAAAAAATAATTAAAATGGCAGCATAAATAATCAAATTTGGAACAATTTGATGGAACAATGGGAAATTATGAACTTTGAATAAAAATGGAATTTCAATGCATCTCTTACCATCTATCCAAACAGAATTAGTAGCTTCTTGTAGTAATTGTTGAAATAGAGTGTAATTCCCAAAATCTGTGCCTAATAAAAGTGTGGCGGTTAGTGAAATATTTACCCTTACTTTTAAACTTTAGTTACTCGCAATACAAATCAACCCAAAACTGATTCATATCAAACAGTATATATAACCATGCGACTGCGTACACACTTTATTGACAAATAGATACAAACGGAAGTGTTGCCATCTATTTTGTTTAATTAATAGTCTTGCGTCTGCGTGGTTGAATTTAAGAACCCGGCTTCAAATGCATGTCTGCTGCCGTGCGTACCCGCCGCACCATATAAACATCCATGTAACATGTCGCCATATCCGTCAGCAGCTCGCATAGGGACGTTTTCCCCCTAGGTATAAGTTCAATGAATTTGTGAATTTGAGTATCTCTTCAGATATGGAAAGATTGACGGTAATAATTAGTTGTGTTATGTGTTACTTATTTGTGAATAATAGTATCAAGTGGCTATACATTACATATGACGTATTGCCTATCCCGGTTACTTTGCCCCGGTGACTAGCTATTACTAGATGACAGTGGATCCGAGGAATGGGCTATTTTTGGAACCGGTTCCTATTGGATTTGTAAAATGGTTACCATTGTCACCAACATTAACTGGGCGAAGCGGAACCAAAACCTGCAGAGTGAGTTTTTAACTGCTAGTTAACATGTAATTTTTTTAATATTGAAACTTACCGGTCCACATTTGGTTCCAGCTACCAACACGGTAATGTCTCCACCGATTTTTTTAGCTGCCGAAATGGCATTTTGAGTAATGGGAAGGAGTTTCTCATTGTTGTGCTCTGCTATGATAAGAGTACTCTGGAATCGCTTGAGCTAAAAGTAATGCAAACATTTACGTAATTAAATTGTTATCAGCGACGTTATCATCAAATTATTGGAATATTCATACTAACGTGTGATGTTTTAATGGTGAGCAAAGCTACTAAAATAATTACATAAGTGTAGTGGTAAAATTTTGGTAGCTAAAATTATACTTTGAGGTATGTTTATTAATTGTTTTGACAGATTTTGCAAGATTTAGATGTATTTTATATTAATTATTTCGTTTTATTATTTACCTGCGCTTTCGAACAAAGGCGGCGTTGAACTGATGAAAACATAATAGAAATAATTAGTTTCTTGTAGCCGTGATAATAATGTATGCTCAAACAAGCACAATTTAGTATTTTTGCCCAAAGAAATCGGCAAGCCAAGTACTACAAGAAAAGTTGAAATTGAAAAGTCCAAAAGTCAATCTGATCAAATCTGAAATTTGATTGTATACGTCAGATGCCGAAACCATAGACAATTAGAGAATTAAAGCAATCGGCAAAATTTCTAATTCCAGTCCTACACGACTGTGCACGACTGTGTATGTACAGGTACACGACTCGAATGCCAAGCCAATTAAACAAAAAATTAAGGACCCGACTCAATATGGTTGGTTCAACTTTTGGGTGTCAATAATCAATACTGTCAATCGTTGTGTTTTGTACAGCTGACGAGACGAGATGGTTGGTTCAATTTTGTTAGTTGGTACTCTGGGAAACAAACGCTGTGTGCTTTATACAATATTTACCACAGCTCTAGTGGGGATTAGCATATTTATGTCTAGTGGCATCGTTAACTATTAACACGAAATAAAACAACAAACGTGGGCGAAAAATCCTAAAATGTGTCCTGTAACTCGCCAGAATTGCCCTAGCAAGAAAGCAATTTAAAAAAATCAGTCATCTACGATGCTACTGAAAGAATTAAATAGTTATTAAATACGAATTTCTTATGCCTGGCATTTTACTTATTACACCCACAACAACGAATGACGGCTCCCTAGGCAAAGTGGTTTCAACGGTGGTTCAACAGCGTAACAGATGATTCAATTTTGTTGAACAGTTTGGTGGTTGGATGCTCAGGCGGTACAACCATTCAACTTGATATCTTTGCTCCCTTACCGCATACAACCAAAATATCTCGGATAACTTTGGTTTTGATACAACACATGACATGTTTACACGATTCAACCCAACCATTGATACAACCGTTCAACCAAATTCACTTTTGTGTATTGTGTAATCAGTAATCTTTCTAAAATGTAACCGAAACTTTTTACATTTTTTTCTCATTTCCACCACCAATACCTCCTTTGAAAGGTCATTAAAAGTGATGATAAAATGGTTAAATAGGTTACGTTAGGTTAGGCTATGGGCTATTTTCTGTTTTTTCATAGCTTTTAACGACTTTTCAAAAAGGTGTTGATTTGATTTGATTCTGAGTTAGCATGGAACCCTTTGAAATCAGTATCGTCGTGAGTGGTCCGGTTAAGGCTTGCCAAACACATCAAGTTTTTTCATCCGATTGTATGATCAGACAAAAATCGATTGGACGGCCGGCGCGGAAAGGCGTGGCCTATTTTCATTACCGCCGCGCCGGCCGTCCAATCCGATCCCGGTATTATAACCAATCCGGTTTTCGAATCGATTTTTGTCTGATCAGACAATCGGATGGAAAAACCTGATGTGTGCGGCAAGCCTTAGTTATAACTTTACCATAGAGAAACAATGTTGTGATAAAAAATAATTTTTTCATTATTTTGACTTTGACACATTCAGATGATTGGTTTATTTATGATTCAGACACATTTGACGGTATTAGTTATTAGTTCATTTATGCATTTGACATCTGTACGCAATAAAGTGAGGTTATGTCGCATTAGGTGAGAAACTTGAATTTTCTTTGCGTGTTTTGGTTTTGAATGTTTTTATGCGTTTTATAATATTTTTGAAAGATGGATTTCTCTAAAAGGAAAAACGATAATGGTGATCCAAATGATATAGAAATAGAGCTCACTAATAAATTCTTAAACGGGGAATTATCGTTCGCCGAGTATTCCGAACAGTGGGGAGAAAGTAACTGCGCGGAAGACGAAGAAAACAACGAAAGTGAGGAGGAAGAAGACGAAAGCGATGTTAGCAGAGTTGTTTCGGAAAGCAATAAACCAAGTAGCTCCAGAGGCAGAAAGAAAGCGCGAACTGAGGGGGAAAGCGCGAGGAACCGCAACCGGAGGTTCCGGCGCCAACTACCGCCAGCTCTGATGGGGCTCATGGGGGAAGCGAACTTGCGCTACGCTCGGGGGGAAAAGGACCTCGCCGAAAAGATGTGCTACGAGATCATCCGTCAAGTTCCCACTGCCTCTGAACCATTCCACACCTTGGCGCAAATTAATGAAAAGGATGCGGAGAAATCATTGCAGTTTTCATTGATAGCTGCACACTTGAGCCCCGCAGATTCAGACCAGTGGATGAGGCTCGCGGCCATTTCTAAAGAGAGAGGGGACCCCAAGCAAGAAGTGATCTGCTACACCCGAGCCATTAATGGAAACCCTAAACACTTGCCGTACCACATGAAGAGGATCGAAGCCATGAAGGAGCTGGAAGCCAAGGGCCCTGTTTCCTCCTCCTTCAATTTATCTTCTCAGCAATGTTACATGAGACTCTTGGGAATACTTCCCTTGAGCGAAGGCCCCACCATCCTAAGCATTGCAAAAACGGTGGCTCGTCAATATCACAGTGAAAATAAAATATTCAAAGCTCTACAGGCCATGAATATTGCTTACGATAAGTGTCCCAATTTATTTTCCTTGGAAGATCTGAATTTGTATTTGGAACTGCTGATTGCAATAAAAAAGTATGACAAATGCTTAGAAATTTTCGTGGAAAAGGGGGGAGTAGATATTGAAGCTGAAGTGCAAACGGTGTGTGAAGAAGGAGTTGTAGAAGACATTACTCACGTACTGTCTTGTGACATCCCCCCCTCCCTGCCAATCGACTTGCGCAGTAAACTGACTATTTGTCTCATTCACATGAAAGCTTACCAGGTGATGGACTCTCTAATTGATGCTTTGTTGGAAAATGAAGATGTTGAAACATCGGGGGATATATATCTGGATGTAGAGGAAGCCCTGACCAGTGAAGGGAGACATGAGGAGGCCCTGCGACTGCTGAGTCCATTGGTGCGCAGTACTCGCTTCAGTCTGCCCGCCGTGTGGCTCAAGTATGCGCAGAGCCTCACAGCTCTGGGACGCAACCAAGAAGCCATCGAGCCATTCAAGACCGTCATTAGACTCGCTCCCCAACATTTGGAAGCTCGCATGAAGTTGTCCAATATTTTGAAAGATTTGAACCGACTGGATGAAGCCACACTCGCTTTGGAACAAAATCCTCAGACTGATGTGCTGGATACTTCTTTATTATACGAAAGATGTCGAATATATAAATCTATTGGTGATCTCGATTCTTACTTAAAAGTTGGTCAAATCTTGCTCGGCCGTCACTTTTTCAAAATAAGAACTAGAGATGAAGTATCAACATTTAGATCCAGAGATTGCGCCGATCTGTTGAAGGCCATGCGCGAAGCCAAAGGAGAGGAAATGGAAGAAGCGGATGATTATGTATTTGATGAAAGCACTAACCAGTTGTCCCTCCAGACAGAATGGGAGCTTCTCAAAGAGCTGCTAAAGTTAGCCCAAGACCTTGGTTATTACAGCGTCATGGAGCGCCTTGCATTTTCAGCCGTATCAAGTAAAAAGTTTGCCCAGTATAGAAGCATATTAGAGTTAAACTGTCTAATTGCTTGTCTCTGTAATGAAGATTATTATTTTGCCTACAATATTGTGAGAGACTTTGTTCTGAAGTCACCCGACAAGCCTAAGGTGTGGAACATGCTAAATCTGGTAATCCAGAGGGTGGATGACACTCGTCACAATCGATTCCTAATGAGACTTCTGGTGCGGCTGGGGAATACTGACAAGTTCCTCCACGTGCTCCATGGCAACAACTGTCTGATGGCAGGATCCTACAAGTATGCGCTTAAAGAATTCATGACCATTTACGAGGAACACAAATCGCCGCTGGTTGCACTCCTCGCTGGAATCACCATGACCCATATGGCTTGCCAGAAGTTTTCAACCAACAAGCACACGCTGGTCATCCAAAGTATCGCGTTTCTCAGCTATTACGAATCGCTTCGTGGCCCTGACGGTCGTCAAGAAGTCTATTACAACATCGGTCGGGCCTACCACCAAATTGGCATTATTCAAAAAGCGGCAGAATACTACAAAAAGGCATTACAAGTCAAAATAGATTTAATTAATGAAAATCCTGACATTCTTGATTTGACTAAAGAGATAGCGTTTAATCTGCACTTAATTTATAAAAATGATTCTCCGGAAGTTGCTCAAATGTATCTTGAAAAATATATTGTTGTATGAAAAAATAAGTATTTGCTTGTTTTCTTTCCTTGAACTGTATTTTTGTTTCCAGGAATTATTGTATACAATTTTGTAAAAGGAATCCTTTACAATGAGTCTTCAAGAAAATTCGCCACCTGCGGAAAAGCACATTGCAAGCCAGATACTGTTTCAAGAGTTCTGTGATTTATGTGAGAAAATTAAAAATGCCAAAATCAAAAAAGGTGATATTCTTCTCAGGTATATTGATGATTTTCGCAAAAGAGATTCAAAGGGAATGGTAAGGACATTCAATTATTTTACACATGCTAAAGAAAGAAGCTAATTTAGTAATAACAATAACAAATCACATCTTTCATAATTGTTATAAATAACAGGCAAAAATTGGGTAGGTATCTTACGGTAGGTAGTAGGTACCTACTCAATTTTTGTTTGTTGATATAATGTTAAAATTCAAATCAGAATCCTTTTTTTGCAAGCACTTCTCTGCTCATAACAATAAAAGGGGAATCTTATTCATATTGTATAAATTTCAATCTCTGAACCTGCAATATAATACATATTTTCAAAGTAAATCGATGATCACTTGAAAAAAAAACCTGTTACTTTTACAGAATAAGGATTTTTTTCCTATCTTGAGAATGCTTTTACCACAAAATGAGCGAGAAAGGGGTGCTTATGGGATAAAGGAGAATACACTAGCCAGAATGTATATACGAGTCCTCAACCTCCCAAGTAAAGGCCGTGAAGCCTCCAAGCTTATAAACTACAAGGCCCCTTCCTCTTCTCAAGCCACTGCGACGGACTTTGCAAAAGTGGCCTACTATGTGCTCAAATCGAGATGTAACGATTCCGGAGAACTTACCATACAAGATGTCAATGATAGTCTTGATAAAATCGCCTCACTTCATGCAGACAGGAATCAAAGTATGTATTATGTGAATAAATGCAATATTTTACGCTTAATCATTCAAAAATCTAATGCTAGTGGGAGCACTATTAAAAAATAATTCTACCAGCACATTGGCTAGTAAGAATAGTTACATATCCGCCAGGGGCACATTGGTGGATAATGAATTGTTAGCCTTGCAAATTGCCATCAAATTCTTACCCAGGGAGGCAGTTTACCTATCATCCTTTGTTACCTATCTTGTTTTCATAGTCTTTCTGTATGTTTTCTTATACATATTTCTTACCAAAATCTGTTTTGTCTAGCTGGGAGTGTGGACGAAGAACTAACCAAATTTGTATCTAACATGACCGCCTTACAACAAAAATGGCTCATTAGAATTATTTTAAAAGATATAAGACTTGGCATAGGACATCAGAAAATCCTCAACTGTTTCCATATTGACGCTTCGGATTTATATGACTCCTGCAATAGTTTATCTAAAGTAAGTACATAATACAGCTGCACTTTTAAATAATACGATTCACATTTCCTGCATATTACACAGGATGTCTGGGGGCAAAGTGCACTAACTTTGTGATTCTAATTCTATTTTTTTTTTTTTTTTTTTAATAAATGTTTACATGATACATTGTTGGTATTTTTTGACTACCACACTAGGCTATTGCCCGTGTTGTGGTAGTCATACATGACATATTATTTTATATAAACAGATAAAAAAATATGAGAAGAGGAAAGAAAAAATAACATATTTAGGGATAAATAAAACTAAAAACAGATAAAAATAAAGATATAACAATTAAAAGTAAGCTAAGAAATAAAGAATAAAAAGATTATTTAAAGAAGATTGAAATAAACTCTGGTAAGTATTATTATTCTTGAGATAAAAATAGAAACAAAAATTGGTAAGTATTCTTCTGCACGAGAGTTCATGTTTGTAGTTGCTTTTGATATTCTTTCTCTGAAAGAAGTTGGGAAGAGTGTTAGAGTGTGGGGATGGCTTATTTGAAGTCGTCGGTATACTTACTCAACTCCAGGGAAGGATATTGCGTGTATTTATAATAATAAAAGCATTCTCCACGTTTTTATAATTTATTACATCTTAGTCAGACACATTTACAATTCTATACTTCGCGGGTAGAAATGGAAATGAGATTAATTAATATTTAAGCGCGTGTTCACGAGCCAGGTCCCGTAACTGGAATGTCGCTTCCCTTCCAGCGGCAGTTGGAGGAACTACATTGGTCACGTGATCAATGTTGCCACGACATGGTTTAACTAAAGGTTTTTAGAGATAATTAATCGGGTACTTAATCGCATTTCCATAGCCTCCCCTCCAGTGCTAACGATAAACATGAACAATAGAAAATCGTTAAGAGAGACTATACCAGTGATGCTAATCCTATTCTGACTGCGGCACCTTCAATCAAAACAAGAATAGTCTCCAATGTGTTCGGAAAATTGTGAGGGTTACTCGAGCAGAGTAGAATGATTAGTTATTTTTTGGAAGTAGACTGCTGTTATACTTTCAAGAACACATTGGAAGATATTAATGGTTTAACCAAAAAAAAAAAAAATATATTTACTGAAAATCTTACTTCTAATACATGAAATCATAAAATTAAGTGTGTAACAATGAAACGTAATGTTGAGATTACTATACTATTGTATCTTATAAACCATTTTATTTGTTGCTGAAATCAGTTAATTCTTAGGTGTGAGTATTTAGAAGTTAGTTTTAAATAATGTTTTTAAAACTTGTCAAGCTCTATGAACTCTTTACTTTATTTACAGTGCTAAACGCATCGACGAACTAGGTGTTCGGAGCATTGGTGTACATAATATAGCGTGGTACATGGAATTTGAGAAATGATTCCAGCTGATTGTAGTGGTATATGGAATTTGAGATATGATTCCAGCTGATTGTAGTGGTACATGGAATTTGAGATATGATTCCAGCTGATTGTAGTGGTACATGGAATTTGTTGCCTCAATGAACTATGTTCAGAGTTAGTAAAATTATTTTACCAGTCATGCGTAATTAGAAATGTTGGTTGTAAAATCATTGTACATTGATTGTATACAAAAAAATATTTAAAACTATGACTTAAAGTAACCTTAAAATAACATTATACATGTTTGAAAAATCGCAAATGTATGGTTAAAAGTTGTAATTAACTTGATAAACATTTCGATGGTAGGTTGTATATAGCGGAATGCTGTATTTTGTACATGAGTTATATTGAAAAAGAAAACTATAGTAGAAGGTATGTTTTAAAGTAAGCTATATCTAGTGTAAGAAATATTTAAATTGATACATAAGTAGATATGGTAGAGTTTTCTTAAGTATTATATTTTTGGAGCCTTAGTTAGGCGTTCATCATAAAATTATAAATAATAAAGGTTTATGCGAATCTGTAGCGAAAAATGACGATTTTTAAGTCAAAGAAGCTGCACATTGTCCTCAGTACGTAAAAGTGTGTTTTTTGTTGATGTAAGTCGAATAACCATGTTCCTTTACGTACGTAAGACAAAGTGGCTTTAACTTGTAAGTGTATAATCGTGAAAGAAAAAGTATATTTAAAAATAAATAATTTCAACCACATGATTCACTGGATGTATAAAAGTGCCGTGTACATCCAGGGAAGCATGGTTAAAAAACAAAAATGCATAAATAACAATGTTTACCATGTGGTAAAGAGTCACCTACTATGTACATAGTTTGTAGAGTAGATAGTGTGTACATTGGTACATAATGTATAATATGATGATTTAAATTAATTGTGCGAAAAGTTGATTATAATCGCTATTACGATAATGCTGTAATACATGTAGTAACGCATAAATGCGGTTGTATGATGTGAATTTTACATTTTTAATTATAACATTTTTAAGAATTGTAAAAACACAGTGGTGTTTGCAGTACCTTTGAAGTGCACTAATTATGCAGTTGAATGATGAAAAGTTTTCATCTAATTAGAAATGATTTTATGTTATGTTTTTTTTATTATATCAGGAGATTCGCTTATTTTTTTTAAATTGCATGAGTTATGCAGTAAAATGATGAATTGTTACATCGTATTGAAGGTGTTTCACACTTGTGAATACACAATAATGATCTAAGTTTTAGATTATGTTAATTGACAATTTACAATATTACAGGTAGGATTTCCATAAAAAATCTGTGCATTTTAATATTGTGTTGTTCGCAGTATTTTAAAGAAAAGTATACTTTATGAATATGGTTTGCAATACAAAGCTAGGTGAAATTTATAATTTAATTTCAATCATGAGTTATGAATGAGAAAAGTGCCAAATAAAAATATCTTTTTGTGCATTATTACGTCCCCAGTCTCTTTGGGAAATGTACATGCCGACCTGAACGCGTTGTGATCTTGGTTATCGGTGTAACGGGAACTGGTGGGTGTATCGTGACGTTTTCTTCAACCGGAACGAAAGCAGGCTTGAGTCGGTCTATGGAGACGCGTTTGGATTTGCCTCTTATTGATATGACAAATGTTTTGTCATCACGTTGTTCTACCTTGTAAGGACCCTCGTATTGATTCTGAAGGGGTCTTCTTACGCTATCTGTTCTCAGGAAAACATGAGTGGCGACAGGTAGGTCCTTGTGCACAAAAAATTTCCTTGCGCTGTGATTACTGGCAGGGGTCGATTTGATACTTTCGAACTTTCTCTGTAGGCGTCCTACATACGTATCGGGTTCCTCGCGAGGAGTTTCTGAGAAGAAGTCGCAGGGAAGTCTTAATGTCCTGCCATACGTAAGTTCTGCGGGGGAGCATTTTAGGTCCTCACGCACTGTAGCTCTCAAACCGAGAAGTATTAGAGGTAGGTTCTCAACCCAGTTTTGTTCTCCACATGCAATTAGAGAACTTTTTAAAGTGCGATGCCATCTTTCTATAATACCGTTCGCTTGAGGATGGTAAGCAGTGGTTCTTGAGTGTTTGATGCCAAACTTTTCTGCGAGTTTTTTGAAGAGACAACTCTCGAACTGTCGTCCTTGGTCAGTGGTGATGCTGTCAGGTGTTCCGTGACGAGCGATCCAATGCGTAGTCAATGCTGTGGCTACGGTTTCTGCTGACATATTCTTCAGGGGAATTGCTTCGGGCCATCGAGTGAACCTATCGATCATGGTTAGTATATATTGGTAATCATTGCATAGCGGTAGTGGTCCGACTAAGTCGATGTGAATGTTACGGAATCTATCCTCAGGTAATATGTACGTTGCTAGAGGTGCGACCGTATGTTTTGTTACCTTAGCTTTTTGACATGGTATACATTGTTTGACGAAGCTCTTGATGTCTTTCGCCATGTAGGGCCAAACAAATCTTTGTTTTACCGTATTTGTAGTTCCCAAGATACCAGGGTGGCAAACATTATGTATGCTTGCTATGACTTGTTGTCGCATGCTGGGTGGAACAAGTGGTCTGACATGACCTGTTGAAATATCACACCACAATCGAGTGTCAGTGCCAGGGATCACCATTTGACGTAGAGCAAGGGTGCTGCCATCGTTTGCCTTGAATTGTCCGTCAGGTTGGCATTGCTCTAACCGCATTTGCTCGAAGTCAATTACAGTGGGACAGTTGATCTCATCGATGCGAGATAGGGTGTCCGCGACAACGTTCTCTTTTCCAGAGACATACCTGATGTCGGTTGTAAATTGCGCTATGTAATCAAGCTGTCTCTCTTGCCGGGGAGAGCTAGACGCGCGTTTTTTGTTTAATGCGAAGGTGATTGGCTTGTGGTCTGTGAAAATGCTGAAATGACGGCCTTCGATGTGATTCCTAAAGTATTTCACGGATTCATAAACGGCGGTAAGTTCGCGGTCAAAAGTGCTGTATTTCTGTTGAGCAGGAGTGAACTTTTTGGAGAAGAATCCTAGCGGTTCCCAGGTGTTTCCTTTTGATTGTTGCAATGAAGAGCCTAATGCTTTGTCACTGGCGTCAACCATCATTGCAAGCTTTGCGTTTGGGTCTGGGTGCGCAAGTAGAGCTGCGTTCGCTAGTTGTTGTTTGCAATCTTCAAATGCCTTTGTCTGCTCCTGGTTCCAGTTGAGAATCCTCTTGTCATTCTTTTTGTAACCGGCAATACTGTCGTATAAAATTGCTTGGGTGGTGATCGAATTTGGTAGGAACCTGCGGTAGTAGTTCAACATACCTAAAAAGCGACGTAGTTCTTTCGCAGTTTTAGGTTGTGGGAATTCTGTCACTGCTTTGACTTTGTCCTTGATTGGAGTCATGCCTTCTGGAGTTATTGTGTGTCCGAGGAAGTTCACTGTTGCGGCTCCTAATTGACATTTCTGGATATTAATGACAAGTCCGTTATCAGCGAGTCGTTTGAGAAGCAAATCTAGATGTTTTTTATGTTCCTCTTCGTCAGCGGAAGCTATCAGAATGTCATCTAAGTAGACAAAACATAAATCTAGATCTCTTGTTATTGCATGCATGAATCGTTGAAAACTCTGAGCTGCATTTGATAGTCCAAATTGCATGGAGGTGAATTCAAACAATCCGAACGGTGTGATGATGGCTGTTTTAGGGATGTCCTCAGGTTCCACGGGTATCTGATGATAAGCGCGCGTTAAGTCGATGGTTGAAAAAATCTTCGCTTTTGCCAGTTTATGGGCGAAGTCTTGAAGTTGCGCTATGGGATATTTATCAGGGACCGTTTTTGAGTTTAAGATTCGGTAGTCACCACACGGACGCCATTCGCCGTTTGGCTTCTTTACCATGTGTAAAGGGCTGGCCCAGTTGCTTTTAGAAGGACGGCAAATCCCTTGTTCCATCATGTACTTAAATTCACGCTTGGCTGCCTCAAGGAGCGCTGGTGCTAATCTGCGTGCACGTTCAGATACTGGAGGGCCTTTGGTTTCTATGCAATGAGTCACAGAATGTTTAATTGCATCCGGTGTCTGCATAGTAGGCCTTGTCAACGTAGGGTATTTTTTTAATATGTAAAGATACTTTTGAGAAGAGGAAATTGTGGCGATGCCCGATGCTGGTCCTCTGTAGGTAGCTCCTCTAATTTTTAATCCAGTAGACTGGTCTTCAAGTTTTGCTCGTCTCAAGTTGACTGTCAAGTTGTAATTGTGAAGAAAGTCTGCGCCAATGATGGGTTTGGAAACATCGGCTACGATAAAGCGCCATTTCATTGTGCGGCGTAGGCCAAAGTAGAGTTCAACTGTTTTCGTGCCGTATGTTTTTATTGGTTTTCCATTTGCTCCATATAATGTGGTAGGGCAGTTGTCGGAGGTTAAGTAGCCTTTCTTAAAAGTCATGTTCCTAGGGATGACAGAGACGTCCGCGCCGGTATCCACTAGGTATTTATGACTTGTTCGCCGGTCATAGATGAAGAGACGACAAGAGGTATTAGGGATCTCACATGTCTCTACTGGGAGTTCCCGTTGTCGTTTCCCGACTTCTTCTTTACATAAGAACATGGTTTGGAGCATTTATGTGCGTTTTCTCCAAATCTTGCATGGTAGTAACATTTTCCATCTTGATTCCTATTGGGAGATGGATTGCGTGACCCGGATCTTGAGCGGCCAGGTTCACGACGGGGGCTCTGGTTTCTCCGTCCTCTATAGGTTGATGTGGGCTTGGTTTTGGCTATGCGTAGCTGGGATACTTCACGCGAAAGTGCTGTTATTTGTTGCTGCAGTTGTAGTAGTAAGGATTGTTCAGCTGGTTCCTGACGAGATGAACTGGGTATGCTGCGATTTTCCATGGCGCTGCAATCGGTTGATTGATAGACATCTAGAATTTTGTCTGCAGCTGTGGCAAGTTGGTTAATGTCGTTGTCGGGTAGTGCTGACAGGATTGCTTGCACATGTTGTGGTAGGCGTTGTAACCACAGTGTACGCACAATTGCGTTATCCGCTAAGGTAGGTCCTGCTAGCTCCAGCATATGTCTCAATAGACCGGTTGGCTTCCTATCCTCAAGTTGTATTCCTGTGAGTAGGCGTGTGAGGCGTTTCTCAGCCGAGTCTTGGAGTCGGTCTATAAGAGCTGCTTTCAAATTGGCGTATTTGTCATTGTTCGGTGGATGTGTCACAATGTCGCTCACACATTGTAAGGTTTGTGAATCCAAGGCCGCTATAATGATATTGTACTTCGTGAAATCCTCTTTAATGCGCGAATTCGCAAATTGAGCTTCTGCCTGTATAAACCAAAGTGAAATCTGATCCCTCCACAGATTTGGTAATCTCACGGACACGTGATTTACTGCTGTCGCAGAACTAGATTCACCAGTTGATTCCATGTTGGTTGATTTTGGTTGCGGAGTTATCGATTCTTGAAACAAAGTCTTGAGTTGATGAGTTGATGTGGTCGCTGGAGATTCTTCATCCGAGGTCATTTCAACATTTAAACGGTAATAAGCACGCAAAGAAATTATTTTTACGAGATGTTGACATCTATGTAAAATCTACGGAAGTTACTAGAAAATATCCGAGGTGCAAACCTTTACGAAAATAAACATTTAGCATTCAAGTAGCGATCTTCAACATGCGATAATAAATGAACCATAATAAGCGATAGCATTTGATGTGGGTATCAAGAAATATTATTTCAAAACATGTGTTCGGAATTGTAACATATTATCTTGTGAAATTTTGTGGTGGGTATGCAAGATATTATTACTAGAAATGTCGTATAAATTGTGACATGTTATTTTGCAGAGTTTGAACGTGTAGTATGTATGTAATGAAATGATGTTGAGTCAAAAATTTACGTGGCTGAACGCTGTTGAGCTGATGCTGGTCTGGTTTCCGAGAATGTCTGCGGTTGTGGAGGTTGCGTCGATCTGTTGATCGGGCTGCAGGAATAGAGACTCGGAGTTAGATGCTCCCTTTTGCGTTCTGAGGGTGTCCGCAGCTGATGCAGGCAATGGGGGCTGCGTCCAGCTGTAGACGGGGCTGCAGGAAGGGCGACTCGTCTGTAGGAGCTCCCTTATGTAGCATCACGCGTTGCTGAAGATGTTCGATGCCTAGAATAGAGGGTAACACGCACTTAATCCGAGATAAGAACAGGACATATATTAGTGTTCACAAGTAGGGTCATTTTAAATTGCAGATTTATACGTGTGTTTGCATACGAACATAACCTGTGATGAATCCGAACGTTCAAAAAACATGCTCGTAAATCAAATTCACAAAAGAGTTGGGAGTGTGAAAACATGAGATTGGAGAATATTCAAGCTTTACCACAAAGTCTTGCATCAGTTTGTTATTTCAAGTTGAATTAGCAAAGTTGGGTAGAACAAAATGACCATTAACACGTGTGAATCGGTACCCGAAAACACACGAACTTCGTTTATTACGTAATTGTACAAATCTGTGATATTATTCGTTCTGCGTTGAAAACCAAAAAACATAGGGTATAAATTTTTTAAATACTGGGATATATTAGATTGCTTAAGTATATAAAAATTGAAACGGTACTCACCAGATTATTCCCAGGAAACCAGCTACGGAACTGCGGCTCGAGAACACGTGTAAAAAGAATTTTAAAAATGGTCTATACGCTGGAAAAAATGTCGTTAAACGTCGAAAGGCACTAGATGTGACCATTTTTAATCGTCGGAGGTCACCAATTGTGGGGATGGCTTATTTGAAGTCGTCGGTATACTTACTCAACTCCAGGGAAGGATATTGCGTGTATTTATAATAATAAAAGCATTCTCCACGTTTTTATAATTTATTACGTCTTAGTCAGACACATTTACAATTCTATACTTCGCGGGTAGAAATGGAAATGAGATTAATTAATATTTAAGCGCGTGTTCACGAGCCAGGTCCCGTAACTGGAATGTCGCTTCCCTTCCAGCGGCAGTTGGAGGAACTACATTGGTCACGTGATCAATGTTGCCACGACATGGTTTAACTAAAGGTTTTTAGAGATAATTAATCGGGTACTTAATCGCATTTCCATAAGAGAAAGTAAATTTTTTTGTTTGTAATTTTTTTAATGTAATGTTAAGTTAAATTAATTAATTGAATATTGGCAGAAGTAAAAAAAATATAGGTAATTTTTTTCGAAATTCTGTTGTTTTTTTTCCAATAAAAAACATTTTTTTACTTGTAGAATCACCTACTGAAGTTAGTGCACTTTAACCCTAAACACTTGTATAATAATTTTTTAACGAACCAGATTTAAATGTCTGGGTTAAATTTTCCCCACAGGAAAAACTAAACCCTTTCACACACTTCCTCAAATGATCATCTAGTCAATCAACGCTATGCAATTGCACTATATAAGAATTATAAATACAAAATAATACAAGAACAACATGTCATCGTACCAGAGACCAAATGGGAAAATAATTCACCGACTCCAGATATTTTCATATCAGAGGGTTCGGCTCTGTGGAACTCCTAATTGGACCTATAAATCCTACTGATCCCTCAATATAAATATTTAAAAAATCTTCTGCAATCTACATTATACCTACATATATTTAAAATGACTGATTTTTGCATTTTTATATATAAATTCTTTGAGAAATCTAATATGCCTAAATTTTGAATGAGAGACCTAGGTATAATGCCAGTAGCCGAAATAACAAATGGTAATATTTTTATAGTCTGAGAATGCCAAATTCTTTTAATCTCGTATCCTAAATCTGTATATTTTCTTATTTTTTCAGGAACAGAGTGATATAAGTTATTTTTTTTAATTTTGTCATGTAAAACTATATCAGGTCTATTATGACTAAATTGTTCTGTCTGTTGGTATAGTTTTAACATAATGTATTTTATAAAATTCATTTTCTAAAAATGAATTTGGTTCATATTCATAATATGGTACTATATTACGGCCGTCAATCAAGTTATGTTTAATTACCAAACTTTGGTGGATTATTTCTAAAACCTGATTATGCCTAAATGTAAACTCGGACGGCGCTAATATAGAACATCCCGATATAATTTGTTCTAAAGTTTCCGGAAAAGCCAAACATTTTCTACATAAATCATCAATTTGATTTATATCTTTGATTATATGCTTCCTATAATTTTTAGTATTAATGACTCTATCTTGAATGGCAAGCATAAATCCTTCTATTTCTGTGCTCAACTCTCCAATACTCAACCATTTGTTTGACGAAAGTTTGTCAACATACGTTTGGTTGAGATAATTAAAGGGTTTTGCTTGAATAATTTTTTTTGACCAGGAATCTAATAATTCGTGGTTAGTATTCATAAGAATGTTGGCATTCTCGTCATATAAATTTAAAGTTGTAATGTTTCTATCTGCCTTGCAAATTATTTTGTGCATTTCTGAGCTATTAGCTTTCCTATGGAAAATTTTTCTAAGCATTTCTACCTGATTGTGTTTCAAAGATGTTATTTTGACTACACCTCTACCTCCTAAATTTCTTGGTAAATTAATTTGTTCTATAGCTGAATTTGGATGATGGCAATTAATTAATAATTATGTAATTTATTTCTTCGCATGGTATTATTATTTACATTTCAATTTTTAACCTCTCTAGGACAAGACCATGTTGAGGTTAATAATTTTATAAAAATAACACAAAATAATAAACATTTTGAAAGAACATATTAACTTTTCTTACAAATAATTAGTGTCCGGCCGAAACAGGACTTTCCATCGAAAACGAATCTTTGGTGTCTGTCTCAGTTTCGGCCGAAACCGAAACTGAAACTTTTTTAGACATGTTGAAAATCGATTGTTTACTGTTATTTGGCCTATTTTTTTACACTTATTCAGACAGTTAATGCACGTTAAATTAAATACAGAAAAAAAACAATAATTGAATTATGTGAAAAAAATTTTTTTTTCTATATTACTTCTATAAAACAAACAAAATTTATAAAAATTAACAAACATGTAAACTAGGTATCTACATCTTGGAATAAACATTTGTCAATAATAATCACTTAAAGGAAGGACCTGTGCATTATAATATGCAAACCTGAGGTGTGTAAATAACCCCAGACCCTCTGGGCTTAATACCCAAAGATATGAAAACTCTACTTGTGTGGAAAAATATATCACAAAGAAAACTCCAGGGAAAATAACAGATCCACCAACCTTGTTTTGTAGTTTTTGTAGCTTGGAGGCCTCCGTAATTTCATCCAATCAATAGTTCAATCAGCGCAAACCTTTTATGACTTGAAACGCACAAGAGATGAGATTTGTCAATTAATACACAACTCGGAAGTTTTCACAATGACAAGAAAATTTTCCATAAAACAGACAATGTCAGTTATTTACTTCTTTGAATTCTATTTTCAAACCATCAGGTGTCTCTGTTATATCCAAAGAGTACCTAACTGCCACTTTTGTGATATTAATATATATTTATTTAAATTTTCGAAGAAACAAATTAAACATATTGTAATGCCTAACCAAGTACCTACAGCATACATTGAAAAACCAAAGATAGCACTGAAAGTAAACCAATTTAGTCATTAAACGAACGTCTTTTATTTCATTGTATATTTTATTTAACCCTTAGTACTAAAAACGTCTGATTTCAGGGTGTACATACTTTTAATAGGTGGTTTTTAGCTTATAAATTTCAATGTCACTATAAAATAATGGTAATTAAATTATTTTCAGGTTTGCTCAGTTCTTCACAGTCCCACCATTAGACTGCACGAAATAGAAATTGAACTGTTTGCACCTTTTCGTCCCATGTTATCGGAACGTTTGGACATTACCAAAATAAAATCTTCCATGAAAAGAGACGAGGAATACTTCATTGAGATGAAATTTGATGGAGAAAGATTTCAAATTCACATGAAAGATAATAAGTTCAAATACTTCTCCAGAAATGGGTTTGACTTTACTTCAAACTTTGGCGAGTCGTATAATAGTGAAGGTTTGCTTACTAAATATCTGGAGGATGCACTGGATCCCAAGGTCCACAGCTTTATTGTGGATGGTGAAATGATGGGTTGGCACAAAACCAACAAAGTCTTCGGCTCAAAAGGTGACTCTAGTTTTACACTTCTTTTATGTGTTTATTTTGTACAACTTAATTTTAAATGAAAACTTTTTAATTATAATTACTTTTGATGAAAGAATTAAATTTATTAAACTATCAGATCGAAGAATTATATCCGACTTAATATTTATATTCAAAATTGTAAATGGTAGAATAGACAGTCCTGATTTAACTAAGCTCATTGAATTTCATATTCCCACGAGAACCACTCGTTCTAAAATCCTTTTTAAATGCAACAATAATCGGACTGAGTATACGAAACACTCACTTTTACCTAGGTTGCATGAAGTAACTAATAGATATGCAAATTTGATAGATCTATTTAACTGCACGGAACATAGGTACAAGAAGGCTATGCTATCATATTTTTTTAATCACTATTAATTTTATTTGTATTATAGATTTTTGCATGTAAATGTATCTCTGGTGCCACTTCCCAATATAACGTCACAATTAACTGTTATACATACACTGTTTTATCATTACTAATATTTTGAATATTAATTAGTGTTTATGGCATACTTATGCCGTTTGTTTTAAATAAATAAAACAATTTTCATCAATAGTTCCTCCGGATGGGCTGCACAATAATTGCACATTCCCGACTAGCAAGTAAGTTAATAAATACTTGAACATTGATGCAAAAGCCCGGATACACTATTACCCCGATACACTACCGGAGTCACAATTGATTTCACATACTTTATTTTTGCCGTTTTGATTGCTTACTTATTTATTTGCTAGTTGGTGTAGGACCCGTCTTGAGGCAACTATTGGCAAACTGTTTTTATTGTTGGAGAATTTCTTTACGTTGAATATTTTTTTATTTCAATTCTACTAATACAGGATGTAATTGTGATAATGAAATATTTTCAGAATCTGGGAAGGTTATAATTTTTCTTCAGAAACGTTTTTTTAGTGGCTTGGGTTACAAAAAAAATTGGTCACCTTAATTAACACTTAATTAATTAACATGTGCTCTAATTGTATTATAAATGTTGGTGCATAGATATTTAATTTGATTGAAATAAATTAGTTGTACTAGTTTGTGAACTCACATACAAAATTTTCTAGGAATTTCAAAATTCATGTTTTTTTTATCAATTTCAATCAGCATTTCATGTTTTTGTTTAACATAATATTTTGAATTATTTATATGTAAAAAAATATATTTATAACAATATAGTCAATCTCATATTAATTTCAGGTATGACTTTTGACGTTAAAAAGATGACAGACAATAGCAAATACCGGCCATGCTTCTGTGCCTTTGATATATTGCTGTTAAATGACGTTATTTTAACTGGGGTACCACTGACCAAGAGACTTAGCATGCTTGATGGATTATTTACGGAGAAGGAAGGTGTCATTATACACAGTAAAAGAGTTCAAACACAATCGTGGTTAGTCAATCGATTCAATCTGATTCAAAGAATTTTTATTTTTTGTTCATTATATTAGATGTTCATACAATACTAGAGACGGCCTCCATGGTCGAGGCTCTCGACTAACAATCGCGAGGACGTTGGTTCAAATCCTGGCATGCGCAAATAAACTTTATTTGGTTACTTTGTGTTGTTTCATAAATTTATTCATTTAAAATAATATAGAATATTTTTCGCTGCTCCAGAGTCAAAGATACTATCAGTATCACCCTGCAGTAAAACCACCTTTCAGAATTGAAATGGCTTTAGCCATGTTTAGTGATCAGATCTAAATAGCCAGGTTCTTCCCCACCTTTCTTTCATACATCTCCTTCATCTCCCCACTACCTTCAGCCTCACAATATACCCCAATTGGGGTTGCCGTAGTCTCACTGGCTTCAGAAGGAAGCAGTTGAAACTCTTGTGAGGTATTTGCAAAATAAAAAAAAAGATATTTAGTAGTCTTTGTTTTCTCACTTGAATCGACTGCAAACAGAAAGTATGAGTATGAATCAAGCAGAAAATCTATCTCTCACTCAAACTCTCCAGTGACAAAATCAGAACCGCCTTTTGTTCTGGAATTTATAGATTATTACTATTTTCAGCTCTCAATGTCATTTTCATCATAAGCTGTAGAGCTTTGAAATTGCATTTAACTGTAAAATAAATTTTGACTGAACACCATATTGTTTGTTCACCTTTCAATATTATTAAATAAGAAAGAAGATTTCCAACTTTAAGTTGGATTTTTGTATTTATTTCTTACTTGTTTCCCAAATATTAAATTATCAGCGCATACCTGTGAAAAATCACAGGTGTAAAATTTTTAATTAAATACCTTATTATCTAAAAAATTCCTAATTATTAAAAAAAAATAGTTACTTACTTACCTATATTTTGAAAAAGTAAAAAATATATACGTAAGTATTTTAAAAAAATTGCCACAGCTGAGAATCGAACACCGATCAAATGCTTGGAATGCTGACCACTTACACTACCTACTATTAAATATAGCGGCATAAATTTTCATTATATTAATGTACTGAAAATAAAAATAGCACAAACCCGTGAAAATCACAGTATCAAATATTATATTATGGATTGCTGGAACCTACTTTATAGCCTGTCTGAATTCTTGTGGTAAGATTACCTGAAAAGTTTTTTCTAGCATGTCCAGGTTTAATTTATAATTGGTGAATATTTCCAGCGACGAAGTCCTCGCTGCACTAAACAAAGCAATCGATGATCAGGACGAAGGAATAGTTCTGAAAAACATTGCGTCCCTCTACAAACCGAACAGCAGGAAAAAGGGATGGTTTAAAATAAAACCAGAGGTAAGTTTGACCATTCAAATTATTGTCCTGTTTGATTTTTACCGCTTATTGCCGCTGTCGAATAACATTTTGTGATGACTTGAGCCGCATAGTCAGTGAGCTGTAAATGTAAAACGTTACTGTAACCAAAACTCATGGATGTGGTTGTACTATTCTATTTCAATAGATGTTGTGTCATATCACATCTCCTCTAAAACAACATAAATAGATGTTATATCTTATCACATCTCCTCTAAAACAACATAAATAGATGTTGTGTCTTATCACATCCCCTCTAAAACGGCATAAGTAGATGTTGTGTCTTATCACATACCCTCTAAAACGACATCAATAGATGTTGTGTCTTATCACATCTCTAAAACAATGTCGACAGACATAGTATCAATGAATGTGTTAAATTCAATATACATTTGAGTTCATCAAACCAGATTTCATGCAGGACTAACACACAGACAACGAAATTAGTATTTTTGATAAAATAATGTTTTCCTTTTTGTAATTTAATGTTTTTTGCCAATATGTATCTAGTACACAGAAGGTGCGATGAATGAACTAGACCTGCTGATAATTGGTGGATATTACACGGAGAATAAGAGACACGGCTTGGTGAAGAGTGTACTCCTGGGAGTAGCCGTTCCTCCTGAAGTTGAAGGTTTGTGTTTGTTAATTATTCCTCTTTCGCCCTATTTTCTTTAAAAATAATATATCGCCATTTCAAGCATTTCTGTTCAATTCAAGCCTTTCAATTCTAATTTATTTTATAAATCTAGTAATTCTAGTGTTTCTAATTTTCTGTTAATACATAAATTAAAACTAAAATTTCCTCTGAAATCATAAGATTTCTAAGTTAAATACCTAATCATATAATATTTTGTGTAACCGTTTTTCATTTCAAATAAGGAATTATACTATTTGTCCAAAGAAACATCACTATCTCAATGACAATTCTTTTTCAAACTTTCTTCGTGCAGATAACCATAATTTCGATTATTCCGATTTGATAGCCCATGGTAGGATACATGCCCATACAAACTCTGGCGGTATAAAAAGGTAGTATCCAGCACAACCTCCATCTTAAACCAGAAACGGAACACGTAAAAAAATTTACAGATGGATGAAATGCCAAACGGTTCGGTAATCAAGACTTCGCTGCGCTCAGTCAATGATAATATGAATTTATCTACAGCGGTTTTGTGATAGTTCACCTCAAGTGCAATTTACACTAAATAAACTAACCTAAAAGAATATCTAGGAGCTCATATAGATATGTACTGCTACAAAGCGTTGTAAGAATCATTCTGGAAGGAGTAAAAGACCGCCGTTCAGAATCGAAACATTGCTTGAAATGGCTTTAGCTATATTTGGTGACCAGATCTGAATAGCCAGGTACTTTCCTACCTTCCTCTTTCCCAGCTCATTCTCTTCCAAACTACCTTCAGCCTCACAATGTATCCCAATTGTAGATGCCATAGTCCCACTTATTCCAGACGGTTAGGAGCAGTTGGGACTCTTGGGCGGTGTTTACATTTACAAAAAGCACAAGACAGATATTAATCTGAAAGAAATCACCCTGATATATTTTCTAACCCTTCCAAATGAAATTAAAAATACCATGGAGATAAAGAAGTAAATATAAAGATGAGGAAATCATAAAAATTATGAAGTTACGCCAACACAACCTGCAGTCAACAAACATGATTATGAGGCCTACAAACATTGAGATGAGGAAATCAAGAAACATGAAGATGACTAAACCAACGAACACAAAGATGAGGAAATCTTGAAGTAACACCAACACAAGTACCTACAGTGTACCTCAGAACAGGGATCCTTAGTGAAAAGGAGTGTGAACAAATATATTACTCGTACATTATGTATTTTAATAGTCAATTATCGAAAAATAATAAAATACTCGATGAATTATCATCATCATAAAAAAATGATTATGTTATCTTGTATTGCAGGCGATCTTCCAACGCTGTTTCATTCAGTCGGCCGTGTGATGCTCTCCCTCCGCGCTGAAGAGACAGAAGAGCTTTGCAGCAAGCTGCAGCCGCACTGGAGGGTCCTGGAGAAGGGCGGCTCCCCTCCGGACTCCATCTGCTGGACCAAGGAGAAGCCTGACCTATGGATTGAGCCACAACATTCTGTTATTCTGCAGGTCAGCATCTTTTATACACCTATGGAAATGATCTCAATATCCCGGCAAATCACTCACGTAATCTACTCTATGGTCAATTTATAAAATGAGAGTTGAAGTCGATTTAACTTTGGGTTTCTTTTCCATAATTTGTTATTCCATAGAAAAGCCTATTCTTGCTAATCTGCTTTTCATAGATTCTTTGAAATAGATCATAGAATAGATCAGGTGGGATCCCACCACCTTAACTTTTCTAGACTTTCCGCCACCTAACCTTTCTACTTGTACTACTTCCTACTTTAACCTAACCTAACCTTTCTTCTAGCATTACTTCCCATTTCAACCTAACCTAACTCAGATTCGTTTTAAATTTAAGCGTCATTTTCAAAATTGAAACTGATTGTTTCAAGAATTCAGACAAGTGATAAAGTACCTACATATAATAGTAAAAAAAAATTACAGAAAATTATTTTATTTGTCATTTTCAGAATTGGAACTAATGTGTCAAGTAATAAAGTACCTGATAAGTTTTAAGATTTTCACGGCCAAAAGCATTTTCGTTATTTGTTTTTGGGGTGTTATGCCGTGTTACGCTACCTCCTTCTTTAGCCAACGTTTCGGACATCGTTGCAGTGTCGATCATCAGGGCAGATCCGGTAGATGTGTAATTTTTAGTCGTGAAGTGTGTGCTTATTTACTTCGAAGCGATACCGTGTCGCCAGCACCACTAACTTTCACCAGTACAAAATAATCGTGACAAGCAGTGGCATCATCACCGCGGAACGGAATAGAAAGTTCATTAAAACGTGGTATTTATGCTAGCCAGGGGCAAGTCCGTTTGCGAGATGCCGACGGAAGTGGCTCCATCTCTTAATGAAATCTAAAATTAGAAATCACAATGGTAAGAATTTAAGAAAAAATAAAATAAAATAAATAAAAATTACAATGGTTAACTTTCACCAGTACAAAATAATCGTGACAAGCAGTGGCGTCATCGCCGCGGAACGGAATAGAAAGTTCATTAAAACGTGGTATTTATGCTAGTCAGGGGCAAGTCCGTTTGCGAGACGCCGACCGAAGTGGCTCCATCTCTTAATGAATTCTAAAATTAGAAATCACAATGGTAAGAATTTAACGAAATAGAATTACAATGGTTAAAGCGAATTTAGTCAATATAAATCAAAATGGTTTACCACAAGCTGGCATTACTGTATACTTAGACATGGTTTTTTGCTCTATTAATATTAAAAGAATTTTACTAGAATTAAAAATACACTGGTTAAAGCGAATTTAGTTAATATAAAGTTATAACACAAAATGGTTCACCACGAGCTGGCATTACTGTATACTTAGACATGTTTTTTTGCGTTTAGCTTTGGTGTAGCCGTCAATCACCGGATACCAAGAGCTATTGAGCTTAGCTCCGTCGTCTCTATTAATATTACAAGGATTTTTGTAGATTTCAATTGCCTCCGTAATTAGGCGTGCTCTATAAGTTTTGGGTCTTCCCAAGACCTCAGGAACAAATCCAAAGTAATGGCCGGTTTCGATTAAGTGCTCAGCGATTGCCGATTTATCAGGGTGGCCGAGTTTGCAAGCACGAAAGTGTTCTGCTATCCTTTTGGAGATCGTCCGCTCTGTTTGGCCTACATAAACCTTGCCACATCCGGAACAGCTGAGTTTATACACTCCATCTGCTTCCAGAGGAAACTTAGTCTTTGCAGACCTCAGTAGGTCTTGAATTTTAGTTGTGGCACCGAAGACAGTCTTGATGCTATCTTTTCTCAACAGCCTGGCGATTCTGTCTGTCACATTGTGAACGTAAGGCAGGAAAGCGCAGCCTTTTAACTCTTGTTTAGCTCTGTCTTCGTTTGGTGTAGATTTGGCTCTTATTATTTGCCTTGTCTGACTTGCTGGGTAACCGTTGCGTTCCAGTGCATCGGTCAGCTTTGTAAGTTCTGCTCCAATTTTAGTTTCTTCACATATTCTGGTCTAACATATTCTATTTCGTTAAATTCTTACCATTGTGATTTCTAATTTTAGAATTCATTAAGAGATGGAGCCACTTCGGTCGGCGTCTCGCAAACGGACTTGCCCCTGACTAGCATAAATACCAGTTTTAATGAACTTTCTATTCCGTTCCGCGGCGATGACGCCACTGCTTGTCACGATTATTTTGTACTGGTGAAAGTTAACCATTGTAATTTTTATTTATTTTATTTTATTTTTTCTTAAATTCTTACCATTGTGATTTCTAATTTTAGATTTCATTAAGAGATGGAGCCACTTCCGTCGGCATCTCGCAAACGGACTTGCCCCTGGCTAGCATAAATACCACGTTTTAATGAACTTTCTATTCCGTTCCGCGGCGATGATGCCACTGCTTGTCACGATTATTTTGTACTGGTGAAAGTTAGTGGTGCTGGCGACACGGTATCGCTTCGAAGTAAATAAGCACACACTTCACGACTAAAAATTACACATCTACCGGATCTGCCGGATCTGCCCTGATGATGGACACTGCAACGATGTCCGAAACGTTGGCTAAAGAAGGAGGTAGCGCAACACGGCATAACACCCCAAAAACAAATAACGAAAATAAAGTACCTTCCTATAATATAATATTTTTTTACCAGAAAGGTATTAGATATGTGTATTTCTTTTTTTAAAAGTTTTTAGGGTTAATCTTAACCGTAAAGTAAATATTGTGAATCATTTCAATCTGCAAATTTTACCTGCCATAACAAAGACGTTATATACTGTAGACGAGGGGTAGAAATCTCAAAGTGGGAAACCAAAAGCAAGGCAATTACACTGGTCTCCATTTCTAGTACTTTAGTACTAAACTGTCACTCGTCGAGTAAGGTCGTGTCTTACCAGTAGGAAAATTGCATTTACAAAGCGCCAAAATGCCCTCCTATGTGATGAGAAAATGTTTCCATTACACGGCAAACAGTAGCAAAAGTGAAGAAATAACATTTCGTTTACATGAACACACAAATTACTTATTATTATTGATTATTACAAGCAATACAATTAATTTTCATGTTCCCCGTCCGACAATTTTGTGCGTCATTAAAGAAAAAACACACATTCTTTGATTGTATTATGGTACGGCCACACTGAGGCCAACTTCCAACTTCAAACTTTCGGACGATTGTGTAGAAGGCTAGTTTGTGCGTTGGATGTTCGAGTTGGAAGTTTGGCTTCGGTGTGGAAATAGCATATCTTTTTAATACATGAATAACTTTTGAATTATAAAATTACTGAAAACCGCAGAAAACAAAAGAGTGTTGCTTACTTGCCACATTATTTTGCGAGTATGTGAGACTATGGTGAGTCTATTTATATAATGTCATTGGCCATAACATAGACATTCCTAGCATAGCGGATGAAATGATACAAAACAATGTATTTATTGTGCAAATTATTTTAATTAAAAAAAAATTTTAATCAAGTTTCGTGGTTTTTTCAGGATGTGTGCTTTTTAACCAACATGCAACTATTAATCCTACAATTATAATATCCTGTGATTTTTCACCATATAGTCTGTCTAGTTTATAAATAATTTGTTAAATGAAATGATGTCTAAATTGTCTCTTACCACAATACTTAATTCAAAAGTACATGATAAATGTTTTTTTTTAGATTAAAGCATCGGAGTTGACTCGCACTAGCGCTTTCAAAACTGATTTTACTTTGAGGTTTCCAAGAATTGAAAAGGTTCGCTTTGACAAACCTTGGCATGGATGTATGACCACTGTGGAGTTTACTGAATTGACTAAGGTAGAATAATACTTTTCTTTTTCCTTAATTGATCGTACATCATGAAATCCTGTTTTAACTCATCTGTTTGATAATTCATCTGTCTGTTAATTTGTTTATATGTTTCGTTTCTGGTTTCGAAAATCTGCTGCATCCACTTTATTATTCAAGCGAGCCTTATTTTGACTATGTGGCTAATTTTGACAGAGATCATCAATACATATTATGGTCAGTGGCGGCCGGTGGTCGAAATATGTGGGGGTTCACCAGAGTCATTAAGTTAGACAATAAATTTAGGAAAGGTACATACCTACTTATAAAGAAGTTCTATTCTCCTTTCCGTCAAAACGGAAACATACCTATACAACACAGTTTAAAATACAATTTCAACAATACATTTCAAAAAATACTTTAGGAACACTGATATAACAACCAAAGGAAGTTTCTCACTTCTACTTTTGTTCCAATTACGAGTCCTGTTTTCATATTCATATTCGTAGTTATTGCTTCGGAAATATATCAAACGAAAATAAACCAGAGAAATGCAACAAAAAATAAAAGATTCCTATTGGTGGATGTAGTAGCCGGGGACCATAAACAAACCAAAGTGGACTTATGATTTATGATATCACACAAAGATTCGGTTGACATTTTGGATCGGATTTATGCCCGCCTGCTGACAACTAATCAGCTAATCACTCATTATGATTATAATATAGTGACATGCTTTGACTTGAAGAGAAGACCGCGCGGAACATTCGTTAAAAATAGTAGCTCTGCTGTTAAATTGAAGACAAAATGTGGACAAAAACATTACATATAAGCATTCTCGTTTAACATACCACTGTACGAACCGCTCCTTTCGATGTGGGGGTAAAATTCGGAACGGCGTTCGCGCTTTCGTGAAATTTGCAAAGAATCGTATATACCCACACTTCCGACTGTTCACGGGATTTGCTCACAAAGTAGTAAGATTCTGGAATGCTATCGAAAACGAACTGCTATGAAGATGGGCGCAAGGGCCGGCTCTCGTCGCTCAGATAGCACGTATAATAGGTACCTGCCTACATACTGTACGAGATCTTGAGAAAATATTATAATAATTTATAACCGAACCGCGTTTCGTATTATGATCTTCAATTTTTGTGGGTTGTGCGGCGCTCGAGAGCTCTTATGAACTAGCCGCCACTGATTATGGTAACTACCTAGCTGAAGAATGTTTGAAAAAAGAATTGTCATTGAGGTATACATCTCTTTGGACAATGTGTACAATTACTTATTTGAAAAAAAATGTTACATGAAAATATAAATGGTTTGTAATTAGTAGGTAGTTATTTAAGTACCTACTTACAAATCTTATGATTTCAGAGGAAATTTTGGTTTTGATTTGATACAAGCATTCTTTTTTCAAAGCGAGGTCTACTGTTTGCAGAACTATTATTATTTTATTATATTCCACTGTTTGCAGAACTAGGTATTATTATTTTATTTTATTATTGAAACCTCTCGTACATATTTTTATTATTCCAATACATACCTACATAGAAACCCTTATACATGGTTATAACCAAAGATATTCAAATACAAGAGATATGCTATGGTGTCCGCCTGACTGTTGGCGGGATTACTTCCGAATGGGAATAATTTGAATACGGAAAGTAGTTGATTTTTTTGAGGTGCACAGTAGTATTGGTTAACAATATTGGCGACACCTGGAAACACAGTCCCACCCAGTAAAAACTGTGGATAGCACATCTCTTATATTTCAATATCTTTGGTTCTAACACACAAATTTCGTTACTAATTTCATATTATCTTTTCATTGTCATTCATGGGTAAGCATATCACCCCTTTCTGGTTATGTTACCTTTGTAAGAATCTACTCCATAATTTTTTTTTTTTTTTTACAATAATAATGTTACATTATCAGTTTTATGGTACATTATCAGTTTTTATGGTTACCCAATCAGTAGAGAAATATTCTCGGGTCTAATTGGGGAGCTAGTCTATGTACTTATATTTAGAACTGCTTATAGATAATTTGTTACAAAAATGAAAATAAAATACTGTAAGAAATTACAAAAAATTGTAAAATTAGAAAAATACATATTATTATAGAAATATAATATCAGCAAAATATTGGAAACAGATTGTATCTGAAAATCATCGATACAAATAAGATAATCTGTTGCTTATCTGTATAAATACAACGCGAGTTTTTTTTTAAATTTAAGATAGTTTTTCTCACTTTTTATTGCATTGGGTAATTCGTTATATAGCTTTGGGCCTACGTATTCATAATGGTGTTGTGCAGCTGTCGTGTTGCATCTAGGTACATATAAGTTCCCAGATGTTCTAGGTCTTATACTTCATGTTGAGGACACTTCAGATTCTTTAAAAACTATAATGCATATAATGCAAAAACAATAATGTCTCATGTATTTATAATGCATTTTTATGACTTCTAATTTACAGGATTCATACATTGTGGAGAAGTTGACAGCCCGCCACATCGAGGAAAATGAGTTAGCAGAAAGCGCTGAAGTTTCCCCCAGAAAGCGAGCCAAGATGTTGGAAGTGGGATCCCAGTTTAAGGCGGCTGATGTGTCGGGAGTTCAGGAGTGCTCCACTCTCTACAGCGGGAAGGAAGTGTGTGTTATGACGGGAAACGATCGAGCATCCAAGGCAGATTTGGAAATCAAAGTTGTAGAGAATGGAGGAAAAATTGTTCAAAATCCAGGTACAAAGTAATTATATGATCTTAGATCAAAATATGTTAAGTGCAGAATTGAGGTTTTTCAGTTTGAAATTTTTAATTATCTCTGTAAATCGAAAAATAATTAGTTTCACTGCTTGTTAGTTAGTTAGACGAAACGGGAATGCTGCGGATGGCACGACAAAATCGGAACCACTCTGAAAATTCCCACCGATAACCTTGTTAAACATGATACGGTAAATTTTTGCATTCCAAAAGCTTTACACACCATACGGAAAATTTTAAACTGAACTCTTTTTCACATGGAAGGGGTGGATATGACAGTATATTGAATATGTTGAACAACCAGCATACAAACTATTGCAGTAGTCTAAATTGGAAGACTAAGAGCAATGACATGATAATAGTCAACAAAACTGAATACAATTTTAATCAACCTGTTTTATTGTGTTCAATAAATTGAAGCTAGTATTTCTATCCATGCAGGTATTCTAAGGTAGTAATAGGTCGCGAGAGCTTGGTACATATTTCAAGGGTTACATTAATGAAATTTGTTTTCCCAATAGGTCCATCTACATTCTGCATAGTGGCTGGTAACATAAATGCTCGAGTCAACAACATTATTAAGTCTTCCTCCCACAATGTGGCGACGGTGGAATGGTTCTTGAAGTCCGTGGGGCCTGATGTAGTCTCCCAGGGATCCCTACCTCTGTGGACTCCTCAGGATCTGATTGGCACCTCCAGCCAGATGGCCGAGGAGTTTGCTCTGAAGTATGATCAGTTCGGAGACAGCTACTCACAGCCTGCCACATTGGAATCCCTCAAATATTCTATGAAGAGGGTCAGTGAAGTTGTAAGTATTTAGTTGTAAGTCCATTTTGGGGAGCTTCTTTGGTGTTGTGTATATAGTATGTACACAATAATAATAATGTATGTTTCTAAAGATATTTTCTCTTGGTAAATCTGATAGTATTATTACCCTAATGTCTTCCGTAGCCGCTGTATGAGGCGTTGCTATGGTCTGTTGTATACACTGTTGTGTTGTTTAAACGCTCAGGTTAATTTGTTCCCTTTTGGGAACAACTCATATAGGTCTCATAAAAATCGTTGAGTCTCCCTTACTATCGTTGGTGAGAAATGTGATTTAACTTTCATATCTAAAAGTTAACCACAAAATATTTAAAATGTACGCAAATATTTTCACATGAAATGACAAAAATGACGATAATATTTATAAATAATTTGTCTAATGAAATATGTCATTTTATTTTTTTTCGTTACCATTTTTAAATTATTAAATTTAAAAGTATTTCACCACCTTTTTTATTTTTTGTATAAGTTCAGAAATATTCCATTTAATTAGATTTTATTACAAAGTGGGAATATTTTGACCTTCTGACAAAATATGCCTGAGGCCTGAGGAGTTAATAATGGCGGGTAATAAAAAAGTGCAAAGCGTCAGTTAGCGGCTGGAAATTTTGATGGATATTTATGGATTAATGGATTTTTTCAGATATTAATGAATATTTTTTTAAAGTACATATATGTACATATATATTAGGGTGGAGCGACCTAGTATGCAGAATTTTTTTTTTCGTAATATAGAATTCGGCATACGCGGGATTGGTGCTCCGTTATGTACTTATCTCAAATAAAAAATATAAAAAATAAATATTTATAATTAGGACATCGCCACCACTTTCAATTTTTCATAAAAATATTGAAAACACAAAAATGTTCTCCAGATTCTTAGAAATGCTTCTATTTATGTAAAAAGAGAATATGTATTTACTTATTCTCCTTTGATAAAATTATAAAGAAACACCGTATCAACAGTTAAACTATTCCCTTCAGAGACTCAATCCTCCCACCCCAAACGTATTTCAAACACAGTGATTTGATTTAGAATCTAGATGAATTTTCCATCATATCTAGCGGATTGGACTTCCCTCTAAACCAGTGGTTCCCGACCATTTTTTGGCCAGGGACCACCATGACATTTATTTGTTCTCATAGGGACCACATGGTACAAAAATGAGCTCTTCTTGGACTTCTTCAGCTACCTCTCCAACACTAATACCAAAAGGGTTACGAATCAGCTTTAGGACTCCTTTCGATTCGGTTTTGTAGTAAAATGAACAATCGTTTGTCTGACCACATTTTAGATCTCGCGGACCACCTGTAGTCCATGGACCACCGGTTAGGAACCACTACTCTAAATGGACTAGGACCTTCCCTTCTGAAGGAACTCAGAGAATTGTTGTGTTTATTGTGGGTATGTGTTAGGCCTTCGTCTCTTCGATGATTTTTGTTTATCAAAGTGCGCATCGGGCGAGTTACGTAGTATTTTTAATTGTGTGCTGCATTAGAATATTCAACTATTTTTCGATGGGCTATTTAAGGGTTTATATTAACTGTTCTTTGAACTTTGAACATTATGGCAATGTGACATCTGGATGAGAATTGCCTTTGAATGTTTTGCCTACTTGTGAAGATGTATTACGAGGTTTTTTGTGAATGAAGCATAACGAAAAAATATTCAGCATCCCTGTTGTAGCCAGAACGTTAGGCAGATATTTGTTCTGCTGTATTACAAGATGTTGGCTCAATTTCACAGAAGAACGATACATGTTGTGTATAGGAGTAATATTCGTCGATATAGTTTGTTGCAATTGGATGCGATGGAACTGCAGTCAATACGGGCTACAAAAGAGATTTGGTGTCTTGAACCACTTCTCAAACGCCTTTACACTGGATTGTCTGTCAGTTACACGCAAACGAGCTCATTTTGCGACTACTTTTTAACTGCATCGACTGGACCGCAAAGTTTCACTGGAATTATTGCAAAATCCTTAAATAAGTGTGAACAACTTCCTATCCTGAAATTTAAAGTCATTCAATGTTCTTTTGCAAGTGTGAAAAATGAACAGGATTTAAGTATAGCTCAGCTGTATATATAGAAAATATGTAAAACCATTGACTGATTGATGAGATTGATAATTCCAGATTCCCCAATGAAAACTTGTCAAAAAAAAATGGTAAAATTGTGCATTCCAGTTGGCTCACTAAAATGAAGCGGGTTCTTCAGCTTTATATTTCTCCCTAAAACCATCAGAAAATTTGTTAACTTTAACGACAGTTCACGCACCTATGTGGTTCAACGTTAAGACCAAACCAATATGTATTTCCGGAGTTAGACATTTGCTTGAAACAATATTGCTTTCACAATATTTGTCCAGTGATTTTAAATAATCAGTAATACAGTAATCCAGCGCATTGGTTTTTTGGGTATCACAAAGGTATTGTTAACCATCTTGCCCGACTACCGAAAATGGTTAAGAGAGTTGGCGTTAAGAAGAATATTGGAAGCCCGGTAAATGAAAATGCAATCAGATGTTATTCATCCCTTCAAAGTGCCTTTTTGATTTTTCCGTAGATAATTATATTGGTGTTATGAATTGGGATAATGTAACCAAGTCACCGCTCATCAAATCTGTTAGGGACGAGACAATTTGACAAGCCATTACCGATCACACGATAATTGTCGATGTCATGGTAAAGAATTTTCCTTGCCCCTAGGCATAGAGGGATGTGTGAAAATTGTAACAGAAGCCTCAGCTGCTGTCAGTGAACCCTTGAGACGAGATGACTTAATAAAAACAAGGTTATAGTCACGAAACCTTATGCCACTTTTTGACTCCAAAATGCAGTACCGTTCATAGCAACTTTTGCAATTTTCAAGTTTTTCAATGCGGTAAATAATATGGGAACATTTTTTATTTCCACTATTTGTTCCATTCTACCAATCTATTAATGTATTATCTGTAAAATAAATGGTAAAATACAAATTTTACGTGTGTTTTATTTCGCGTATATAAGCTATAAATACTTAGGTAAAATCGTGAAAATGATAAAATACAAAGCTTTGGCGATGTCCAGGTTTTACGAATATATTTTTTTTATTATTTTTGCTGTAATTGTTAATATACGGAGCATCTTTTCCAACTATGCCGATTTCGAAATTCTCAAAAAAGAAATTTCACTCCATGCTAATATGCATACATATGTCATTTATTGTTTTTATTTTATTTTTGAAATCCCAGGTTGGAAGAGTTCATCTATTACCGTTTGAGCTTTTGGAGCTGGACAAGGAACTCTTTGCCGGAGCCGTCAGTCCACACTCCTTCCTGAGGGGTTGCCACGTCCACATCATCACCGATCATTCCTCTCTATTGCCAGCCGAAGCAACAAAGTTCCAAAGAAACGTGCGTATTATGAAGTTTGAGTTAAATTTCTTTGGGGGCTCATATTCTGAGGAACTTATCGCCACTGATGGTATTACTCACGTCTTGGTGCCACACTCTTGTGGGGTTCAAAAGATACAAGAAGTGCAAGAGCAGGTGGAGAACACTTTTGATGTTAAACCTCTCTTGTTAAGTCTGGACTGGCTAAAAACTTCTCTACAAAACAGGAGACATGTGAAAGAAGATGATTATCTTATGTGAGGGAAGATATGTAGGTAATTATTATTTTATGTGAGGAATGTGGAGAAGATATGTCGGAAATTATTATCTAATGTGAGGGAAGATATATGTACGTAATTATTATCTTAGGTGAGGAAAGACATGCAGGTAATTATTATCTTATATGAGGGGAGGTATACGAGGGGAAAACCAAAAGTAACGGAACTTTCTTTGTAACTTTTTTATTTTTCAATATTTTTATACCAAAATTTGGTCACCTTCAAAGTGTTAACTATTAGAGTGTATGCACATGCACTTGTCCGACCTTTCTTTCCACTGTTCAAAACAATTTTGAAACTCATTGATTGGAATATCCTTTACGGCCTCCAGCGATTTTTGTTTCACTTCTTCGACACTATGAAAACATTTCTCTTTCAAGTCCCTTTTCATCCTAGGGAGCTAAAAGAAGTCACAGGGAGAGAGGTCGGGTGAAAAGGGTGGGTGAACAATGGGGGGTCATTTCATACTGTCTTGTTTAAATACTGCTTCACAGAAAACACAATGTGAGTAGGTGCACTGTCGTGGTGGAAGAACCAGTCCCCTTTGCGCCAAGGATTCAATCTTTTTTAACCATTTTTCCTGATGTTCTCCCGCAACCTCTTTAGTACCTTCATGTAGAAGTGTTAATAAAAAATTTAAAAAATTCAATTCAATTCAATTAAATTTGAATTGAATTAACTGTTTGGCCTGGACTGAGGAACAAACTCTGTGTGCACAACATCTCTGAAAAAAAACCGATGAGCATCATCTTGATGTTCGATTTCACTTGACTTTTTTCTGAAGAAGAAAGAGAGCACTCTTCGTTTGGCTTGACTGTTGCATGGTTTCGGGATCGCACCCATAACACCATGACTCATCACTCATCACTAATAATAACCATGGAAAAAAATCTTGGTCCTCTTTCAACTGATGTTTCAATTCGTGGCTGGCTTGATGACGATACTCTCTTTGATCCTCAGTCGCATTTTGACTTCACTGACCGAGAAAGATTCTCGTACAACAGCCGACCATACAAAACTCGTTCCCTCTCCACTTCTCCCCTCTACCCTCTACCGCCCGAGACCTGTTACTTTTGGGTCGCCCCTCGTATGTAGATAATTATTATCTTATGTGAGGGAAGATACATGTATGTAGGTAATTATTATCTTATGTGAGGCAGATAATTATTATGTTATGCAACATATTTTTGTTAACTGTTCATGTATAATAAATGAACACAGTCTGTTATACACAATAAAAAATAATTATATTTTTCTAATATTGTGCGGACTATACACAGACTAATAAAAAAAACCTCCCTGTCTTTAAGGTCTTACGTACTGGTTTTGGGAGGATATTTTAGAAAATTTGTTGATTTTTTTAATGTTTTTCAATTTTTTTATGTTTTTCAATTTTTTTCCTAGTTTTTTAATTTTTTTCCTAGTTGTTTGATTTTTTTTTCCTAGTTTTATCGAAGCACTCTTCAACTGTATCACTTTAGTATCTATCGCAAACATTGTCATTTTATTTATTTTTTGTGATTTATTGCTTATGAATTGTTTTGAGTATTAATTGCAAATTGAATGTTCTTCATGTATTATAGTTAAATAAGAATGCAATAATTGATTGAAACCAAAAAAACTTTGAATTACTTTTGTAACATGAACATGCATATTTTTTGTAAGTTTATTTTATTGATTTATTTATTTAATTATTTTCATATTACATTTGGTTATAAAATGACGTATTGCCCATCTCACTAGGTGTGAAACGCCTGTGTTGAGATGGCAATTTATAAACTTTTATTATGTTTAACATATTATTTTGTAATACCAAATAAACCTTTGATTAATTATTAAAGATTTTCCTTAATTTAAGAGAAGAGCTGATATATAAGTATGACATATGCTTACACATGAGATGTTATCATTTTTAGCCATTTACATATACATGTAGTAATAATACAAGTCGCAATATTCATTCTAGTATGAACCCAAATGGTAATTGTGTGCACATAGCTACAAATGATAACGTTTTCAGTGTTTTTTTGACTTACAATCGGTAACAAAAAAATTATGACACTTAACGCTAACGCCTTCACTTTAATGTTCTACATTAGAATTGTCAAGTCTTGAGGATAATGAACTCCCAGTTGCTGGCGGAGTGTGTCCTCTATCTTAGCCAGGGTAAGACTTTCAGCATGGGTCATCTTGGGGCTTTCTAGTAAACCTGGAAAACAAATAAAAATTGTTTAAAACCACTGGAGCGATCATGCGAAATAAATAAATTTGCCTATATTGCTTGAGATTTCCCAGAAGGTCATTTTTTAAATATTTCGCCAGCACTAAAAAAATTATTTCTTCGAATTTTAACACGGAGACATAAAAATTTATTACAGTGCTGTATAGCCAATGAATTAACCTGTATTTTACCGTTTATCTCATATTTGTGGGATTTATAAAAAAAATATTAATAAATCGTAAAGTTTATGATCGCGCGAATCCTGGGTGTTTTTCTACTTGAAATTGCCATGAGGGATACTTATTCGGGTCAACATAGAGTATTTTCGGTTTCTGTATGTTGTCTGTGGTATACTTGATAATTAAAGGTGCATATCTATGGAAAAAGGACTTAATTTTACCTGTAAAAAGTTGTTAAAAAATTCGACAGGAAAAAAGTATTTTAAAAAATTATTTTTAACATTGTTCTAAAATAGTCTACGAAGTTCAGATTTGCGAGATCTAATAATAATAATAATCTATGGTCTTAAAGATAAAGCATTTCAATAGCTTCGTGTTAAAATAAACGGCTGACCAAGGAATATTTTAAATAATTACAATAAATGTTTTACGAATGGTGGGAAAATGTCGTCCATTTTTTAACCGAAATCAATTGCAGAAAAATAAAAGTGGTCCATTTTTCGACCGAAATCGCTCCAGTGGTTAATCATTTCACTTTAGGTATTTACTGTAATGTCTTTGCCTTTTGTATGGGGGACATTAAAGATTTTGCTGTGATACTGGGATGGCGAAATATGTAATAGTCACTGGACTTCAATTACCCTGATCTACGCGGCTCTCGCAATGCGATCCATGAAGTTTCACTAAAACCAATACATTGTGTCAAAATGTGCCGCATGGTGGAAAAAATTGCATTGAAAAGGCCAACAGGTAAATGTAAAATGTAACCACTCCATCCCATGAGCTTGTTTTCATGATAATATAAAATTACCAGACATATGTATGACTTATTAAATGTATTATCTCGAACGACAGACGATGACGAAGTGAGATACACTCGAGGGAGACATAAAATAATATAATACGTCATCGCATTTTTTTTTACATACTTACTTTCAGTATTTAATTAATTTTCTTACCAGCATTTATGCATCTCCGGCACTCCTCGGCCTCGTAGTTCAGTCCAGCAGAGTTGTGGAAGTTGAAACGGTGCGCCCCTTGAGGGAGGTCCCACTCGGTTATGTCTGCTGCAGACGTTTGGAATACTGTCGGAGCCCAGAACTCCTTGAGCTAAATAATAATGATACATGTTATATTTATGCTTGTAAATGAAAACAACTTAATAATGACAATAATATTATTGATTAGACTGGTTGTGTTAGCTGTAGGTTTACAAGTACAAGTGACAGGAAGTGGTGCACATCACAAAAACAATAGTAAAATAGACAATGTAGAGTAATTCCCTCTTGAACGAGAATAACTTTGAGTATCTAATTGAATAACTTAAAGTTTGGAAATTGGCTTATTTTTTAATACAATAGATGTTTTGAACCTCCTCCAGAACATGGATTGTACATAATGAAAATTAATCATGAACACAAGAATCTAATTGAGCATGAAACCATTCTAAGATTCTGTTGGTCTCCAAGAATGAAATTACTAGACAACGAAAATCTTCACCCCATCCAGGAAACGACCTAAGAAGCAACTTTTCTAGATAAAAGATGATTTTATGTATTCAATTACCAACCAAAATCTTTTTTATTTTGGAAAATCTGAAGAAAAATAGTGGCACACCGCTTCTTTATCAATAATTTTTATCGGGGTTAGTTGGTATCAAATTCTTCACCTTGATGGTCCCCTTGGTGCCCACGACGGTGGCCTCATTGGGCAGCAGGACTCGCGAGTGCGTGATGAGTGAGGCCGTGCGCCCCCCGCTGTAGGTGAGCACGCACGACATGGCCTCATCAGCCCCACTGGCATTCACGTGGCCCCCGCACACCACCTTGATGGGCTCTGACTTGAAAACTAGCTGCGCAAGCTGGAGCACATACACGCCCAGGTCAAGGATTGTACCACCGCCAAGTTCCATAAACCTGAAATGTATTAACGCCTTTTTAGTACTACTCTAACGCGGGGGTCGGCAGTCTTTCAAACGAGAAGAACCAAGTTATCAAGGAAACATGATAACAAATACACCAGAGAGAATACACATATAGTACGGGAGGGGAAAATAGAAACCGGTTCCTCAGAATATTTTATACACGACTCGTCGATGACAATGCATTCTATCACCTTTTGGTGGCAATCACGCACACACATGCGTACATATAATCATTTCTCTGAAATTCAATGACATTTCAGCAATTAATATATGCAATAAATGTCAGGTAAGATTCAATCCTAAGTCAAACCAAAATATATATATATTAAAGTTTTAAAAAACATTTAAAAACAAATGTATTATGGTAAAAAACTTCTTTTTCTTTTACAGGTTGATATTTGATGGGTTGATGTTTCTGTTTTTTTATTCTCGGATTACGAATAACCTGACAATTTTTGAAATCCTCCTACTACCATCATTATAAGTGAATGTGCAATGATGGATGGCTAGGAGAGGAATCGAACCCACAACACCTGGTGTTGCGGCGGGAACAAATGTTAGCTCTCAAGATCGAGGGATCAAATGCTGCGTGGACTGTATGCAGTTCTTTATATTTGATCTCACTTACCGAACTGCATTCTGCTTTCCACTGGTGTTCACTGGGAAAGGTATATCTTAGTTGGGAGAGAGATTTTTGGGAAGGAATGTTGATTAGGAAATGAACGTTTGGACGCGAATAATGAGCAATATCAGGCGGCACGCGGCGATGTTACTTTTTACTTGCGAAATAGCTGCGGTTTATGACTTCTGTCTTCAGCGGCGTGATTATTACAACTGTAAAGCGAAGCGGTTTTAGGACTTGTGTCCTGTGCGGCTAGGTGAATTTAACTGTGAATTATAGCGGTTTGCGGGACCTTCCATCCCGTGCGGTGATTTTATTTGAACTGTTGAGCAGGAGAGCAAACTCTAGGTAGTTAGCAACATGCAACAATAAAGGCGAGAACACCTGGGTTGGAATTAGTCTTTAAGAATTCTTAATGTCGTGCAATTACGTATACCTAAAACAATGTACATTACCCATAGTAAAGACACAAGGTCAAGGACACCGTATGTATACAGCGCCTCACGCATACGTACAGCAAACTGCCACTACAGACCATAGCAACAACTAATATGTATTCCTTCAACAAAACGTCACTGAATGGCTAACGAGAAAAGATAACAAGGAAATTGAAGACCTTGTGAAATAAAACTTATTTTTCTTTGTGCATTGCTGATGCTATTCTGCATTTTCACTATATTTTATTTTATTTCTTTATAATATTATCTAGTCATCTTTTTAACCATATACAGTAAAATTCACATATAACGACTTCTAATCATATACTTGAACCATATACAATAAAATTCACACATAACGGCCTACTTTTTTCTGCGACGACAATGTAAACTTAAGTTGGTTTCATAGCTTTTAGTAGGAAAACATATCCGTTTTGTACGACTCCTATTTAAGCGGCCCTTAAAGCGACCTATTTTAACCTGTTTTAATGATAATACGTATTTAAATTTAACACTACACTACACTACAGTGTTAAATTTAAATACATGAGGTTAATAGGTGAGGCAGTATCGGTACTGACTAGACAAAAACCGGAGACCCTGTGCAGAAAAGTAAAGTTTACTATGAATTGCAATGCAGCCTACTTGGGACTTTTCTGGGCGGTGTTAATTAAATTCTGTAGCAAATTAATTATTAATCTTTTTTTTTTTTACAAGACACCTCACCAGAAGCTCTGGGCCCGTGTTGTGTACAACAGTCGGGAACTATATTGCCACTGGGGGAATTTGTGAAGTATGTAGGCTAAGAAAAGGGCTGCTTGAAAAGATTTGTTTGCGGGTCTTGACAAGGCTGGGGTGAAAGAAAAGATGGATTGCGGTGACATGTATTCGCACGTATGACTCGGAGGAACGGGGCATTCTCATGCAATTTGCCTTTCCTTCCTCATTTAATCCGGACAAAGACCTATAACAAATCCTTTCTTGCAGCCCCTTTCTTAACTCACCTCACAATGTTGTGGTGATATACTTCCCCTGGGTAGGCACAATACAGGTAGAGGAGGAGGCTCTCGTAAGACGCCACATAACATTTATTTTTATGTAATTTTACGAGTATTTGGTATACTTACGAATTTCTTTCCTTTTCGCCCATGGGTACCCCGAACTGCGCATTCACCTGCAAAACATCTCCCATAGAACCTGATTGAACGTGTTTGTCTAGAGAGTCATAGGCGGGGAAGAACCGTGACCAAATCCCTTCCATGAAGAAAAGCTTCTTTAGCTTTGCCAGCTCAATCAATTGCTTGGCCTCCTGGTAGTTCATGCACATCGGCTTCTCACACAGAACATGTTTGTCGTGTTCCAACATCAGTTTGGCCACGTCAAAGTGTTGAGGAGTGATGACTCCAACATAAACAATATCTGTCAATAGAAAGAAATTCATACATTTTTTTAGATATTGTGTACTTATTTTTTAACGCTTTCACACGTAATTAAAATAGACAAGCATTTGCTTCTACCCATAGCAGTAACAAGACGTAATTTTTTTCTATTGTTTACCTAAATAATGTATTATCGACAATTGTTTTCTCACACTCACTAGATATAGTGCAGGCGCTAGAGGTAGTTGAGTATGCAAAATGTGAGGACCGGCAACTATGACCGGATTCTTATACCTGAGACCCCAAATAATAACAAATCACATCTTGCCGCTAGGTTTGATGGTTCCTTCCCTCTTCCTTCACACCCCCTCTTCGCCCATACGGCAAGCACAGCGCGCTTTTATGTGTTTAGTGTGGTCCTACATTTATTGACGTAAATACGTTGCTTTATTAAGCCGTGTTTTTTGTATAAGTATAAAATAATTCGATTTTCGTTATTTTTGAGTGTATGTTTAAAGTATACTGTGTTGAAAAACGTTAGAAATGTCGTTAAAATGCAAAGAAAATGGCCAAACGATCAGTTGTGTTTATTTTGTGATAAATCAAATGATTTAGTGAAAAAACCAAGGTCAAGCATGCTAATTAATATTAAAAAAGCAGCAGATAGAAGAAAAGACAATATTAGTGAAAAGTTTTCAAAACTGTATAATCCAGACTCCACGAAACAAGAATTTTCATGGCACCAAGGCTGTTTAGCTACTTATTTAAGTGAGGATAAAATAAGGCGTCGAGAAATATGCACTAGTAAAAGAAGACTGATAAATGAAGAGATGTACATTTGTGGAGGATTCGACGATCCAACTAAATGTTTCAAGTTGCGAGGGTCTTTATTTTGTGAGGTGCTTTAATTACAGTCAAACCACTTAGAAGCTGATACAAGAATGTTTTGCCACATATTCCACGCAGTAAGGATTCAATCTGCTCATATTATTATAATCAGCGCTGAAACAGATGTGTTCGTCTTGGCAATTTATTTCTGGAAATACTTAGCAAATATTGGCTGTCTTGGGCTACGGTTCGATGGTTCGCATACAAAGAAATATTTTCTAGGATGCCATTGAATCCCTGGGTGAAAGCATATGAAAGCAGTTGAATCCCTGGGTGAAAGCATATGCAATATTTTGCCAGCATTACATGCTGTAAGTGGCTACGATACTACTAGCAGATTTAGCAGTAAAATGCAATATTTGAAAGCTGCGTCTGAAGATTTCGTACAAACAGCTCGTATGTCTTTGGGAAACCTTGACCTACACAATGAGCAATTGAAATAGTTAGTTTGCACATATTCAATTTCAAAAAAAAAAGTTATTTGCTGATGAACTCAGACATAAACTGATTTCTCAAAACATAGGTTTCAGTTTTAATTTGATGAAAGTGATATGCACATCAGATGCTTTGCATTTGCATTTATTAAGGGCTACAGTACAAACATTTATTTGGAAAAATTCTCATCAAACACAATTACAACCCATTGATTATAGTTTATTTGGTTATGAAAATCTGAACGGTAACTTACGTCCACGACAAATAACTAAGCCGTCTTTACCAGAGTCATTAATTCAACCTTGTAAATATACTGAAAATTGTCATACAATGTCTTGCAGTTGCAAAAAATCAGAATTATTTTGTATTTCTCTTTGTAAATGTATCAATAACGAATGTCGAAATAAAAATGAGTAATTGTTTGCCCACTTTACGTATATTTCTGTTTAATTTCGCTGTTTTTATAATATGTATATCTTTTTTTAAATTAATAAATATGATTTTATTACTTTTATTTTCGTTTTCTTTTTCATTCAAGAATCCATCCTCACTTTACCATTAGAAAAAATATAAATTATAACTGAAATAATCATTAAAATGATTTAATACCATGTACTCAATAATTCCCTTTACAAATAAGAGTAGAGGGGGTAAAAAAATGGACCAAAAAATTGACCGGCAAGATCCACATTATTCATTTTTGACCCTTTTTTAACTCAAATCCATTGATGGAAGTCGGTCCTCACATTTTGCATACTCAACTACCTCCAGTGCCTGCACTTGCCGTATGGGCAAAGAGGGGGTGTGAAAGGAGAGGGAAGGGACCATCAAACCTAGCGGCAAGATGTTTTTTTTTATTATTTGGCGTCTCAGGTATAAGAATCCGGTCATATTTGCCGGTCCTCATATTTTGCACATATCAACTACCTCTAGCTCCTGCACTTGCCGTATGGGCGAAGAGGGGGTGTGAAGGGAGAGGGAAGGGACCATCAAACCTAGTGGCAAGATGTGTTTTGTTATTATTTGGGGTCTCAGGTATAAGAATTCGGTCATAGTTGCCGGTCCTCACATTTTGCATACTCAACTACCTCTAGCGCCCGGTCTAATAGAGCCCTTGGAGCATTTGTGAAAGAGGTCAAATCCCAACCATAGATTTAGTGATGTGCTGATAACAAACATGAATAAAAAATCTTTCTAGTTCAGAAGATAAAATTCTTATTCTTACCAACATCTGGATCTTTGGCTAGGCTTTCGTATCCCTCATAAGCATTCCTTATGTTGTGGAGGGAGATGAAATCCTTAGCCTTGTCCAGGTTCCTGGCTCCGACTGAAACCACCCGGTGCTCGGAGGCCGGCAGGGTTGCCACCGCTGTCACAAAGTCATGGCTCATCATGCCCACACCCGCAATCCCCCATCGTACTAGCCCCATCTAAAAGCAAAAACCGCATTACCTATTTTCCAATAACAAAATAATATTTGTAACAGCTGTTAAAACTTCTCTGTTATGCGTTACTATTATGGGTATTGTGGCTACAAAAAAGATATAAATTTTTTAATTGATTCTTGGCCACTTGCACAGATATGTTTTTAAAATTGTAGGTACCTACTACATCCAAGATGACAATATACATTTATTTTTATCACTGGTAACACCAGAATACCTATCATCCTAACCTAAAATACATTAGTAGGTAGAAAATAGATAACGTTGAATGTAGAAGAATGTTTTTTGCACACACACATTAACTATGAGAAAGGTATTCTTATACAATAACATTATTTTATTATAATGGTGATAATGCATCATATATAAATTGTGGGATATTGGTAATAACAAATCGTTTATTACTTTTTTTTAAACCAAAACTAAAGGAACAACAAATCCTACGGAAACTTTTTTCTTGATTATGTTTGTGAATACTATGTACTACAAACAGTTGCATTATTGCAGTGGGTAGTTTCAATATTTTGGTAAGTAGTTGCCTAACAATGTTTGGTTTTGGTATTTTGCCAAATGAAATGACTTACTGGCTTTGAAAAACTCTCACATAATCCTAAAAATGTGTTGTTTTAAAATAATTGTAACACTCTTTCACTTTTCACATTATCTCTGATTTTAAATGAATTCATTTTTATAATATTATGTAGTGACAGCTAACAAACCTTCCTCATTGCTAAGATTTCAAACTGATAGGCTCCATTTATTTGTTTTATGCTCTACGCTTAGTGGTATAGGTGCATCTTACAATTCGTTCATAATTTTTACAACTGATAAAAAATAATGGCTTGTGATAAAAAAATTATATTGATAACAGTACTTTATTTAAAATGTTGTAAAATTATTCTTTATTCGCATCTTGCAACAATAGGATAAAAAAAACTTTTTTTTTACTTAAATTAATATTCAGATTGTAAAATCAGTAGGTAAATAAATCTGTCAATACTAAATATGTATATTTTATTTATTTATTTACAAGTACATGTTACATGATTAATACATTTACTTGAGAAGATACATTAGGTCACCATACTAGGCAGCTACCTGTATCATATTTACTGTATATATTTTTTAAATACTGAACAGAGAATCCCTAGGAGTGTGACATATTTTTGATGATCTCAGTGATCGAGAGGTTAAGAATGTTGACTCTAATCCGGATGTCGCGGGTTCAAATCCCAGCGTGTGCAAATATTAGGATTGCTGACCACACTTATGCAAATATTTTTTCGGAAAAAACTCTTTTATTCAACTTAATTTCTATAAAAGGCAACTATTTACATTTGGAAAATTTCACATAATTGTATTTTTATTAAATTTATGATAAGCCGCCGCACTTTTATTAGGCACAGATTTTGGAAAGTACACTATTTTTAAACTTAGTTACCGCAAAAAACATCGGTTTCAGTCAGGACCGGTGCAAAAATATGCATTTAAATTTACATTTCATAAACAAAAAATTTTGTACGTAATTTCTCGTTACGGCTGACGTTTCGTATTACTTTATTTTGCATTCTGAACAACTTCCACTATTTCCAAGGGACCAATCGATAAATATTAAAAAAAGATTGCTATGTGGCAAAAATCACACATATTCTAGGAAGGTACTAACTAAAGTTACCGTACAAATTTTCAAAATAATTTATTGATAAGCCGCCGCACTTTTAATAGGCACAGATTTTAGAAAGTACATTATTTTTAAACTTAGCTACCGCAAAAAACATCGGTTTCAGTCAGGACAAATTTTCATAATATTAAAAAAAGATTGCTATACGGCAAAAATCACGGTAATTTTTGGAGATCGCTGGCAACGGTTAATATGCACTTTTTTTTTAAAAAACCTTTTGATTCACCTTAATTACATTAAAAGGCAACTATTTGCATTGGGGGAAGTGGAAAATATTTCATTCTAAATTTCAATTACGTAAAATTAAAATTAGCTTTCGTCTTGTGAGATTGTACGCCAGAATCACAAACCATGTTACACAAACCTAGCGTAGCCGCTAAACTACTTGAAAACTGGGATGTTTTTCTTGCCTTGACGCGAGTAGGCGTTATAAAGGGGCAGTTTCTTTTGTATCACAAACCATGTTACACAAACCAAGCGTAGCCGCTAAACTACTTGAAAACTGGGATGTTTTTCTTGCCTTGATGCGAGTAGGCGTTATAAAGGGGCACTTTCTTTTGTATCACAAACCATGTTACACAAACCTAGCGTAGCCGCTAAACTACTTGAAAACTGGGATGTTTTTCTTGCCTTGACGCGAGCAGGAGGTATAAAGGGGGCACTTTCTTTAATGTGTGCAAATTATTTTACTATGAATTTGTTTTGTATGGTTGGCACTACTGATATACGTCACTATGTGGTTTCTATGGACAAGATTCAATATGGCGTCGGTGTCAAAACGGAAAATTACGTGAATAAAAGTTTTTACGAATATAAATTTAAATGTACGTTTTTCCGCCGTTCTCGACTGAAACAAATGGTTCTTGTGGTAATTAAGTTTAGGGGTAGTTTATTTTTTTAAATATATGCCTATTAAAAGTGTAGTGGCATGCGGCGTCTAGTCGTAAATTTTCTTACTTTCCATTCCCCCCAAATGCAAATAGTTGTCTTTTATAGTAATTAAGATGAATTAAATAAAAATAAAAATCGTGTAAAGCGTGATCAGCGATCCTAAAAGATTACCTATAATTTAATTAGTATATGATATCTAAAATTAAATATACGTATATAGTACCTACGTCTTCCGCATCTAGTTCTAGGGTGGTAGATACCAATTATCGCATGATGAAAAACCGCAATTCAAAATCGAAATGTTGCTTGAAATAAGCTTTAGCCTTTTTGTGACCGGAACTGATCAGCCAGGTATTTCTAAACTTCACACCCCTTTCACCATGCCGGCCTTAAGGCAAAAGGCGCCTGGCATTAACCTCAAGGGCGCTAGGTAATAGATTATTATCAGGTTGGCTACACACTTCCTTGGCACTTTGGCAAGTTGGCGTCCGGAGTGGGCTGCTCCAATTGCACCGACACAGAACCGGTCCTACCCTTCACTCTCACATCATACCTCAATAAGGAGGAACTCCAGTGAAAAATTTTATGGTTTTAAAAAAATTTATTCATATAGACCATAGGTTCCCAACGTGGGCGATAACGCCCCCTTGGGGGCGTTTCAGACCTTCAGAGGGGCGGTAGAAGGCAAAGAGAAAATTGGGGGGCGTTTCAGACTTTCAGGGGGGCGGTAGGAGACCCAGAGAAACCCATAGCTAGTTTACTAGCACATTTCGAAGAATTCGAAGACATGCTAAAAGAATACGAACTGCACATGGTGATGATGAGCGAAACCTGTATTACCGAAGAAATTAACCAAAATGAAACAACATTTCAGGGCTATTCGACAATTAGATGCGACTCATTTAGCAGGCATACAGGTGGAGTTATCACATTAATTCTGTAGTGTGTGTGTGTGAGTGTGTAAACAATATCTCTTACAAAGTCACAACAAATGCGGTACTAGATAAAAATAATACCTGGATACCTACTGGCTATTGAAGGATTTTAAGCTGGGAACCTATGCAGTTATTTATCATTCCCCAAATCAAAATGATACAAAGTTCTTAGATTTTTTTGAAGAATGGTGCCGTTAGCAAATAAATACAAGAGACTTGAAAATCATCTATGGAGATTTTAATATTCAATACAAAAAGCACAAGATTACAAATCATCATAAATTGCCTAGGTAGGAAGCTACTTGTCAAAAATTATACAAGAATTTGAAAAAAACCCTAAAACCATGATTGATTTGGTAATTTCAAATGACTTCTACGCGGAAGTTAATGCTGCGGTAGAATTCAAAATCATTCTGATCACGAAACAATTACTACAAAAATTAGATATAATAGTCTGAAGCCTCAGGGAACACGAAGTATAATATATATACAGGAATAAAAAGAACTATAATAAGGATAAGTTGTGTACGGCATTACAAAACAAAAAGTGGATCTGCGATAACCAAGGAAATTTAGACAGAAAAGCCGATGAACTAATAGGACACCTGAAAACAGTAGTAAATGAACTAATGCCTACAACGAATATATCTTCTTCTTATATATAAAAATGAATCACTAAATGTGTTGCTAAGCGCAAATCTCGAGATCAGCTGAACCGATTTCGCTAATTCTTTTTTTAGAATATTCTGTGAAGTACGAGGATGGTTCTTACGGAGAGAAAAATTAAGAAAATTGCACAGAAAATTGGATACTTTCAGAAAACCTATTACTAACCTAAACGACTAATAACGTTAAATAAAATTCTATTTTTGAAAATCTTTAAGTTGATAAATTTATTTAAAGTAGGTACCTACTCCCCTAATAGTTTGAATCGAATCAAAAATTTTAGATATTTTAAATAATTACCTATGTTAGGTACCAAATTTAATATACATGAAAAATGGAAATTTGAATAAAAATTGCAAAAGGTGGCACGCGGGCTGTTTAAAAACTGAATGTACTGGGATTGAATATATGGAACGCGGGAGGAGGGTTGGCAGGACGAGGGAGCGGTAAAGGGAAGAGGGAAGGCGGGGAAGGTGGAAGGCGATGGCGAGAGGGGGGAGGAGAACTTGGTAAAAGAGTTTGCGGGACGGGGGAAGGGGGGGGAGTGGAGTGGGGAGAGGGAAGGTGGAGGTGACGGAGTGGGAACGCGAGAGGGGAAGAGAACGCACAAGAAGAAGGGGAGGCGGAAGGGGAACGGGACGAATGGAAAAGGACACTCAGGGAGAAACAATTTCTTTATTAAATGGCATAGCAACGCATGCCGGGACCAGCTAGTATTTATATATAAAATGAATTCCTGTTTCCGTTGGTCACGCCTTCATTTCACTTTTCCAATACTTTGTAGAAGGTTCTTACGGAAAGAAAATTTAAGAAAATTGCGCAGAAAATTGGATAATTTCAGAAAACTTAACGACTTTTTTAACTTCGCACGTTTGACAGTTCACGCGTTTGACGAAATTGAATTGTGTTTTTGAACGTTTTTTTTTTGTAAAAAAAGAATTATAAATGGATTATTTAAATTATAGATATTTTAAATAGATACCTACGTTAGGTACCAAATTTTATAGATTGTTCTTATAATATATAAAAATGAATATTTGTTTTGAATGAAAAGCGAAAATTTGAATAAAAAAATTGTAATAGGAGGCACGCGAAATGTTTGAAAACTGAATGTACTGTGACTGTTATATGGAACGCGGTAGGGGGATTGGCGGGACGGGGAAGTGGAAGAGGGGAGGGGGTAGGCGGGGAAGATGGAAAGGGAACGCTGGAGGGGAAGGAAATGCGGGAGGGGAACAGGGAAACAATTTATTTCTTTAAAAATGGTATATCAACGCATCCCGGGAACCAGCTAGTAGTATATTAAAAGATACAAATATATAGTTTACCTACGAAATCACTACATCTTCTAAAAAAACAAAGGGATACAGCTTATAAAGCCTGTAAAATACAATTTCCAGAAGAAAGGTGGGAAACCTGTAAGAAACTTAGAAACATGTATAGGTACAGAAATAAAACATACAAAAAATTCGTACTCTAGGCTAAAAATTAATACCTCTCAAAGAGATTCAAGAAAAATGTGGACTACAACTTAAAAAAATTATTAGTGGCAAACAGAGGGAAAACATTAAGGAAGTTCGGTTCCCGATGGAGTTGAAGATGATAAAACTTAAATAGCCAAATTTAATACTAAGTGTCGAAAACATAAATAAGAGTATTTCATTATTCACAGATACTTCTTCCCAATCATCGGAAAGAAGAGAGAATAATAATATTTTCAGGTAACAGTGAGTATTTAATGAAAAATTTTAATACAATGACGCAAAAATCATTGACGTCTGGAATTACTAAAGGCATAATTAAATTTAAGTAGTTGCACTAGTAAATTAATCTGTGTTAAAGGGAATTTTTCCGCAGTCGTGGAAAACTTCCATAATAACACCAGTGCCCAAAATAATAAATGCTAAAAATTTCGAAGACCTCAGAAAAATAAATGGATAACCTAAATATGAACAAATACTAGAATCCATAGTTAAAGAACAGATGAGAAAATTTATTGAAAAAAAATAACATTCTTGTAAAACAGCAGGGTTTAGAAACAAATATTCATAATGGAAAACCAGTATGGATCAGAAGAAAATCACAATAGTAGTGTTCTTGGATTTTAGACGTGTTTTTGAAACGATAGACAGAGAAATACTAATAATAAAATTAAAAATAGAAAACAAAGAAACAAAATTGGAGATGCTATATCTGAAGAACAACAAGTAAACCTCGGAGTTCATCAAGGATCTGTGTTGGGACCGCTCCTATTTATTAAGTATATATATTAATGATATAGTGAAGTGCCTAAAGTACTGTTCTATCAAACTTTTGCTGATGACACACTTTTATATATTATACCAAATAATATCGAAGATGCATTGTCAAAAAAAGCTTTTTTTTAAAGAATACTTCTGTATTATATATTAAAGTTTTTTTTCCTTCGAATAAACTGAAAATAAATGTAACTAAAAGTAAATTCGTGGTATTAGAGAAGAAACTCAACGAAATTACTACCTTAAATATAGAAAATCAAAATATTGAAGAAGTAGAAGAAATTAAATACTCAGGAATCATAATCTATGACTAATTAAAACTAAACACTAACTTTGAAATCTTAAATTAAGAAATTGCAGAAAAGATTAAAAAGAAAAAGAAAAGTAGGATAAAGGGAAAGTTAGAAATCAAAACACGGAAATTGGTCTACAATACCACTGTACCGTGTCACGTGAATTACTGCACAAGTGTAATCTTTCTGAGCAATAAAAAAATGAAAATAATTCAGAACGGTTCCATGCCAACTCAGAATTAAACCATCTCAGAAACACCTCAGAAAGGTCATTAAAAGCTAGGAAAAAATAATTTTAAAATTGCCGGTAACCCTAACCTAACTTAACCAATATTTTTTTATCATCTCTCTTTAATGATCTTTATGAGGTGCTTCTGAGTTGGTTTCATTCTGAGTTGGCCGGTCACCAAATAAAATATACAATAAAAAAAATAAAAAAACGCATCTTGCCCCATCCTATCTCCCCCCCCCTCCCCGACCCCGTTGTGGCAAGTATAATTGTGATGACAATTGCTGTTTCAGATTTACGAGTTGGGGGGCGCTAGAAAAAAAAATATTCTCAAAGTGGGCGATGGGCAAAAAAAGGTTGGGAACCTATGATATAGACCAATAAACGCTGATTCTGAATATATAAGTTTTATTTAATAATATTAAATGCAGAGTTTTTAAAAAATTATTAAAAAGTGCATTTTAAATTGGGTCGGAAAAATATGCCGTCAAGTTGGCATTATTGAAATTTTAGTGGTGACGTCAATGTATGATGTGACACAAGCCATCACATTAATTTATTCGTTTAAATAAACTAAATCTCTATAAACAGTATGTAAATACATGTTTATAGAGATTTAGTCATGTGTTTATTGAAACATTATTTAGGCCTAAATAATGTTTCAAAAATAAAGGTATCTCTTATTAGTTTACCTCTATTATTGAAAATATTCAAAAACTACTGCACAAAAAAATAGTAATGCTATTTCTAGGGAGAATACTTCGAACAACGGAATTCAAAATGGCAGCAGTTGATCAGCTGATTTCCCGATCCTATAGAATTTTTCAGGAGTGATGACGTCACACAATTCACCATACATACGGTGGTTTTCGGGGGGTATTGAAAAATTAAAACTTTGACAATTATTTTAACTATTAAAACTAACTCTAAAAATAAAAATAAAAATGCAGTTATTTAAGTTAGAAGACTGGAGTTCTATATTGGAGTTTTTTTTTTTTACATTACCTGAGGAAAATAATAATTTCCCTCAGGGCCTATGTCATCTTAGATTGACGCTGTGTGGTTAAGGAAAGATAGAGGAAGTTCTGGGAAGGAAAAAGAAGGGTGGGTAGGAATCTAGGGATCAGTGTGTCCAGGAGTGATGGACGTTTGAATCCATCCCTTCAACTGGAGTGCAAGGCAATTGGTCGAAAAGTCAAAAGGCCTTCCTCATTCCTCAACCAGTCTTTCTCGATCAGAAGGTAGTCTGACGCATCCGCCGCCAAACCTAGACAAACCTCATCCCATGATCCCGGGCACCCCTGCCAAGTCAGCAAACCTAGCGAACCTCTTGGGATGATCTATGGCAGAGGTGTTGGTTATCCAATAAATGGTTCCCGGGGTTACGATACCATTTCTGCCTCCCAAAAGTGCCATAGTTCCTCTACCTCCAGACAGTCGAGATCAGTTGGGACTCTTGTCTATTCAGTGCTAGTTACTTATACATAACCAATGCTTTTTCAAATAAAATTCTATCCTGAAAAAACTCTAATTCAACTTAATTTCTATAAAAAAACAACTATTTGCATTCCCCCCAAATGCAAATTATCTTTCGTAGTAATTAAGGTACAATACACACCAAAAACATTTATTTGATCTTCACATAATTTTGAACCAGAAATTTCCGGGGCCCAAAAATGTAATCTCTCTTATCATTCTACCATCAGTCTCAACTAAATCCTTTATTACTGATTATTTGCTGATAAAACCGCCTTATTAGTAGTCGCCTCATTGAAGTAATGAAATAAACAGATTTATTTTATCTTCACTTTTACAACACAAAAATTATGGACTACCTATGTATTATCTTTGAAGTAAAATACTCATTCAAAACATTTTTATTTACCTTTCTTATTACTTAGTGCCACACCTTAATAACGACACACACAATTTTTTCTTACATATTCTTATAACATCAATAGTTTATAATGTATCTTTGATTAAATTTATTCTTCACTTCAATAATTTTATCCACTTTTAATCCAAGATAATTATCTTTACACACTCGAGAAGTTATCAGTAGAACAGAGAAATCAGCCGGTACACTCGAGTGGCTGAGTGTAAAAATACTGTGAAGCAAAGCAACACACTTATCACATTATTTAATTATATTTACCTTGTCCGTTATCACTTATCACATATTCAGAGTATACATGTAATTGGTGACAAGACAACTACATATAAGTAAGTAGGTAGGTAGGTATTCAGTAAGTGCAGGTTTGTGAATTATACATGTTGTAACATCACAAAATAAATAATAAACTGAAATAATTTGTTTGAGAATTTATTTTTTGTATGCAATTTGGGAGGCGGGTATGAGTACCGCCGCCCCGGAAACCTTTCATTGGATCACCAACACCTCTGGCATTTATTACCCCAAGTCGTTCGCTACGTTTGGTGACTTAGCAGGTGTGGATTGTTTAGGTCAGAGGTGCCCAACCCATATCGTTTGGTGGGTCAAAAAAATATTACTAAGCTTAGATGGGCCACTCGGGGGGGGGCTAATAACATGAATGTTCTAATTTCTAAACTCTCACCCAGTGTGAGGCATGGATTTCTACGTCCATCACTTCTGCACTTAACGACCCCCAGATTCCTACCAAACCTTTTTCCTTCCCAGATATTTTTCTCCTTCCTTTCCTTAAAAAACCCTCCACACAGCACCCCAAAGATGAAATAGGCCCTGAATAATGTAATTATTTACCTCAAGGCCTCCTGTATGGAGCTAATGTAAAATAAAAATACAATTGAATTAAGGTAGTTATTTATTTACCTGTGCATAACATTTGATAGACACAAAATTATCATTTTTGCACTTATCATAATATTTATATCGACCCAAGAAGAAAGAAGTATGATACGATTTTTATAGCACTACACCCTGTACAATCTGTAAAATAATAATAATGAAATGCGGACACCCAACAATAGCAGATAGACAGTGCATTAAACATTATAACTTAAACTGACAGTGCAATGAACATTATAACTTACGCTGAGTAGTTGCAGTTTTATTGCTTCCGATATCAGTGATTTTATGGAATAAAATGAAGACTGTCTTGTATGCTTGTTTGTATTTTATAAATAATTAAATTACTTTACATCTGTTATTATTAGTCTACTCGAGATAATATGCAATCAACAATTTTTTTGAATGGCGTCCGTGGTCGAGGGGTAACTCTCGACTAGCAATTTGAAGGTCGCGGGTTCAAACCCAGGCATGCACAATTTTTTTTTATTTGAGTGATTTGTGTTATTTCACAATTCATCTTATCTTTATATATAAAACAAAGTCGGGTTAGTTACACTATTTATAACTCCAGAACGGCTGGGCTGATTTTGATGATCTTTGATTTGTTGGATTTGTCTCTGCCCCGGATAGGATAATAAATATTAAAACATCACAAAAGTTAACGAAATAAATAGTTATAAAGGAAATTATTTTCCCCATACATTTTGTATGGAACGAATTCTCCTATTTTGAAAGAACTGCAGCAATATTGTGAGGGGTATAATTTTGAACTGTGCATGAATTCCAAACATTCAAAAACGTCAAATGTCAATGCGTTGATTGTTGTGCATTTGTTTTTAATCATATAATGCTGCCCTTCTTTCTTACACACTCAATGTCAATAGTCGAAAATGAGACAAATGTTGAACGTATGTCTGCACACCTCCAAAGGAAAAATACAATAATTATAATAAATCTCTGCAATGAAACGCATTTTTTTAGATAAGCTCCACACAGGAGGCCCCGAGGAAAATAATTTCTCTCAGGACCTATGTCATCTTAGGGGATGCTGTGTGGAGGATCTTTTTAAGGAATGGGGAGGATAGAAAGTTCTGGGAAGGGAAAAGGTATGAGGGGTGGGTAGGAATCTGGGGGTCAGTGTGTCCGGGAGTGACGGACGTATGAATCCATCCCTCCAACTGTGGTGCAAGGCAATGGGTCAAGAGAGTCCGGCTGGAAAGGTCAAAAGGCCTCCCTCAACCAGTCTCTCTCGATCCGGCCCGCCACGCAGCAGGTGGGCAGGCGCATCAACTACCAAGACCCGGACATAAGTCACCTCATGAACCCGGGCACCCCTGCTAAATCACCAAACGTAGCGAACCACTTGGGGTGATCTATGGCAGAGGTGTTGGTTATTCAATAAATGGTTCCCGGGGAGGCGGCACCCGTATCTGCCTCCCGAATTCCCGTAAGTAATTGAAAAAGTAAGAAAATCACAAAAATATAAATCCGTACACAACGCCATCTCTGATACTGACAAAAACAAAACACGGACAGTTGCGCATTGATAATTGCTTCATTGCGTAATTTTTAACTTAATAAAAAAATTTAATTTATTTCAACAGCTATTGATTCTAAGGCGGTACGAAGTTCGTCGGGTCAGCTAGTTTAAAATAAAATAAGGTACATTTGTGATACATTCCAAAGTGAAAAATACTCCCAATAGTGGTGTAAGACCACCATTCAGAATTTACACGTTGGTTGAAATGGCTTTAGCCGTGTTTGGTGACCAGATTTGAATAGTCAGGTACTTCCCCACCTTCCTCTTATCGCATCGTATCTCGATTGGGGATGCCGTAGTCTCACTGGCTCCAGACGGGAGAGGTTGGGACTCTTGTGCAGTAATCACATAACAAAAAAAAAGTCAATTGATGGACACAAAAATACCATGTTTGCATTTATAATAATTATATTGACCCAAGGAGTTTTATTGCACTACATCCTGTATAATCTGTAAAATAATAATAATGAAATGCAGGCACCCAACAATAGCAGATAGTGACAGTGCAATGAACATTATAACAGTAATTAGTTGCAGTTTTATTGCATTGTCTATATTTTATATATTTCAGCTGACCCGACAAACATTGTTCTGCCATATAAATTATTTCTAGTGAATATTTTGGTTGTTAAATAAAAAATAACGAATGTATTGTAAGTGGCGGGTGGGATCTATGACAGAAAGAGGAATGGAGCGCTGTAGACGACGACCGAGATAAAAACAAAAAAAAAACACCAACTAAAGTAGGAAAATGAAATAAAGAAAATCAATATGAATTTCGAAGAGCAATTGAGTGTACAATATTTTTTGTCAGTCCGTCTTTAGCCGACACAAATAAACTCAATGGTTTGCCCATGCGAGAACAAGATGCCAAATGAAATATCAAAATAACACGACACTTCTCGCGAATGTCTTACGCATGTGTGGATGAAAGTTTGATGAGGCGGACGTAGTGCCATCTGTCATTCAACAACATAAATAATTTCGTTCTGTTTGAAATACGAAAGACGGTTTAATTTGTTCATACAAAAATACTAAAATCGCGATTAAAAAATGTGAGGGTGGGGGTAGGAGAGTTAAAATTTGAGGTTATATGTATTTTTTGATGCCAAATAAAAAAAATTGTCAAAAAAATACAATTTTTTTATCTGGATAGGGATACCCTAATCACCTAGCGGTTTGAAATATACTTTAAAACGTATTCTCATACCTACCAAATATACATAAAAAATTTCATGCGACCACAATGTGACACGAGATTTTTATATATAAGATTAAATTACTTTACGTCTATTGTCTGTTGAGATGATTGTGCAGTCAGTGTAAAAGTATTTTTTACGGCTTCTCCTCATATTTTAGACCAGTGGTTCTTAACCTGTGTTCGATCGAACCCCAGGGGTTCGATGAGTCAGTTTCAAGGGTTCGGCGGAACAAGACACAGCCGAAAAAAAAGTTACGAAGAATATTGTCACTATCCCATATCCCATCCCGCCCCATCCTATCCCACAGATTTCACCATTTAAAATTAATTGCAAAATATTGTTGATGTAAATTTGGAACAGTAGTGGACCTAGTATGGATCCCTGCGGAACTCCATAGTTTATTGGATCGTAGTTACTATTTTGATTGTTAATGCTAACGAATTGCTTTCTATTGCTAAGATATGATTTGAATAGATTAAGAGCAGAACCAACTACACCAATTTTCTCGAGTTTCTTGAAATATTTTATGGCTAACTGTATCAAAGGCTTTTTGAAGGTCAACTAATATAGATAAAATATAATTTCCACTATCAATGTCTTTCCTAAGAGTACTGATTAAGTCATATACTGCTCCTAGTGTGTTTGATTTTTTCCTAAAGCCGTATTGTTTTTTTATAAAAGAATGATTTTTTTAACAGAAAATTTTTTTATCTTTCGTAAATTACACATTCAAAATTTTTTCATAAAATTGAGATTGGTCTGTAGTTTGAGGTATTTGTTTTGGACCCACCTTTGTGAATTGGTATCACCTTAGCAATTTTACAGCTATCGGGAAAAGTTCCCTCTTTAAAACATTGATTGATTAATTTCGTTAAATTGTGAACCAATTCAGTGGCGAGACTTAGTACTGTCTTACATTTAAGTGAATCGTAACCAGCACTTGCATTTGGTTTTAGAGATTTTAATATTTGACTTATTTCTAACTCTGCAGTGGGTTTAAGATATAAAGATTCAATGCTGTCATACACTAATGTTATTTCATTGGCTGGATTGTGTTTGACTTTGCCATGTATATTATCGGCTAAGGAGGAGCCAATGTTGCAAAAAAAATTGTTAAATTTGTCGCATATCTCTACATTGTTAAAAAAAACATGTGTACAGTTCACACGCGGTAAAAGTTCTTCTTCTTTCATATGGTGGGTTTTTAGTAAAAAGTCCACCTTTGAGAGAGATGTTCCCTCAATATTGAGGTACAATATTTTCAATTGTTCCCCGATATTTAATGTTTCTCCTTGGCGGGGAGACCTTTTGGTCTTCGGCCCCTTACGTAGCGGCATAATTTGTAGTCGGAGGACCTCTTGATATTTGGTTGTCGCCTCACTCGTAGCACTACCTTACACGCACGGTAACAATATACGTGCTGGTGAAATCGCGAATAGCGTGGCGGACAATAACTCTGCGTGTGGCAGTTGGCACACTACTAGTAGTAGTGTGCGGTAGAAGTGAAACCTTCAGAAAACTAAACTTCGAGAGAATTAAACTAATGCAGAGTATCAGGAGTAGATTTGAAGGGTTTATTTATTATAATATTGTTAGCAAGTTTAAAAATTATTTTACATTTTATTTTATGAAGCAACGCACAAACAGGATGCCGATTAGTCTATCTCATTCTCTCGCGGGCTAAATTCTATAGATGTATGTGTTTATCTTTTTGTAGTGTCACTCGTTTCCGTTTCATCGAGTTTCAAATCACAAAGGTGGTAAAGAAGTTTCCACTTCAAAAAAGCTGTGTAAATTTCATGATGGTAGAGCTCAACGTTTTAGAGTTTTTATTGCTTTTTGCGAGTATTTTATATTTAATTAAATTCACCAATACAACTCGTTTGACATTGTAACTATACATATTATTTACAGACTTGGTAATAAGTATTGTTCAGTATGACACTGTTCAAACTAAAAATCAGTTTATTTGGAATTTTGTAACAGATTTATAAAAAATTTCATATGCACCTTTTACCGTTGTATTAATTTAGCAATGTTCTGGTAACACCTAAACGGACGTAATAAAAATTTACTTTACAACTCATGTTTATTTTTATTATAGAACAAATTTACTACACATTGTGCTGTAACTACTTACATAGTACCTACCTACTCTTGTTATTATATATACTAAGTACTAAGTGCTAGGCGCCTACAAAGTAGGTAAATGGCTTTCACACTTGAATGCCAGACAGACACAAAGTGGGCATCTTACTTTTCAAAATTAATTAAATATATTTGAACCTCCCGTGGCTCATGTTCTGAGTTGCAAGCTGAAATAATGCTTTCACCGATATTTGAGAGATGGAAGTGATCCGTTTTCAATGAACTAAGAAGTGTCAGTAGTTACGAGTTATTTTTTACCAAAAATATTACATTTTATTTAATTTTTAAAAATTACACAAAAATTTAACATTGAAAAAATATATTCAAAACTTACAAAAAAGGAAAAATTTGGTTGAGACTAAATACGAAAATCATCTCCAAAAACATGAAAATGGCTTCCGCCTAAACTAGAAGCTAAAATTCAATTAAAAAATTAGCATGCCAAGCCGGATACCAACAATTGGAAAACAAAAACTGCCAATTTCTATTCACTCTGGATAGCGAAAATTCTGATATTATGTATTTTTAAATATAAATCTATGTGTATTTAAATTTATTTATTTATTTGAATTTCACTTTTTTTTTATTGATTGAATGAATGTATGAGGGAAGTGAAAATTAGCCCACTTGCCGACATCCGATCGAGCTGAAACTCGGCAGATAGACTCATCGTTGATGACAATGCATTCTATAAACTTTTTGGTGGCATTCGGTATACATTTCTCTGAAATTCAATGACATTACAGCACTATCCTACTAATATTATAAAGGCGAAAGTTTGTATGGATCTATGTTTGTTACTCTTTCACACAAAAACTACTGAATGGACTTTAAAAATTCTTTCACTAATAGAAAGCTACATTATTTGCAAGTACTATAAGCTATATATATTGGTAAGCTCTGGCGTTATGAATAATCTCTGGCATTATGAAATTATTTATCATACGTTTTCTGTCCCCAACAAAATCGATTTATTTCAAACGTCATAAAAAAAGCAAACCATTTGTCGCCTTGGAAACGATGTTTTTTTTTAAATTAAGCAATTCACCCTAAAAAGAGTGCTTTTTTGGCGTCGTACTTAATAACGATCTCTATAAATGAATCACCGAAATGTATGAATGCCCATAAACCCGAACGACTGCACCAAATTGGATTTTTTTTGTTCGCTATTTTGTATAAAACTACCGTTGAGTTCTGGCATTATGAAATTTGTATAAAAAATTATAATAGGTGGCACGCGAGCAGTTGAAAACTGAATGTATCGGGAATGATTGTGTGGAATGCGAAGGGGGGAGTGGGGGAGGGGGTGTTGGGAGGGTGTTGGCGGAGGGGGAAGGGGAGAGGGAGGAGGGTAGGGGGGAGGTGGTTGATGGGGAGAGTGATGTGGGGAGAGGCAGTACCGGATTATCCCTAAGGCAGAGTAGGCAACTGCCTAGGGGCCCCGCATCGGCTGGGGGCCCCGCGCCCCGAGAAAAAATGACTTGCTTCAATGGTTTGACTCTCTATCAGTAAGCAACGGGATGCCGCGCCGGAGTTTTGATCGGCTTAGAAAAGATCTAGCGAGGTACGAAAACACTGCTTAAAATATTATCGAGTAATTAATTCTTCAGACACAGGGTAATAGTTCAGAGATCTCAGGGAAAATCTAGATATCGTCAATTCTAGATATTTATTCCAAATCTGAATGCATTATAAATGCACACCTACTGCTACATGTATTTATTTATTTTATGCCCACTTTCATAAGGTTGACAGTATTGTTTGGCATGACAAAGAGCATTGGGGACCCCGGATTTGGGGGAGTCCCCGATTGACTCAGATTCGTTCGATACGTATGTTGTGTGTTATCATGTGTCATAAACAAACTTCATTTCATTTTCTAAAAATCGGCGACACGACGAGTGTAATAAACTGAAGTTACATTACGATACCACGTTTGTTTAATTACCAGATTTTATTTAACATACTTATTTCATTTAATATTATAGAATTTGAATTGTGTCGTAAACAAACTTCATATCGTTTTGTCTTAAATTTCGATTTGGGAGTTTTGCGACAGTGATTTAATTTAAACAGTTTTACTCTGTTCGATGTTTCAAAACTTTCAAATTTTGTTAAGAAGTGTTATATTTTTATTGTTTGCAAGTGCTTCGAGAAAATCGGCGAGACGACGAGTGTAATAAACTGAAGTTACATTACGATACCACGTAAGTTTGATTACCAGATTTTATTTAACATAAGTATTTATTTCATTTAATATTATAGAATTTGACGAGTGTGAAGTTTTTTTTTGTTAAGTTTTTCTTGTGAAGATATTATGAAAATTGTTACTGTTTCATCTCGTGCCGTTTTCATTTTCTCTCCGTCCGCCTAATAGTACCTACCTAAGTAGTAAGTTAAATTCATTGGCGATAATGTCGATTCAAAATGATATTTTGGAAAAGGTCAACTTTCAAGATGTTTTAAACGATTTTGTATCTAAAAAAGTTAGAAGAGTTAATATTTAAACATCATTGTATTTTTGTTATTCGTTTTTTGGGTGTTACGCCGTGTAACCAAAGAAGTAGGTAGCGCAACACGGCATAACATCCCAAAAACTAATAACAAAAAACTTTTGTCCGTGAAAATCTAAAAACATTGTAGTATTTTACTTTACTTTACTTTTATTCGTTAAGCAGCATTACTTAGTATCAGGTAGGTGCCGAGTGTGGCTTTTATTGGTATTTATACTTTTATTCGTTAAGCAGCATTACTTAGTATCAGGTAGGTGCCGAGTGTGGCTTTTATTGGTATTTATTTTGTTTCAGTTTTTTTTTTACTTGTTATTTCTAATTATGTGTTTAAAATATAAATGTTATACAAGCTTATCTCCATACCAAGGTGGTCTGGAAGAGATCACAAGAGTGATAAGACCGCTCATAGTACCGTTTTTTTTTAAATATATTTTTGTTTCTACAACGTGTCCAGAAACTTGTAGTACAAGCGGGAAACTAGTGAATCTACATCACACAGAGAACCCAAAAAAATTTTTTTTCGATCTGAGCATTTCGATTTTTTATTATTTTTTTTACTTTTTTTCAATTTTTTCGGCAACTAAAGGGTTAAAAAAACTTTTGAGCCTGGTTTAACATTCGATGCATTTTAAAAGACATTACACAAAAAACTTTTTTTCTGATATTTACTGCAAGTGTTCGATTTTTCCAAATATGACCAAAAAAATTCCAACTTCGGACCTGATTTACTCGAAAACGAAAGCTCAAATCAAAAAAATATATCACGAATCGACTCCAATTGTGATGTAGATTGACCAATTTCCCGCTTGTACTAGGAGTTTCCGGACACCGTGTATATCTGTGCCTTTTTATGTCTAATAAAGAATTATTGTATTGTATTGCATTCGTTTCAATTTTTTTTATTGGATGGGATGATGGCATTACTTCGTAGCCGGCCGGCTTAGTCCAGCGGTAAGACTCTTGACTCGCATTTCGAAGGTCGCGGGATCGAATCCCGGCGTGGCAAATACATTTTATTTGATTAAATTGTTTTATTCACAATTTACTCATTTAAAATAATATACATATAGTATATTTGCAGCACGTTCCAGAGTGGAAGATACTCTCAATATCGCCCTGGTGTAAGACCACCATTCAAAATTGAAACGTTGCTTGAAATGGCTTTAGCCGTGTTTGATGATCAGATTTGAATAGCCAGGTACTTCCTCACCTTCCTCCTCCCTATCTCCTTCCCATCCCCACTACCTTCAGCCAAAACATACCCCAATTGGGGATGACATTGTCTCACTGGCTCCAGATGGGAGCAGTTGAGACTCTTGTGCGGTATTCATATAAAAAAAAAATTAATAAAAAAAAAAAATAAATAAAAAAAAAAAAAAAGATAATGAATAAGAATACGTTGTGGTAGAAAAATATTTTTGATAGTTTGAAAAAAGTGTAGGTAGGGGCCCCGAGACGTGCACTGCCTACGGGCCCCGACATGCTTAATCCGGCCCTGGGGAGAGGGAATGTGGAGTGGTAGGGGGTGGGGGGAGAGGTGGGTGGAGGGAGAGGTGGGTGGAGGGAGAGGGAGTGGGGGTTGAAGGGGGTAGTGGAGTAGAGAGAGGAAAGGTGAAGGAGGCGGAGTGGGGTGGGAGAGGGAGGAGGGAAGGAAGGGGAAGGGGGAGGGGTGGAGGATGGTGGGGGGAGGTGGAGTGGGGAGAGGTATGGGGTTGGGGAGGGGTGGGTGGAGAAGGAGGGGGAGGGGAGGGGAGTTGATGGATGAGTGGAGTGGGGAGAGGGAAGGTGAAAAGGGGAGGAGTGGGGGGAGGGGTGAGTGGAAGGGGAGGGGGGAGGGGATTGATGGGGGTGTGGAGTGGGAGGAGGGGTGGGTGGAGGGGGAGGGGGGTTGATAGGGGGATTGGAGTGGGGAGAGGGAAGGTGGAGGAGGCGGAATGGGAATCCCCTAATACTATGCGAGCGAAGCCACGGGAAAAAGCTAGTACTAAATAAATGTCGGTTTTATCTATTCGGCATTTGATTCAGTTGGGAGCGTAGTTGACTGCAGTTCCTGGTTAGGAAGGTTTAATTCTCACTTAAACCAAAAAAAGAAGAAAAAAAAAGGTTTTTTTAAATGTTCCGATTGATAGTGTGAGTTTTCTATCTATGTAATATATTTAAGTTACTTAATATATAAATGCTTCTGCAAAAATAATAAATTGTAAGTAAAAAAAACAAATCAAAAAAAAATTGTCCGTCTTCCCCTGATGCCCTTAGCATGTGCTTATTTTTCTTAATACTTAATCCAGTCCTGTCTGTTACCTTTGTAATTACTGTAATAAGAGTTGAAAACAGTAATCATAATAATTAGAGACAGTCATAATAATGGCACATGTAGGAGGTACAAGCAATAATAATTCCTCTTCCATAACATTTTTTTTCTCATTAAAAGTTTGATTGAAGATTATATAAGAATTAATTATGGATCATAAATATTGCACATGGCTGCCTACGATGGATGTTATCAACACTTATACAATATTATTGTTTTATCAAAGACTGTAAAATCTTATTCAGCCAGTGAAGATAAAAGCAAATTATGTTTATTAAAGTCTGATCTATGAAACACTTTCTGCCAATTAATTGACGTATTAATTCAAGATAGACAGAAATTGCTTAAACTATTTTCAGAGCCCGGTCTGGTTTCGTACCAATCTTCCTCTTTCCCTCCCCCACTTCCTTCAGTCTCATGACATTTCCCAATTTAGGGAATGCTGTCGTTCCACTAGCTCCGGGTATTTGAGTTGACTCGTTGAGAGATTTCTATGACATAGCATAAAAATAAACACTTACCTATTTTTAAAAAGCTTCTCAAATTTTTATCTTATAGTCTGTCAAATAAGAGTAGAAAATATAAAAAATGGAACTACAAAATTTGTAGGCTAGCAACATCAATTTTCCTGTCAAATATTATTTTAAAGTGCAATGACACTGAAAATACAGAACACTGTACACACATTTAAAAAAACATTTTTTTGTTCTTAAAAAAAAATTAAAATCGAAGAAGCATTGTTGTTAAGGCACCTACTTAATGACATAATTTTGATTAAATTGTGTTTTACAAAGTGATTGGTTTTCATTTAATTTAACATAAATATGAATTTAACAGTAGGTAGAAAGGAAGAATCATTAATGGTGAGTTTAGTTACACTACTTTTAGGTCTGAATGTTTATAATATTTTCATATGTATCTAAAATTAGAGACATGATCTAAAGCCCGGGTAACGCTGGGTACTTAAGCTAGTATTAAATAAATGTGAGCAATTTCTAAAGTGTGCTTTATATTTTATTACAATATCGTTATTCTTCATTATGTTAACACAAAATTGCAAACGTATAATAATAATATATCTATGTATAAGCAATTCTAATTTTGAGATCAGTGGGTTTCTATATTGCAATGAAAACATATTTTTTTCACTTTTATGCCTTTTTAATTTTTAATAAAAATGTAGGTTACACAGCTTTAGATCAACACCATGGTTATATTTTTAGTATTGCCATTTGAACAACAGTGGCGCGCCCTCCTATGTTTTCTACTCTTATTTGACAAACTTGTAATTTGGTATTTATATCAATATGCATTGCAATAATAATAATAATAATATATTACACTTAAATAATTTTTTTATTTACAGAAATTTGGATCACATGTTTTTTTCTAAAAATTACGAATTTTTAATTTATTTTAGTCATCCTCTGCAAACCTTACTCCAACTTGTGCTCTAATGGTATCTTCCAGTTTAGCAATAGCTAGACTGTCATTCCAAGACATCACCGAAGACTCCAGAAGTCCTGAAAAAAAGCAAGAATATCAAAATCTGTACGATACTGTACATGTTTACGACTGTCATTATTTGCAATTTTAGGATTTTTTCATCACTACCGAAGAGGAAAGAGAACATGAGGGAACCACGGAGTGCTAACAAAACAGACATAATATTACTTCTTTCTGCTTGTTGCATGTAATATCCTGAAAAATCTCACTAAGGTTTGAGTATACCTACGCAAAACATCTTGTACATACCTTCTTTAATGCATCTTCTGCACTCCTCAGCTTCGTAACGAAGACCGCAGCTGTTGTCAAAGTTGAACTCGTGAGCTGCGGGCGGCAGCGGCCATTCCTTCCAGGTGCCATCGGGCATCTCTATCTTGTCCGGACACCAGAACAAAGGCAACTAAGGAAAACAATAAGCAACACGGTTAGGTAACATACTAATAACAATATATTACGAATTTACAGGAAATTAATTATTTACGACACATATTTTTTCAAACAAGATTCAGGGCAATGTACCTGCTGTATTCTGCACTAATTAGGCATCTGGTCAAGATAATAAGTGTAAGTAATAAGTGTAATGAACGTAGGTCTGAGATTGTCTATTGAACGAAAAACGTATGTCTGTGATAAAGCATGTTCGGAAGTCTCTTGGAGTACAGTGAAACTCTCTTAAGAAGTTTTCCAAGATACCGGAAAAGAAAACTTCTCAAGCGGGAAAATCTTATATGTGGGATAAATTGGGCCATTTTTCAAATTCAATCTCCAAGGAACCAAAAAACCAAACTTCTTAACTCTCTCGCAGCCAACTAGCGCCGAAGGTAGTACCCAAAATTACTATCCTTCTTACATCTACTTAAATACAAGTAATATATTTTTAGTCGGGGGAGGGGAGAGGGAAGGCAGTCAAGAGTCAAGATCCCCACAAAATAAATAGCATGGGGTTGTCGGCTGACCCACACGGTTACCGACTTTAGTTTTTCATCTTGTTTTTCATTTTTAATGCTGAGAGTTAAGCATGAAAATTTCTTAAGTGAGAACCTTTTAAGCGAATTTCATTATATTTGTTTAATTGTATCAGTTGGAAATGAAACACCAAAACACTATCTATCTATATAAATAAAAATGAATCGCCTAAATGTATGTACGCGCATAACTTCCATTCAAACTATTACCTATTTTATTGAAACTTTGGGGATTTGATGTGTGCATGCCCGCGAAGGTTTCTATCAGTGGCGGTCCGTGAGTTTTCAGTGAGCTAGAGCGCTAATATTGAAAAATATAACGTTATTGACGTTGTAGCTGAAAAAAAAAATTTTTTTTTCAAAATTTCAACATTTTGTATGAAGATCTTCAGGATTCTTTCAGTGAAGGGATGCGCCGCATACACATACTGAAAGATCTTCACACAAAAAGTTTAGATTTTGAAAAAAAAAAACAAAATTTTCAGCTACAACCAGTAATAAAATAGTTTTACCTACCAATAAAACTTATATTATGTACCTAACCTCATTTAAAACCTATATTGAGAGAAGCATTCTCAAATCCCCTTTCGCGTGGGCTTCCCCTATCTTTTCTTAGTACCTTGTGACTGTCACCAGATGCTATACAATCACTTCTAGCTCACTGAAAACTCACGGACCGCCACTGGTTTCTATATATACTGGTGAGCTCTGGCATTATGAAATTTGTATAAAAAAATTGCAATAGGTGGTACGCGAACTGTTTGGAACCTGGGAAGGGAGAGGGGAACTCGGGAGGGGGGTTCGCGGGACAGATGTAGTGGGAGGAGGGAGTGGGGAGAGGGAAGGTGGAATGAGAACGCTTACGGGGAAGGGGACGCGGGAGTGGAAGGGGAACGGGACGAATGGGAAAGGACACGCAGGGAGAAACAATTTCTTTATTAAGTGGCATACCTCTCGCGTTTCCACTCCGTCACCTCCACCTTCCCTCTCCCCACTCCACTCCCCCCCCCCCCCTTCCCCCGTCCCGCGAACCCCCCTCCCGGGTTCCTCTCCCCCCTCCCAGGTCCCCCTCCCAGGTTCCCCTCCCCCTCCCTGGTTCCCCTCCCCCATCTCTCCCTCCCTCCCGCTTTCCATAGCAGTAGCCGCTTCCTTGCGTGCCACCAATAGCAATTTTTTTATACAAATTTCATAATGCCAGAGCTCACCTAAAGTTTTATAAAAACCTTGTCCTGATAATAATGAACACACAAAAAAAGAATTATCCAATTTGGTGCAATCGTTCGAAAGTTATGCGCTTAGCAACACATTCAGCGATTCATTTTTATATTATAGATGTTCTCTTATTCATTTTACTTAACTATGATATCTCTTTGTTATATAAAAATGGTTCACCAAACCAACCAAACCAGTGAAAAACTACGTAATTATTTATTATTATTATTACTAAGAAATGTCATTTTTGTGCATCATATTTTGGAATGGGACCAGAAATATATAAATTACTAACCCTAGCCTTTCCTTTGGTTCCGACCACCACAGCCTCGTTAGAAAGTCGGACTTTGGAGTGTGTGGAGAAAGCGGTGGTTCCTCCGTTGGGATAGGTCAGCACAACAGACACGGAGGTGTCCACTCCGTTCTCGTTGAGGTGTCCCGCCGCCACCACCTTGGTCGGGGCGCAGCCGAATATCATCTGGGAGAACTGCAGCGGGTAGATTCCTAAATCCAATACAGTGCCACCACCCAACTCCTTGTTTCTGGGAAAAAATATTGTAGTTATTGACTGAGGAATAGAATTGTATTTAACATTATCTTGACTTATTTTTGGGGTATCATGCCGTGTTGCTTTTCCTCCTTTTTTAGCCATCAGGACAGATAACAGATTTTGGTGAAGTGTGTGTTTATGCATGTAGAACCGATACCATGTTGGGCGCTCCAATCCTCTTAGGGGCCGGTTTTTCAATATTATTGATAAGTTTTTTTGGTGTAGCCATCAAGGAAAAACTATTAACTATTAGTCTCGTCGTCTCCATTAATATTAATGGGATTTCTATGAATTTCAATTGTCTCTGTATTAGGAGGAAGTCCAACTCGGCATAATACCATAAAACAAAATAAAAAATTTGGCTTATAAATCTCAAATCGTATTTAACATTATTTAGATAGGTACTTAGGACTACTCTATATCTCAAATAATATAAATATTACATTAAATATTAATTTCATGATTTAGTTTCGACAGTTGGTAAAAGGCATTAACCTTTAAACACCCGTGCGCTGCGTGCAATAAAGGTAGCCCACTGCCCAAGCATTTTTTGTGAAATATTCGCAGCATAATCAAGGGTCCCATACGGGACCATTGTGCATTGAACGACGCAAACCCGCAGTCCTGTGTGGGACTACTCGTCTTCTAAAGGTTCCTTTAAACATTCATACGCCGCTAGCAATAAAGGTAGTCCACTGCCCAAGCTTTTTGTGAAATATTCGCATCGTAATCACAGGTCCCGTACAGCAGTGGGCCTCAACTTTTTGTCACTGCGGCCCAACTATTGTTTGATAATTTTACCGCGGCCCACTGGGGATTATATAGTTGAAAATATCTTCGTTACTTGGTCAGTTAGCAACAGATAATTAAAGAATTTTCTTACATTCATTAATAACCTTCACCCGAATTTTACATTTACATAAGAACAACGATAATAACAGCTTAAATTTTTTTTTTCAAAAGTATTTTGATTTTATGCAAGCCCTTGCGCGGCCCATTACCATTTGGTCCACGGCCCATTACTGGGCCGCGACCCATAGGTTGGGGACCACTGCCGTACAATACTGTTGGGCATTGAACGACGCAAATCCGCAGTCCCATACGGGACCACTGGGCGTCTAAAGGTTAAAATACATACTTGATGCGTTCAACTTCGCCGATAAGTACTCCAAACTGAATGTTGACTTGGACGATCTCTCCCAAGGCTCCTGACTTGACAAGGTGTCTCATTTCCACGTACGCCGGGAAGAAACGAGCCCAAACAGCTTCCATCAGGAACAGTTTCTTATCCCTAGCCATGTCCACCAAACTCTGCACTTGCTTCTCATTGATGCAGAGTGGTTTCTCACACAGGACATGCTTACCATGCTTCAACATTAGCTTCGTTACATCACAATGCTGGGTGATGAGATTTCCAATGTAGACAATGTCTGTAAAATAAATAACAAAAGTTGTAATAATAACCAGTCGGATAACCAACATGTTTAAAGTAAGTACTAACCAGGGGCTCAATTCTCTAATAGAGGCCACTCGCAATCGCCATCTAAACATTTTTCGATTTTGTAATTCTCAAGTCTCGTCGAAAGAACATACTTAGATGCCAAATGTCAAAAGTTATCCCACTTGAACAATGAATGGGTCAAACCGGTCGACACTGACAAAACTCTCAACATCTAGTACATTGTAAATTAACCTTAGTTCATTTCCCGCGCGCTCTTCGAAGAACATTTTTGAATATTTTAACAAACTAAAAAGTTTGTTTCTAATTTTGTCTTATTTAATAAATAAAATCTAAATTTTCTGTGAAATCATAAAATTCGTAAGTGTGGGGTACAAACAGATTTTTTAAAAGAAGTGTTGAAATGCCTTGAGTTTTCATGGAATCCATACAAAGATATTATAGTCCTGAGAAATGTCACTTTTTTTTCAAAATTTTTCTCAATTCTTTGTCAAACTTTTTTCAGGCAGGCACGTACCTTAATATTAATTATTCTCTGGCAGGATAAAAAACCACCATTTTGAAATGGAACTCGCAAACAAATTTAATTTCATGTAGATTAGAATGAAAACCGATGTCACCACTGACCTAGTACATTTTGGTTCTAGCCCATTTAGCAAGCACTTTCTTACACTACTTGCCATTACATTTGATAAAAATGAAAATTTCAGATGATGGAACAAATTTTTGTGTGTATTTGAAAATAAAGCAAGGAATAGTCAGACTTTTGGATTACGAAACACACCCACATCACATTTCTTTATTATTCTTCTTTATTCTGTGGTTTGAATAGATAGCTAGGTATTAAGTAATATTTCAACTACGTATTCCTCTTTCATGGTACGAGTTTAAAACACAGCAGGTATATAATAATATATATATATATTTTTTAAGTATTCATAATTAAATGGATGCCTACCGATGTCAGGATGGGCGGCTAGGGCGGCATAGCCGAGGAGGGCCTCGGGGATCTTGTGAAGTTTGGCAAAATCCTTGGACCTGTCCAGATCCTGAGCAGCCACAGCCACAATCACGTGCTCACTCTGCGGGAGGGTTCCCAAAGCCGTTGCAAAGTCATGGGAGATTTTCCCTGCGCTCGCGATTCCCCAACGAAGAGCCATCTTTCTTTATTCTGAAAATATAAATACTAATTTCATGATTTTTTCAAAGTCCCATTGCTCTAGTTCTAATTGATTATCTTGTCAAAAAACCAATTCCCTTTAATAAAGTCCAACATCTTCAAATTCTGATAAAATTTTGTCTAAACCACTCTGACCCGTAAGAATGTTTACACGGTAATATAATAATAGCAGTCAAGTACAACAAGCGTGTTTTCACACGACGCCTGTGTTCCCACAGAAATCGTTATAACTCTGTTATTGTTCTAGTGACAACCCTAAAACAAAAGGTAGAAGATCCATATTGAATCAAGCTTCACATCTCTATTCAAAGTTGTCCATAGAAGTACAAAAAAAAAACTTATTTTGTAGAAACAGTTTTCACCCGCCAAATCGCCTACGCGCTGTTAGACATTGTTAATTTTTATTAAATATTATTGTATGAAATAGTAAAAAAGTGAAGTGACAAAATTGTTTATTATACATTTATACAATAGAATAAGTTTTTTTTACATAATCCGTGATTTTAGTACCGTTTTCACGTAAAAACATCATGCTAGTCATTTTTGCAATTTTTTTATGTTTGCATTCTAAATTTTAATATTTACAAATGTTAATATTTACTTGTTATATAAAAATTTTAAAGCGTATTTCATAACCTTTCAACAGTTTTTAGTACTCAGCTACGTTCAGAAATGTTTCATTTAAAGAGCTTTAACCTCTCCACGAGTATGAGCGAAACGGTTCGGCGAAGCGAAAAAATGCCCAGAAGAGTATGGGCTTAACGTTTCGTCTGCGTCTATTATTCAAATACCATCATATTTAATTAAACAATTTGACTTGTAGTGGCATCTATTGACATCTGCGCGTAGTTTGTTGAAGTTTTGGAAGACATACCTACAATACCAACTTCACAGTCTTAGTTAGTTTAAAAATTATTTTTGCGTCATTTAGAGGTCATCAGAGGAAGAAAGCAGATTTTTTGTATAGACATGTTTTTTTCGATATTTGTTTATTTCCGTGGATTGATGTCGATAATGTTTTAATTCAAAATATAATATTATTTTTGGTTAATCTTTGATAATTTAAAAAAATATATTTTAAAAATTAACCAAAAAAAATCTAACTCCTCACATACAGTTTTGTTCGCCAAAACTCACTTGCGGAGAGGTTAACTGCGAAGCGGATATAACACATTTTTATAAGTCTGACAGTTCGATTAACCTTTAACTGCTGATGTGGGGCTGCTCAGGCCCAGCAATAATAATGATACTCCCCTCCCCCGTGCGTGACGCATATGCCGCTTTCAGTAGCTTCGAATTTAGTGACGCAGGAGCCGTAAGTTTTAAATTTTTAAAGTTAAATTTCTGTAAGTAAATTCATTTTAATTTTTTTTGCGGGCCTCTCTGACCCATCGTCAGTACTTACGTGACTTTTTTAAGTTGATTTTTACTATACAAAAATAAACATAAACAACTTTACTAAAGTTTTATACATATAGTTTATTCGAGACACTATTGAAATATTATAATAAAAGTGAGTTCATTGTTTTTATTTAGTTTAATAGATAATACAGACTGATTTCTGATCTCAAGTGATTTCTTCCAAAAATGATTACATAATATCCAAATTTTCAAATAGAAGTAATAAAAAAGGTCTTTTATTTTATTTAAATATATTTAAATTGTCCAATAAATAATAATTTGGACCTGAAAATTTTCATGGATCTCTAATATATAAACATTTAAAGTAACGGGCCGCCCAGGCCCCACGTCAGAGAAAACGTTAAAAAAAAATCACGTCAGCAGTTAAAGGTTAAGACAAAAAACTTGCACAATCGCAAAATACCTGAGTGGTTAAGCCGAACTTATCAAATTATTTTTTATTTAAGCAATAGGTCATTCAATGCCAATTTGGGAGGCGGGTATGGGTACCGCTACCCAGGGAACCATTTATTGTATAACCAATGTTTCTGCTATAGGTCACCCCAAGTGGTTCGCTACATTTGGTGACTTATAGGGGTGCCCGGGTACATGGGGTGCAGCTTTTGGCGGCGAATGCGTCTGCCCACCAGCTGTATAGCAGGCCAGATCGGGAGAGAATGGTTGAGGGGGTCCCTTTAACTTCTCCAGCCGTACTCTCTTGGAACATCGCCTTGCACAGCAGTGGAAGGGATGGATTCATACGTCCGTCACTCCTGGACCCACTTACCCCCAGATTCCTAAGCACCCCTCATACCCTTTTCCTTTCCAGAACTTCCTCTCCGTCCTTTCCTAAAAAGACCTTCCACACAGTATCCCCAAAGATGACATAAGCCCTGAGGGGTATTATTTCCTCAGGGCTTCCTGCATGGAGCTAATTTAAAAATAAGGTACACATTATTTAAGCATTAGTACGACACACAAGAAAAGAGGCTTAATAACTTACTGATCCCACCACTGAGCTAACGCGGCAACCTTCAGACCTGCCGTATTCCTCTAAAATATTATATTTATTATGGCGTGATAATTCACATTATTTGTAAATTTTGAAGAATCTTGTGTGTTTTTATAATTAATTTGATTCGATCATTCAATATTGGGTACAAAGCTTTACATAGGTACCAAGCTCAATAAAAAAATAATATTTTTCAAGTAATTAAGCATAAATATAAAAATTAAAATATGTTTGTTGATGTATTCGGGGGAGAGGGGTGGGGGGAGGGAACCCTGGAGTGGGGAGGGGAACCCGGGAGGGGAGAGGAGAACCCGGGAGGGGGGGAGGGGAACTCGGGAGTCGGGTTCGCGGGACGGGGGAAGCGGGCGAGGGGAGTGGGGAGAGGGAAGGAAATGCATGCCGGGAAATGAATGAATGTTTGAATAAATGATTGAAGGAATGAATGAATGAATGATGGACGAATGAATTAATGAATTAATGATGAATGAATGAATGAATTTATTTATTAAGATGCATAGCAACGCATGCCAGGAACTCGCTAATGTATGTAAATGCCTACGTCAGAATTTGGTAAATTAAAGTACCTAATTTAAAATCCTGAATAATAATATAAATGGAGCGACTAAGCGATGTGATTTTATCCCGGAAAAAACATTTCATTCCCTTGGGAACATTCTTTCCCCTAATACCATGCGAGCGAAACTGCGGGTTAAACTAGTTAAGCATAAAATTTTCCTCAGACAATATTTTAATTTAAATATGAAATACAAAGTTATTTGTCTTTTCATTAAAATAAATGTCATCGCAAAGTGAAAACCTTTCCGAAAAAGTTTTCTTCGAAAAATTAGAAATATGCATTGGTATGTATGTGCATAAGGCTACGTTAGAAGACTATTATAAAAAATATGACATAAGTTTACAAATAAAATAAATTTATGTCGATAGGCACGTTAATTAATTTGTAATTTTTTAATCTCATTGAATTTATTAATATAAATTTATTAACATTTTATTAATATAAAAATATTTTTGCACTACCAGCTTACCTGCTCAATTTGTCAGTAAAGGTGGAAAAAAACTAAATTATTTTTTTTCGTCCGTTTGCTTATATAATAAGATAAAAAGCATTATGGTGACCTGATAAGTTTAGTGAATCATTGATTATTAGTAATTATCGGAAATATGTGATTACACATCACGAAAAATATCGAAATGATAAGAGTATTCAGACAGTGTTATAGTAGTCCCAGAAAGGGGTTGTGTTGTAAGTGACTTCATCGTTCTAATATCTTCTGTCTTTTTCGTTTTCGTACAAGACGTGTGAGAAGGAAGAGGATGATCATAGAAGATGTCGTATTTATAACCTCTCTCTGGAACTACTATAGTATTTTGATCATGTGGAAATCATGTTGTCTGTTGCAAGAATTATTTGATCGTATTTATGTGGTCTTATCAATATTGTTGAAGTGTATTACATAAAACTTTGACCTACCACAGAATAGATTATTATGAATCTAATGAGGTAGGTACTGTGAACTACACAGTATTTTTTTTTTTAATTTAACTAAATTAACCGCCCTACCTCTGGGTTATTATTAAAAAAGAAGGTAAAAAATATTGGGTTAAAAAATATTGTTATATAAACCGCGCCACTTACTAGAGTACCACTGACTAGTGGCGTGACTTGTATGGGAGAGACCCAAAATACCCAAATACATCCGTATCGCGATAACGCAGGAACAAACTTGATGTAGAAGAATGTATCATAAACATTTAGTGGGTTATTTTTTTACCTGAACGTATGGGATACAGCTTATTGCGCGCGGGCGATAATATAGCAGTCGCATCATATACGTTCGTATGGGTAGGGTGGTTTACAAAGTTAATACTTGTAGTTACAGCTTACAACCTGGCTTTGCAGAGTTGTGATTGTTAAGCTGTGTACACACACAGCTATAAAACCACGAGCAGATATCTGTTGAACCGTGAGCGCTTGTTTTGTACCGCCACACGACGCTATCAAATATTTCTTCCTATGGTAGGAGAGGGGGTCAGATGAATTAGGGAGCTGCCACGGAATGCACATTTCTTTGTACTGAATCTGTCAACTTGACAACTGTCATCCGCTGGTTTAGGCAGTTCAGTAATTAAAATGGCCCCCTCCTGTTTTCGGCGGAGAAGAGGGCGCATAACTTTTCATATATCGCCTCAGGAGCGGTTGCGGCGTAATATGTGTATTGTCTGTGGTTTATCTGCGCATAAACCGCTTAGGTGTGAATGGTCTGAAGGAATTGTATGGAGAGCGTTATTTGGCGTGCAAAGATCTTTTATATTATATAGCTGTGTGTGTACACAGCTTGAACCTGAGTTTTAAAACTATTTTTCCTCATCGAATACACCTTATCTTATTTTATGACAGGTAAATGTGTGTTTCAAAGCTCCATAGCTCATAGTAAAATACGTAGCTAGCTTGAGACGATCCCCTAGACCTGGACCCATTCGAAATTGGGCAGAGCAAGCGACTTTAGCGTTGACCAATCAATAGCCAACAACAGTGTTTCTTATAGAACAAAGCGATGCGAACAGCAAAGTACGTCTATACGGCCCGAATTCCGGGCGGCTACTGAGTGGGACAATACAATTCGCTTTCATTCCTTCTGTGGATCGCGTAAGGGTGAAATTTGCAGTTGGGTAACACCTCTTTTAATTGCCTGTAAAAGAACATTGCCAAAGTTCATTTTTTTTTTGTGAAATTCATGCATAAATATCAATTTTTTAAAATAATTTTTGCACATGAAAGTTTTTTTTAATACTTTATTTTTTTTTTTAGGCTTATTAAAAGACTTTAATAAAAATGACCGATATTTTTAAGGGCCAAGATATGTTCTATACTCAATATTTAATTGAAGCATCTATTATACTTCTAAGCGATTAAATTTTCAGAACAAAAATAGATGATTTTGTATTATTTTGCAATATTTCGCATGGCTTTATCTTAAAATCACCACGCACATAATAGAATTTTCGCACAGAAAAACCTAAGCAAAACCTATAATAACCTACAATATTTTACTTTACAGTAATATAATATACTTTTTACTTTTACCATACTTTAGGCATACGTGTTGTTTAGGCACATATTAGGCATATGTGTAAATACTATTGTAAAAAAACTTAACAAAATCTTAATAAACAAATCTTGATATATCTGCACTGAATTTGTAAACACAACTTAGTATCTACAAATCTATTATTTTACAGGAGCCAACTTTGAAATGTTCAAAGTAGCAATAATAATTGTATCAATAGATATTTTTCAATTTATAAATTTAAATATAAAAGTGTAACTGTCCTGCACAGTAACAGATTTTCAGACAGCGAAAGTACAAACTTATCAATATTCGGCAGATTGTATTTCAAGCATGGTCCAATAGAATTTTTTTTTTTTTTAGTTCATTTATTCCAGATCTCAGGGAGGGTGGTGCAGTCCCACGAGTTCCATATTATACATATATGATACATTAAATTAAAATATTTCAAGATGAAAGAAAAAAATATTTACATAATGAAAGAAAATAAATAAATGAAAATAATAATAAAAGGAAAGAATTTCTAATTTAAAATTTCTAATTTTTTGGAATTTCTAATCAATTAGGAATTCCACAGAGCCGAACCCTCTGATATGAAAATATCTGGAGTCGGTGAATTATTTTCCCATCTGGTCTCTGGTAGGTTATTATTATTATTTTTATTTACATGTTGTTCTTGTATTGTTTTGTAATTATAAATACATATAGTGCAATTGCAGGGTGAAATGCAGATCCCGCCAATGTGGGGGATTTTAATAAAAATGCACTTTCTAGATGAGAAAAGTGTGGAAAAGTTGAATAAAAAAGAAATTAAGGTGCGCTTAGCAAAATTGAGGGAGATACAGCCATTTAAAGAATGAATAAAATGACACTTCGTAAACTTATACTACGCCATTTTGTTACTATTATGTTGGTATCTCAGACTTGCTATTAACGAAGGTTGATACGATTGTAGCCAACTTCGTGTGATATATAATAAGGCGCGTAATTATGAAAAACAGAATTAATAATGGTCACAAACCATGTTACACAAACCTGGCGTAGCCGCTAAACTACTTGAAAACTGGGATGTTTTTCTTGCTTTGACGCGAGTAGGCGTTATAAAGGGGCACAAACCATGTTACATAAACCATGTTACACAAACCTAGCGTAGCCGCTAAACTATTTGAAAACTGGGATGTTTTTCTTGCGTTGACGCGAGTAGGCGTTATAAAGGGGCACAAACCATGTTACACAAACCATGTTACACAAACCATGTTTAGCGTAGTCTTAGGTTAGGTTACTTTAATTTGGAAGGTGATAAACAGTTTAAAAAATCGTTGAAAAAAAGTCCGCTAGAAAAATTTCATAATTACGCGTCTCATCTATCACATGAAGTTGGCTATAATCGTATCAACCTTCGTTAATAGCAAGTCTGAGATACCAACATAATAGTAACAAAATGGCGTAGTATAAGTTCACGAAGTGTCATTTTATTCATTCTTTAAACGGCTGTATCTCCCTCAATTTTGCCAAGCGCACCTTAATTTCTTTTTTATTCAACTTTTCCACAGTTTTCTCATCTAGAAAGTGCATTTTTATTAAAATCCCCCACATTGGCGGGATCTGCATTCCTCCCCAATTGCATAACGTGGATTGACCAGATGATCATTTGGGAAGTGTGTGAAAGGGTTTAGTTTTTCCTGTGGGGAAAATTAAACCCGGACATTTAAATCTGGTGCGTAAAATTTTTTTCAACAATATAATGGTAAACAACAGTATTTTGAGATTACGTTGAAATATATTTTGTAGGTAAATTTACTTACATATTTTATTTAGATAACATTATTCTAAAATATAATATATATTATAGATTTGTAGTATTGAAGGGTAGTTTACATTAAAATATTTAATTTGGACATATTGAAAATTATTTGTTGACAAATGACAGTACTAGGTAACGACAACAGTTGCTTGGTTACTGGAATGTAGGAATAATAATAATAATTAATTACAATCATTTCCAAGTTGTTTTGAACGGTGACAAAATGTCATTTTCAACCAACGGAAATGAAAATGGGTTGATTATGTCATCTTTACAGATGAACATTGATAATCTGAGACCCCAAAAAACAAAAGCAGGTATTCCTAGGCAGCGAATGAAATGGACGAACGATGTCAATATGTTCATCGTTCGTTCATATTTTTATGTGACTAAACTAGAAACAGATATGTTATTGTATAGGAAAAAATTACATTTACTTTTCTCACAAAATTATCCGGTTGCCCAAGTAAACGAACAAAGATTAGCTGACCAAAAAAGGGCAATTTTCAAAAATAATTTAATCCCTGTAGTAACATTAAATCAGATAAAAAAGGAAATAGGAGATAGATTGCAATTAGAGAATAATTTAGACCAAATTAATACGAGTAGTAATGTTATATTAGATGCATTGAATGAGACAGTTTAGATAATATTCTAGTAGAAGAATCCAATGATATTACAGTAGATTCAAATAACTTAGACAATATTCATAATCTTAGGGAAATCAACATTGCAAATTTAAACTTACTAGATGATAATGTAATAGAATTAGCTAACTTGCTTCATAATAATATAAATAGATATAGAGCCCACAGTTAGACCAAAATTACCAAAATTGCATACGTCAAAAAAATTATCTAAATTAATTTCTGAATTAAATAATTTAATTTTACCAAAAATAAAATTTTACGATATTAGTTTTTTAGATCTTCATACAATAGTGTACGCTAGTGCTATCACTATATGTAATAAGTTAGGAGTTAAATTAACATCCCCTGATGATAGATCATATAGTTATAGTAAACCAGAATGGCAGATTAGATTAGAAAATGATGTAGTATTTTTAAGAAGTAGTATAGCTAGAGTAATTGAATATAAAAATGGGAATAAAAGTAGAAATATTTTGAGACATGTAGATGAAATTGGGAGAAAATTTGGTTATAACATTGGTAGTAATAATAATGAAAATATAATCAATGATTTATTAGATTTATTAAAACAAAAATTAGGTGTAAAATCTAGTAGATTAAAAAGATATAATTATTCGTATAATAAAAGAAATAATAATAGATTATTTCAGAAAAATGAGAAAATATTTTATTCCAAACTTGATGATAAACAAAATATTATTTCGAATAATAATATTCCGTTGCCATCTGAATCAGATATGCGCGATTTTTGGACAAACATTTGGAGTAAAGATATAAAACATAATGAGGCAGGTCCATGGATAGAAAATGAAGAACTCAATTGTTCAGACATTGAACAAATGAGTTTTTCTGATATATCGGTTGAATTGTTAGCCAAAATTATAAAAAATACTCATAATTGGAAAGCCACGGGTTGCGATTGGATACATAATTTTTGGTACAAACGTCTAACTACTTTACATCCTCTGTTTGCAAAAAATCTTTCAAAACTTGTCAAACAACCTCAAAATTTTCCTAATTTTCTAACTAAGGGCATTACTTATATGTTACCTAAAAGCGAAAATATTAATAATCCCTCTCAATATAGACCCATTACATGTCTACCGACAATATACAAAATTTTAACCTCTTGCTTGACAGATTTAATATATACTCATTTGGATGAAAAAAATATTTTATCTGAACAACAAAAAAGGTTGTCGCAGAAAACATATGGGATGTAAAGAACAATTAGTTATTGATTCTGTAATTTTAAAACAAAATCAAAAGCGTAATTTACATACTTGTTATATAGATTATCAAAAAGCTTTTGATAGTGTCCCGCACTCGTGGCTAATCAAAATATTAAAAATATATAAAGTTAACCCAATTATAATTAGCTTTTTGAAAAATATTATGTCCTTTTGGAATACAGATTTACTAGTAAATTTAAAAGGTAAGAAAATAGTAGTACCGGGCATTTCAATAAAAAGAGGGATTTTTCAAGGAGGCTCATTGAGTCCTCTTTGGTTTTGCTTAGCATTGAATCCTGTGTCTAAAATGTTAATTAAAAGCAAGTTTGGAATAAAAATTAAGGGTAATACAAGAGAGAGTAGTATAGTTTCACATCTATTATATATGGATGATATAAAATTATTTTTAAATTCTGAATCAAATTTAGAGAAAATGATTAAGGTAGTTAAAATTTTTTCAGATGATATTAAAATGACTTTTGGTTTAGATAAATGTAAAACGATCCATATTGAGAAAGGCAAAATTGTAGATGGAGACGAGGGTATATTTAGAAATTTCAAAATTAAAAGTATGAAAGGGGATGAGGTTTATAAATATTTAGGATACCCGCAATCGAATAGATTAGATCACACTAGTATTAAAAATGATATTAGGATTAAATTTCAAACTAGGATCAGAAAATTTTTAAAATGCAATCTGTCTGCTAAAAATTTAGTAAAAGCAATAAATACTTGGGCAATACCTCTATTAACGTACTCATTTGGCATAATTAAATGGTCCAATACATATTTAGATAGTTTAGAACGATTAATTAGAACTACGTTAACAAAGTTTAATTGCCATCATCCAAATTCAGCTATAGAACGAATTAATTTGCCTAGAAATTTAGGAGGTAGAGGTGTAGTCAAAATAACATCTTTGAAACACAATCAGGTAGAAATGCTTAGAAATTTTTTCCATAGGAAAGCTAATAGCTCAGAAATGCACAAAATAATTTGCAAGGCAGATATAAACATTACACCTTTAAATTTATATGACGAGAATGCCAACATTCTTATAAATACTAACCAGGAATTATTAGATTCCTGGTCAAATAAAATTATTCATGCAAAACACTTCAATTATCTCAACCAAACGTATGTTGACAAACTTTCGTCAAACAAATGGTTGAGTATTGGAGAGTTGAGCGCAGAAATAGAAGGATTTATGCTTGCCATTCAAGATAAAGTCATTAATACTAAAAATTATAGGAAGCATATAATCAAAGATATAAATCAAATTGATGATTTATGTAGAAAATGTTTGGCTTTTCCGGAAACTATAGAACATATTATATCGGGATGTTCTATATTAGCGCCGTCCGAGTATACATTTAGGCACAATCAGGTTTTAAAAATAATCCACCAAAGTTTGGTTATTAAACATAACTTGATGGACTGCCGTAATATAGTACCATATTATGAATACCAAATTCATTTTTAGAAAATGAATTTTATAAAATATATTATGATAAAACTATACTAACAGACAGAACAATTAGTCATAATAGACCTGATATAGTTTTACATGACAAAATTAAAAAAAATAACTTATATCATTGATGTAGCTATTCCAAATTCCTGTAATATTCAAAAAACTGTATCTGAAAAAATTAGAAAATACACAGATTTAGGAAATGAGATTAAAAGAATTTGGCATTCTCGGACTATAAAAATATTACCATTTGTTATTTCGGCTACTGGCATTATACCTAGGTCTCTGATTCAAAATTTAGGCGTATTAGATTTGTCAAAGAATTTATATATAAAAATGCAAAAATCGGTAATTTTAAATACATGTAGGATTACAAAAGATTTTTTAAATATTTATATTGAGGGATCAGTAGGATTTATAGGTTCAATTAGGAATTCCACAGAGCCGAACCCTCTGATATGAAAATATCTGGAGTCGGTGAATTATTTTCCCATCTGGTCTCTGGTACGTTGACATGTTGTTCTTGTATTGTTTTGTAATTATAATACTTATATAGTGCAATTGCATAACGTGGATTGACCAGATGATCATTTGGGAAGTGTGTGAAAGGGTTTAGTTTTTCCTGTGGGGAAAATTAAACCCGGACATTTAAATCTGGTGCGTAACAAAAATAAAAATAAAATTTGAAAAAAAAAAAAAAAAGGTTAACTTTTTGTTATCTAGGTCATCAGGAAGTGGCTCCATCGCTTATAAATGGGACCCTGCCAGAAGTGGAATGCTGCCATCACAAGAGTGTTTTCGCTCGAGGCCAATCGCGTTCTGTAGCTGTAGCCCTTCTTCAAACATCTCGGTAGCACTGCAGTACCAAGACAACCCAAAAAGCGTTTGATATAAATTGTTGTACTGTATTTCCATTCTTTTTAGTGACGCTTTGTTGAAGTTGGTCCATAGCTCCGAGGTACATATGCTCGTGCAGTGTGTGTTAAAAAGTTGCATTTTTGCAGCTGCACTTGTTAAATCCTCGAGAAATCATATTTGCCCTTATGCACAGTGATCTTCTCTGTCGTTCAATATCCGAATCATCACTGAGGTCCGCTGTTACGATGTGAGAAATAACTGTAGTTGATCTTTTAGCTGGTTGTTTTATCAAAAATTAAATATTCTTCATAGAAATTAAGTATTTTAAGTGATACAATACATTATTCTACTGGTAAGAGCTCAGAGCAAATATAGTCTACTTCACTCTCACTCTGTGATATAGTTAGTGCCAGGAGAGTAGATTTTAGTAAAGGTAATATTATTACTAGTAGGCGGCTGGCAAAACAATTAAATTATAGTTATTTAACTGGTCAAATTTGTTTGATGGGTCCAACAGACTTAGCTATAAAAGATCATTTGGTTTTGGCCTATTTCAGCATATCGCTCGCCAAACATTCCCAATGTTTTTGCCTCCGCCAACCGCCTACTAATTATTATTACTGTACACAAAAGCCCATCTAAACAATGACGTTATATAAATAGACTCGCCATAGTCTCACATGCTCTTAAAATAATGTGGCAAGTAAGCAACACTCTTTTGTTTTCAGTAATTTCTTAATTCAAAAGTTATTCATATATTAAAAAGTTATGCTACATTCACACTGAAGCCAAACTTCCAACGCATGAACTACCCTTCTACGCAATCGTCCGAATGTTTGAAGATGACCTCAGTGTGACCGTACCATAAGACAATTAAAGAATGTGTGTTTTTTCTCAAATGACGTACAAAATTGTCGGACGGGGAACATGAAAATTAATTGTATTGCTTATAATAATCGATAATAATAAGTTATTTGTGTGTACATATAAATTAAATGTTATTTCTTCACTTTTACTAATGTTTGCCGTGTAATGGAAACATTTTCTCATCATACAGGAGGGCATTTTGGCGCTTTTTAAATGCAATTTTCCTACTGGTAAGACATGACCTTACTTGACGAGTGACAGTTTAGTACTAAAGTACTAGAAATCGAGAACAGTACAATTGTCTTGCGTTTGGCTTCCCACTTTGAGATTTTTACCCCTCGTCTAAAGTATGTAACGTCTTTGCATCTAAAGCAATATTTCACTATGGAAACAGACACAACATGATTCTTTCACATACAAACCTAAAATAACACTATCTTTAGGTCAATTGGTTAATAATAATTTTAACCAATTGACCTCAAACGGCACAAATTGATAAGTTTACAAAAACATTTAAGTTTTTTATATTTTTTTTACTTAGTACTTATCGACAATAAAATGATCTCATAAAAATATTTTATAATAGAACAAACAATAACAGTTGTTTGTTATTCAGTATTTACAAGCAAAGGCGGCTGGTCGCACAGTGTGTTTGTGTGCAGCACTGGCACATTATAATGTCTAGATTTACTTACTGAAGACTATACACATCTCTAATTTAATCATTTCAAAATATTAGTTACCAATATAAGGCTACGAATATTATCAGGGAGAATGCTTTTAATCTCGAATAGCGCGGCCGCCTAGCGCCCTCGTATCAGCCAGATCGGTGTGCATTCGGTTTGCAAACGAACGAAATCATATTTTTGTATGAAATATTTAAAACATCGAAAGCGCGTGGAATTCGGTATTTGTATCAGAATTTGGCTTCAATTGGTGTGCCACCCACCCAAGATATTCCGATCCTTGCCGAAATTTACCGATTGGCGGTCAATCATTGACCCGAACCATGACCCAAGGTGACACGAATACAATCGAATTTCGGCAAAGATCATACATAGATCAGTTTGCATCTAGCGCAGTCTAGCGGCGCGCGCTTCACGTGACGTAATAATTGTCATTGTTTTGTTGTTTTATATTGATTATATTAAATACCAATAACCTAATATATTAATATTTAATTTTATTACAAAAATGAGTGCAACCACTGTTGAATATATAAGAGGAAATTTAAAAATAAATTGAATAAAAAATTTGTTTAAAAATAAATTAATTATTGAAAATTCCTAATTAATAATTTTTTGTCATAAGTAGATACCTACGGATTGTCTTGTTGACAGCCGGCATAGTCCAGCGGTAAGGCTCTTGACTAGCATTAAGAAGGTCGCGGGATCGAATCCCGGCGTGGCAAATAAATTTTATTTGATTTATTTTTTATTTTATTTACTATACTATAGATAGATACAGAAGAAAGTACAAAATACATATAAGGAAGCTTTGCCTGTCCAACTAGGAAAGTTTCCCGTACCAGGACAGACAATTAATTTGTGTTATTTCACAATTGATTCATTTAAAATTATATATAGTCAGGGCTGGGCAAAATACATGCTTTGCTGTAATTAAAATACAAATTACAAAATACTTTTTCGCATGTATTTAAAATACGAAATACAAAATACTTTCAAGTCGTGTATTTGAAATACAAAATACAATGTTTTAACCATTTTTTAATTTCAAATACAAATTACAAAATACATTTGATTTTGGTAGAACCTTTTGCAATAAATTGTCGTAAGCGCCCTTATCTAAGGGTGCGTTTCCATAGAAGCAGAGCGAAACAGAGACGTGCAAAAATTGACCAATCATATTGCTCAGAAGACACATCTCGTCTCTGCTCCACTTGTAAAGTTGTGTGGTATAGATAGATAATAATTATTATTATTATTATAACACTAGCTGGTTCCCGGCATGCGCTGCAATTCCATATTCAAAGAAATAAATTGTTTTTCCCTGCATGTCCTTTCCCATGCGTCCCCGTTCCCCTCCCGCATCCCCTTCCCCTCCCGCGTTCCCCTTCCATCTTTCCCGCCTACCCTCTCCCCTCTCCTGCTCCCTTGTCCCGCCAACCCCCCTCCCGCGTTCCATATATTCAGCCCCAGTACATTCAGTTATCAAACAACTCCCGTGCCAGCATTTACAATTTTTTAATTTAAATTTTCATTTTTCACATATTACAAATATTCATTTTTGTATATTATAAGAACAATCAATAAAATCTGGTACCTACCATAGGTACCTATTTAAAATATCTATAATTTAAAAAATCCATAGACAAGTCTTTTGTTACAAAAAAACAGCTGTCTGCTAAATTCAATTTCATCAAACGCGCGAACTGTCAAACGTGCGAAGTTAAAATAGTCATTAAGTTTTCTGAAATTATCCAATTTTCTGCATAATTTTCTTAATTTTTCTTTCCGTAAGAACCTTCTACAAAGTATTAGAAAACTTAAAAAAGTGAATGAAATAGGTAAAGTCGTACTGAAGTTATGGCGTATCGAAGGGAAACAAGGATTCACTTTTATATACATAGACGACATTTGTATAGCGCAGTTTTGTGTTATTTCACTTCAAGTGCGCACTACAGTAATTAACTTAAAAATAATCTAGTATTCAGCTATGACGTTACATAAACTTGCCATAATCCCACAAACTCAATATATAATGTGGCAATTAATAAAAACTCTTTTGTTTTCAGCGATTTTCAATAATTTCTTAATTCAAAAGTTATTCGTGTATGATAAAGATAGACGCTTAAAAGAATATGTGCATATATTTCGCTCTAATGTAATCGCTTATAAATCATTGTTTTGTTTTATTTTTTATTTTTTTACACATATTAAAAAAAAAAACCTAAGGACATATATTTTTTTAAATTTTATCTGTTGTTGAAAATGGTATGAACTAATGATATAATGAATGAGAACATTTTGTCTGATCTCTTAACACTTTGTTATTAATTCATATTTTTATCACTTATTATTTTCTCTGTTTATCATTTTATTTTATTTTTAAATTTTATTATTTTGCTTTTACTTAACTGTTTTGCATGACCGATATTTGCGTGTGTTATTTTTATTAAATTGTGAAATTATTAACCCCGATACAGGCGAACCCTAGTGGGGTTAATAATTACATGCTAAAAATATATGTATAAAAATTGTGAAGAAGCAATAAATAAATAAATAAATATGAACGAAACAAAAGATAGAACGCGGGCGGCATTTTCGTATTCAAAATTCAAAAGTTCCGTCAAATACTGTCTCAAGGCCGACTAAAGTAGTAGGCCTGGGCACCAGTCGAATTTTGAGGTGTCAAATAGCTATAATGAACAACGATAGTTTGCAAATGGCGTTGATTGTTATTGTATTTGTTATTTCTGCTGATTTGTATGTTGTTTTACCGCAGGCAAGTAAATAAAGAATCATTAGATCATTATTATAAAAAGTAAATTTTACTTAGCGACGGCATGGCATCGACTTTGTAATTTAGGTATTGCGCATCCAGACCTGTACTTTAGTAGGCCTTGAGTTCTCTAATGACGCATAAAATCTTTGGGCGGAAAGCAATTGTATTATTTTTATAATCGATAATAATAAGTAATTTGCATGTATTTACAAATGAAATGTTATTCCTTCGCTTTTACGACTGTTTACCGTGTAATGGAAACATTTTCTCATCACACAGGAGGGAATTTTGGCGCTTTTTTTATTAAGATCGCTAAATGTATTTGAAAATGTATTTTGAAGCCATAAGTATTTGAAATACAAATTACAAAATACCTCAGCAGCAGGTAATTAAAATACCAATTACAAAATACATTTTTAGTAAGTAATTGAAATACGTATTTCAATTACAAGTAATTCAAATACTGCCCACCCCTGTATATAGTATATTTGCAGCACGTTCCAGAGTGGAAGATACTCTCAGTATCGCCCTGGTGTAAGACCACCATTCAAAATTGAAACGTTGCTTGAAATGGCGTTAGCCGTGTTTGGTGACCACATCTGAATAGCCAGGTACTATCCCCACCTTCCTCTTCCCTATCTCCTTCCCCTCCCCTCTACCTTTAGCCTCACAACATACCCCAATTGGAGATGCCATAGTCCCACTGGCTCCAGATGGGAGCAGTTTGGACTCTTGTGTGGTATTCATGTAAAGAAAAAAGTGAAACACCACATTCTCAAGGCAGCGGCCGCCACTGTTTACAAGTCGTTGTTATTTGTCATATATGAGAATACAATTAAAAAAAAAACAATTTTTTGATGTGCTGAATATTTATTGACTATAACATAATTATAAAATCAAGATAATTAATTGGTGTTGGACATTATCAAAAATAAAATAATAAAATGCAACTTTGTAAGCAAAACTGGTTTTAGATACAACTATGCCTTTTTCAGGGAAAATACAGACTAAAAATATAATATAGGTGCGGTTGTATCTGGTTCCAGAAGGCATTGACTAAAAAGCAAAGCTACTTTTAAAAGTATTATTCAAAATTATTAAGGATAAAAACATTGATGTTGGCAATAGATAACTTTTTTATAAAAATATAATAAAATTAACAAAATTTCAACTGAAAATAAATTTGTGAGGCGTCGGGTTCACAACCAGGAGTTCCAGGTTTAAACCCCATGCAAGCTTACTTTTCCATCATTTCAAAATGCTCCACTCCAAAATGCAATTTCAACTATTTACGACGGGAAATCAAATGTTGTACATAATATTCATTAAAGGTAATGTTTCTTTTTAAAAATTAAAATATTAAAAATGAAATGGTCAATCATCCTGTGGGTATTTGACACCAAGTTGTTCCCTGATTGTGTCTTCCAATTTGGCCAAAAGTAAACTCTCATTTAGTGACATGGTTGGCGATTCCTTGAGTCCTGGAAAACACAAAATGAATTTAAATAAACTTAACTACATAGGTACACATCTAGAGCTTAAAGTCAAACACAAAAAGACAATTATTAGTATTGGCATGTCTTTTTGTAGATAATGTTAATTGACTTTAAGGTCTAGAATTATTTGTATGTTTTGTATATGACGTTTTTTGACTTAAAGCCCTCGAATTATTGGTTTATTTTTAGAATTATTTCTTTTTTTTTTGTACATAATGTTATTTGTCTTTATGATCTACAATCACTTGTATGTTTTTTGTAGATAACTTTATTTGACTTTAAGACCTAGAATTATTTGTATGTTTTTTGTAGATAACGTTATTCGACTTTAATTTGAAGACTTATTTGTATGTTTTTTGTACATAGCATTATTCAATTTTAAGAACTAGAATTATTTGTAGATATGTAATGTTTTTTTTAATCTAATCCCTCAATATTATTAAATTACTCAAATACTTTTAAGATGCCTTATTTCAATTGTAACCGATTGTAAAATAGCCTTGAGCGGGAATGTAATTTTATTTATCTGTTGTTAAACAAAAACGATTGTAAATCTTATTTATGTACCTAATTTTTTGTCAATACCCAAGGTATTATATCAATATCAATATATGCAATATATTATATCAATACATGTGGCTATTTTATACAGTTGAGATATTTGAAGTTTCTGTCAAAATTTAATTGAAAATCAGCTCCATTTTGAATTTTCGGCATTTGAATGGTTTCTGAAAAACATTTAATGCCAAAAATCCAAAGAAATGTATCAGATATAATATACTATAGGGTGTCAGGGGGCAAAGTGCACAAACTTCAGGAGATGATTTTACATGATAGAACAAGTAAAAAGGGTAAATAGCGTTTTTTTTAATTCTAATGTATATTTTCCCACACAAAAATATTTTTCCCTAGAAGAATATTTTTATTGCATTGGATTCAAATTTTTTACCCAAATTATTGTAATTTCGAAAAAAAGTTATTTATCTTTTTTACTTGTTCCATCATGTAAAATCACCTCCTCAAGTTGTGCACTTTACCCCCGGACACCTTGTACGTACATAATTTATTCAGTTCCATGACAACTCAGAATCAACTCAACTCAACACCTCTTTGAAAAGTCATTAAGCTGCGAAAAAAGTAACCTAATATAACGTAACCTATTTAACCAAATTTTTTTTATCACTTATAATGACTTTTCAAAGGAGGTGTTGAGATGAATTTATTGAGTTGTCTGTTCACCACGTCACTATATTAATTATGCAATAATGACCTTTCTGAATGCATCTCCTGCACTCCTCGGCTTCGTAACATAACCCGCTACTGTTGGTGAAGTTGAACTTGTGGGCTGCAGCCGGCAGGGGCCATTCCTTCCAGGAGCCATCAGGCAGTTGCAGCTTGTCCGGGCACCAGAACATCGGCAACTGGGTGACAAGAACAAGCGGTTCCAATGAAAAAACAGAACAGTGTTAAAACAAAACATGAAGAAAAGGAACAAAAAAATAAATCTATTCATTTATTAAGTTCTGTTTTATCCAAAACTGTAATGGTACCGCTACATGCTTGCGACAAACGGCTTGTCGCAAGCTCAGGCAAGCTCTGGCAAATGAATGACTGGCTTCCACACAATTGCGAGCGTGCCAGTGTGTTCGGAGCATCCAAGCGCGGCGGACGTCTACTTAGGCTATACTATGTTTGCGAATCTATTTTTATTTTGGTTCCATTCCAACTCAGAATGAAACCAACTGAGAAACACCTCAGAGAGGTCATTAAAAGCTATGAAAAAATAATTTTAAAATAGCCGGTAACCCTAACCTAACTTAATCAATTTTTTTATCACGACCTTTCTGAGTTGGTTTCATTCTGAGTTGGCCGGTCACCTTTATTTTAACGTGAATCAAAAGACAAGGGGAAAATATATTTTTTATACCATTGAACCATTGAAGAAGATAATACTAATAAAAATATGAAAAAGAACAAAACGCAGAAAAATACAATGTCTAGTTCACACGCGGTAGAAGTGAAACCTTCAGAAAACTAAGGTAGAAAAGAGTGGGGAGGCTACGAAGCACCGCACAAAGAGGAGACATTATCTCGCAGGCTAAATCCGATAGATTTTTGTCTCTTTTTAGTTTCATCGAGTTTCAAATCACAACGGTGCCAAAGAAGTTTTCGCTTCCAAAGATAGTGATCGCAATTGGGACCCGAACTCGAGGATCACTTGTCTTTATATAATATTGTCTTGTATTATAAAAAAAAGTTATCCTAACAAAAATCATATATTTTTTATTGTAATAATATTGTATAAATCATCAATAAAATATTATTTATTTATTTTGACTTTTTAGGTAAGTGCATTAAATTTATGTACCTATACATTTTAATAAGTCAGACTCGCCTCATACGCCATTCATATTCATGTCTCGAAATATTATATTATCATAGACCGCACAGAGCAAAAACGGCGTGCATTCGCCGCCAGATCGGAAGGTCTACTGAGCGCGACCGAGCGCTTGCCGCTTGTGGCCAAATTATCCGACCTCGCTGGATCGGTGGCAAGCTCTCGCAAGCTTTTGCAAGCCTATGCAAACGCGCGCTCCAGACGTTGGGGACTTGTGGACGCTTGCCGAGGCTCCATAGTATATATACATGATGTTTAACAGCATGTACCCGAAGGATTCTAAACATTTAAGCCATTCCTGAGCAAATTTGGAGTAAAATACAAAGTCACATTGCTGTCCGATGATATTTTCTTTTCAACTACAAATTTCAGCAAAATCAGGGCTGGGCAGTATTTGAAATACTTGTAATTGAAATACGTATTTGAAATACAAATACAAGATACAATTACTTCCTAAAAATGTATTTTGTAATTGGTATTTCAATTACCTGCTGCTGAGGTATTTTGTAATTTGTATATCAAATACTTATGGCTTCAAAATACATTTTCAAATACATTTAGCGATCTTAATAATGATAATGAAAAATAAACACGCATAGATAATACATAGACTAAAAACGCTAGAATCCTGTACTATTGTCCTTTGCTACAGCACTCTTACTAACGATTATTTGTAGTTCTCTTATATCATACTGTACATTTTTTTTACGTCATGCTAGTTATTATTATTGTCCTGCGCTATAATAGCACTGTTATTGTACATTTGGTATCATATTATATTATACTTGTCATTGCTTTGTATTGTACATTTTTGTATCATAGTATTAGAATTAGATCAAACACTATAGGAATAATTTGACTGATTACTAGATTATTTTTAAGTTAATTACTGTAGAGCGCACTTGAAGTGAAATAACACAAAACTGCGCTATACAAATTGACCGGTCAGTGGTTGAGTGGGCATAGCGTTTGGGTCCCACCTGGGCGTCGCGTGTTCGATTCCTCGGCTGGCTAAGTCCTCCATCACAACACAAGCAACATTTTCGGCTTTCTGTGGTGGTAGTAGGAGATTTTCAAACATTGTTGGGGACTTTGCCTACATATGATCCGACTTGCAGAAGCCCGACATATTAGGTTCTACAAATCGGATCAGATAGAGGGTCTCCGAGGGCCTGGTAGGAGACAAATTATATTTGGGAGTAAAATGGAGAGGCATGTGCGTATCAATAAAATACAATATTTGGTTAATATTTACATGAAATGTATAGAAAGAAGCCATCAGTGTTGTGATTTAGCTACATAAATATATTCTCCTTAACTTTGCATTAACTTCCATAAGCATTAATATAATTCCTAAGATTTGTTTTATTTGTAAGATCATTTTATGTGCGTTTGTTTGGTTGGGAAGGGCGATTAGGCCCCCCTGAGAAGCATCCGCTACCTCCAGTTAGTAGCCCTAGGGCTGAGCCGAGCCGCCTAACGGTTAATTTATTTTATGTTGATACAGTACGACTAAATACATAAGAGTGCAATGCTATTGCATTACCTCTAGTAAGACTGCAATACGATTGTATCCACAGCAGGCATTATTATTTGTTTACTAAACAAGATCAGTCGGTAGCTAATTCTTAATTCTAGGTTCAAATGTTGAAGCGAGAGAGTAATTATATATATTCCGATAATCTTGAAATACGTACATATAAAAAGATATTTTATTAAATTTATTGGGGGGCTAGAATTCCAATAATCCATGCGCTTGATAACTGCAAGACGAGTTGTTATCTAGCCTCCTACATAATTAAGTAAATTCTAAAGTAAAATCCATGCTAATTTGTACAGCGCTCTTGAAGCGATTTTTCGCAAAAACAGCACTATATAAGTTGAGTCCTATAATTTCAATACCCGCTATATCAGATTTTTTGACAAAATGATCTGAGTATGACATCTGGTTCACATTTTTGCGAGGAACAAGACTAATCTAAAATTGAGTTTCGAAACCTCTCTTATCACGACCAAAAACCATGTTAAAAATGCGAGTGAGAAACAAAACCCGCTATATCATTCAAGAAGTTAGTATCAAAACCCGCTATATCGGAATTCAACCAATCACAAGCAGTTATTTTGCCAAGATAGCGGGTGTAGAAACACGCCCCTCAGGTCAGTTGAGTTTCAAAAGCCTCTATTGTCCATATAAAACACAAAGTGAGTATCAAAATCAGCTATATCCATTTTATTTATCCAAATTACTTAAATATTTCTAGACATACATTGAAAAAATGAACACCTTTCAAATTTATATTACTCCGATTCATTATATAAATATATTGAATGCAATTTATTCTTTACGCTAGAGATGTGACATTTTTTTGCGGTTTTCTCCGAATCAGTGAAAGTTGATATAGCGGATATAGAAATTGAAAGACTCAGTTGTCCAAATTTATTATTATTCGTAACCCGGGAATGTTTGTCTTTCTTTAAAAAAAAAAAAATGTCATCCACTTATATATAAAAATGAATCCTTGTTTCCCTTGGTCACGCAATAACTTCCGAATGACTTACCTATTTCTTTAATTTTTTTTCAAGTTTTCTCATACTTTATAGGAGGTTCTTACGGAAAGAAAATTTAAGAAAATTACGCACAAAATTGGATAATTTCAGAAAACTTAATGACTATTTTAACTTCGCACGTTTGACAGTTCGCGCGTTGGATGAAATTGAATTTAGCAGGCAGCTGTTTTTTTTGTAACAAAAGAGTTGTCTTTGGATTTTTAAAATTATAGATATTTTAAAAAGGTACTATATTAGGTACCAGATTTGATTGATTGTTCTTATAATATAGAAAAATGAATATTTGTAATATGTGAAAAATGAAAATTTGAATAAAAAAATTGTAATAGTAGGCACGCGAGTTGTTTGAAAACTGAATGTACTGGGACTAAATATATGGAACGCGGGAGGGGGGTTGGCGGGATGGGGGAGCGGGAGAGGGTAGGCAGGGAAGGTGGAAGGGGAATGCAAGAGGGGAAGGGGATGCGGTAGGGGAACGGGGACGCACGGGAAAGGACATGCAGGGAGAAATAATTTATTTCTTTGAATATGGCATTGCAATGCATGCCGGGAACCAGCTAGTGTTATTATAATAATAATTATTATAATCTAACACCTAAATCCTATACCACAAAACTTTACAAGTGGAGCGGAGACGAGATGTGTCTCCTGAGCAATATGATTAGTCAATTTTAGCGCGTCTCTGTTTCACTCTGCTCAGCTTTGCTTCTACGGAAATGCACCCTCAGATATGCGCACTTACGACAATTTATTGCAACCAAAGGTTCTACCAAAACCAAATGTATTTTGTAATTTGTATTTTGTATTTGAAGTTAAAAAATGGTTAAAATACTGTATTTTGTATTTCAAATACACGACTTGAAAGTATTTTGTATTTCGTATTTTAAATACATGCGAAAAAGTATTTTGTAATTTGTATTTTAATTACAGCAAAGCATGTATTTTGCCCAGCCCTGAGCAAAATGACATCTACATTTTTTTATTTTTTTTTATTTTAACTTTATGAGTAAAACCTCTACATTTTTTACTCCAAATATTGGTTAAAATCCTTTAGATACGTACTGTTACATACTGTATGCATGCAAATTTTATATATTACTTGGAAATTATGACAATATGTAATATATGTTAGTAACAAAAAATTTAAATAAAAAGTACAGTGGAATCCGTTTATAATGACATCGAAGGGAAATGACAAACACGTCATACTAAGCGGACTTCATACAAAGCATTTTGTAGAAAATAAACAATCTCCTGCTTTTGTTAGGTATATCTGTATGTATTTATTTTAATAGACAGAAACACAGCATATTACGACTCGTGACGTGCCACGCACACGCCGAACGTCGTCGGGCGCCACGTGACCCTCCCGAACACTGCCGAAAGTGTTAGGAATCATGGCTAGGGATGCAAGGTTTTTAAAAATATCGATATATCGATATCGATACATATCGAATTAAGTCGATATTGAAATATCGATATATCGGTCTACTAGGTCGATATATCGATATTTCTTCTTTTTTTTAAAAGCTTATAGAAATTCAATGTAGTTTTAGTTATATCAAACGCTTATCGATTATTTATGTATATAATTTTTTACACTTACCTATGTGAATAATCACAAAATTCCGAAAGGTATATAAAACGTGTTTTTATTTCATAAATTTATTTATTTTAAATTACTTCAGTATTTTTACTAGCTATCGAACTAAAAATAGTTACTTTGACAGTCTGCTTCCTTGTAGCCAGTTTCTGCTTTGAGTGAAAGTGGCTCCTGCCTTTGAAAAAGACATTCAGAAGGAATACTTGTTGCCACAATTGGTAGATAACTTATTGCCACTTTAAAAAGATTGGGATAAACATTCTCATTACCTTGCATCTCTTGCCATGTTTCAAGAATGTTTACTTTTAGGGTGGGTTTCTTCATTTACCGAGAATGCTAAATGCAATGCTAATTGTAAAAGTAAACGGTAAAATGCATAGAAATGGGTTTTTTCATTTGACATTTACCGTTTACTTTCACCTTACATTTTACAGGCCCACAATGGTGCTGCAAATGCGAAAGGAAGGCCGTTGTGTAAATGTCACTTTGGTGACAGTTTAGAGATTTTCTTGCTATCTATTTTACGGTATTTGCTAGTATTTTATCATTATGTTGGCAACAAGTGATGGTTCATCAGGTTCTGACGATGAACTAATAATTAATTATATGACACGACGTGTAAAGCGACATAATAAACGCAGGAATTTCTATCTAATGGAAGACGTAGATTTCGCGTTAATAAAGAAACTGCTCGACTTTTGACTACATTAATTGCAGATATGATATGTTATTCGAAAGAATTACTCATTGCTAATAATTTTATTACAATTTAAAACGTGATCCCTGAGACGTATGTGTGGTAAAACAATGTACGATCGTGTGAGAAATGTGGATATCCGCAAAGAATGTAAGGCTGATGTAAGCATAATGCGTAAGATTAAGAAAGGGACCCTCAGATGGTTTGGGCATGTAGAGTGAATGAACGAAGAAAGTAGTGTAAGAAGAATATACAACGCGAATGTGAATGGTAGAAGAAGTCGGGGATGCCCGAGAAAGACATGGCATGATCAAGTGAATCAGATACATGAGTCGGGCATTTCAAAAGTCAGAATAATAGAAGAGAATGTATGAGACGATGTATGAATGTGAGTGAGGCAAAGAGTGTGTGCCAAGACCGAGTTGTTTGGCGGTCCGTCCTCTCTGCCTATCCCTGCGGGGAAATGGCGTGATGGTTAGTTAGTTAGTTAAAACGTGAAACAAATAACAACGCAACCATAGATGAAGCAATTCGCACACAATGTTTGACATTTATTGTGTGGGTTGCCACATGAAAAAAATATATACACAGTTCCCAATACGAAAATGTGGGGATTAGGTTAGTTTTTATGCTGTCATCCCTATTTACTTTTACCTAAGCAATTGGCATCGTGAAAAAACCCATTTTGCCGTAAATGTCAAATGCACTGCGAAAGGAACTGTAAACTGCTAAGCTAAAGTAGAGTGTAAATGAATAAACCCACCCTTAGAGTATTTACAGGGGCAGAAAGATATAACGCAAGTTCGTCGTCACTGTCACTTTTTTTCTTTTTATATGCGTGTGATGCCAAAGATTTATGGTGCTTTCAAAAATCAAATTCACCTTTATACACATAGACCACAAAACCGAAAACAACACTCACCTACCACAGATTAGCGTAGAGAACAGAATAAATTTTTTTAGGCAGTCAGCATTTTACCCGATTTGTGGGTATTTTAATTTGGGCGGGTTTTTCGATATTTCGATACGATATAATGAGTTTTTCCATATTGATATATCGATATCGGCGTATCGTCTATATCGATAAATATCAATATTTATCGGTTTTCCGATATATCGTTGCATCCCTAATCATGGCGGTCACTATAACCGACATAATTTTCCATTAATTATAATATAATTTATTAAAAATGTGTCATAATAAGCGATATGTCCTATAAGCGAAGTCATTATATCTGACTTTGTTATAAAGAATTTTATGTGAAAACCAAACTTGGCTGTGTAATTACTTCATATTAAGCTGTTGGTCAATATAGGCGGAGTCATAATAAACGGATTCTACTGTATTTGTATAAAAGTATTTAACCTTTTAACCGCTAAAAAAATATACCTAAGCAGTCGTCCCCACGCGGCACTTTCTTTTTCGAATGTCATTTTTACATAGACCCTTTTAGAAAACAAAATCATTGTCTGGATTAATCCTAAAAACATTAATAAATCTTGATAACATCATCCTCCAATATCGAAGTATCAATAAACATTCATTTGAGATCAACTGAAATGAAGATAACGTTATAATTGCGTTAATATAAACACGCCGTGAATATCAACAAACAAAGCAATCTCTAACATGGCCGCTTCTAGCAACGCATGACGTAACATATATCTACCTACTTGCTCGTGTAGTGAAATACGAGACGCGTCAAGAAGGGCCACTGCGCCGATGCTCTATTTTTATTAAACTCCATTTAATTTTTTGTTTTTTTTTTTTTAATTTAATTAAAATTTAATTTGATAATGTTATAATGTTTGCAAAACCATTTTCAAACTGTAAACTGAAACAGCTGTAGCAAAAATACACACTAAAATACTTGCAGAGCTTGATAATAACGTTATCAATTTTAATTTTATCGAATTTTAAAAGATGCTATGGTTTTAGTTTATAGATACTTCTATAGTTAACATTTTATTGATATTTATGTTGTGAAATTATTTTATATTGTTTTCACTTATAAATTTGCATTAATAAGATCAACATTTTACGGCAGTAAATCGCCGTAAAACGTTAATTTATGCGGTTGATATCGACCTAATTCGTATTATTATTTTATAAATCTAAATTGGTTTACACCGGAATGCCATATTTTTACGAATTTACTTCGATTATATGGATTTAAAGTGCCGGCTGCGGTGAAAATCGGCCGCAAATTTCTATTTTCGAGGAAATTTACCGTATTTTTACAAATTTACTCGAAATATCTGAATTCACAGGGCCGGCCTCTATGGAAACGGCCACAAATGTTTGATTTAAACAGAAATGGTGGGTATTTTTACGAATACTATGAACATCTTAATTAGAATGGACGCCTGCAACGGAAATCTGCCGCGAAATTTCGATTTACGCGGAAATATCGTATTTTCTGTGAATCAAACGTGTATCTAAATTTAGAGGGCCAGCCACGACGTGATTCGGCTGCGAAATTTCGATTTACGCAGAAATATTTTGTATTTTTACGAATTTACTTCTAATTCCCGAATTAGAATGGCCGCCTGCAAAGGAAATCCGGTGCGATATATTTTGATTTTCGCGGAAATATGGTATTTTTGTGAATTTATTTCAAATAGGTATCTAAATTTGGTGGGGCGGCCGAGATGGGATTCGGTTTCGGAAATTTCGATTTACGTGGAAATATATTGTATTTTTACAAATTTACTACGAATATCTAAGTTTTAAGAACCGGTCACGGCGGCAATCAACCGCAAATATTTGGTTTACGCAGAAAATATTCGGTATTTTTGCGAATTTATTACGAATAGGTTTCTGAATTTAGAGGGCCGGCTAGGTTGAGATGGGAAAGTCAAAGGTTCAGCAGAAGAAGTTGTTGGCTGAACTGACGGGATTGAGACATAACTTTCATAATGCCCAACAAAAACAATATCTGTATCGTCATCAGTCATCACTTATTTCAAAAACACTTTCCGAATCTAACATTGCTTCAATATCAATTTCAGATAAGCCATGTGTCGACAATTTGAGTGTTGCTAAAAAAAAAGTTTTAAAATTCATACGTAAACACACAAAACAAGATGTTTAAAAATTGAATTAGTCAATTTTTAAATAATACAACAATTAAATAATTATGTACACAAAAATAAAGTAGATTTCAAAGTGGATATCGACGCACAAGTATTATTACTAATACGCTACGGGGTCCGCTCGAAAGAGACAATCAGATTCGCGCGCATTTTCAAAACTGTGACTGGCGGCTGGGGCCGCGCTCTCGGTTTTATTCATTTACCAAGATAAACAATGAAGTAGTTGATAAACATTCTCAGAGAGGTCGCACCACAAATGATTATTCTTATTTTTAATATAAATTTCGATCGTATACGGCATACATGTGCTTAGAAAATGAAGTCGAAACTTGAAAATGACTGAAGTCAGCCGCCGCGTGGTGTGAGCCACTTGATGAAATGACTTTAGTCAGCCGCCGCGGTGAAAAGATTAAAATGGAAAGTTACAGTAATACATTAGTTGTTAATATTGTTATTATGATTACCCTTGAACTAATGTCAAGATATTATCATGTTATTATTATGATTATGTGGCTCAACTCTGTGTACTTCTGCTTTAACTGTATAATTTCCAACTTGTTTCAAAGCTGAAGAAAAATAAGAAGAACGATAGAATGTCAAACCATCCTTTCAGCTAACTAAATTCTTAACTATAAAGCAGAAAATTTGTTTTTATATGATTGGTGCCATGAAATTTGCACAGCTTTATCTATTTTGACTTTCGAGGTCAATGTAACTGTGAACCCTAGAGTCACTAGAGTCCCAACTGCTTCAATCCGTCCGAAGCCGTGGGACTATTTTCCCAATCAGGGAATGTTGTAAGGCAGAAAGGACTGGGGAAGGGAAGGGAAGGCTGAGAAGTACCTGGCTATTCAGATCTGGTCAGAAAGTCAAATCAATTCACATTTTGATTCTTCTGGTGCATTGGTTAGTCATGTAGTTTCAATATCCTTCAGATGTCGTTAGTATGGTTAGTTATACATAGTTTTGTGGTATCTCAACAGAAGAGTCATCATCTTTCATCTTTCGTCGTTTGTGTCTAATGTACAAACGGTTACGATAATAGTCGGAGACATATAGTAGACGGCTTGACTCCATCAGTGTCGCGAGTCCGCAGCCACAGAATAACTTAGAGCCTTCTATAGAAAGGACGTCTAGCCCAGTTAAATATTCATTGTAAACATTACGATAAACGTAAATAAAGCAACTTTGTAATCTCAATGAACCTCGATCTTGTTTGGAAGTTTTGCAACACAATTCAAGTAATCTTAAATCACTGGAATTAATAAACACAATTGCACAATTGCGCAATTGTATTAAGGCTCTGCAACCGGGCCTGAAAAGAAGAAGATGGAGAGATATGAAATTACGAATGTTAGAGGAGAGTGCTAACATTTACAGTGACAAAATCGATGCGAAAATTGCGAAAATGTTTAATAAAACACGACTTGTTTAAAATAGAACAAAAATCTCGCAGGCATTATCTTAAACAGCATTTAAAGAAACACTGTGAATTTTTTCATACATATAACTTGTAAAATAACTGAAAAACGTGTTAATAATAATTTTTGGAGCATACTTTGCGATTTTTTTCTATCGAGGGAATTTTACATAATTTGTGTTTCGGCGCGGGCATAGTCTAGATATTATCTTCAAGAATAACATATATTTAAAACTTTAAATAAGAGCTTTAAAACTTACCGTGTGGGAAATATGTAATAAATCGGTACAAATTCGGATTGCGGGCCCTTAATAAACACAACTTGCACAATTCTGAACGGTGGTCTTTCACAAGGGAGAAAATGAGAGTATTATCACTCTGGTTAACTATTCTGACGTGGTAAGTAGAAACACAGTCTTCCTTGAGAGTCTCAAGGTCTCACTGTATTTTTACTTACATGACAGTATTGTTAACTCACAATGCCATTTCTATCCTGAGCTACGGAGAATAGAGATATTAATTTACTGTTAAAAGATTACAGGATAAAACATAATATTATTGTAAAGTGTTCAAAGGGTGAGAAAAGAGTCTTGAAACTCTGCTAGTAATACCAGTAAAATGTAAAAATTAATGTTGAATAATAAACGAACCATGGCGGTTCCTTTGGTGCCAGTGACCCTAGCCTCACAGGAGAGGGCGACCTTGGAGTGGGTGGAGAGACTGGCAGTGCCTCCATGGGGGTAGGTCAACACGCATGACATGGATAAGTCCACGCCGTCCTCATTCAGGTGTCCAGCGGCCACCACCTTCAGGGGCTCGCAGCCGTATATCATCTGGGAGAACTGCAGGACGTAAATGCCCAGGTCCAAAATGGTGCCACCACCCAATTCTTTTGTGCTATAAAATATAAATCTCAACATTAAAAAAACATTAGGTACCTAGATTAATAATAGAATAATAGAAACAAGGGAGATGGACTTTGAACCATTAATAGAATGAAAGACACACACAGAGTGTCAATAACATTGATCACCCATACTACTGCAAATCACATCTATGCACAACAGCCTCCTGCCTTTATTTCTATTTATACACAAAATGCATTTCCATTGGCTCTGTCACATTAATAGTTCATGCCGTTTGGTTATAGGTTGTAGGCAAATTGTAGGCAACAGTCGGCATATTTCCATGTCATATCTCAATTTGTTACTATTCTCTATGTTCAAAGGGGTCATCGGGTGATTTCTTCCCCTTTTCTACGCCTGACGAAGGTCACATTTTTTTATAATAAAGTTCCGTACTTTAGCAGTTAAAATAACCATATCAGGGTGATGGTCAATAAGTCTGCATTTGATAAGATTCAATAGCCAGGTATTTTGTAATTTGTTGCTTGTGTAATTAAATTACACAGTATTACGTAAATAAAATTATTATTATGCCTAATACGAATGTAACAGAAACTCGAAATCACGATGTAGTGCAGAAAGTTTTGAAAAAATTGTATTGTAAACCCTGCAGCTTGGAGCAGGTTGATGCAATAAAACGAGAGAATGAATTAAATAAGAACGTACTTAAGTCGTTTTACGTCACTGATGGGCTGTCCAAAGTTAACATCAACTGAAAATATCTCCCCCAGAGCTCCAGTGGTCACAAGGTTCCTCAGATGCACATATGCTGGAAAGAAGCGGGACCAGACAGCTTCCATGAGGAACAGGTTCTTGCTTCTTGCCAAGTCCACTAGACTCTTGGCCTGCTTGTAATTTAAACACAGCGGCTTCTCGCAAAGAACATTCTTGCCGTTCTTCAACATAAGTGTGGCAATCTCTAAATGTTGTGGGTTTAGACTTCCAATGTAGACGATGTCTAGAAAAATTTCCAAAATTTAAAACGAGTGCTTCCCAACACCATTATGCTTATCAAGGTATAAAAATTTTCAATGCTCTCCCATATAAAATCAAGTCTGAAAAAAATTATAAAGTTTTTAAATCCCAAATAAAAACACTAATAGACCAACCCGACACTAATTATAAGTTTTAAATTCATCATCACAATAATAACAACAACAAAAAATAAACTAGAACATAATCTCTAAAAATATTTCATCACCATATCAAATTGAATGCAAGTACATACGCATTATTTGCAGGCACCAAATTGTTACAACTTTATTATATGTACCTACTCTGACAATACTGTCAGTTATTATGTCCACTTGTCTTCATGAATATATATTTTATTAATATAAGTACTTGTAATAACATACTCTGTGTAACTATGCATTTTACAATGGCACTCCAAAATTCAAGCACGAGAAATATTTTCTCTTTTGAATTGTGAAGTTTCATTAAAAAGAAATTTACATATTGTTATTAGCCTTAAGAACCAAATTTTTTACTATGAATCTGTATACGTATGTATTTTTTTAAATAAAAAAAAAAAAAAAAAAAAAAAAAAAAAAAAAAGAAAAGTGTAAATATATTGCGTGAATGTTACAAAAGTTAAGTTTTGGTAAAGTTAATCAAATATAACAATCAACATCATACTATTCAGACCTGGCAACGCCAATATATTTTATATTTATGTATTACATAATTTGTATGCATGCATTACATATTTTGTATATATGTATTGTGTAATGCAAGGGAATCTAACCCACAACCACCTGACTCAAAAGTTATATTTATTTATTTATTTATAACATTACATTTGATACATTTGTATGGCAAAAATAACATAATAATAACATTGAAAAATAACTATAAAATGTGTACAAGTGTTATTATGTCTTGTGGGTCGATATTAGTTCCTAGCTAGGCAGATTGCCCGTTCTAAGGATCCAAATGCTGGTGAGAAAGCAAAAAAAAAAAAAAAATTTTTAACAAAATGTTCATTTTAATTTTTTAAATTAAATATACATTAATAAAAATGGCAGAAAATTTATTCTGTAACAAAAAAAGAAAAAGAAAAGATAAAGAAAAATATTTTTATTTTTATTTAAATAATATACGTACTAAATTTTTACTAAATGTGCCGTTAATAGGCCATGTAAAATTTTAAGTGACATTATTTAATAGTTTTTCAGATTCCACCCTACCAAGCCAATCAACCATTTTGTTATTATGTGTGTCGTTGCTTATCCAGAATATATAATGTGAGATATCAGCCCTTTTCCCCGCCAGCGTCGGTCTTATCCATTGCTTTAACTTGAATTTCCCGCCATTCCTCTGCAATTCCCTTCAGCTGTCAATTGTCGCCGTGCAGTTGGCATCTTGAGATGCCGTGTTAATTCAATTTTGGCGTTGTTTCGCCCACGTCCGGTCGAAAAATTTTTCGTTCGTAATTGTTTTAACGAAAATAATATCTGTTGCTACCCGCAAATTCCGTAATTTTATGAAAAATTAGTGCAAGTGATTAGTGCAAACATTTTTGACAGATTAGCGTATTCCTACTACCTACGCTATATAAATCTGCGTCGCCCGTTCTCGAAAACGGAAGGACGCCGCGGCGATTAGCAATCGCTTCTCGGCCTGTTGGCTAAGATAAGTGTATTATCAGCTTAATATCTGATAATTCCCGCAATACGGGACCAGTTTATTAAACTGGTTTTTTGAATGTGACGGGATGTTCGGGGCTTGCTCCACTCCTGTCACGTGTTGGCCCAGCCGGCATTGCCGCTGGGAGCGACTCATTTATATCCTTACTAAAGATAAATTAAGCTGAATGTATTGTCTTACGTAATTACCTGATTTATGGATCAATTGTAGACACATTTAACCATTTTTCCACCTTTGGAATTTAAGTAATCGATATTTTTTTGAATGAAATATGACCATCGGCGATGTCATATTAAAATACTCAAATTACAAATACGAAATCATGACATTCATGTTCGTTTGATAATCGTTTGACGCAATTTGATGTAGTTAGACTTATCTATAATTCAGCTTTATTTATAAAAGTTTGGTCCTGCTTTTGACAGTTTCAAGCATGTTACAAACTCGGGCGAGTGGGCCAATGTCCGCTATGCATCTGCTAAGGAATATTTGGCTGATCCAGGCTTCAAGGAGCTGGAGGTAAACTGCAAGGTGCTGGCATTTGTCACCGCCTCACCAATATTTACGGCCATGGAAAAGATGCTGGCATTGCATGCCTCATTGAAGCAGAGAGTGCTTTCAATAGGCTCTCCAAAAAACTTATCAAATGGGAAAGCAGTTCAGAAGGTTCCCTGTCAGGTCTTTACAGGAACAATGGACAGCTGTAAGATTGGAGTGGAACGGAGGCTCTTCAGCAGAATTCCTCCTTCTACCACTCATCCTTTTGGGGAAGAAGCACTTTCTGCCCAGTTGCAGAAACTAGGTGGTGTAGCAAAGTGCTTTAGTCCAGTGCGTCTACCTCAGGGTAGCCACTCGGCGCACAACCGCCCTTCATCTAAGGAGGTTGTTGCCTTTCCCCCAAGCAGACATCAAAGGAAAGGATGGCATTTCCCTTGTTTCCCCGGCGGGCAGACCACGGGTGAAACCCCCCATATTCCTCCCGTATGAGGGGTAAGGGGAGGGAACAGAAGCATGGCGCGAGGGGGCAGACCTCTCGTGGCCGCTTCAACAGGTGCCGCGCACAACCGCCCTTCAACATCTAAGGAGGTTGTTGCCTTCCCCCCAAGCAAACATCAAAGGAAAATATGGCATTTCCCTTGTTTCCCCGGCGGGCAGACCACGGGTGAAACCCCCCATATTCCTCCCGTATGAGGGGTAAGGGGAGGGAACAGAAGCGTGGCGCGAGGGGGCAGACCTCTCGTGGCCGCTTCAACAGGTGTCGCGCACAACCGCCCTTCAACATCTAAGGAGGTTGTTTCCTTCCCCCCAAGCAAACATCAAAGGAAAATATGGCATTTCCCTCGTTTCCCCGGCGGGCAGACCACGGGCGAAACCCCCAATATTCCTCCTGTACGAGGGGTAAGGGGAGGGAACAGAAGCATGGCGCGAGGGGGCAGACCTCTCGTGGCCGCTTCAACAGGTGACTATCAACCATTTCGGGCGGGTCAACTAGACTACAGGATTATTGGAGAGAGTGGCAGGCCTTAGGTGTCCCAGAGACCATCTTACATATGATAAGACGATACCGCATACCATTCATCCAAGAGCCCTCGTTGATAAGTCCAAGCCAATCTTCCGCAAGGAGGTTCAAAACGAAAGTAATCCCGGAAATGACAATGATGAGAGATGGTACATGGAAAGAGCTGACGACAATGCCACCTTCCTATCAACACTTTTTCTGGTTCAAACGAGTGAAGGCTCGAAACAGTCGATCTTCAATTTAAAAGCTATCACAAATTGGATTGCAGAAATCCTGCGTAGACAGGCTATCAGGATCATTGTGTACCTAGACGACTTTCTCCTGGCTCATCAGACCAGAGAGATCCTCAGTCAAGCTTGAGAAGCTCTTTAATTGTTAGAGCGGTTAGGTTGGTCGCTAAATTTCCAAAAGTGTGTCCGTCAGCCAGCACAGTCAGTGGAATATCTTGGAATTGTGTAGAACCCCCATCTGAAACAGAAGTCCTTAAACAAATACAGACGCCAAGGTCTTTGGAACTCACTTCAGAGATCCGTGACAAAAGGAAGATGGACTCTGAAAGGAGCTCAGAGTATTCTCGGAAAGTTGAATTTTGCTACCTTTGTGGTCCCCAGAGGTCGACTTCATACTCGGCTGATACAATTACAGTTAGTGCTGAAGCTGACCCCTCAGCAAAAGTCTCTGATAAAGAATGAGGTCTTGTCAGAAATGAAATGGTGGATGATCAACTTAGATCATGTTTCAACTCTTCATTTTCCCAGCCCAACACATTCTCTGACTACGGATGCGGCAGATCACGGCCGGGAGCCCTGATCGACTATGTACCTCTGTTGGGTTGTTGGACAGACAGTTAGAGGGGGGGATATTGCAACATGAAGGAGATGACAGCAATCTTAAATGCCTTAACGTCTCTGACTCAGAATTTGAGAAGTTCAGAACAGGACAGTCATAGCCTACTTGAGGAACAAGGGGTGCACCAAGTCGATGGGTCTCCTTCATCTAACATTTCAGATTCTTGCGCTTTTGGACAAGCACAGAATCTCTTTACAAGTGCAGTATTTGCCGGGACGCTACAATGGCCTCGCGGATTATCTATCCTGAGGGATGACATTACCAGAATGGCACCTTCTACCCCCAGCGGTAAGAGCTGTTTTTCACAAGTTAGGGGCAGTCCAGTAGTGGATCTATTCGCTCCCTCGAGGGCTCACTTCGTGGATCAGTGTGTCTCGATAGATTCCCACGACAAGAGAGCAATGCTTCACAGCGTGTTCAGCAGGAGTTGGAATTTCCCCTTGGCATGGATCTTTCCTCCCCCCTGCTTAATGCCACGAGTGCTGGCACATCTGAACAAATCATCAGGGGTGTACCTGGTTGTAGCCCCAAATTGGCCAAAAGTGTTTTGGTTACCAAACCTAAAGAGAAGAGCCCTAGACCGACCTCACATAATACCCATGTTGGTCGACAACTTGATAGACTTATCGACAGGACTTCATCTTGAACAGGTCCAGAAGCTCCAACTACAGGTGTGGAAGATTAGGGGTGGAGTGAAGCTTTGAACGATTGGTCACAGCAAGAAAAAAGCTCTATTGAATGCGGGTTGGCGCAAACCTAAGCTTACAACTTATCACATGGCATGGAAGAGCTGGAAGGAATGGTGCGCCATTAATAATACATGTCCTAATAACCCTTCGTGATCTCAGCTGGCACGGTTTTTTAGTATACTTAAGAGTGAGGAAAGGCAATACTATAGCACTTCACAAGTCTGTAGTGTCGGTTTTGTATGACCCCATAGGCGATTTGAGGATAAGTAATCATCCCTTGGTCAAGCAAGTGATGAGAGGTATAGGAACTTCTGCAAATAAGAAGCTTAGAGCATTTACTTGGGATCCAGGCTTGGTGTCTTAGCTTTGTAAGAATCCTTCAAATGACCTGACTCTTTTCGAAGCATCTCGTAGATGTTCTGTTAATTTACTTCTGGCATCAGGAAGACAAGTACAGGATCTGACCTTACTACATGCATCTTCTGATAATCTTGTTGACAATGATGATCACATTGTATTATTGCCAAATTTTTTGGTTCTAAGAAGGACACCTCTACACATAGACAGTCTGGTTGGAAGCTTTACAAAGCAGAGGATCGTAATATAGATTCCATATTCTGGTTGCGAAAGCTTATGTCTTTGGGTGAGAACAGAAGACATGAAGCTGGTGTTGAATGTCTGTTTATTTCCACGTTGGGGCCTGCATGGCCAGCCTCGAGAACTGCTATTGGTGGATGGATTAAAACAATTTTGAAGGATGCTGGGATTGATGCCTCTCCTGGGAGTTTGAGATCAGCTGCAGCTTCAAGAAGTTGGCTGGAAGAGTGACCTATAGACACCATTTTGGAAAGAGGAAGCTGGAGTTCAGAAAACACATTCAAGAAATATAGACAAATCAGAGGTCTCAATGTTGAGGTGCTGAATCCCCCCATTCACTCTCAGTCTTTGACCAAGTTATTGCAAGCAATACAGTAATAGTCACAATTTTGGCTTTAGAATTGTCACCAAGCGATAACAAACACTTCTCACATTATATATTCTGGATAAGCAACGACACACATAATGTTGGAGTTTTACCTACCATTAAAACTCTTATTATGTTGTCTTGCTTATCCAGAATATATTTAAGCTCTGCTTGGTGAGTCCAAATTGAATTAACACGGCATCTCAAGATGCCAACTGCACGGCGACAATTGACAGCTGAAGGGAATTGCAGAGGAATGGCGGGAAATTCAAGTTAAAGCAATGGATAAGACCGACGCTGGCGGGGAAAAGGGCTGATATCTCACATTATATATTCTGGATAAGCAAGACAACATAATAAGAGTTTTAATGGTAGGTAAAACTCCAACATTATTGAACTGACGTGGGACATTTTGCAAGCTTTAATATTTAATTCTAGGGGAATTTTATTATATATTTTTGGTCCAAGATATGTACATGTTTTTTGATACTTTGCCGTATTGCTCCCTGGGACCACAAGATCCTTTCTGGTGTGACTTCTTGTGATATATTTATGATCAATTTTTTTAATATTATCTAGATTTTTATGTACTTGGATAATAATCCTTTTTATATAGTTTTGACGAATATCAAGTACATAAAAGTTTTTGTAGAGCTGATCGCTAGAATACCTATAGGGTTTACGCAAAATTACTCTAATTATGGATTTCTGGGCCTTCACAAGTGGATCTAAAATTGTTCTACCCGACGCTCCCCAACCAATGCAACCATACATTAAGATGGGGTTGCACAATCCGAAATATATTTTTCTTAGGTCTTGTTGTTTAATTATGTTCCGTATTGCAAAGAATATGTGAATCAATTTTCTTACCCTTATTGAAAGGTTTTCTATGTGATATTTCCATTTCAGATGATTGTCTATGAATAAAGACATTGGAATAAATTGTCAGCTATAGTTGGAACACTCAATAACGCAGACATCCTGTTAGATGGACCATACAAAGCTGGAGAAAACAAATCCAGAGGCTACGTGAGGAAAGGTCGGATCTGCACTGCAATGGAGGGTATTAGGTCGCGGGAGCTCAGCGTTCCAAAGGTTAAGACTCTTATGAGAAATGGCTAACTATGGTGGTATTAGGAGATTTTCAAACATTCCAGGAATGTTTGTCTTTCTTTTTAACATAGTGAAATAAAAATACTTACCAACTTTGGGGTGTTTAGCGAGGGCTTCATATCCCAGAAGAGCATCGGGAATTTTATGGAGGGCTGCAAACTGCTTGGCCCTAGACAGGTCCATGGCTGCCACGGCCATCACCTTGTGGTCGGAGGCCGGCAGCGTTGCCATGGCCGTCACAAAGTCATGGGAAATCTTCCCCGCGCTCGCAATACCCCAGCGAAGAGTCATTTTTTATTCGGAAATACTCTGAAGGCACCAATGTAAGTACTGGAACAATTTTGAACAGAAATTATTAACAAATCTAATTTAATAACTAACCTATGATTTGAAGGGATTGCTGGTTATATTATCGAATGAAATAGAAAATGTATTTTATCATAAAATTTGCTCAGTGAAAATACTTGATAGTTTTGGAATGAATACCTACCTGAGAGCTGTTAACTCAAGCTGTTAACGGTCTTAATGCCGTGAACATATACTGTTATTGAATCCAACTTGTCAATATTTATAGCGCAGGCAGCATAATAAAAACGTTTTATATCTCTTTCCGTGGTAAACAAGTCTCTTCAAATGATACAATTAAAATAAACATGCATAGGATGCATTATTAATCTCTCAAGCACTTATTACTTGCAATTATATTAACTTGCCTTATCACTATCTTGACCTTCGTTGTAATTTATTAATTTACTAGTTCATAGTTACTAGCTGACTGTGAACGAATATAAAATATTTTTAAATTTTATTTTCAGTGTTGAACAATTGAAAGCGAAAAAAACGATACGACCTTTCTGTTTTTGACATTGCAAATTCGTGGTGAATTCCATCACAATATATTGAAACAATTTTAAACTTTTTTCCACTTTCATTATTTTTGACCATTACCAGTTTTAGCCGATGACGGCGACTTCATACTAGCACAAAGATAATACAAAAAATTTGGGGAGGGGGGTATCAGGGGAAGTAATAAAAAAATTGTACTAGTCTAAAGATGGCCGGTGTAGGCTAAAACTGTTAACAGCCAAAAACAAAAAAAATGGAAATTTTTTAAAAATTGTTTCAATAGATCATTAATAATACGACCGAGAATAAATTAAATTTAATTAGAATAAATTAGACCGAGAATAGATAAATTATTGAGAAAAAAAAATGAAAATGCACTTTTTTGCATAATGTAGTATATTTCTTCTTCTTCTTTGTGTGCCGTATCAGGTCCCCCCGACGTTGGCGATCACTCTTGAGAATGTCTCTCTGTCTTGCGCTGCCCGGAATATATTTAAGAATGTAATAATAATTTGTTATAAATAGTTTTAATAATCAAAATTGAACAACATGATGTTGTAGCACATAAAAAGCAATTTTTCTGCGTTTTCACCCTTCAAAGAGTGTCGCCTCATGTCATATCTCACCCACTGATACAAAGTAACGAATGTGGACGCGCGCGGTAGATTTGAATCCCTTTATCCTATACCGTACCTACTTACAACGGTCTCGGTTATGGCCCAGAATCTCGGCGAAAAATCGCCGAGAACCGAGACAGAGTTCTCGGTAGAATTTGTAGCCGAGAATGCCGAGACCGAGACCGAGATCTCGGTCGACCCTTAATGGTTTTATCACACATAGGCGCCTCAGATACATTATTACTACAGCATTCAGTTTACTTCAATCCTTCTTCCGCCAGTTCCGTGCCTCGCTGCCATATGCCGCGTACTGATGTTTCAGTTTTAGTTGATCAACTTTTATTGAATGACAAAAATTGTTGAAAAAACTTGAACAAATTTGTTGAATGAGGGTTCGCACTAGACTTGTCAATATGCTTGCTTACAAGTAGAGAGTTTATCAACTAAAATTGAAACATCTGAATGAGGTAATACACTGTTTACATGGGCAAATAACAAATCCTGTTTCTAAAAAAATAAGAAAGTATACAGATTTAGGAAATGAGATTAAAAGAATCTGGCATTCTCAGACTATAAAAATATTACCATTTGTTATTTCGGCTACTGGCATTATACCTAGCTCTCTCATTCAAAATTAGATTTGTCAAAGAATTTATATATAAAAATGCAAAAATCAGTCATTTTAAATACACGTGGGATTACGAAAGATTTTTCAAATATTTATATTGAGGGATCAGTAGGATTTATCGGTCCAGCTAGGAGTTCTACCGAGCCGAACCCTCTAATATGAAAATAACTGGAGTCGGTGAATTATTTTCCCATTTAGTCTCTGGTAGGTTGGCATGTTGTTCTGGTATTATTTTGTATTTATTATACTTATATAGTGCAATTGCGTAGCATGAATTGACTAGATGATCATTTGTGGAAAAGTGTGTGAAAGATTTTTTTACATAAAGTCAGAAGAATTTTAAACAAACTGTAGAAAAACAATATGACATTGCTACAAAACATAATATTACATTGCAAATATTATAAGTACCTCCTACCTACGCTTTTTAAAATTTATTTTCCGGCAGCATGGGCGTTTATTGAGTTAAAATGATCTAAACAAAAAAATAAGTTACCCGCCTCACTAGACGATGTCTGTTCTAAGACGGTTAACTAACTAATGTGATCATCGGGTACTATTTTAAAAAATCTATACTTATACCTAAATAAAGGACTGTCTGTAGGCTTGTTTTTTTCGAGTATGCAGTTTTAATCCGAGATTGACGAAATTTTGCACCCTGACCTTTAAAAGGAGAGGGAGGTCACTGTCTATATGTAGGGTTGCCATCCGTCCGGGTTTCCCCGGATTTGTCCTAGTTTAGAGGGCGTCCGGGGAGCGTCCGGGCGGGGTTTCATTTGATGTCCGGGTTTAAGAAAAAAATTTGGAGTCTTAAAATTTAAAGTCATAGTATATACGTTTGCCCTGACGAAGGAACGGTCGTTCTGAAACCTGTCGGCTTTAAACAAATGTAAAAGTGGTTCAAACAAAGTAAAATTGTTTCACTTATATTTAATTAAAATTAAATTCAATTTCCAAGAATACTGCTGCATTGATTTTTACAAATTCCTTTTAAAAAGGAAAGATATTCTAAAAGCTATTGAAAAGAGTGGTTAATAAAAAAAAAACTGAAAAGAAATAAAGGCGAGAGGCTGAGGAAAAAGCTTTAATAGCTAGATAATCAAATAATGTACTTTTTGAGTGCAATCATTTATTTTAATTTTTGTATTTAAAGTTATGATTGTTTTTATTACGTAAATTAAATTTACAAAATGGCTGTTGATTAAAACTTTAAGGTGATATAAATGAGTACAGTTTTTGGTTATTTTATGCTTAAAAAAATTAATAATGTAACTTACATTACAATAAGTCTAAACTTTAAAAAGGTTCAGTTTTTTTGCTTAAGATTTAAGAAGACTGAATTTAGTTCATATAATGTTAAGAGATATTTTGTTGTTCAAATGGCTGCTGATAAAAATTTAAAGATATAATTATTATTGAGTTAAAGAGTTAAGATTTTTGTTTAAAAATTTTATTGAATTTTGCTAGGCCATATACAATTTATAAGGTTTTGTTTTCATAATAGAGTATATAAATCATTTGTGTTTATTTTTTGAATAAAAAATTCTAACTGATTATTCCTGTGTGGAGTTAATGTAAAAAAAACGATTGTAACAAACTGTAATAAGATTCTGTTTTGTTAGGTACTTTTATAATGATGATAAAAGATGACTAAATTTAATTTGAAAATAAATAAAAAGGTGATTTATAACATTTTCAACTGTGTTTTATTACTGACTATTGTTTAAAAAACCTGTTGACATGTCCGGGTTCTGGGCTCTAAAATCCGGGGTTTTCACGCGTCTTGTCCTGGTTGCCAAATTTAAGATATGGCAACCCTATCTATATGAGATTTTGAAAGACCACCCATGAACTAGGTAACCCCATCTCCTTTTCCTACCACTTAATTTAACACAATAAAGCCTGGGGCCTGGGCAACGCCAGGTGCTTCAGCTAGTATTCAAATAAATACGACTTCTAAATTGTGCATACCTGAATATTGTAATTCGGAATTGGGTAATAAATACATGAGTTCTACAACATTACTTTACATTATTCAATTACATTTCCATTCATTCATGATGGTAAAGAAATTGGGGAAAAAAACTTCATAATCGGAAAACAACTGTCTTTTTTAGTAATATCCATAATATATTAGAAAACGTGAAAAGCATTAGTCGATAAAACTTACATTTACGTTCGATAACGGTCGTGAACTAGTGATATTGTTATGTACTTAGAAAATTTACACTTTATCAAATTTCAAAAATAGTACTAATTAAAAAACGTTGTGGCTACAAGTTCAACAAGATTACCAATGTCAATTCATTTATTATGGCTACAAGCTAACGAGAAGATTAAAGCTGGACACACACGGCAGAGCCATTTAGCTGAATCCATTTGGATACGGTAAAAATTAGGGGGCCACACTCGACCGAGCCGAAGAGCCGAGCCACGCGAGCCACCGAGCCAGTTTTATGTATAATAATGCCGTGCCGCAAAAATGAAAATCGGTAGGTTTTCAAATATTTATAGGGGCATGTTTATTTATTTATTTACGGACTTACATCCAATTAAAAACAAAGTATAGAAATGAACAATGTAAGGATTCGGATGGTACATGAAAGCAAAGACAAACAGTGAAATAGAAGAAAAAATAAGTGTCAAGTCACGTCAAGACCTTGCAAAAATTAGGGTGAATAGGACATATCTTCATTTGTTTAAAGAGCGACAGAAATCATTTAAACTAATGCCAAAAAAATCAAGGTCTTGACGTGAGTTGACCAGTGTACACATTCTGGACAGTGGTGAGTTATAACCATAGTTAGTCGAATGCTGATTGAGGAAAAGCAGGTCTTTATTTTTTAGTCTACGAGAAGGTATATTAAATGTGATGAGTTGTAGTAATGTAGGCAAGTCGATTAAACAGTTAATAATTTTGAAGAAACAAATGAGATCAGATTTTATCCGACGGTCTTCTAAAGGAGAAAGGTTTAGAGTTTGTTCAATTTCAGCATACTATAATCCTAGCCTCCAAGCAATTCCCTTTAGGAACCGATGTTGAATGGATTCAATATGACGAATATGGACAGCATAAAAAGGAGACCATATAATACAAGCATATTCAAGTGGGGGCGAACCAAGGAGCAGTAAAGAGTTCTTAGGGTATTTATGTTTTTGAAGTCAGAAGTAGTTCTAGTGATGAAACCATGTAGCTTGAGAGATTTATTTTTATTAACAATCACATTTATATGTTCCCGGAAAGAAAGCTTGATATCAAGAGAGACACCAAGGTCTTTAATAGATTGAACAGTTGTTAGGCAATTATTATTTAATTTGTATTCGAAAACAATCGGATTTTTAGATCTGTAGAAGAACATAATTTTGCACTTATCGACATTTAGTTCCAAGCAATTAATTTTACACCAGTCATTGAAAGAGTCAATATCTGATTGGAAAAGAAGGCAGTCATGGTAGTTTTTGGTTATTTTTAGGATCTTATTGTCATCAGCAAAAAGCCAAAAGCTTGTGTGAGAGAAAATACGAAAAATGTCATTTATAAACAAGTTGAAGAGAAGCGGGGCTAAATGTGCTCCTTGCGGTACGCCGGATGTTACTTCAATAATAATAGACTCAATGTTATTTATTTTAACTCTTTGTTTTCTATTGCTTAAATAAGAATTAAAGAAAGATAGCAATGGGTTTCGTATACCTATAGCATATAGCTTGGCCATGAGGATAGCGTGTTTTACTTTGTCAAAAGCTTTAGAAAAGTCGGTATATAGAACATCTACTTGTGATTTATCTTCTAGGCCATTGACTACGGTGTTGGTGAAGGAGAGTAAGTTTGTAGTGGTAGATTTAGCAGATCTAAAGCCATGCTGTTCCTCAATCAGCACATTTTTGAAAAAAGGTGTTATTTTTTTTGTGATTATAGATTCAAAGATTTTAGGAATATGAGATAACATCGATATGGGTCTATAATTTTCTACGTTCGACTTATTACCCGATTTAAAAATAGGTCGTATATAGGAAACCTTCCAGGAATCCGGAAAAGTGGCAGATGATAGTGATAAGTTATATAATAAACAAATTGGCTTAGATACAACCGATTTACATTCTTTCAATAATATTTCAGGTATACCATCAGGACCAGTGCTTGTTTTGCTGGGAAGATTTTTTAAGTAATTGAAAACATCTACAAGTGTGATTTCGCAATTATTAAGGTCAATAGTATTAGCATATTTAAGTGGAGGGATGGTGCATATGTTATCAGTATAGACAGAGGAGAAATGTTCAGCAAAAAGGTTGGCAATATCGAAATTGTTGGTGGCGTGAGTTTCATTAAAAAATAAACTTGAAGGGAGATCGTTATCAAAACGTTTTTGTTTAATAAATTCCCAAAATTGTTTAGGGTTAAGATTTAATTTTGTCTCAGTGAGTTCAATATAAGATTTGTAACACAAGGCAGATTCAATTTTGGATAATTCTCTTAACTGAGAAATTTTTTGATAAAGCGTTAAGTTGTTCGTTAATTTGAATAACTTGTGTGTTTTCTTTTTTTCCATAATCAAATGCTTTAGTTTCATACTGAACCAAATAGGAAATTTAGGCTGGGAATAAGTTCCCCTTGGAATGAACAAATCTATAGCATGAGTTATACATTCGTTGAATTTAAATACAGCATCGTTAATATTGTTGTGTGATAACATACCTGCCCAGTCATATTGGGCAAGGTACCTATTCATGCCAGTATAATCACCTTTGTTAAATTTGTAGTGGAATGTAACTGCTGATTTCAGAGTGTCACTTTTGAAAGGATTAGTGAAGTTAATATCGAGTGGTGGATGATATTTATCTATTGGTAATATTGAGTCAGTAGCTTCACATACACAAACGCTAGGCATATTGGTAAATATTATATCAAGACAGTAACCTCCACAGTTATTGATCGACTTTAATTGGTACATATTCAAGAAGGCAAAGAAATTTACTATTATGGAAGCATGAAGGGAAACATTATTAGGAGTTTTCACACCATGACTATCATTAAGCCACACTATTTTAGGAAGATTATAATCACCACAAATAAGTAAGGAATCGGCCTTTATGGAAACACGCTCAACTGTTTCAGTATGTGACTTATAGATTTCTATTGAAGAGGAGGGGGGAATGTATACACAACCAATGACAAGTTTCTTGGAACCAAGTAGAACACAAATAAATAATTGTTCAGATACATTATTAGACGATTCAAGAATGTGGCAAGAGTTTTTTTTATACATATCATTACCCCACCTCCTTTACACTTGTTAGAAGAGGAAGAGCGGTCACAGCGAAAAATAATGTAGTCATGTAGTCCAAGTTCTGTTGAAGCAATATTGTCTGATAGCCATGTTTCAGTAAAACATAAAAAATCATAAGGGCATAAATTTACGAAGCATCTAAAGGAGTTTAGCTTAGTATTGAGACAACGAATATTTTGATAATAGGTGGAAAAGTTAGTATTAATAAGGTGTCGATTCTGATTCAGCCTAAAAAATTGACTCGAGATAATTCGCGTCTCTCAGCGGCTTGGCGGGCAGGACAGTCAGGGGAGCCAGTGTTGTGTATGGCCGGTTTTCTGAAGAACTTGCAGGTAGCACATGCTGGTGGCTTTTCAGGAGTCGGGCAAGCATCTCGATTGTGTTCAGGTTTTCCACAGTGAGAACATGTAGGCATATCTGCGTTACATTTCGACGCCGTATGGCCGTAAAGTTGACAGTGTCCACATTTTAGACTGTCGATCCAATCCCTTACGGTATGTATTTGCCAGTCCATAGCCAGTTTAGAGAAGCGAATGAGGGAGTGACGAACAGAAGGAGGAACTCTGAAGACATGAGTGCACGATCCGGTACGAGGTCCTACTTTATGAGAGAACTGCAATTTATCTTTCAAATTCATTAATTTGTAGACCGGTTTCTTCGTGTGTTTGCTGGTGGATTGCCAAGATGATGTTCTCGAGGGGCACAACTTGAGGTAGACCATGGATAGCTATCTGAGGAAGTTTAATGCTGGATATTTAATAGGTTTAAAATAGAGATTGCCTTTGCCAGGAATTGTTGGGCAGAGTTTTCTTGTTCCATTATAATATTATGCATTATTATTTTGTACGTTGCGACTGATGGTAGGTAGATGTTAGAATGGTAGAATATTCTGTTAACTTTTTGTCTATGGCTACAAATGTCACTTGTCTTCAAACTTCAAATTCAAATTCAAATGGTTTCAAATTCAAATATCACTTGTCATGTTAATTTCAAGATTTTGTTTTTAAATTCATTCTTATAGTATATCTGTTCTCACTGTGATTATTTATTAATTGGAAAACGATCCACTATTTTAATGTGATACACTTAGTTTTGTGTGAAAAACACAATCTAGATATCGATTTTTGAAACTTTTGTAGGACAAAAATATTTGGTTACTTCTGAAAAACTCCTTAGATGAAACATAATAGCACTGTTATTGTACATTTTGTATCAAATTATATTATGTTTTTATATTTTAGAGTTTGAGAACTTCGGAGAGAAAACTTTCCCCAGAATATGTTAGGAATGGGATCAAGGGCCAATAAAATACGAAGTTTAGCAATATTTATATAAATTAGGCTACATTTTAGCTAACAGCTAAAACAAGGCTGGTTGCGACTTTTTAGTTAATTTTACGTTTATGCTAAAACGTTATTTTTTTAACCCTGTTCCATATGATTTGAAACCATTATTCTGAGCAACTGTATAAATATGTACGTACTAGTAGGTAATTATTATCTCCGCAACGTTATATGAAACTAAAAAAAATGTTCGTATTCTTTTGAAACAGGTACAAAAAAAAATCATGTGTGCCGTTCACACTCGGTAGAGGTAAAAAAAAACCTTCAAAAAACTAAACTTCGATAGAATGAGATGAATGCAGAGTATCAGGAGAAAGATAATTGTAGGGTTTATCTCTTATATATAAAAATGAATCGCTGAATGTGTTGCTAAGCGCAAATCTCGAAAGCAGCTGAACCGATTTCGCTAATTCTTTTTGTAGAATATTCCTTGAAGTCCGAGGATGGTTCTTGCGGAGAGAAAAATTAAGAAAATTGCGCAGAAAATTTGACAATTTCAGAAAATCTAACGACTATCGCACGTTCGACAGTTCGCGTGTTTGAGAATGACATTTTGCAAAACAATGATTGTTAAATCAGGATTCTATTTTTGAAAATCTTTAAGTTCATAAATTTATTTAAAGTAGGTACTCCCCTAATAGTTTGAATCGAATCAAGAATTTTAGATATTTTAAATAGGTACCTATGTTAGGTACCAAATATATACATGAAAAATGGAAATTTGAATTAAAATTGTAAAAGGTGGCACGCGGGCTGTTTAAAAACTGAATGTACTGGGATTGAATATATGGAACGCGGGAGGAGGGTTGGCGGGACGAGGGAGCGGGAAAGGGAAGAGGGAAGGCGGGGAAGGTGGAAGGGGAACGCGGGAGGGGAAGGGGACGTGTGAGGGGGGAGGGGAACTCGGGAGGGGGGTTCGCGGGACGGGGGAAGGGGGGGGAGTGGAGTGGGGAGAGGGAAGGTGGAGATGACGGAGTGGGAACGCGAGAGAGGAAGAGGACGCAGGAGGAGAAGGGGAGGCGGAAAGGGAACGGGACGAATGGGAAAGGACACTCAGGGAGAAACAATTTCTTTATTAAATGCGTAGCAAAGCATGCCGGGACCAGCTAGTTTATTACAATATTGTTACCAAGTTTAAAAATTATTTTACATTTTATTCTAAGAAGCACCGCACAAAGAGGACACCGATGAGTCTATCTCATTCTCTCGCAGGGTAAATCCTATAGATGTATGTGTTTGTCTCTTTTTAGTTTCGCTCGTTTCCGTTTCATCGAGTTTAAAATCACAACGATGATAAAGAAGTTTTACTTAAAGATATTGAAATATAAGAGATGTGCTATCCGCTGTTTTTTCTGGATTAACGAATAAACTAAATGAACGGATAATTAACGAATAAACTACACGAACGTTAAACAAAATGAACGAATTATTTCCGTATTCAAACTTTATTGTTAACCAATACTAATGCACATCTTCAAAAAATCAAAGAAATGAACAAATTCTTTTCTTATGCAAACTACTCCAATTATGTAGTAGTCCGCCGAAGGCCGCACGGACATCATAGGATATCCCTTTTATTTTTCAATATCTTCGAATTTTCATTTTTTTGTATGAATATATTTTATCCTATTATTTTAGCTTTACGAATCTAATCCATATTATGGAAACCGAAGCATCGTCTGCACAATTGTAGGCGCTGATAAGATATAGCGCCGAATCAGATGATCTGGAATTCAGAGATCTGCAGGATACGACAATATACGACCTCCGTAGTCCAGTGGGTAAGACTCTTGACTCACAATCCGGAGGTCGCGGGTTCGAACCCGGCATGCGCAAATAAATTTTATTTGATTAATTTGTGTTATTTCACAATTAATTCATTTAAAATAATATATAGTGTATTTGCGGCATGTTCCAGAGTGGAAGACACTATCAGTATCGCCCTGGTGTAAGACCACCATTCAGAATTGAAACGTTGCTTGAAAATGGCTTTAGCCGTGTTTGGTGACCAGATCTGAATAGCCAGGTACTTCCCAACCTTCCTCTTCCCCACCTCCTTCCCCTCCCCACTACCCTCAGCCTCACAACATACCCCATTTGGGGATGCCATAGTCTCACTGGCTCCAGACGGGTGCAGTTGAGATTCTTGTGCGGTATTCACTGTAAAAAAAAAAAAAATCCACCATTTTGGAATTCAGAGTTGGAAGGTTGGCCGATCGGTGGTGGCTGCATTCAAACCTCCAACTCCGAATCCCAAAATGGCGGACGTTGAACAGCTGATTCGGCGCTATATCAGCACCTACAATTGTGCAGGCGATGCTTCGGTTTCCATAATATTGATTTCGAATAATATTGCGCTGGCTGATGTGTTTGGCCGACATGCCTGAACTAGCTATCGCCGATTGCCTCGGAGGCGATCTCGGGCCAACTCGAATTCCAACCTTACAACTCGAACTTCCAACGCACGAACTACCCCTCCACACAATCGGCCAAACGTTTGAAGTTGGAAGTTGACCAGAGTGTGGCCGTACCATTACTGTATCACGAATTCACAAACCACAAGCCAGCGCCAGGAGTGATGTAGCCGTTCGTGGCTAGAAATATTTTTAGTTAATATTTTTACAACCACGTGGCGCTAGTGTTTCTTCTTAATATGGAGTGTTTTGTGTTTGTCAGTGAGTTTGTGGTATAAAAAATTTGGAAAGCTGTCAATGTTAAATGGTAAGGACATAATAAAGTCATATGTCGGGATAAATCGAGTGCCTTAGTTCATTATAATGTTGGTTTCATGAATTTCTAATGCAATTTCATCGTTTTCGGGAACTTTACATTGATTTAGTTTCCGTTATGTTGACCGCCATCGCCCAGTCACAGATACGCCTTTTTATGCTCAATCTTATCAAACCGTATTCAAAATTACAAGTGTAGTGCGAGTTACCGTAGTGTGCATTGTAGAGATATATATTAGTTAAATCCCTCCTTTATATATATTTACAGCTTAGAGCTGTGAATCAGTCCGAAAATAACCTCAAATTTCGGGAATTTTGTAACCGCTTTCACGACCGAGATTGACAGACCGATTGACTGACGTACATAAATTGACTTTTATTTTCTGTACTCTTGAATTGTGCGCTGAAGTTTTCTTATAATTTATAATTGTACAGTGACTACTAGTCTAGCCATCATCAGTGTCGATGAGTACGATATTTAGTTTGAAACCCCTGTATTTGACATTTGCAATCAGCGTCTCGTACGAATCAAATATAAAATTTGTGACATTATCATTTTAGTTATCGTGTTTTACCGGTATCGGTGAGAGGCGTCGAGTTATTCGGGAAAAAGTGTCATTCCAGAACAAAGCTGATTCCTAAGTTGTTTTTCGTATTGCAGAATTGACTCATTATTTGTCATAATAAGCTTTATGTTTTTTTTTTATTACAAAAATTGAGTTCGTAAAATTAAACTTGTTTCGTCACTGATTGTGTTTTAGTGGTTCATTATTTGACAGATCACCGTTTTTTTAATGTTTCAAGTGCTTTTAGGGATAGGTACTCAATGAAATACAAAAAAGTGTCACAGCTTATCTAAAACGCGTAGGTACGTGTTTCCGCTTCTGTTTATGCCCAAACGATAAAATAATCTTCTCAGTTTTATAAATTAACATTGTGTTATAAGTTATAATCTTGCATTAGCAATAATTGCGCCTGTAAGTTCAAAACCAAACTTCTCGATATCATTGGATTTCTCACAAATTTTGTAAGTACTACACCTACCAAGATTATTTGCATTTGCATCACATGACCTAATTTTATTTTATGGAATTCCTTAGGATTAGCAAACACCTGATACACCTACAGAAAAAAATCTTACAATATTTGGCCTATTATCCAATTTTGTATCGCAGGCAATCTATTAAAATATTGTTTAGTATAACAGCATTGTAACTAACTTAGTTCGAAACTCCATAAATAGGCTTTTGAGTTGAGAAAATTGCGAAATATCTTGTTGTCAAAGTATGTTTGTTATTAGATTTAAATGTACCTAAGTATGTCGTGCATATCTGACTTTCACTGTAACCGGTCTTCGCGGTTATTCACCAAAAAGGATTGAATTCGTGGAATGCTGTTAATTTCTTCATTTGTGATGGCATGCCAAAAGATTATCGTGTAAAATATTTAAGTTTCTAAACCCACGAGCGAATTTCTGACATTTGAAGAAATGAAAAGAAATTATCGCATACCTAGGTACCTACCTAACGCCAACACCGACACGACTCGGTTCACCGAAAATAACTAGGTATCTAGTTACCTACCTAAAATTCGCATGACAAATTGTCATAATTCTCTCTCGCTCCTTGTTATTCAATTTTTATTTTTTGCCGCCAGTTTTTGGTACCTATGCGAAAATTCACCCTCACGTTCTTTTGCTAAACAAATACGCTTCGGGATACCCAACTAGCAACTTGTTCATTATTCAGTGGAATTTTTGCATTGCATAGTGGTATCTGACTAGGTTAGGTTGGGGTTTTTTTTAGGTGAAAACCACAAGAGTCCCACGTTCCTGGTCTCGTGTTCAAATTAATTCCAAGTCCCGGAGCTATGGTATCTACCTACCACGTGAGAGTAGGTCGGGAGAAATAATATATTACGCTGTTCCAATTTAGTCACAAACTAATGACTACAACGATTCGGACACCAAGGTTCCTTTTCACCAGCTGCCCCTTCTTATCGGAAGTTGACTGTTATCAGGATAATCTTCACCCTGCAGGCTATGCAATGCATTATTTCGTATTTCTCTAGTATTGTCTCCCCCTGGATTATCAGTTAAGTAAACTTGTATTTGTCGCTCCTTACCATGATTTTTAAGGCAGGCTCAGTTTAAAAAAATACATGTATATATTTTTTGATAGCCGCACATTTTGGTTATCACGAATACAAAGCTACAGATGACATAAGATGCACCTAGCTCATTCGCTTTTATCGAATTCACGCCGTGTCCCAGAATGGAGTTATATTCTGACCATCTTGTTCCTGTCTAGTTGGTTTGCATGTGACTCAGTGCAAGATTGGCACGCTGCATATATATTATACCCAATGTTTGTATGCCCCGCGGTGATCGCCGACCTTTCACCAGATCTACATGCTACAGGATGCCCCAATGCACACTACACATATTATTTACGTTACCCACACGCTGCACGACAAAAGCGTCACCGTTTTATGCACACACGGCCAGTGTCCACTCCGTGATGTTAAATTCTCGTCTCGGTCAAATATGATTTCCAGTTCTAAGAACCGATCCACACATTCCTGCGAGTCCGACTGCGTTCCGAATGGCGACATGCTCAGACTGATCTTTCGGATGATATTCAAGTCGCGTTTCTGCCGGTGATCAGCTTGTCACACGGAGTTGATGTCGACATAGCAATATGAAGACGATCCCTACAGCCCTTTTATATTTTACACTACAGGCAACCATGTTGCCATCATATACCACACCAGTTAATGACGTCTATCATTCTGTGGGAGAGTTTCTGCGTTGATATTCAAAACCCAACACTCTCTGTATCGGTTTAAAAAAGCACAGTACAGTGATGTCCTAGGCTTAATTTTGAGATCAGAATTACAACCGATTTTGAAGCGTTTTGATTTTTTTTGCGTGATCATACCTTTTTCAACCTCATGACACCTTTTGTTGCATATAACTCATAATGGCACCGCCTGGATTGCTCAGGCGGTTGGTGGCAACTATGTTGTTCCCCCCAAAAGCTTCTTGTAAATCGTTGTACTTTCCTAAACCTTTTCGATTAACTTTCAAATGCAAAAATCAAAATTACAAGGCTGATTATTGGGATTTTTTGTATAAAGAGCTAACTATAAGGACCCTACCTAATAGTACGCATAAATAAACGTAAGCTAATCGATCTATTTACACTTTAAATTCCCGAATCTATGTAGGTAGATTAAAATGAAATAATTTTGCATATTTAGTTCCACAGATGTTTGTGTTTACACAGTTGCTCCTCCGTCATGTTCCTACCGTGAAGTCATATGTCGTGCCGACTGCCGACTGCCGACCGACACGCGATCACATCCAACATTTACTAATCACGCAATACAAATTTCTGTGAGTAAAAATATTTTGATGTAAGCGAATGTCCGATGAAACTGATTGATGATTCAGTCAACCGGGTCTTAGGCGAAATAGCCGTCCCCGTTGACTACCGATACTCGGCTATTCATCGTTGGTCCAAGTGTTGGTGATCGATATTCTTGACGACTGATCAAAAAACCCAACTTTAAATTTAATGTTAAATGACACTGATATGATAACCATGATAAATTTGACATGTAAACAAATAAACCCGATATAGATACATATAAACTAACTAACTAACTAACCATCACGCCGTTTCCCCGCAGGGGTAGGCAGAGAGGACGGACCGCCAAACAACTCGGTCTTGGCACACACTCTTTGCCTCACTCACATTCATACATCGTCTCATTGTATTTAAAAATAAACCGATTTCACCAAAACCGATTTAAAAACTTACAAAAAGTATTTCAAGCGCCTGTTTACATATTTAAATTTAATGTAAACATTGTCGTTTCAGAACATCTTTCGTGAAAATATCTACTAAGGTTTTTGTAGCCCTATCAGTAGTTACTATCGCTCGACATTCAACACTCAAATAGAACAAACAATATGATCTCTTGTCCTATTTTTTTACCGTTAAATAAGTATTTCAAAGTCCATGGCTCATGATGAAAATGACTAAGATTCGTAGATGCGTTGATCTAGAAATTCCAGTTACAAAAAACTGTGCAAATTTCAGAACCTATCCTGCTTTCGTCATTGAATGCCATGACTCGTAAACAAGATTACACCACAGAGGTAATAGGAGGTTCTTATGAAATGGTAGATGCCAAGGAGGAACGTATGAAAACAGAACCAATTAATATCGAGATATAGATGACAGTGAAGAACTAGATGACCCCCGGTCGTTTTTGATAGTGCTTTCCAAATCGAAACACCTTGTTTTCGCCTATTTCCATCATAGTCGGCAACAACCATGAAGATTTGAAGCCATTATTGGATGTCAAGAAGCTGCCTTCTGAAAGTTTTCATCTACCTTTTCCAAAGCAGTGTAAGTAGAGAAAGATCCCGCTAAAATTATAGAAAAACAAGAGTTTCGAAAGTAAACGATTTGCATTAATTTATTTCTGATAAACAAAACACTAGTAATCAGACCTACGATATCTAATGAAAAAGAAAAGTAATAAATATCAGAACAGCTCGAAATTTTCCAACCCATCATCACTCTGAATAAAAAGAGTAGGGTCTTGTATGTGATAACTGATAACATACAAGTCACAAACTTTGCAATACGCAATTAAAACAATACTTGTACAAAATTTCCAAAATGTTTAGTAATATAGTGAATCTAGTTAAACACGAGCAAACGCATAAATCTGGAAATATTTTTTCTAAGATTTGTGCAGTTACTACAGCAGCAGTAAACAAAGCATACACACTACACACCCGGTCGTCCATCGGAAGGAAAAGCAGTTGTATCGGTGCGTGGATTGCAAGTTCAGCACCAGGCTGCCGCGGCAGTTGAAGCTTCAGAAGGCAGCCCACACGATTGCCAGTACATTTGCCCGGACTACGAGAGCCTGACGCGGCACCAGCTGAAGCATAGGAATGATACGTTCGAGTGTGACACAAGTGCATGTTTACATTGCGTCACCATACTATCTGGACGTGCACATACTTGACCACCGTACCGACAGGATCAACAAATACGACAAGTGCGATTACGTTGGCTTGCACCCGCGCTACCTTCACCTGCGCAAGAAGATACATTCCCATTAGTCTATCTTACAATTTTAAATCATAGGGTCGGATTAGCTCAGTGACAGAGCAAAGCCCCGGCAAGACTGATGTTCTGGTTCAATTCCTAGACGCGACCGAATCTTTTTCTGATTTTTCTGTTTCACCTTTTGTGGTTGAGAGTTTTATCTTCAATGATTCAATGTTACAATTTGAGATTTTAATCGATAAGTTATTCCACTATTAATATATATATTTTTTGTTATCTTTTTAAAAGCGTCCGCTCTGCAAATGGGTTATTCCGAGTTTACCGGTCACACAAGAATGAAAAAAAAAATGTTTTTCCGTTTTTAATATAGGTACATTTGTTTATTTTTTTATGCAACTTATGGTATAATCCGTGTTGTAATCATGTAATTCTTGGTTTTGTTTTTGTAAGCTCTGATATAAAAATCACTACTCTGGCAAAAAGCATTTTGTTAATGAAAATCCTAACCCTACCTATTTAATTAACTGTTATTTTAAGATTGAATAACATCGGACTAGATCATGTTTACGCGGACTAGATCATGTTTTAAGGGTTAAAACGCAGTGTTAACCCTTTCCGCCTCGTAAAAATGAATTGTAATTATTGAAGGTGCAGGTTCCATGCCAACTCAGAATCACGTCAACTCAACGCCTCTTTGAAAAGTCATTAAAAGCCAAGGAAAAAGTGAAAAAATAGCGCATAACTAACCTAAAGTATTTAATCAATTTTTTACATATTTTTTTCATCACTTTTAATGACTTTACAAAGAAGGTGTTGAGTTGATTTCTTTCTGAGTTGTCCGGTCACCGCTGAGTATTTATCCGATAAGCTGAGGGTATTTTGGTAAATGCAGGGAATCTCTATTATATACATATACGGTGTAACAGGACGTACCCCAAGGGATTTTAACCATCGATTTCTGAGCATATTTGAAGAAAAAAATGGTAGGTGTTGGACAGTTGGAGGCGGGGTGAGGGGTTGGTCGGTTACTCCGCTGAGTGACCAATGACAGCAAGCCGAAGAAATTTTTTTTGTTAGAATTTGAAGAAAAAAAATGTCATAAAAAAGTCACCTGAGACCAAAATTTCATTTACATTTTTACTCCAAATATGCTCAGGAATCGCTGGTTAAAATCCCTCGGGTACGTCCTGTTACACCCTGTATAGTTTTTCAAATGGTAGGAAAAAGGCAACTTCCTCGAGGTGATTTTTTCACAAAAACAGCCCTTTTTAAATTAACCAATTATTATTATCGGAATGAGATATAATTTTATCGGTAAATAGTACCTACTGGCTACTCGTTGGCCACGCTTGTCCTTTCCGGAATGTACCCGCTGGAATGGAACGTGGAGAACTTACTTACTGCCGGATGTGTACCCACTAGTTGTGCATTAGTCAGAGTTCAGAGTATGGACTGATTGTACAGGCAATAATTTGTTTCGCGAACCCGACCAGACTTTATTCTACTACGAGTCGGATTACGTCATTGAGCTTGTCGATAGTCGTCACTGTTATTAGACCAGGAATTGCGAACCTAAAGCCCTAGGTACCGCTGATAACTCCGTTGTAATCTCTTCACCTTTTTCGTAAACGAGAGATCTAATAGAAGGACTAGTTAGAATGGAGCTGTCAGCGGCAGACCAGGATTTGTTAATTGGTTACTATGTCCAATTCCGTAATAATACATTAGGGCGCAAGATCAGTGGGCGTAAGACAATCCTTCTAGCTCAAGTTAGAGCAACATTCGACGATCACGTCAGTAATTCATTTTTCATAGTGTACGCGAGGCTACAAGAAAAAAGTCAAAACGGCACGCCTCTTGCTCTTGCATCCTGATTTTAAGCACACTAGAATTAGGCTGTGCGGTGGATATAGAGAGAAATTCATCACACGCAGTAGCAGACTTCTAAAAGTTTCGCGATGCTCGGCCCACGAACAGAACGATGAAATCAAGATCTTATTCATATTATATATAATTCGAACTTTGAGGCAATCGTTGTTGCAATCAGATCGGCTAGAAACTGAAATGATAGTGACGACTAGAAGTTGGCCAAGCATTACCTGCATTTACGTGAATGCTCTCTTTATCCTATCACTACGCCACAGTTCTGTCAAGGATTTCCGGACGTTTTAATTTAGCGAAAATCATGTGCTTCCTTTTCATTTGATTCTATTACAACCGAAATACGATTTTAATACTCTTCAAACGGGTAAACTTGTATTCTTGGCTTCCCTCTAACTGTAACCCGAGTCCACCGAAGCTTCAGCATTTCTTGGCACTGTTTAGCTACATCAAACTTATTTTTTGATGCTTAGGTCTGTAAGGTGTCGGCGTACCTTCTGGAAGCACGCCACACCTTTCCTCTGACAGTGGTTATCATCGGATGTTTGGCGATGTCTCCTAATTACATAAAGTGGCTCCTAGATCCGAGTCTTCTTTTCGCCAAGACAGGGCACTTGCACCATGGATGAATCAGTGTTTCTTTAGCCTTTTCACATTTGACATTTTCCACTCCCGACAGCTGCACGTATCTCCTAAGGTGACATCTTCCCAATAGCTCTAATAGGTCCCTCAATGGGTTTCTATCAAATTTTAGTATTTGGTTCGCTCTTTTGGGTTTGGCCATTTTTGACCACTTTACAATATATTACGTTTTATTTCTCCCAGCATATCGTGTCACATTATCTCATTTCTAGCTTTCAATGAAGAAGTAAAAGCGAATCTTTTTTCTAACCTAATTCATCTAAAACACTCCTGTCACAGATTTTAGATCCCAGCTTGTAAATAATGTAATGTAGGTCACCTTGCTCGTGACTCATGGTAAAGATAAATGTCCCGGTATTTGGCAGATACTGCATTCGAGAGACAATCGTGTGCATGATTTGCAGCCTCCCGACTTCCTGAAGCAAATCACTTTCGATCATGTTTTCATTGTTTCTATCAACAACTCTTACACGATAATGCTATTAGTTTGCATTGTGTTATCAATATTATGTTGTCTGTTGTAACATTATACGCTTGAATTATACGAATAAGACGTAACGTTAGTTTGCCTCTTGGAATATCGGCAATAAGTATCACTCTTCAATAACGCTCTAAGGTCGTTCATGATTATTATAAAATCATAATTTTTTGTCTTGCTCACAGTCACCTGACTACAGAATGCACATTAAGAATATATTAATGAATAATATAACAATATATTCTTTATTCTATTGCAGAATATATTATCTTGACTGCATTTGAGGGAATTGCAGAACCTTGTTTATTTTATTTATACAATAATTATGATATAAACCACAGACAGATGGTAAATATTAAAAAAATTACAAAAAATAAATACCATCCGTCCAATAACAGTGTACGTGAACGAGAATAAAATAATAACTATGTACGGCGTAAATTAACAACAAAGTCGCAATAATGTTTGGGTCAAGTGAAAATAAGAAATTTGTTAAAATTTTGGGGAAATCACGAAATTTGTCCGGAATATTGCCCATTACAAAGATGGACGTTATGTAGTCGAGACGTTCGCAGAAGAGATTGGGATTAGGATTAGGTTAAGTTGTTTCTTTGGAAAGGAATATGGAAAGTGTCGGGGTTTCTTAGTAGACGGTGATTGATATTGATTTTGATTGTGGTCAGTAGGGAAGATTCTACAGGGTTATTTATAAACTTGATGTTATGTTGGTATGCTAGTCAACTTACTAGGAGCTTAAAATATTCCATTCCAATTTATAATCAGAGTATTTTCATTCTGATAATATTGGCACGTTCTTTTGAAATTACCACCTTATTTAACACATTTTTAAATTTTTTTATGAGAAAAACTCTTTTTTTAATAACTTTTGAAGGTTATTCCCATCAATGTAATATATCACTGAAGAAGAAGATAACAATAAAAGGTGGCAATAGCGAAATTGGTTAACGTGCGCGTCCCGGTTAGACAAGAGGTCTAGGTTCGAGTCCCAGTTGCAACCATTGTCTTTTTCAGTTTTTCTTAAATTAACTCCACACAGGAGGGCATGGGAAAAAAATCCCTCAGGCCTATGTCATCTTTTGGGATGCTGTGTAGGAATCTGGAGGTCAGTGTGTCCCGGAACAACGGACGTATGAATCCATCCCTCCTACTGCCGTGCAAGGCGATGTTCTTAGGGTGTCCTGCTGTAGTGATCAAAAGGTCTCCCTCGTCCAGTCTCTCCCGATCCGGCTTGCCACGTAGAAGGTTGGCAAACGTATACGACTCCAAGACCTAGACCAACCTCACCCCATGATCCCGGGCACCTCTGCCAGGTCACCGTACGTAGCGACCACTAAAGAAGGTGTGTTGGTTACCCAATAAATGGTCCACAGCGCGGCGTTACCCATACCCGCCTCCCAAATCGAATTTTTTTTATTTAAAAAATATACCTTAATAGTTTTATTTATGTGGTCGGTACAATTAGGGTTTGCTATCCCACTTCTCAATGATTTTAGCAATATTTGATCCCACAAATTGAGAATTTCATGTGCGGGACTGAAAAAAATACTGAATTTACACCAAAAACATGCTGGGATGACGGTGACCGGATAACTCAAAATCATGCAACAACATAGCTTTTAATGAAAAAAAATACGTTATGGGCTTTTTTTCAATTTTTTTTCATAACATTTAACGACTTTTCAAAAAAAAAATGTACCTTACTGAAAAGATTAACATCACATTAAACTTTTTGAATGAGTATTAATAATTAAATTATATCAACATTGTTGAGCATTAAATCAATACTGATTGATTGGATCTTTGATAGGTCCCCTCCACCGATCCATTTTTATTTATAAGTCCAATGTTTTTCAAATCGATTCTTATTTGGGTCGCAGATCGTATCAAATCAAGGCCTCATGTAATACGCATCCGTCTATTATTGATTTAACCTTTCTACGAATTATTTCTAATTTGTACACGCGTCCGACACGATGTTCTAAACATTGAATTTTTTTTTCATTGGAATACATGCACAAGATAGTCCTTGAAACACAATGTTTCGAATTGTCTATTTTTTTGACAGAAACGTATGGATATTTTACAGCTACAAAGCTTATGACGGAAATGTGGCGAGGTGAAAATCGTAGGTTGAACTTGAAAATATAGATTATGTAGAAAACGCTTTGAATTTAATAACGCTCATTGCTCTCGAGTTTTTGTTGCACAGATTCCTGCTTTATAGGTGCTGTTGTCTACTATATTATAAACTTAACATATTTTGAACGCGTAAAGATGAAGACAACATTTTATCATTTTTATAAGCATTTATGTGTGAAGGCTTTGAAGACCAATCGTCAGATTTTTTGCGGCCCAAAATGAAGTTTTCAATTTGGATTTTGGTATTCATACAAAAAAAAAGTCTTTCTCGTAAATTTATCCCATTTTCTTATATTTTGTGAAATTAGAACTTTCTTGTAATTAGACCTCGGACTCTCAAAGGGGGTTTTTATTTTTTGCTTGAAAGGGGGCATACATCAATTACGGGAGCTCAAAAAGGGGGGTGGGGTGTCCAGCAAAATCTCACATTACTTGAAAAGTATATACGAAGTGGCCCAAATTTATCTCACCAAAGGGGGGGGGGGGTCGTCTAGATTAGAAGAAAAACTGCTCAAGTAATTAATGTATGCCCCCAAAGCAGGCGCATGGCCGCACTGGGAATTTATTTTCACAATCAATTCCAGCCAGTATATTTCTCGGGAGATCGAATCTGACCTGATTTAAATAAGTGGAGGGCGAGTGCAAATGAAATACAGGCGACTGTTTAGTCAGTTTATGTCTTCTAGAGTTGAGGATACCGAATTACCGGTAAAAATTAATGGATTCCGCCGTTTACCCCCTCCCCCCGAGAGGCCCACTTAACCTCAATATTATTATTTTTGGCCCACCAAACGATTCGGGTTGGGTACCCTTGATTTAGATAATAATATACCTTATTAATTAATGTTCCCTTAATTTAGATAATAATACACCTTATTAATTAATAATATGTATCCTATATTTTTAATCGTTCTATTTGCAGAGAATGCTTTATAATATATTACAAAACAAAACTTTCAAACCAAATCACTGCTTTTATGTCGAAGAATTGCATACCCGCTTTATCACAACCATTTTTCGATAGGCAAATCATTTTAGAGAGCCCACGTTTGAATGTAATTGTGCACACCGAAAGTATCGCGAGCAAACCTCGAACTGTTTCGAACTAGTATGTAAAACTTGCTCGCAATCCCCTCTTACCTCACAGTTGCCCCACGCACGGTTTAACACCACACAGGCAAGAATCTCTTTATTCTATTATATATATTTTTACATTAGCTCCACACAGGGTTGGCCCCGAGGAAAATAATTTCTCTCAGGGCCTATGTCATCTTTGAGGATGCTGTGTGGAAGGTTATTTAATGGAAGGAAGGATAGGAAGTTCTGAGAAGGAAAAGGCATGAGAGGTGAGTAGTAATCTATGGATTTTACCTGTACTCTGCTATTGTATCAATAAAAACTAACTAACTAACTAACCATCACGCCGTATCCGCAGGAGTAGGCAGAGAGGACGGACCGCCAAATAACTCGATCTTGGCACACACTCCTTGCCTCGTTCACATTCATACATCGTCTCATACATGCTCTTCTATTATTCCGACTCTTCACATGGCCCGATTCAAGTATCTGATTCACTTGGTCGTGCCATGTCTTCCTCGGGCGTCCCCGACTTCTTCTTCTTGTATCAATGCCCGAAAGTTATTTATTTCGAACTATTCCTCTTAAGAGCAAACGCTCCAAGCTTAACTTATTTTATTCCTTTGCAACTGCGGTCTTTATAAATACAATTTTGACAGAAAGCTATGGCATTGACCATTTTTGCACAATGCAAATTGCTGCTAGACGAAATAATATTTTTCTCACTTTGTTTACAAGCATTTATTAGATGAACATTATCTAAGTGTACTAGTGTCCGACCGAAACTAGTTTTTACGGCCGAAACCTGAGTTTCGGCTTCGGTCTCAGGTTCGGCCGAAACCGAAACCGAAACCGAAACTTCCATATAGGGTCATTTTTTCGTGGAAAAAAATAGTCAATCTTAATCAATCAGCCTTTATTTTAAAATCATATATTAATCATTCAGGCTGATATTTGAACTAAAAATAAAAATACCATAATTATCACTCCTTATTTCAAATAAATTATTTATGCTTTTTGAAATCGTAATCGTAAATCGCTTCGTAAATAATATTAATTAAAATAGTAGGTATTACCTATTTGAACATTATTAACAAACTATCTGACCCGACGAACTTCGTACCGCCTCAGATTCAATAACTGTTGAATTAAAAAAATATATATATTAAGTTAAAAATTACACAATGAAGCAATTATCGATGCCCAACTATCCGTGTTTTGTTTTTGTCAGAATCAGAGATGACGTTGTGTACGGATATATATTTTTTTGTGATTTTCTTACTTTCCACCTACTTACGGGAAATTTTCTAACGGGTGGTGCCGGGTGACGGGTGCGTACGGGTGCCGCCGCCCCGGGAACCATTTATTGGATAGCCAACACCTCTGCCATAGGTCACCCCAAGTGGTTCGCTACGTTTGGTGATTTAGGTTCATGGGGTGATTTTTGTGCGGGTCTTGGCGGCGGATGCGTCTGCTCACCTGCTGCGTGGCGGGCCGGATCGAGAGAGACTGGTTGAGGGAGGCCTTTGATCTTTCCAGCCGGATTCTCTCGACCAATGGGTCGAAAGAGTCTTGCTGGAAAGGTCAAGGTAAAAGGTCAATTTCGGACAAGACAATGGCCTTGCACCGCAGTTAGAGGGATGGATTCACTCCCGGATACACTGACCTCCAGATTCCAACCCACCCCTCATTCCTTTTTCCTTCCCAGAACCTATCCTACCCTTCCTTAAAAAGACCCTCCACTCAGCATCCCCTAAGATGACATAGGTCATGAGTGGAGCTTACGTAAAAAAAAATGCGTTTCATTTCAGAGATTTATTATTTTTGTATTTTTCCTTTGGAGGGGTGCAGAGACATACATTCACGGTTTGTCTCATTTCGACTATTGACATTTAGTGTGTAACAAAGAGAGGCAGCATATATGTTTAAAAACAAAAGTAAAACAATCGGCGCATTAACATTTGACGTTTTTGAATTTTTGGAAATCACTCTCTTCTCAATATTATATTTATCACAATATTGTTGCAGCTCTTTCAAAATATGAGAATTCGTTCCATACAAAATGTATGAAAAAATTTATTTTCTTCACAACTCTCTTTTGAATGTTTGCGATTTTTTAATAGTTATTCTGTTATCCGGGGCGGAGACAAATCCAACTAATCAAAGATCATCAAAATCGGTCCAGCCGATCTCGAGTTATAAATAGTGTAACTAACACGACTTTGTTTTATATATTAAGATTAAGATAAGATAACGTAAAATAAAAGGTAGAAAACAAAAATATATTTTTTAAACCTAATTTGTTTAGGTACATTTAACAAAAAATACTCTTTCATCTTAAGAACGAAATAATTTGGGAGGCGGGAAAGGGTACCGCCGCCCCGGGAACCTTTATTGGATAACCAACACCTCTGCCATAGGTCACCCCAAGTGGTTCGCTACGTTGATGATTTTCCGGGGGTGCCCGGGTTCATGCGATGAGGTTTGTCTAGGTTTTGAAGGTGGATGACCAGGACACACTGAACCCCAGATTCCTACCCAACCCTTTTCCTTCCCAGAACTCTCCTCTCCTTCCCTTCCGTAAAAAATCCTCCACACACATCCCCAAAGATGACATAGGCCCTCAGGGAAATTGTTTTCCTCAGGGCCATAATGAACTAAATCATTTCAATAGCGAAATAAAACTTATCTATTTCGAAATAATTTTACAACAAATAAACCAAACTACCGGCAAGTTCGCGGAGTGAACACAAGCAAGTTAATCAAGTCCTGACACGACTAAGAGCGCGGACGCAGCAAAATGACACTTTGTGGCTCGTAGTTCAGTGTACCGAACATGTCAGATCGCAAAACGAAACCTCCCGAATTCAGTTTCGGTTTCGGCCGTAGTTTCGGCTAAATGGCGGCCGAATCCGAAACTAAGCCGAAACTCGTTTTTTGGCCGAAACTCGGCCGAAACCGAAAGTTCGGTCGGACACTAAAGTGTACCCTTTATCCAAGCTGAAAAGGTTATTTTCGAAGTGTTCCCAGCATGTTCGACTTTAAGTTTTTTCCAATAAAAGATCCCCCCACCCCCGCGCAAAGGCTGGGTCGCGGTCGCTACCCTCCAGTAGTATTGTACAGTAGGTGTGTGCTCTGGTCTTGAATTTCTAGCAAACTCGCCATAATTTTCCTTTGTCTAGCAACATCTCACCAATTCTTACTACACCCGTATGGATGTGGATTTAGTAATGTAGACGTTGTACATATTATAATGATTTATGATCAATAAGATGGATCAAGGAAAAAAATATTTATGAGATGTAATATTTTTGGGAAGCCTCGTTATTCTCCTGTGCCATTCGAGTGGAAAACTTCTTCTTTTTTTTTTAAATGATTTTCGGCTATGTAATTATCGTTTTTTCGAACCCATAAAATTATGTCCCGTCTTTTCGGTTTATAAAAAATGGTGTGATTTTTCGGATTGAAATTTTCGAAAAATCCCCAGCGTTTCAAAAATACCATTAAAAAAATACAGAATGTCTTAGAATATTTGCCTAAACCGGAATATTTTTTTAAAAAATGTGATGCAAGTGGCCTACTCACGAATTAATACTAATTCGTGTCTCATTTCACAGGAAATTGGTGAATGAATGGAGATCAATACATCCGAATCCCATAGAATAAAAACATTTAGAGCTTTTTAAGAGAATTTTCGTCAATTTTCAATTTGAAGGTGCCCTAAACTTTTTACGATGTTCCTATGATAATTTAATGGCTCTGCAAACAGTTTCCGATGTCAATAAAATGACGACTATTAAGTGGAGTTTTGTCTACTGCTATACATATAATGCCATCTTGGCTCCCTAAAGTGGTTCAACTTAATGTTATTTTTATAGATCAGTAAATTCTTCATACTCTTGTGTACGTATAACACTATCATAAATATCACGTTTGTATCGAGGACTTTTAGATGCACTGAAGAGACAAACCGGTAGAAGTGTGTTGGAGTTTTCCTAGTGTACCCGAAGCAAGGGAAATTTTGTCCTACTTCTGGTGAAATAGATCAAACTTTTTCAAATATCGATTTTTTTTTAGCATAGTGTTCAATTAACTGTACGATTTTTGGGCTAGTAGTCGAAAGGCCTTATTGTAATTGGAAACCAGTTTTCTTTCAAATCGATAGGTCTAGGTCACATTTCTAGGAATTTTCTGATCAGTGGTTGGATGATATTTTTGTGTTCTCTTAGGCCTAGATTCCTAGATGGCGCTTCGGTATGAAAACAAATATTGATATTATTTTTGTTATAAAAAGCAAATTCATAAGTGTGGATTACGATGGGGTGGGGGAACACGAGATGGGTGTGACATCACAGCCGATGATAGGTCGAAACATACATCGGGTAGGCAGGGGCACATCTGTACGATAAAAAAAATAATAAAAATAAAACATCCTGCTGGACGCATAGAAGGCTAGTTTTTTTTTACAATTTTTATCTAAATGATCGAGTTTCCCTTTTCCCGAAAGGGTGAAGGAAAAATAGTAACCTTTAAAAAAAAATAGTAACGAAGGAAATAGCATTATATAAGGGGTCGTCCATTAATCACGTGAAGCTCCAAAGGGGGGGGGGTTCGGAAAAAATCACGAAATATTACGACGGGGGGGAGGGGGGGGGGGGGTAAAATGAGATATCACGTGTATTTATTTTTCGTGATAATATTCTGAAAATTTCAAAATACTTTGTATTAAAAAAATACACGTTATTTGGGGGGGGGGGTTAATCTAAAACCTCACCACATATCACCAGGGGGGGGGGGGGTTAAAAAGTTGCTAAAAATCACGTGATTAATGGACGACCCCTAATAGCGAAGTACCTGACAAGTTTAACAAGAGATTTCTGATCCTATTTGGAGTAAAAAATGTAAACGTGTGTTGGTTATTTAAAAATAAAAACATATGTTCAGTTCGTACGCGGTAGGAGTGAAACGGAGGATACGTACGTATGAAATGGTGAGGCTACGAAGCACCGCACAAAGAGGTTGATTGTCTCGCAGGCTAAATCCTATAGATGTATGTGTTTGTCTCTTTTTAATGTCTCTTTTTTGTTTCATCGAGTTTTAAATCACAACGATGCTAAAGAAGTTTTCACTTCAATTTTTTTTAAATAATATAATACTTCTGGTGCCATCCCCATTCCGAAGTTGGCTATTTAGTAACATTTTATATAACGTTTTTTGTTAACCCCAGTTTTTGGTTGTAGCGATGGGACGCATATAGGTATCCTCACTAATTATTTAATTAATTATTAGGTACTTTAGATGTTAAAATATTAACATATCTCACGCACACCCGATTTGAAAGGTCGACTGCTTAATATTTCATCAAGGCAATTTCTGCGTGAACGCCGAAATTGAAATTTAACGACGAGGAACTCAATTCGCATGAATTTGAAATGATTACCATGTTCTTGTTTACTCTTTTTATAAATAGATAAATTTCCTCATAGTTTATCTCACATGAATAAGGTAATTAATTTTTAACTTATATAAAAATTATCGCCAATTGGTTTAAAATTTGTAATACTAATAATTCTACGGAGTTATTTACATTTTTAACGAAAATCGGTAAAACATTATTTAACAGGCAGATAATTACCTACTATGTAAGTGAAAATAATGTTACCCATTTGGAGATTAATATTAATTATTAAACTCTCTCGGTTTTATTTCTCGCGCGAGCTACACAATGTAGAAGATTCCAGTAGCTCGCTATTAGGGAATGCAATCCCAATCTCGCGGGATCTCGTGACATTTTTCGGGATCAATCCCGAAGATCAATCCGACGGGATCTCGTCATATTATATATACGGGATTGCAGTAGTCAGCGACGCTATACACGTCCACTCGGGGCGCGAGTGGTGCGCTGACTGACTGACGGTCGGGCGGGAGTGTCGATTGAAGACAGAAAACTATCCCGACTATTTAAGAATATTAGTGACGGATGACGAGCGGGACAGATAATAAAAAAACTGTGTCGAGTGAGAGAGAAAGAGATACTTGCGTGCGTGCAGGCAGCCATTTGTTTGTTTTAGTTGTGCAGTTATGGTCATTACTTTTTCTTAAATTATGCGTTTTTTTTTGTTTATGTGAGTTAAATAAACATAATTTTTGGATTCTTACGTTGTTAATTACTTAAAATGTCGAAAAATGATCCAGATCAACTGTATGTTTAGTTTAGCAGTAGTTTACCGGTATGGAGATACTTCAAGTCGGTCATAAAAAAAGAAATGGATCTATTTGAGTGTGGAGGAACAAGGGGGAGATTTTTGCAGTTTGCGTATAATTGCTTCACGCTGCTGCTAAGCAGTGTTGAGTCGGAGGGGGCATTTTCAGCAGCTGGGTACATTGCAACGGACATTAGATGCCGTTTAGCAGATAACACCCTTAATACACTTTGTTTTTAAAGAATTTACTTTCAAAATCACCCGTAATTACTTTCTAATCTCCTTAAGCTATATTTTTTTCTTTTGATTATTATAATAAAAAAAACTGTTAATTATTTAGTAACTAATATTAAAGAATATTAGTTACTAAATAATTTTTAAGGTTTTTGTTTTCTTTCAAATAACATTTTATTTTGAGATTGTAATTTCTAATCTCGCGAGATCTCGAATTTGCGATCTCGAGTCGAGATTGCATTCCCAGTAGGGATAATAATTTATCAAACTTCCCATTCCCACCAATTCGAAGTAATCTTCACCTTATGAAATGTCACGAGTTCTCTTTCCCATCCTCAAAATCACGTAAAAATTACAGGAGACGACACGACTCTATCCGAACCTCTAACCGCAAGTTTCAACATTTTGTAGGTTATGTTTTCGGTTTTTGCGGCGTTCTGTGAATAGATTAGCAGCTACGAGCATTATGCCTGATTTCTTACAGAATGCTATGACGCCATGGCGATCGAGAGAAATGATTGTGAACAATCATTCGTCACACCTCTTGAGGTTTTCATCCATTGCGTCCATCTACTGAAGAGCTCTGTGTCGACCGTGACGGGCGTTATAAAATTAGTATTGGTAATAATATTTTTAAGTATCCATTCTTTGAGGCTGAGGCTGAGGTTAGGCCTGTGACTGAAAACTGTCTAGCTAACATCAGGAATGGATTTACGGAAAAGCGCGGCCTCTTACTACACATTTTGGGAACTTCTTGTCTTAGACAACCCCTCCCATGAGGAGACAGTTTAATACTGAATTTTGTTTTTATTTTGTATCTGATTATCTGCACTAAGTTGTCGTGTGCCTGTTTTTTGGGTTAGTTAAATTTTAATTAAAATACTGTTTCTTAGCCTTATTTTTATTTTCTTTTTGATTTCTTTGTTATTTTTGGTTATACAAAGGTATCGTCTCTGAATCACGGGGACACCACTAAAACCCCCCTCAAGGTTATATCAGCGGTACTTGCTCAAAAAGATGTTGGAAATTTACATTCATCATTATGCTATTGGATTCAGAATGTACTTTAGTTATTTGACCCTGACTAGCGATAACTTTGATTCTGAAAATTAACCCCTCGGGCCCATTTTGTCGGAGGGTCAAAATTTTTCCGCTTGCAATAAAATCCAAATAAATGGAATATTTCTGAACGCATCCAAAAACTAAAATCTGTTTTTGAAGGGTGATGAAAAACCCTTTCAAATTTTAATAATAATAGTAGAAATAAACATATGTTTTTTTAAATATAAAGATTTTGAATGCGAATAAGGTTTTAAAAAGGCTCACCTTACTAAAATTATTATAACGAAAAAAAATTACACATAATTTATTCGGCGAATGTTAAACATTATCGCCAACATGTAAAAATAATTAATGAAAAATTCACAAAGTTTAATTTTTTTAATTGCTTCATAAAGAGATTTTAGTTTAATTTATATTTGAATGTAAAGCGTGGTGTTTTTTTCTTTCTAACACCATTTATATCGTGTTTCTAACCATGATAGTAAGGGGACAACGATTTATATGACACCTGTATGAATTGTTCCGAAAACCGAACAAATTAGTCTGAGGGGTTGACATGAAGCGACAAAATTTCCGAAATTCCGTATTCCGTGCATTATTCAATGTCGATTGTTTTTTATCATTCTCGTGATCTGTTATCTAATAATACCTTTCAAAAGTACATTAGTTAAAAGCCGATATTCATAAAAGTCAATTAATATAACTTACTCAGTAATACATTATCTAAAAAAAAACCTGAAAAGTTATTGGTAGTTTGTTACAAAGTAAATAGAATTTTATTGAAGGGCTAATTCATAGGTTCTCAACCTTATTTTGTCCAACGCCCACTTTGAGAATATTTTTTTTCTAGAGCCCCCGAATTTGTTTTTTATGTGAGGGGGAGTGGGGACTCAACTGTCCCGGAGTTTAGCAAGTTAAAAAAGCAGTTATTTTGTATTTTAAGTACCGAGTTGCTACCTCCTTCCTTCTTGTATCAATGATATATGTCAATTGTAATATCTCATCAATTCTTAATAATGATACTTCACGTAAGATGATAATATTATATAATACAATATTTCATATCATCCAATTTAATGTAGGTACATTTGAATGTAATGGAATCTTTCAGTAAAATTTTCATCCACTTCCCGACAATATGTACATACGTGATAAAAATGATTACAATTCATACAATAACCAATATTAAAGGTTATTTTGGTGTATTAGTACGTGATTTGCTTGTTTTTTTTTTTGTCTTTTTAGAGCATATTCTTTACCTGTTGTTGCGTGCCACGGGCGTAGCACCCACATTCTGCCTCCAAAGCTAGCTCAGTTAGGTCGGCAGAACAGGTGAAACGCTCTGCAACAGGGTTGTAGGTAGCTAAAAAGGGGGGTACATGGTTATAGGCCAACACTCTTCCTCATGTCTCGTCAAATGAAAGATTGTCTGGGATGGAACAACACTGTATTGACGGAAGTACACAATTACAACAAGGGGCAGTAATATTCACATCAATTAACAATCACAGGTAAACAAGTATGCCTAGCTGAGTAAAACATCCTAAGCAAATCTCTCTCTTCGCCCTCCCGGGGGGTGTTTACAGGTCGCGAGGTAAGAGGGGACACATTACAAAATGGAGGTAGCTTCGTTACTCACGGCCGCGCGGGGGAGGCGCCCAGGAGGTGGTGGCATGGTAGCTGAGTATGTCCATGCTCAGCAGGAAACTACAGTAGTCCATCGCCAGCAGGTGGCAACAGCAGCACCTTGCTGGCCAGCTCGCGCCCACAAAGCAGGTGGTCGCGTCCCTTTTCCGTTGGCGCCGAAAGTTCTAGAACAATCTCGACTCGACGCGCGGGAACAATTTGGGTATTGCCCGACACGGGTTACTGCGCTGGGAGCTAGCACGGGACTGCCGGCTGCCGGCGGGGCAACCGCGGTGCGTATGGTGAGGGGGAAGAAGCGGTATGTAAGGGGGGACGGCGTGGTGGTTCGTTAGGGTGGCTTGGGTCCTGTATGTTGGCGACATAACACTGTCCACGCGTTCACTGTGCCATCTCAACGCCCCCTAATTTTCTCTGGGTGTTCTACTGCCCCGCGAAAAGTGTCAAACGCCCACAAGGGGGCGTTTTCGCCCACGTTGAGAACCTGTGGGCTAATGGATCAATGTACCCACTCATAATCTTTGCGTGATCTATATTCATAATAGGAAAATATGTTGTCATTAGTGCTAAACGTCCATTATTTGTTGAGTCATGCTACAGTCAAATACCACACGAGAAAGTTGACTTGTTGAGTAATTTTTTTTGCGGTTAGATCATCTGAATGACCACTTTCGCCGTAATAATCGTATCATGAGAGCCTAGACATCCAAATTGGATAAGAGTGATGACTAGTGATGAGTACCATAATTTTATCCAGTAAATATTTGTTTTTACTGGATAAAATTATTTTTATGAAGTATGCCATCCTGTCTCCAATACCATGCAAAATAATAATATCGTACAATGAAGTTATTAATAATATTTTATTTGTTTTCGTAATGACTACTAACCACTCATTTAACCCTTTTTGCTAATTTGTTCGCTTTTAGGAACAGCTCATATAGGTCTCATAGAAACCGTTGTATCTTCCTTACTGGCATGGTGAGAAATATGAGAAAGATGTCGCCACTTCCTTCAGCAGGTCGCCTGGGGACGTGCTCCTCTAGGTATAATTACTACGAATTTGTGAATTTAGAGTATTTCTTCGGATGTGGACAGATTGACGGCAATATTTAGTTGTGAATAATAGTATCTATTGGTGGCTTTATATTAAATATTATATTGCCTGTCCCGGTTACTTTGTCTCGGTGACTAGCTATCACTGGATGACAGTGGATCCGAGGAACGGGCTATTTTTGGAACCAGTTCCAATCGGATTTATAAAATGGTCACCAACTGGGCGAAGTCAAACTTAGCCGTCCGATAATCTGACCATCTGACAAAATATGCTCGAGGCCTGGGAAGCTTTTTTACATCATTTGTATGCAATCAATATTATACGGCGTTTAAAATAACAAAAAGTAGATTGTGACCGTACCTTAAAAATTAAAAACCAAACAACAAAAAAATCGCTCTATTTTCACAAACAATCGCCCGATTCACAAAATAACAATTCCTTACCTTATGAAATGGATTCAGACTCGTAGAACTGTTAAATGCTTGGCTACACTCTAAGTTGAGAGTAATGCTGGACCGTTGTTGATCCGATTGTTTTGGTTTTCTCGCAGTAGGTACCTAATGTATTCTTTCTCGTGCTGGGTGCGGCAGCTTCAAGTCATATTTCGGTCATGGTTCACGTGTCGCGGATGTTTTAGGGTACCTACCTACTTTCATGTGAATTGCGTTACGGTTTATCGTTTTAACAGTCGAACCGAGATACCATGACGTTCTGTATATTAAACTTTTTCTGGAGATGAAACATCAGATTTTTTCTTGGAACTGGCAAAGCACGTTGGCACCGATGGGATATGCAAACTATGACCTTTCGACCCCTAGGACCCAAACAGGTCATTATCCTTATTCTACCGGTTTTCCTTAGAAGATGCTCCGAGGAACTAGCGTCATTGGTCCCTTCGACCCCGGTGCAAAGTTGGAAAATACGCCAAACGCGAGATAAACATTTGTACACAGGTGACATTTCGACTCTTTGGAATAACAAGGTTCCATCTGTTGCGGTAGCGTTATGCGATAATTTACTCTAAAGTAGCTTACTATAGATCCCTTTATAGCATGACGTTTCCGCGTTAGATGAAACCTGTTATTTCAAAGGGTTGATTTGTTACATGAGAATGGGTAGTTTCTACGACTCGTTCTTGAGTTAAATCATTGAACAGTTCGGCTGGAGTGGAATGATTTTCCGCCCTCTGTCCTTCCTCCTACAAGACTCTTATTCCCCAAAAAGACCCCCCACACAGCATCACATGACATAGGCCCAGAGAATTTATTTTTTATTAAAACAACTCTCTTTTTATAACTTTTGATGTTTTTTCCCTTCAATGTAATATATCATTGAAAAACAAGACAATACTAATAAATCTAAACGAAAATATGAAAGAGAAGAAGATACAGAAACATAAAGATAATGGTTGCAACCGGGACACGAACTCAGAATCTCTCGTCTTAAGCCTCGATGACGCAGGGCGAGTTTACAAGCTACTATCTGGGAAATTCACCATCTGTTAGTAAACTCGCTCAGTGTCATCGTGTTATTTGCTAACTAGCAGATTGTTGACAATCTACGAAAAAAGTTGAAAGGTCGTCAACGTTAGTCGCTACACGCTTGCTCGTGATTGGTTTATTTATGTTTTTCAAGATGGCTGCCAATTAACAGCTGATTTCGACTGTCAAACATCACAGAATTAGTTCACGCAGGCGTCGTTATTCTTGTTACTGGCGCTAGCAGCGACCTCAGTTTCCTACGCTACTAAGCGAGTGGACAGTTTTGTGTGTCATCATGACAATCTCACTCGCCGATTTATCCGCTTTTAAACTAAGTAGATAGTAAGCTTGTAAACTCGCCCTGTGTCATCGAGGCTTTAGGGGGGCATACATTAATTACATGAGCAGTTTTTCTTCCAATCTAGACCCCCCCCCCCCTCTCTTGGTGATTCTTTTCAAGTAACGTGAGATTTTGCTGGACCCCCCCCCCCCCTTTTGAACGCACGTAATTAATGTATGCCCCCTTTACCGGGACAAACGCCTTACTAATTCGATCAGTTGCGACCGTTATTTTTTTTTTTTTTCTGTATATTGTTCTCTTTCATATTTTCGTTTTGATTTTTATCTTCTTCAAAAAAATTATTTTCCTCAGGGCCACCTGTGTGGGTGGAGTTAATGTAAAAAACAAATAGATTATTTGTTCCAGAAATGATTTCGATATTTGTAAATGTGTGATAAAATTAAGTTTAACTCGTGCACACAAACACGCCCATGTAACTCTTGTAAAGATGCATTTATCCAGTGGGCAAATATAATATGATTGACAGCCAGACACAGCAGTCTGGCACCCAGTCAATTTTGCTTTTATACAATCCATCGATATATCCCCGGATATATATGGCCGCCGATTCCTGATGTAAACTTATTTCTTTCAACCCCGGTTTCACAATTTTCATATTCGAAATTGTTGTCGCATGGTTTTCACTATTCTCTATGTTTCCTTTTGCAGGTGCCTAAACTTTTGGTTAAGATTGTCTATATTCTTGTGAGAAAACTACATTGTGTTTTTTGCTTAGAAAGTAAGCAGCGAATTTAATTAAAATTATTATTACTAGCATTTGATAAAAGTGGAATCTGCTGGAAACAATGGATGACTATTACTCGTTTCACTTACCGAACAATTCAAAATGATGACTGGTTTCATTTCCTATTTGGATCTAGATCAGTGGTTCCCAACCCTTCTCTGACCCGGGACCACTTGTACGTTTATTTTTTCGGAGGCGGCCACCCGACCGAGTTTCACCCACAATTCTCTAGCCACCACCCCCCCCCCTCACCCACCCACCCAATATTTGTGTTTTGTCAAATTTAATGGAAGAGGGTGGTCAGTGGTACTGACCACAAGCAGTGGCTTAGGCTAGCATGGGTGGCACCCGGGACAGATAGCACAACGGGAGGGGTGTAATGGGATGGGGTAGGACGGGTTCTAGCAGAATATTTATCACAACGGAGTGGGACAGGGTGGGATAGATTCTAGCAGAATATTTACCACAACGGAGGGGGTAGAACGGGGTAGGATGGGGTGGGGCGAAACGGAATACCATAATGGCCACTGACCACAAGGTACAATAATGATAAATTGAATATTGTCCCGATTTTTTTTTATTCAGACTTCTCGACCAGGGACCGGCGAACCATCGCGGACCATCTTCTAGCCTGTTGCGGACCACTAGTGGTCCCCGGACCACTGGTTGGGAAACCCTGATCTAGATCCTCAAAGATAATCCGCGGAACAATTATTTCCTCATATTTTATTTGCACGCTCTTAGTTGCTGCATGCTGAAGAGAATTACATTATTATCTTTATTTATTTTAGAGTTCCTGCTTGCATCAATGGATTCTAGTAGGTATTTTACGGAAACCGAAGTAAATCCGGTCTTATTGGGGTGAGATAAGCATTATGAAGATATCGACATTTCGAAATTATCGATTCTTTTAATATTTGATTATACTGTTTAAGGTAATGCACTATTACGAAATGCAAAATCGTGTGATTTTTGTTTGAAAATTAGATCGCTTAGAAATATTTTAGATGCTTTAATTAAATACAGCTAATAGAACACTTACTTATTTTTGAAATAATCCAGTATTTTTGAAGTGAAAACTTCTTTACCACCGTCGTAATTTGAAACTCGATAAAACGAAAAAGTGATACTAAAAAGAGACAAAAACATACTTCCATAGGATTTAGCTGGCGAAAGAATGAGGTAGAATAATCGTTCTCCTCTTTGTGCGGTGCTCGTAGCCTCCCCACTACGTCTAGTTGTGTTTTCTGAAGGTTTAACTTCTACCCTGTGTGAACTGCATTTTTTTTATAAGCCTAGAAAAAATAACGTATCAGGCCTATAAAAACTGATTTGAAGTTCAAAATCATCTTCTTACGAACCCTTTTTCGGTTATGGTTGTTCTTGTAATGTAGAAAATTAAACTCTTTAGAAATTTTAACATTTTTGCCTGAGCTTCGCTCAAAATAAAATAGGGCACGCTTTTTGGCAATCTATTTTTAGTGAATAAATCAAAACAGGCGGCTGGTGTAAAACGGGAATATAAACCTTATCGCCATCTACATGAGGAGAGTTATTGTTAGCGGCCTGATCCCGAATTTTACACAACGTTGTGCATCACCGTTAATTTTTTTGCCGATTTTTTCACTTAAGGTTGAATCTTTAATTTGAAAGATTGATTTGAATAATCATCAATTTATTTACGCCCCACAGTATATTCACCATTGCTATAATAACATGGCGTACTCCGAGATTGTGTGGAATTTGCCAATTAAGTTAACATTTTTTTCACAGTCTTAATTAAAAGCTGTTCGTATATTCTCATTTAGACCTGTGCCACATGTAATTATAAAATATGTACCTTGGCGTATTTCGGCATATCGTTCGCCGTACATTCCCAATGGGAATATTGGCGAGCGATATGCTGAAATAGGCCAAGCTACATATTTTGTAGCTGCTTGTGGCACAGGTCTTTTTCCAAGTTTTTATATCTTAAGCCGCGCTCAGACGGAAGAAAAAACAACCCGAATTATTTTTGTAGCCAATGACAGCCATCTTTTTAGATGAAGTTTGTGCTAAGTGGACCATTTTTTGTCACGAGATTGCGCTATCCCTCCTCCCCAGTTTTCTCATTTTTCTGTTCCTCCGGCCCCGGTCCATGATGAAAAAAATGACGTGTTTTTAACTAGGTATTGTCCCTTTATTATTATTATTATTATCATAAATTTTTTGAAACACTTGCCAATTTGACTTGAAAAATGCAGTGCGATTTTTTTTCTCTCCTGTCTGAATACGTACTGTTTAACGCCTCGTATTTAAGATCAATAGTTTTCTACACGTCCACCGGAGATTTAAACACTTTTTTGAGAAGTTATTTATTATCTTACTACGCCAGATCCATGAAAACTCATGGGATACTCTGATTTCTTGACTAATCAGTTCCAATTTTGAAAACATTATATTACAGATGAGTGCTTTATCGATTGTCTGAATCCTTCAAACAATCATTTTCAATTTTAGTTACTTGAACCCGGAGTTATGCAGGACGCACAGCGAATCGAAATTTGTTTGTTTTATTTTACACTTTTAAACTCGCATAACACAGCTCCATATGTCATGATGGAAATTAATGATTTAGAAATACAACACAAAAAAAGCTGTGCAACTTTTATGACACCAGAACTCACCGTTAAAGAATTTATGATTTAAAAGTGATTTTGTGTTTCGAGTTTTTAGACGTTAGATATTAACCTCTAAATGTCGAATTTCACATTTGTGGCAATGTTTAATTCGAAAAAAAGTTTGATGCACGAAAATGATTTGCCGCTACGTTTATTTAGATGTTTGGCTAAATGCAGGAAAATATAGAAACAGCTGTTCAAGCGGTGGCTTGGTATTAGCAAAGGTGTAACACACCCGACACGTTAAATAATACAACACCGGTATGACGTTACTCGGGTACCTGGTTCAAAGCCAGGTGGGATCAGCGACCTGCCACCTTCCACCCGAGCAACCTGTCCCTTCATTTACCCTTCTCCGATGACAAATCACTCCGCTGTCTCCTCCATCGTGACTGCGACAAATTCTGAAAATTTTCTCACAATGACTCGTTAATCTTCTCCGTCCGTACGACTATAAATATCGCGTCGATTTAGCATGGAAAATGTGCTCATTTTGTTAGAAAACCTTGAAAGAATAATGTACTATGTGTTACTTCCCTTTGTCAGGATAGAATATTATCAAGTTTGTTGTACATAAATACGGCCATATCCTCATTATTTAAACCTTGCAAATGTCTTCGTTTTTTGAAATTAAACCAGTTAAGTAAGTTAATATTACACTGTTGTATTTGTTGTTAATTTTATTTTATACTTTTTACACGCATTTTGACAAGCTAAGTTATGCATTATTGCAAATATTATTGAAGATGTATTGTCAAAAATACAAAGTGGACTTTAAATATCTAAATGATTAAATATAAGTAAACTGAAATTAATTGTAACTGTAAATTCGTGGTTTTTGGTAAAAAAAAACTAAACGATTCTACTACCCTAAATGTAGACAATCAAAATGTTGATGAAGTATAAGGGATTAAATACTTATAATCGATAACAAATTAAAACTTTACACTAACTTTGAAATACCTATGAACCAAAAAAAGCAAAAATTTTAACTTCTTAAGTAGGATGAAGGGAAAATTAGATATTAAAACAAGGAAATTAGCCTACAACACCACTTTAGCATCACACCTGAATTACTGCACAAGTGTAATTTTTCAGAGTAATAAAACACAAGTTTAAAGGGTGTTAAGGGACGTACTTGACATACTTTAACCAGTGATTCCTGACTTTATCTGGAGTAAGAAATGTAAATGCAATTTTGGTATCCGGTGATATGTTTAATGTTTTATTTTTTTTCAAACTATAAACATAAAAAAATAACTAGGTATTGGACAGTTTGGAAGGATGAGGAATCGGGCGGCTACTCAGCTAAGTGAGCAGCGACATGAAATGAGATGAAGAAATTTTTTTGTTTGATTTTGAAGAAAAAATTCGAGAGCAATTTAACACGCGGTAGAAGCGAAACTTTACCAAAACATTCTCAACCAATATTTGAAAAGTGAGGTCATAATCAAAGCGACCAATGAGCCTAGACCTATCGTAATTTCCGTTTCATATCTCAACCAATAGGAGCCTTTAAAAGTGACATCATAATCAAAGCGACCAATGAGCGTAGTTGATGCGTCGCAGGTACAGTAATCGTCTTTTCCGTTCCATCCGAAATCCGAATCATAGCGGGGCTATAGAAGTTTCACTTCAAAAAAGTCACCGGAGACCAAAATTTATATACATTTTTACTTCATATAATGTCAGGAACCACTAATTAAAGTAAGTCAAGAACGTACCCTAACACCCTATATATAATGGTGACCGGACAACTCAGAATGAAACCAACTCAGAAGCACTTCAGAAAGGTCATTAAGAGTGATAATAAAATAAAAAAAAAATGGTTATATAGATTTAGTTAGGTTAGGGTTACCGGCTATTTTAAAATTATTTTTTCATAGCTTTTAATGACCTTTTTGAGGTGTTTCTGAGTTGGTTTCATTCTGAGTTGCCATGGAACCATATATAATTAACTATTACTTTTCCTATGATCCGAAACGGTCGTTAGGTGTATCTGGCTATAACCTGACAAAGTATTTTGCGACTGTGTAACAGAGCTTAAACCTTTCCGTACCGTCCTCCGGGCATAGCGTGACAGGTGTCTTACTCCTGCCACGTTCTGCTACCCGGAGCCCGGCGCCTCCCGACAAGGCATTCACCCGAATAATGGATATCTCAACCAGGACTCAACTTATAAGTTATGAATTATGAAACTCAGAATGAATATATAAGTGAGATTGACGTCACTGTTGTAGGTGGGCCCCGAAGGAATTTGTATGGAGGCACGTGTTGTTTGGCGTCAGTATAGGTCGACGAGGAATCCCGCAATGTCCTTGACCATAGCCATAACCATTGGCATCGTGTCAACACGTGTTTTACTTAATTTTATTTCGATTTAGTTTTCTTCAATGAATGCATCTCTTGAAAATTTATCCAGACTCGTTGTTGACAGAAAGTTGTTGAAAACATTTACATGGTTTAAATAATGTTTATGGCCTTATTGAAATGAAAACTTCTTTAGCACCGTTGTGATTTGAATCTCGATGAAACGACAAAGAGACAAATACATACATCTGTGGGATTTAGCCTGCCAGAGAATGAGATAGAATAATCGGTCTCCTCTTTGTACGGTGCTTCGTAGCCTCCCCACTGTCTACTTTATTTTTCTGAAGGTTTCACTTCTACCGCGTGTGAACTGCACACTTGTGTTTTTTTCAATAAAGGTGATAATATTATGTCCTAACAATGGGAAAAGTAAGACAGAGTAGATTATGCTTTCAACGTTATCTAACAACTTGATGACAATGCATTGTTTCAACTTTTGGTGACACTCGCGTGCGCATACGCGCACGCACATGAATTTATCTGAACTTGACTATTAGCTGGCACAAGAGAAGGCCCGAAAATTGAAAATAAGATGTATTATAGTAAAAACCTTTTTTTATTACGGGTTGATTTTTTATTATTATCACCAAGCATAATATTGGAAATGGCTGTTGTTATGTTGAGCGGTTAGTTGCTGAGTTGGCATCGCGTTCGGGCTCCACCCAGGCGTTGTGTGTTCATTTCCCCGGCTGACTAAGGGTCTTCGTTCATGGAGAAACTGAAAAAAACGACGTAATCGCGATCAACCTCCTGAACGGTATTTTTCTGATTTGTCATGACAAAACTTGACAGGTCGTGAGCCACCACCATGGCAATCTGTCAACAAGGCAACTGAAACGCGACTACCGTGGCGACCAGCACCACTGGTCCTAAGGCCCTTATTCCTCCGCCACGACACAATCAACATTTCCGCTTATTGTGGTGATAGGAGATTTTCAAATATTGTCAGGTTATTTGTAACCCGAAAATGTTTGTCTTTCTTTAAAAAATACATACAATATACATACGTTGTTTGTATTATAACAATACGGTAGGTCGAGAAACAATGCTGGTTTTATTCTATTTGTTTATTAATTCATCCATAAATAATGCATTAATCTTCTCTGCGACAGAAGGGACAATCTTCCCGACCGCAAGGAATGTTTGCCCGGATAAATTTCGACAAAAATAGTATTATAATTCATTCTAATTTAAATCCAAAATGGATAAAGTCAACAAAGTGGTCTGTGGAAACGCCGGCTGATTGCCGAGCTCTCATTACAGTGAAGCTTTTAGTCGCTCTCTCGCAAAGGGTGGCGGAAAAAGGCCTTTGTGTTTGACCTCTTTTTCAAACTTGAATACGTTTTTCTTTTCAGTGGGCAGGGTTCACACATTAGTTTTTAGTGAGGGCACGTTATAAATTATCCACACATAAGTACGTTCTTCACTGACCCCAAAAGTTCCCTAAATGTATTTATGTTGGGAGGTGAATAACTCTAAAGTTCCAAGTGAGGGCAAATTAAATATGAATTATGGCAGGGATTAGGTGTTGTCCTTCAATAACCCCGGAAATTGCCCTCTTTCAGTTTCTGTGTGGGCGACATTCTCTCGGTGGTTGTGACCACTGGTGTCTTTTTGACTGCCTGAGTCTGATCATGTATGGTACAGCATTGTATGTGTATTGGGTAGACTGGATCTAGTTACAGTCCCGGGGACAGGGACAGGGTGGTTGGTTGCAGTAATTAGGCCGCCGAGGTTCCTGGCCGCTACACGCCCATTGGGCATCCCCGCCGCTTCAGGCGGCTAAAAATACCATTCTTGCACGGGCTTATGTTAACCCTTCAGGCTGATTTGTTTGCTTTTGGGCGCAACTCAAACAGGTCTCACAGAAATCGCGGTGTCTCCCTTACTACCATGGAGAGAAATATGATCTATACTAAAAGTTTACCATAAAATAATTAAAATGTACACCTTTATGAAGCCAAAGTTTCCGACCGCAAACAAAAAATAACGTTGAGATTTTTTTTATTAATTAATTAAGTGATGATAAAGTTTATGATACGTTTGTCTCATAAAGCATGTGTTATTATATTTTTCATTATCAGTAATTTTCGTTAGAAAAATGTGAGGTGAGCTATTTTTAACAGTTTCTTTTTGTTTCCATTCAAATCTTTAATGTTTAAAAAAGTATTATGTTTATTTCGACTTACAAAATTTTACGGCGTATTTCATAACCTTTTTAAACAGTTTTTAGTTTTTGGATACATTCATAAATATTCCATATATTTGGATGTTATTGTACAGCGGAAATATTTTGACCTTCTGACAAAACATGTCTGAGCTCTGAGGGTTTAAATGTTCCGAGGCGCTTGCCGAAACGGCCTTTTGCCTGCCGTAACAAAGCCCAATAAGTTAATCGAAATGCCAACGAGGTCATTTTTTTATCAAATGATCGCAGACCAAAGAGAGGATGAGAACCTTGAGAAAATTCTTAGCTACCGTATCTACTAAACGAAAAGCAAATTAGCTAAAAGTTGCAAACTGAAATACTATTTTACTTTATTCTGCGGATATTACGAGAATAATAGACAAGGCAGAGCACAGCGCACTCTGTATGCCTACAGCCCGGTCTCCTGCGACCTCAGACACAGACATTTGCTTACATAATTACTATAAATATTGGCAATCGGCGCGTGGCCATACACGTTTTTTGTATGCGTTTACAAACAAAAACGTATAAAGCCACGCCCCCATTGCAATTTTTTTTTTTACATGAGCTCCACACAGGAGACCCTGAGGAAAATAATTTCCCTCAGGGCCTATGTCATCTTTGGAGATGCTGTGTGGAGGGTTTTTATGGAGGAAGGAGAGGAGAGTTCTGGGAAGGAAAAGGGTTTAAGGGGAGGGTAGGAATCTGGGGTTCAGTGTGTCCTGGTCACCCGCCTCCAATACCTAGACAAACCCCACCCCATGAACCCGGGCACCCCTGCTAAATCACCAAACGTAGCAAAACCACTTGGGGTGACCTATGGCAGAGGTGTTGGTTATCCAATAAAGGTTCCCGGGGCGGCGGTACCCAATCCCGCCTCCCAAATTTATTAAATGTTTATAGTGATGTGTAAGTAAATGTGCAAGCATTTCTGTGTCTGGGGTCGCAGGAGATCGGGCTTACAATATACCTACCTACATTGGAGTGCGATGATATAGAGTTTTTTGGCCATTACCGAACGCCTCAGCGACATTGAAATATCATTTCTGCTCTATGAAAAGACTTGGCACCTTGTCATAACTTATGAACTTTCATTTGTCTACGCCTCCTTACCCCACATCCACCCCCCCCCCCTCGCTAGTGATTATTAATGACCCCACAAAACTGGTGAATCGCGGCGCATCTCCGCTTAAAAAATACCTGCACGGTATAAAAAAGTTAAGTTTTTCTAATGCTGCCATAATGACATAAATTAATGAAAAAATGTGTAATGTATAAATAGTAAAATACTGTGGAACCAGGATGCATATTCGTAAATACCCGACGCGTTATCCATTCTGGATATTTCGGCAGCGCTCGGGCGCTTGATAAATGCCCTAAGTAACTTCGTAAATACCAGACGTTTCGGACGCTAACGCGTCCGTTATTTACGAGACTGTGCTTATGCGAGTTAGAAAGTTTACTTAAGAAGAATATTGAATTGTTAGATGAGGTTAGTTTAGGTTACTTATTTTGTTAAATTTGTCAAAATATCATGCACATTGTCAACTAATGGTTTATATTCGTAGTTTTCTGTAGGTCACTTAAATCAGAATTTTTTAAGTTAATTTTTTCGTGAAATTTATGCACGACCAACAATACTGATTAAGGTGATGCAACATGTCGTGTAAAATTCGGGAACAGGCCGCTAACTATAATACTCCTTATGTACTCGTAGATATGGCGATAAAGTTTAAATTCCCGTTTAAAACCAGTTGTTTTGATTTATTCACGAAAAAAAAAACATCTCTGAAAAGCTCAGGCACAAATATTCAAATGTTTTATGATCATTTTCTAAAGAATTTAATTTTCCACATTATACAATAAAACCATAGCCGAAAAGGGGTTCGTAAGTAGGAGATTTTGAACGTTGAAGCAGTTTTTATAGACTTGACACTTTATTTTTTCTGGACTTATAAAACACTAATAAAAAAATACTCGATTATTTCAAAAATAAGTTTGTTTTCTACTCGGCAGTATTTAATTAAAGCATCTAAAATATTTCTAAGCGATCTAATTTTCAAAGTAAAATCAAAAGATTTTGCATTGGTTAGTAGTGCTGCCTTGAGAGAGGTAAATTGTTGACGTATCGTCACGAGATGTCGGTTATTTACCGAGCGCTTCCGAAATAGCTGAATCGATAACGATGAGGTATTTACGAACATGCAAAAGGGATTTGAACTCGAAACTCTACCGATTGCGCGATCCATTCCATCTTGTTATTATTCATCTATTTATTGAAAATCTATTGTCTTTGTAAGCGAATAGTCAGGGTAATGTATAATACTAGCAATTAAAAATCCGCTCCGCAGGTTTTTGCTGCTAAGCCCTGCGGGCGACTTTTAGTTCAGCTTCGCCCATAAGTGTTGCTGACTATTTTATAACTCCGATAGGAACTGGTTCCAAAAATAGCCGGTTCCTCGGATCCAGTGACAGCTTCTCACCGGGATAAAGTAACCGCGACAGGCAATGACGTCATATATAATATATAGATACGTGGTAGAAATCACAATGTGGTATTATTATTCACCACTGCCAGTTACAATAATAATCATACCATCCATCTCTCCAAACTGGTTCCAAAAATAGCCAGTTCCTCGGATCCACTGGGATCCAGTGACAGCAAGTCACCGGGATAAAGTAACCGCGACAGGCAATGGCGTCATATATACACGTGGTAGAAATCACAACGTGGTATTATTATTCACCACTGCCAGTTACAATAATAATAATCATACCATCCATCTCTCCAAACTGGTTCCAAAAATAGCCAGTTCCTCGGATCCACTGGGATCCAGTGACAGCAAGTCACCGGGACCAAGTAACCGCGACAGACAATGACGTCATTTAAAATATATAGAAGCGTGGTATTATCATTCACAACTGTCAGTTACACTAATAAACGTCCGGAGAATTTCACGAAATTACAAATCTAATAGTACTTACACCTGCCAGGCGATGGTCCTCACGCTACCTGTTAACGCACCATCTTTTGGCATTACTTTAATTCGGTTCTATTCTATTAGATTTGTATGCAAACTCCACGTACGTAAACGGTTTAGCGTAAGGCACGGCGTCAGAGTTGTGTTAGCCAGATTCTTAAATTTCAACCGTACAGTCGCTAGGCGTTTAATAGTGTTTGATATCTTTTTTTTGTTTATTTATAATTTTTTTGTTTGTCCACAGATTGTTCCCTACGAATGCTGGGCGATTATTGATGCTCAGATAGACTGAATGCCGTGTTCGGCGGGAGAGATAGATCTTTGGGTAAGCTTACTTTATACATAGTACCTACTCTACTAGTGTAGTATTTCTGTCATTCTGTTGCATGGTAACCATTAACCTTTAACCATTAACCATCACAATCTCCACTTTGAGGGAGGGTCTACTAATATCTACAGGAAATCCAAAAACTGAAAAAATTGACTAATATCTATGAGAACCAAAGTGCGTACGAATATCTACAGCTCAAACTGCTGACTAATATCTATGAGAACCAAAGTGTTGACGAATATCTACTGCACTGGCAGAGGTTGGATTTGCAAATATGTATAGCATATTGGAATAACGTAATATTGCGTATATAGTATGCAGTTTAAAAAACTTAATTTATGTATGTTGTATGTATGTAAAAATCCCTAATATCGGACTATTGGACACATTTAGCTGAATATTAAGGATTTGGGTTTTTGTTTTAACAGCTTTCTTTATTTCGAGTGCTTCTAAATTATTTAGTCTATTACCATGACCATTTCTATGTCAGTTAGTTTAGGTTAGGTTAGGTTGTGATGGCGTGTGTTTCGAAATAATTAAATATCTTTGTATTATTACCTCCATGTTTGTTCAATAAATTATTGTCCTCGTAAACAGCAAAATACGTAATATTATGCAAAAACTTCATGTACGTACTTTAAACGTTTAAGCCTTTACGTAATTAGTAATTACGTAATTGAAGTAATTTATGCTTTTCCCTACAACCTCTTGCTCAGCTGTCCTCTGTAGATATTAGTCCAACCTACGCTCTGTAGATATTAGTTCAACCTATGCTCTGTAGATATTAGTCGACACTGGGACCGTCATAGATATTCGTCCGACCTTAGCTCTGTAGATATTAGTCAACACTCTGAAGTTCGTAGATATTAGTCCAACATATGAGCTGTAGATATTCGTCCGACATACAGGCTGTAGATATTAGTATCTGGAGTCACTTTGAGGTTATGCTGGCGACTTTACCGAAGATTCTCTGCTCGTCAGCGTTTGATCATATTTTAAGTTAGGTCGTTTTATAGCCATCCGACATTCATTCACATTCACATAGATATCGATGAATTGAATGATTTTATAAAATTATGCTGATTTGTTTATCCTATTTAATCGAAGCTTATGAAAAAGAATCCGGTGTTTTTTATCACAACTCTCAAAATGCGCGTGTTCCTGTCAAAAAACTGTTCAATGGTATTAAAAAATTGTTAGCGAATGATGTAATTTAATATTAAATGATTCACACAATGGTCGCTGGAATTTTCCCACGTTACGTGTTTTGAATAATAAGTATTATTTTCCTCAACTACATATTATATTATAATGAAAAATAAATAACTTCGTTTACACCACTATATAATGAACTGTTATTGATTGTTAATTATATAGTGGTGTAAACAAAGTTATTTATTTTTCATTATATTAATAATGATGCCACAAAGTATTTTTGTTCAGTTTGAAGACATATTGTATTCTTCAAAGGAAGAATTTTCCAAACTTTACAAATGAGCATTTTTATTTCGTAGGCCGACCATCGGGCATGTGTCATGACTTTTAAATAGCTACAATACAAAAGCATAAAATATACAGATAGACATAGATATAACACAGGCAAATTACTCTTAGTCATATTTATACATAAGATTACAAACAATATCAATATAAAAAGTTTTGATCCATTAGCCATTTTTTACGGTGGTGCAATTTGATTCGATTTTTATGTTCACTGGCATCTTATTAAATATGGTAGGGACAAGATAAGTGAATGAAAAGAAGCTGGGTAAATTTAAAAAAAAATTATTAATATATATTCTTGATAAACAAAATAATGATGTTGAATAGCGCTGTATTGAAATATTTACTTTATTTTAATTTGTATAATTGTTTCTAGTTAAATGAGTGAAAATGTAATTTTCTTTTAACTGGAATAAAAAAAAAAAAAAAAAAAAAAAAAAAAAAAGAATGTCCGTTGTCCGTATTTATTTATAATTTTTGGAACGGATAAACCCTCATTTTTACTAAATCTAGTGCCATGTGCATAGTCAACTTTTTCTTTATATATTGAATCCGACAAAAGGTTTTGGCATACAATTTTAAACCATAATATCCAATGTGAATTATTAAACATTAAACACAATGTGAATTTTCATACATACAGAAAATATAAGTTGGCATTTTTTTGTTCATAATGGAAATATAATCGTAACATATACCTAAATCTAGTTAATAGTAAAATGTTTTTTTAAGTTTTTGTTTAAAAAATTCATAATTCCTTTCGGATTGTATTTCTTTAGGAAGCTCGTTAAAGCATTTTATGGCTGAGTATGTGTTATGATGTTGGGCTGTTGTTGTATTAAGTTTAGGGATTATTCTTTGTCCTAAGGTTCTCGACCTGGTGCTAAATGACTTTGTTGTTAGTTTATCCTTGTGGATTTGAAGTAATGCATTTTTTTGATAAATTTTGTTTAGTGGTAATACTTTGAATTCGTCGAATATTTTTTGGGTTGAATAGTCTAATTGTTTCTTTAGAATAATTTTGATGAGCCTTCTATGTACTATTTCGAGTGGGGTTAAGTTGGGTTTTTTGCCCAAGTTGCCTCTAAAATCACGAAACATTAAAATCTATAAAAATCTAATGGCCTATATTTTATAATTTAAAGCAAAACTAAATAAATTAGCTCACATCCGTACTAGATAATTGATATACCTTTTGATTACAAAAATAATTTTTCAGTTTGGTTGGGTAATTTGATCTCAAATCCAAATTTAAGATTTGTAGGAAACTGGCCGAAATGGGCCGCGCATACGTTCCTCTTCAGCACTGCCATTCGAATTATGAATTGTGTACTACATATGACTAGCATTTATTTTACCAGTGTTCTCTTTGAAAGCTCATAACTTCTAGATAACATATTATTTGAAATATCGAAAAACTTATTTTATTTTCGCTAAAATGTAACTCTTTAAATATTAAACATTTTCTTAAAAATATAAAATTGGGAGAAGACCTCATTTATCTCCAATCTTCCATCCTCATCGCAGGTGTTGTAAGTCATAAAACAGGAATACTCCTAACTGGGGTGGTACAATGCTGCAATGACCGGAACATATTCAGTGGCGTTCATAGTTTACGCTGGCTTCATGAGAACGGGTTGTTTCTTCGATTCTTTTTGTGTAAATCGTACGAATGTGGGGCGAGCTACCGCAATCTGTTTTTCCTACTTCCATTGAATCCCGGCAACTTCAAAAGCTGCGTTAATAAAACCGTTCTTACCGCCCTGTCTTAACCCGTCCCCTCACATCGCTGCCTGTCAGAGTTCCCCTATCTTTACACTGTACAGACAGGGATGCTCTTGTGAGGTGTCACATAAAAACAAACTGTATCGCATAATTGTTAAAAATCCCACACCTTAAAACACTCCGGCTTCCATCCTTCGCATTACGATACCTACGTTCATTGACAAGAATCCGCGAAGTCGCACGTCGCACTGAAAGCGAAGACGAAAGATTTACGTTCGCTGTGTTGGACAGTCAGCATAATGCACCCCTCTCGGAGCACTTGACCCGCGAGAGGCTGTAACTTGATCCGCTCGCCACTCCGCGGTGCACGGTGAACAGTGCACACTGCACATTTGCACACTACACAGTGCTTGCTCTTCGGATATCGGGTTGCGTCTCTTGCCATGATTGCAAACATGAACCTCTTCCTGTCCACTGGTCGCAGCTAACTGAATTGATGACATGCTCTGCTTTTTGCTTTATGGTGAGCTTGTCTCTCGAAAATTCTTTATCTGGGTTGGAGATGTAGCTGTCAGTCGGTATTTGCTGGTCTAACGATATTTTCACACAGGTTCAAGGTTCAAAAGTAACCTTTGTTGCCTCCATCCAAAGTACTTTATTGTACCCATGCACATGAAAATATTTGAAGACTTATCAAAGTGATTATCTTTTTTTTCATTCCTTGAATCAAATTAAGTCTGGCTTTATTGCTAAGCTTTTAAGGTCAGAGCATCTATTTTAACACTTAAAATAATAATAGAGGGCAATAAATAATGTAATAATAGTTATAAACAATTTTATTTTATATCACATTCTGTTATAATTGAGTTATTTAGGAATATTCTCACAAATATACACATCTACCCAAGTATGCAAGACAATTATATTACGTCTTGCAGATTTTGAAAATAACTTTGCATAATTAAATGAAGAAAAAAATCAAAGTGAAGGTTTCGAAACATGTTGATAATTTTGATTAAATAGTTGTGTTTTACAAAGTGATTTGTTATCATTTAATTAAAAAGACACCACAAATTGAATTTGCGAAGATTGAAGAGCCTTTGTATAAATTTATTTGTCTATGAAATAGCATTTTTAGATATTTATATTTATAAATAAGTTTTAACGCAAAATAAGTAAATTTGAGAAATATTTACTTTCAAATTTAGTAATTTTATTTTTCTTTCATGATAAAGGTCACTTCACAAATTTAATAACGTTTTTTAATGTTCAGTCTTTATTCAATTTTACTGAAAACATTTACAGAATCTTTAGAGTTTGTACTCTAATACTAAAGGTATCTCATAAAATGGCTGCTTTTATAGCTATTTCAGTTTGTAAAAAAACTGCTCTCATTTTATCGTAGGTACCCACTTATGTAATACTTCTTACATAATAGGCCTCCAATGTGGATGATACATTAAAACTTATGGTATAAAATAAGTCATAAAAAAGTAGCTAAAATCGTTAAACGACCACTGAATATAAACCAAGGAACTTCGTAACTATATTTATTTACTCAATGTTTGTCTTGAATCACAAGCGAGTGCGGAGTTTGCTATTGAGTTCATAGTTGAAGGGTCGAGCTCGTAATATTTATTAAAAGCGTGTTGGTTAAATTTACGTAGCCCATGTAAGAGCCTACAAGAGAGAATTAATAACACCACACGAAGAGAAATATTTAAACAAAAGATACACTTTCCAGCAGCGCGTGTCAAAAGGTCAAGTGGCCGTAAATGCCACTGGAGAAATTAGAAAACAAAACTTACCACATGCTTTGCGAAGAAAACGAGTAAAATTATTTTTAATGGAGAGAGATTCAGCGACTTGACAGTTTGACAATTGAGCCTTTGCCCGGAAAAAGGTTGTGTCCAACAATATTCTTGTTCTGAGAAAAATGAAAAAAAAGAAAAGCAATTATTTTTCATAACATTTAATATGTAAAATTTAATAAACATACAAATCTTAATAGTTTTAAATGAAAAGTCGTAAGGAAGGAAAAATTAGAATTTACTACAAGAAATTATTTATGCTGAATTAGTGGAAAAATATTGTAAATAAAATTTTCACACACGACTTTATTCCACAAAATGTTTTTTACCCTCTCTTCTAACATAAATTTAAACATGGTGATGTATTTCAGCTTAAAAAGCAAATAACGATAAATATGAAATATACAACTGAGATATCGATTTACAACATTATTCCACGTGCCTATTTTAATGGCTAAAAAACAAGCTTAATAATATGTTTTCTGAATAAATACTACTTTCCTGCATCCTTCAGCTTCTTGACTTTGAAGTCTTTCCAGTTAAAGCCATAAGATGTTCGTATGCTCCCTTTATTCCGATTAAATAACCATGCTCCGTGATTTCGATAAACAACATAATACAACGAACTTTCACAAACCAACCTTTAAAATGCTGCCAGGCCTAATTTTTTTTCATTACATGATGCAACATTATTCCATCAATAACTCAACGTTGATAGTTTTGTCGGATACAACATTATTACGGGCAAGGGCTCAGTTATTGCTTTCAGTTACAGAAGCTGTGCGAATAAGTAATACATAATGACACTTTAACAACCAGCTAAAGACCAAATACATGGCTGTAGAATGCACCCAACAAATCCCAACTCTCTCATGTGGAAACCAAAATTTCGAAACGGTACCAAGATTCACATACCTAGGCTCCCTGATAACAAACGACAATAATACCACAGAGGAGATCCAGAAGCGCATAGTGAACGCAAATCGCTGTTATTTCCGCCTACAAAACCAATTAAAGTCCAGACTGCTGTCCAGAAACACGAAGATATTAGTGTACAAAACACTTATCAGACCAATACTTACGTACGCAGCTGAGACTTGGCTACTAACTAAGAGGAATGAGCGAGCACTTTACGTTTTTGAAAGAAAAATTTTGAGGCGCATCTTCGGACCGGTTCTAGAAAATGGATTTTGGCGCAGACGTTATAACAATGAGCTCTATACTTCGTTTAAGGAGCTAAACGTCGCAAAATTTATAAAATTGGGAAGACTTCGGTGGCTGGGTCATGTGGAGAGAATGACCGAGCATCAAGCACCAAAGTCCCTGCTGAACTCAAGACCAATAGGGCGAAGGAGCCTGGGAAGGCCAAGACTAAGATGGAGCGACAACGTCCTCAAAGACATATCTATCTTGGAACTTCCAAACTGGAGAGAGCTGGCACAAAACCGAGATGAGTGGTGGAAGACTCTTGAGGAGGCCAAGACCCACCAGGGGTTGTAGAGCCAATAGTGATGATGATGATGAATGACACTCTAAGCATTGTAAATGTGTCATCAAATCAAAGTACAACATTGCTTCATAGACATTTTTTTTTCTAATAATAGCGTTATCAAGGGGCATCTAGGAAAGCCTTTTATATGTCTACTTTAAGATAAGCCTTAGATACGCCGTAGGTACGCAATACACAAATTTGCTCTCAATTACACCATGTGTGAATAATGTTAATTCCAATAATTTGAATAGCCTTGCTCTGACTGTTGTGTTATCCGTGTGCATACACACGTGTGTCTAAATGAATTTCGAGAACATAATATTGAGTAATGCATTATTTATGGTGATACTAACGAATAAACAATAAAGTGTTAGACACGTTAACCAATACTACGAAGATCAGCCTTTGGCCAAACTGTTGACACAAACAAAATTACTGTGTCTAACTCACTACTGTTTAAAGACTTTCTGACTTTTTATAAATTGGCATACAGAGCCTTTCTCTTTTTAACATCAGTTTATATTAATTGGTTGTAGAAAAAAATAATAATTTGGAACTGTCCAAAGACAGATCCAATGAAAACTATTTATGTTCATACTAAGCGTCAACAAATTTTATTTTTGGAAAATTTGATTTGTTTCTTGGTTCTTGGGGAGGACATCTAGTGTACTACATCGTTCGACGTACGGGTCATTACGATTTGTTAGCCAATTATTTTGACAAGCGACTCGGCGTAAGATAATGGCACGACTCTAAGCGGTTCTTACTCGACGCGAGCACTTAGTTACCTCATAGCGGTGGGTATATAATATTGTTATGTTGGCACTATTACCGCATTTGAATTATTTATATCTCCCCACTGAACGCATCCGGGCCGTAAGTGAACGGAACCAATCAGTGACGCGCCGATCAGCTGAGACGTCTTTCTTAGCATCAAAAGGAATAAATTATTTATTAGTGCACGTGCCAATTTTCAGTACTCTTCATTCTCTTGGGTGCATGAATCCATAATATCAGCTGAGAATTGTTTCTCAGAATCAAAACGTACATGTATTAAGCATTGCTTAGTCCTAGTGAGGTTAATAAATTAGTCTGTCAATTTTAATTTTTTGAAGTAAAACTTCTTTACGCACGCTTAACTTGGGGAGTAAGCTGGTGAATGCGTGACGAGAGCGTTACGAAAAGTGTGATCGGGCGAGGCGAACGGTCGGGCCTTTACGCACGCTTTACTTGGGAGAAAGCTAGTGCTAGAGGCGAACGGAAGTTAGAGGGAGATATAAGTTAGTGAAGTGTTTGTTACTTCAGTCGTGTGGTCTAATCTAAAGCACACTCGTTTTTTTCAATTAACTCCACATAGTAGTAATATAATATCCTTCAAAGCCTTTGTCATCGTGTGGAGAAGAGGGAGTGTATTTTTTTCTTGAAGAGACCCATGTTGTAGGAAGGAGGAAACAAAGAGGCCGGTAAATCGTTCCACAGCCGAGCTGTTGAACTCAAGAACGATTCTTAGACTGAAAAATTTCAACCGTATATGTTGGAGGCGCGTTTGGCTTGTTTTCCGACCCCGCAACGTTACCGAAGGGATCAATGACGCTCGTTCCTCGGAGCATCTTCCATTATAATACCGGTAGAACAATCCTAATTGACGCCTGTGCTCTAAATATTTCAATCCGTTTATAAATATTTGGGATATGGGAATCATAGATTCAGGGGTTTTTCTGGTGTTTTGAGGCTCCAAACCAGGGTCAGCAGTTGTGTACTATCTGCAGTATTTGCGGGCTCTGATACACCAATTACACCAAGAATATCAATGGAAGGCAGGCCATCTTGCTGAACTCTTCCTCTGTGGGGCCTTTAAGGAACCAAGGAGGAGAGATGAAGTTCTCTTGCCTCCTGGGGCCCTCAGGGAACCAAGGTGGAGTGGACTCTTCCCTTGTGGGGCCTTTAGGGAACCAAGGGGAGGTGGACTTTCCGTCGTGGAGCCTTCGGGGAACTAAGGAGTGGAGAGGAGAGATGAAGCCCCCATCCGTCGTGGGGCCTTCAGGGAACAAAGGAGGAGTGAAGAGGGGAAATGAGACCTGGGAAGATACATTGTCGAACCAGAAGATATAGCTTCCTTTCCAATGACAATCCTGGTGAACTTTATAAAAGGGGCTGGGTTACTGTCAAAGGAATGAGGTAAAATGGGAGATAGTACAATGGGTCTATGGCCTAAGTGCTCACTAGAACTATATATATATATGTAAACCGTCTCCGATTATTTAAAAAAAAAGGAATGCATGTTACTTCCTTTGAAGGAGACTAGATATTCATTCCGATCCCCTTTAGACGTAATGTTCACGTTATAGGGTCTTTGAAACATTAAATTAAATTAAATTCGACGAGGTTATTCTTAACCCAAGAGGATACCGGCTACCGTCCACTCTGTTTCAAAGCCCCCTGAGCCGTTTGTGTTTCCTTTGGGGGCTTGTCAAACAAAAAGCTATCATGGACTGCACTGTGATCCGCATATTTTATTAATTATTTCGATTAAATGTGAAGAAACAGTAAATAAATCAATTGATTCACATATTAATTTAAATAAGAAATTCTCGTATACGAATCTAATCTACGTATATGATCAGACGAGACATCTTCCTTAACATTTATTTATTGTGATATTATCGGTACACGTGCCATTAATTTAAAATAGAAATGCTCATCTCTTTTTACCTTACCCCGTTCTATAAGGTCAGCTGAGAATATCTTCCTCAGCATCAAAAGTTCTATTATTGGTGTACGTGCCATTAATTTAAAGAATAAATGCTCTTCTCTATCAAGCAGCAAGCTGGTACTCGAAGCTATAATAAGTGCTGTTGTTAAATATTTCAAAGATGCTTCAAACATCGATTCGCGCAAGGCCGCTCGCTTCCAAGAGTTTGTTCTAAGTTCTGGTACAGAAATACATAGAATGAACGATGTAAGCTGAATTATTGACGTTACCGAGTCAGTTTTCAGTTTGCTGAATTTCAGAAATATTTACATTTTGATTTAGATTTTAGATCTTGCAGCCTAGAACACCTTTTATTAATATTTATATTTTTAAATACTATTATTTATTGTTATTATATTCATGTGGGAGAAAAATACTAAATGAATCGAGTAATTTTATTCCGATCGGTGAAGAAATAAATCGATTATATTAGAAGAATCATTTCATCCATAAACTTTGTCACATCACGAGGCAGCAAAACTGCCCCAAAGTGATTAGTCTGATTAGAGGTACCTATTTTTAATTCGTAAACAAACTATAATATCATTTTATTTATAGATCAGTCTAAATTAGCGGTTTTCAAACTTTTTGAGCCTGCGTACCCCTTGCCCCTTGCTACAAATTTGTTGTACCCCGTACCCTCTATAATATCTTGTGTGCACGTGTAATGAAAGACATGTTTAATAACATTTCATTTAAATCTTGAAATCTGTTTATTGATATATCTCAAGTTTTTCTTCCATGTCTATTCTTATTAGTTGCAATATTACTATTTACTTACTCAAACGAGCACGAATTCACTCACCAAACACAAGAGCCTTGTCTCTTTATTGTGAGGACAGGCTTTTATTATATTCATATTACAAATCTGTTGAACATGTAAAAAAATTATAATTATTGTAAAAATACAAATATTAAATAAAAAAAATAATAAAATAAAAAAAATATGGTTTTTAGTACTCTCGTTATTATATGAACTTAATAGTCAACTCACAAATACAATTAATTGCAATTTTGTTCAGTGTTTTGTTCTGCGTCTTTTTATTTCAACGAAAAAAAATTATGTTTTCTAACCACAACTCCAAACTAACAAAGGGCATTGAGAGGGTGAATTTTTTTAACCTCGAAAGAGCCTCGAAAACGTTCAGTTTTAAAACCTACATTCATGCCACGATAATGCGTACCCCCAATTTTTGCTTCGCGTACCCCAAGGTGTACACGTACCACAAGTTAAAAACCGCTGGTCTAAAGCTTTTCTTTTCAATAATTTTTGATGTGGTGTTTTTGTCACTCTAAATGTAATATTTTTTAAATGAAAAAAAAACGCATTTTTCCATCCTGTAAAATTCTCATAATTATACTTGCTGTATTATAAATTAGCTAGTCAAATAGTCGAATAATGAATCAAATGAATTAATTCAAACGTTTTGAATCGGTCTGATTTGTTTATCTATTATGAATGCTGCCAATAATGACTAATGTAGAATTAACAATTGACATAATATTATATTACCATAATTATGTCATTGCATTTTTTCTTTTCGTATCATCGTTTCGTCCCCGGTGATGACTTTTGATCCCTTGTTGATAGCGCCGGTTACGAATCTGTCTTCTGCCGCATCATTATCTCTGACATACATTTACCGACCAACACTACCGTAACCCTTTCGCTCGCGGCGTGTTGATGCATCGCTATGAGTGTAGTGTTACGCTCATAGTGAAGGCTTTTCATTCATATCCCAACCGGAGAATGAAGCAGAAGAAAATGTGTCAGATTCATGGTACGTACATTCGTTCACCGTTGAACTTTATGAGCTCAACTCATGTCTTTTTTTTTCTACAGCTTTATTTATTGTTTTTTTTTTTACATTGTTTACTTAGTTCTTATAACAAATTTAATATTGACACATTTTAACGAATTCAGTATAATTGATTGATTTTGTAACAAATTTAATATTGATACATTTTAAGGAATTCAATGTAATTTACTGAGCATAACGAAGCCCTGTTTTAACTCGCGCGCTTTGCATTTCGTCTATCTGTAAATTTGTGTGTAGCCGTGTTATTTAATACCCTTTTACTCCGCAAGAGTTCGCATGATCGTTAAGAGCTGTAAATTAGGAATAATCTGTTGATTACACGATGTTCTGCTGTTTACCGAACTACTAGTTTCATACAGATCTCTAACTTCTAAATTAATAGATTTCATTGTTTTAACCACGTCTAAATAAACAATAAACGTGGTTAAAACAAAGAAATCTATTAATTTTGAATTAAAATGGTGCCACAAAATAAATTTGCTGTGTTTGAAGAAAATCTCTAACTTCATTTACGTTAAATATTTTTGCGGGTAATGTATACAGTGAAAGGTTTTAATATTATCATAAAAAAAGCCTTACATCCGTACCATTATATCGAGAAATGGCCAGTTTTTCTAGTTAAGTTGATGTTATCAATGGCTTGACATGACAACATGATATGTCATTGTGTTAAGTGCATATTTAAGTAAATACATTTACGTGTGTTGTAAAGCCTTTCCCAGTATTATTTAATTTGTAAATAGATGTTTCGTGGGTTATTTGCGTGACTAATTCCGTCCAAAATGCATAAAAAGCCGATGTTCACATTAATTTTATTGCTTAAAATCTTTATAATTAATCTTATAATTTAAACAGTGTTATTCTTCTTGATTTTTTCAAATTGCATCTAGCACTATGTTTATCTTCTTTAAGATTATGTAGTTTTATGAATGATGTTTTCTATTTTTTTATTTTTTATTAATAAAATTCCTTTATTATTTATTTACAGTTTTTTTACATTTTTAAATTAAGTCCCGTTAAACTGATTGATATCAGTTTGTCAACGGGTTCTTTTGACAATTACTTTTTTTTAAATTGAGACAGGTCTTCGACCAAGTCGAAGAGACAGGTACATAAAATATACAGGTACATGAAAAAAAAATTGTTAATAAAATTTATAAGAAATACAGAACAGAGAAAATGAAAGAAATAAAAGAAAAGACAAGAGAAAATAATAATGGAAAAAAACATTAAAAAGAAAAGCGGAAAATAACAGAAATTAGTACAAAAAAGTTCTTTCACTTAACCATTTTTTTAGCGTACATTTCCTTCTGAAACTCGATTCACAGCTTTTTATTGCCTTGGGTAACATGTTGTAAATTATTGGAACAAGGTATTCTAGAGTTCTTTGACCGTATTTATTTAGGTATCTGGGAATTATAAGTCCATCATTTGCAGTTAGTCTTGTATTATGAACATGAACCACTAGTTTATTATATTCAGATTGAGATGTATGCTGACTCGCAATTTTAAGCCACAATATAGCACGAACAAATAATACATTTACAGAGTTGTATAATAATGATTTTGGTATATCATGTCTTTGTTCGTATTCAGTTTTTTTTTAATAATAATTTTACCAAAGAATATTGTACGTTTTGCACTGAAAGAAGATTTGTTTTTGTTGAATGTCCCCATGTGGTTATTCCATATCTTATTAGGGATTCCGCCAATGACAGATATACTAATCTAAGAGTATTTAGTGGAACAAAAAACTTCAGTCTATAAAGTTTGCTCACTATAGCTCTAAGCCGTGTGCAAACTTTTTGTATATGTATATCCCATTTAAAATTACAATCAATTGTTAAGCCTAGATATACGTATTTAGAGACTAGTTCAATATTTTTACATGAGCATGGTTGTTTCACAGAATTATGGATGCAATTAAAATCATGAGAAACAATTTTAGGAGTTATGGTGATGTTGGCATGAGGGGATCTGATGTGCATAAGCTTTGTTTTTTTATCATTGTTTATTAAACCTACATCATGTGACCATTTTTGAAGAGTGACAAAGTCTATTTGCAGTAAAGTACTTGCATTGTTATATTATATTATATTGTTGAAATGTCACCTGGTCAGAAAAAAATCCTGGATCCGCCCTTAGCTGTGTGGAGGGTCTTTTTGAGGAGAGGAAGGAATGAAAATTGGTCTTGAAGAGACCCATGTTGTAGGAAGGAGGAAACACAGATGCCGACAAATCATTCCACAGCCGAGCCGTTGAATACAAGAACGAGTCGAAGAAACGACCCGTTCTCATGTGACAAATGTCAACCGTGTACAAATGTTGGGCACGCGTTTGGCGTGTTTCCCGACTATGCACCGGTGCCGAAGGGATCAATGACGCTAGTTCCTCGGAGCATCTTCCATTGTAATACCGGTAGAACAAGGATAGCATTCCCACCCGACGCCTGTGCTCTAAAGATTGCAATCCGTCTGTTAAGATGGGAGAATCTATTAAACGGACCGCCCGTTTCTGCACAGATTCCAGGGTATTTTACAAGTATTTTGGAGCTCCAGACCAGAGGTGGCTGCCAAATTCAACCGTAGGGCGCACTTGTGATTTGTGACTGTTGATAGCAAAACCGATTTTGATAGGAAATAAATAAGATATCGATATACGATGGCAACACTGACGGATGGATTTACGTACAAATGGCTTCTTAAAAATTAAAAATACTAATAAATTGACTAATTTGAATTGAAATACTCAATTCTTAATACAATACTTTTTTATACTAAACGGGAGTTTATTAGTTAATGAGGTCTTAAGTCATATTTCAACCACTTTCGTTTCTCCAAAATCGAACTGAATAAATTGATTGCATCTTAAATGAATTATTTAAAGTCCATGGATCACGTGTACGATTTCTTTCAAATCAAAGAGCTTCGTTAGTTTCACCTCCATTCATTAATGAGCCAGTTATTTTGCATTACGAATGACATTATCACAATGTTTTTGTATATTGACAGCTTATCTGACTCTGAGGCCGCGCTAAAATTTGCCAATAGTCGGTCGGAATAATTCTTATCAATTGGTGACCGTGTTCGTAAATGTTGATAACTGACCATAGATGACGTCTGTGCTAGACCTCCTGGAACGCTCCCTACCTTTTCTATCTGTTTTTTTTTTGTCATATTTTTACCCACATCCATGAATCGGTATTAAAACCGCCTTGTTGACCGCTATACTGGATTACTGCATTACTCAGTCCTCCACTAATCCTCTATAATTCCTGCATTCTACTATCATTAAAGCTGGGAACATACTAGGCCCACGCCACGCCACGCGACGTAGGTAGACGTCATCATTTCCATATCTGGACTACTTACCATCCATACATTTTCTATGGAAACGGGTGCTTTAGAATCACACTAGCCCCACGCAACGCAAACCGACGCCCCCTACGCGACGCGGATCTGCCGCAGCCAGATCGGCGTGGGCCATGTGGAAGGTGGAGGGGGTATAGTCACGCCTACTACGAGATGATTTTACATCTTTCTGGTGTTATCTAAGCATCTAACGTTATGTTTCGCAATATCTGTGGTCGTTTTTTGACAGATATTATTCAAAAATGGATGACGAACAGTTCATTGAAACTGGACGGCACGAAGTTATTTATAAAATCAAATTACAGGATTATAGAGATTCTGCATACGCAGTGCAGCTTGGGAGGAAATTTCAGCCATTCGTGGCATGACTTTCAATATTATACCCCTATAATGAATGACAATCAAACATGACATAGACACACTGCCAGTCTTTCTCTGATCCGAATGGACTTTCGTGTTTTCTTTTTTTTATGTCATATTCAATTATGTTGTGAAGCTCTTCAAATACCACTTTACTCATACGGAAGTACATGAAGAATCGTCCGTCATCAGATTCTAGTTAATTAGATTAGTTAACTAGATTCTACTAAAGTATGGAACTCTCCAAACATTTGTCTTTGTTTGTTAATGTTGTGGACCCAAATAATTCTCACTTTTTTCTTTTTACGAGAATATTGATTTAATAATAATAATCGTAGCAAATCATCTTCAAATTCACTTTTAAGACATGGCAAAGCTGTCATCTGCTGAGAAGAGAATCACATAAACATAACCTAAAAAATAAATGTCAAATGTGTCAAATCAAACGCGCCTGCGCACAACCAGAGACCCCTTGTCACGTGGTCACAGCGACGCGTACGTACGTCGGCCAGTGTGAACGGGACAGGAACGTTGCGTCGCGTTGCGTCTGCTCAGTATGATCCTTGCTTAATGGTATTGGCTACATTCAACCTTCTATCACTGCCGTAGGAATGTGATTCCCCCGCGCTCCGGTGGAATGCTAGAACTGTTAATTTTCATACTCGCTATTACTTGGCAACATGACAACTACTATTATGAAGAACTAATATAATGCTGGCGCAGACTCGTGAAAAATAGTTCCAATGTTGAAAAGAAGATTTATTATTTTTTTTATGTGCATACCTCACAAGAGTCCCAGCTACTCCCGTCTGAAGCCAGTGAGACTATGGCATACCCCAGGGTATTTTGTAAGGAGGAAGGTAGTAGGGAGGGAAAGGAGATTTTTTAATATTTTTTTCATGATCTCCACACAGGAGGCCCTGAGGAAAATAATTTCCCTCGGGGCCTATGAATCTTTGGGGATGCTGTGTGGAGGGTTTATTTGAGGAAACAAAGGAGAGGAGAGTTCTGGGAAGGAAAGGGTTTAAGGGGTGGGTAGGAATCTGGGATTCAGTGTGTCCTGGTCATCCGCCTCCAATACCTAGACAAATCTTACCCCTGCTAAATCACCAAACGTTGCGAACCACTTGGGGTGACCTATGTATGGCACAGGTGTTGGTTATCCAATAAAGGTTCCCGGGGCGGCGGTACCCAATCCCGCCTCCCAAATCGTGGGGAATTGATTGGGAAAATGAAGGTGGGGAAGTACCAGGCTATTCAGATCTGGCCACCAAACACGGCTAACGCCATTTCAAGCAACGTTTCAATTCTGAATGGTGGCGTTGCACCAGAGCGATACTGGGAGTATCTTCCACTCTGGAAACTGCCGCAAACATACTATAAATTATTTTTAATTGATTAATTGTGAAGTAACACAAATTAATCAAATATTCGGATTCGATCCCGTGACCTACGGATTGTGAGTAAAGAGCCCACGACCACGGAGGCCGTCATATGTAATTTCTTTTAATAAAAATATTATATAGTAGGTAGGTACTTTCTTTGCCGCTTCTCTGAATTCTTCACACAATCAGTTTCAATTTTGAAAATGTCACTTAAATCCAAAGCAAATTTGAGTTCATTGAACATTGAGTGTCACAAGAAATTAATTCATTAATTTAATATTGCCCACGTCTAGTATTAACCCTTGTACAACACTGCGGTATGTTGTCTTTGAAACGGTCGTTGGCCTACGGATGATGATGATCGTTGAAGTGAAACCGCTGATGACTTACATTGAAGTGGCCGGCCATGCTACTGAAGTTATTCTTCCACAGAGTGGCCACCGACATGGAAAACCCAGAAGAAACAAAATATTATTTAATTAACCCGTGAATCATCATGGTTGTTTAGAAATTTTAAATTACGACATATTGTCTTTTTTCTTGTCACTTAAATGAGTATTTAAAGGCTCCTTAACTCATGGTCGAAATTACTGAAATTAGTTGGCCTAGAAATTCCAGACGGGTAGGTATCCACCTACCTAATGCAGTCAAATCTCATAGTGTTAGAGGGAACCAACCGTTTGAGAATTTTAACAATCTGCTTTCTAGTTTAGTTCAATTTGGAAGGCAGGTATGGATACCGCCGCCCCGGGAACCATTTATTGGATAACCAACATACATGCCATAGGTCACCCCAAGTGGTTTGGTGATTTAACAGGGCCGCCCGGGTTCATGGGGTGAGGTTTGTCTTGGCGGCGAATGCGTTTCCCCATGGAGAGACTGGTTGCGGGAGATTTAACCTAGACCTCTCCGAGCGGACTCTCGATCCATCGGCTTGCACCGCAGTGGGAGGAATGGATTCATACGTCTGTCACTCCTGGACACTTTGATCCCCAGATCCCTGCCTACCCCTCATACTTTTTTCCTTCCTTGAACTTCATCTCCTTCCTTTACCTCAAAAGACCCTCCACGCAGCATCCCCAAATATGACGTAGGCCCTGAGGGTTTTTCCCTCGTGGCCTCCTGTGTGCAGCTAACGTAAAAAAAGTTAGATAATATTTTCAAATTTGTTCTTTTTATTCGTCGACGATCTCTTTGACGGCCGGCGTAGTGCAGCGGTAAGGCTCTTGACTCGCATTTCGAAGGTCGCGGGATCGAATCCCGGCGTGGCAAATAAATGTTATTAGATTAATTTGTGTATTTCACAATTTATTCATTTAAAATAATATATAGTATATTTGCGCCACGTTCCAGAGTGGAAGATACTATCAGTATCGCCCTGGTGTAAGACCACCATTCAGAATTGAAACGTTGCCTGAAATGGCTTTTAGCCGTGTTTGGTGGCCAGATCTGAATAGCCAGGTACTTCCCCACCTTCCTCTTCCCTATCTCCTTCCCTCCCCACTGCCTTCAGCCTCACAACATACCCCAATTGGGGATGCCTTAGTCTCAGTTGGGAACAATGTCGGATGTGCTAAAAATTGAAAATCGTCTTGTTGGATTATTTAATGGCTTATTTTGTTGATTTAAAAGCCTGTATTTTCGGAATTTTGATTGAAATTAAATTAAATGCAAAATATCAAAACGACACTATACTTCTTAATCTCCAAAACAGTAAAAATGCAGAAATGAAACTTTAATCAGCTCTACTGCAAAACTGCATTATTGCATATCCGATATTGTTCTCGGGACCGTCGATTTAATCTCACTGTTTTTTCTACCCGTAAACCCTTGAATGGAATCAATCATAAATTATAATATAATCAATCGAAAAGGTTAAAACTGTTCTGTGGACGGTTTTGATAGTTTGTACCTACACCTACCTACAAGCGAACTAGTTAATCCAACTTCAATGCAGTTGGCATTAAAACGTATAATTAATAGGTCAAACCAGCCTAATGGACATTTATGGCACGCAATCAAGTAATACACGACGCGGTTCGTTTTATTGGACTAGCCATGAAAATATTTGCTTTTATTTTTATCTGTTTCATTCTGACCATTCTGACCACGAACTTGTACTTACAAAAACGTTCATTCAACATTACATCACCACTCTTTTTTTTTACTTAATGTTATTCAGTGTTCCGTTACCGCCTTCTTTCTTTTCTATTAGTTTTTTTTTAAATTTTATTTTCCATTGAAATTGTGCACACAATTCAAAAGATTATTTTTTGCTTCGCCAAATTGAACAAGTGGTAACCTTCTGAGACTCTAGAACAGACTAGGTTCTTCGTATTTTATTGACCACTTCATTTTACATATTTGTATTTGCACCATACACAATAGCAAAAAGGGAGATATAGTATGGAAACGTGCGGATGGTCGCCGAGCTGCAATCAAGCAGTACGGACTATCAAAAGCAGAGCGGATCCAATAAAAAGCTATTACTTTGGTGTGTAGGTAGAAACGAAAGCGAGGCGCCGCTATGCGTAGATGCGTTTAACAGTATAGTGGTTACACTTATTCTGCACAGTTACATAATAATAATGGTTTATGGTCTAACTCTTTTGTTTCCATTTTACAATTTGACGAGAGTTAAATGTTTCGGCGATGAGACTCTTTGATTTTGGAATTGGCACTCATTCATTCGAGTGACATAATATGACGTTTACGTTTTTCACTTACGATATCTTGAATTTTCAAACAAACGAAAAAATCAGAGTGCCAAGTTAATCAAATTGCACACTTGTTTACTTATAAACGTAAAGGATCTAATACAAGTGATCAATGATGTGGATTTATTGATTGCCAGTTATAGTTGCATCCTCATTCTGTGGTTTACTTCAGTTTCTAGCTTATGACATGCCCTGTTTAATTTGGGAGTAAAAAAGCTCGCGTCAAATTTGTAAACGTTGAGGTCTAAATTAGTCTTAAGAGGAATATAAACGCTAGAAATATTTCGAATCTCATGCCTGCAAAATTTTAAAATCGAGCGTCTTTTTGCACGAGGCTAGTAAGCGAAAAGGTGGTTTTTATTTATTTTGTGTATAATTTTATAAGAACGAAAAAAAGTTAGTACATGGAAAACCTCAAAAATAGTCTTAGCCATAAAGGGGTATTTAAAAAAAATTGTTTCTTGTAATACTTCATAGTTAAGTCATGAAAAAACTTTTTTTTTTGTGGTTTACGTGTATATTTTTTGTTACGTAAATAGTAATTTTATTGTAATTCCAATACATAGAAAAGCTAGTAAAAGCTTCAATTTATCCGTAGCATATTTTTTGATGTACATACTGTAAGCCGATTCGTCGTAAAGATTAATCAAAATAGTATCTAAATAAGATTTCACGTGTATATTCATCTCAAGAACTACTGATTTATTCAAATGGAATAATGACTACCGTTTTGTATAATGTTTATTTATTTATATTATACGCCCATAAGGGATTTTACGAAGATGTGATATAATAACAACAGTATTTAAGGAGGAAAATTTGTTAAATAAATTATAAAATAAAACTTGTGCGAAAGCTAACATTAGTATTTATTTATGAGGTAAGTTATTATAGCCTTCTTGTAACTAAATTCCGTGCTGTTGCTCACTACTGTTCCTGAGAAAGTTTTGCCAACTACTTGTACAATCTAGGCACATACTGGTATCTAAACGATTCTTCAGTCCTGAGGTTATTATTGCAATTTAAAAAAAATTGTAATTCGTCTGAGTAAATTTGGTCTGTCTATAATACTCAGTCTGTTGACTTCAAATGTACACATTATTTTGTATGGTAATCAGAAAATATACAATAAAATACTGCCCCGTCACGATTTCAGAGTCTTTCGATTAGTCATTCAAAGTCCCAATTATCTCGAACTCCACGTTGTTTCTTCCCAACGTACTCTCCATTCATCTGTTCCACTACGATCTCCCGTCCCACGTGACATTCCACGTGCGTACAATAATTACTCTCTCCAGCCGCAACCTGTGACTAATGACACGGCCCCGGCCTCTCCAGGGTCCACTAATGCGTGAGTGTGCACGAAACAGGCCTGCCCAGCATTATACACCTACATACAGGGTGAAACCGGTGATTCCTGGGCATATTAGAAGTAACAAATCGACCTCGTGGAATAATGTTTCATCTGACACGCCAATGTTATGCGATAACATCTGACACGCCAATGTTATGCGATAATGAGCTCTAAAGTAGCTTTCTCTAGAGCCCGTTTTCGCATGACATTTATAAATGTGTCAGATGGAACCTTGTTATTCCATAAAGAAATAAAAACTTTCTCATGTCACTGGTTTAGATATACCAGACCACTAACCCCCGCACCAACCCTTACTTTCCAATGCTGCGGAAACGGGTTGTATATCAATTTATAGTTCAAAATAAAATTTCAATTCGTTTTTAAAGGATAAACAAAGAAAACAATAATCTTGACCGGTCAGTGGTTGAGTGGGCATCGCGTTTGGGTCCCATCCAGGCGTTCCGTGTTCGATTCCTCGGCTGGCTAAGTCCTCCATCACGACTTAAGCAACATTTTCGGCTTGCTGTGGTAGTAGGAGATTTTCAAATATTGTTGGGTTATTCGTAACCCAGGAATGTTTGTCTTTCTTTAAAAAAAAAGAATACCATAGTTTAAAACATGTTTTAAACCCTACACAACTGACAAACAACCATCAAATGTATCGTAAATAGTTTTTATCAGCAGTGCAAAAACCAAAATTTGCCCATTGTAATGACTCATTAGTCACTGCTAATGAGTAATGAGCAAATGTTATATAAAAGATGATTTTATGATATTTTGTGGCAAAAAAGCTTGCAATCCAAATTATGCTTCGTTGATGTTAAATATATCAGTAATCATAATAAGCATCAGCCAAAGTTATTATATTTATCGACGAGATCTATTTATCAAGATAGCTCTCTCCAAGTTAGCCCTGCAGGCCGGTGAAGTCAAAAGATCTCCCTCGACCAATCCCTCCCTATACGGCCTGCCGTGCAGGTAAGCCAAATGCAGCCGCCGCCAATACCCAGACAAACCTCACCTCTGCTAAGTCACCAAATGCAGCGGTACCCTTACCCTCCTCCCAAATTGCAGATCTTGCAAGTGTGAAAGAAATAATTTTTTGTTCTTTTTAATACATCCTGTATGTATCCAGACTGCCCACAACCCACAGGACGCCGGACGTAGCGGTGAACGAAATAACTGCAATCTCCTTCGTACTTTGGAATGTTCGGTGGGAATTATACTAATGGACACGGAAGATAATCAACACACGCTTGCTTGGCTTGCCCAGAAATAGTGCATTACGACGCTCTGAGAATGGAGCAGTGACGTAACTTCATATAGGACGTGCCTAATTGTCCTGCCACTGATAGCTCCGTTGTTTCCTCTCCCCTTTTCTCTTAAATGTTGCATGTATACCTCCGTTTTGGTCCTGCCACTGAGAGTTCCATTGTTTAGTTCTCTCTTTCTCATAATATCCACTGGAGCGATCACCAGAAATAAATAAATTTGCCTCGAATGCTCGACATTTCCCAGAAGGTCATTTTATTTTTAATTTTGGCCAACATTAAAAAAAATCATAGTTTCGAATTTTAAGGCTCTGCAACCGGGTTAGAAAAGAAGAAGATGGAGAGATACGAAATTACGAATGTTAGAGGAGAGCGCTAACATTTACAGCGACAAAGTCGATGCGAAAATTGCGAAAATGTTTAATAAAACACGACTCGTTTAAAATAGAGCAAAAATCTCGCGGGCATTATCTTAAACAGCATTTAAAGAAACATTTTGATTTTTTTCATACATATAACTTGTAAAATAACTGAAACAAACGTGTTTATAATAATTTTTGGAGCATACTTTGCGATTTTTTTCTATCGAGGGTATTTTATATAATTTGCGTTTCGGCGCGGGTAAAGTCTAGATATTATATTCAAGAATAACATATACTTTTTTAAGTGCTTTAAAACTTACCGTATTTAAGGGAAATATGTAATAAATCAGTAGTAATCTGGGTTGCGGGACCTTAACATGAAGATGTAAAAACTTATTATAGTGCTATATGGCAAATGAATAATAATAATAATAATATATCTTTATTCAATGAAATTGGCCACATTACAACTAAAAAAGTACATGTTTAACGTAGATTACAAATAGATTTTTTATTTTTTTATATTTTTATTTATTTAATATAATATAATGGTATCAATTACATGTTTATATACAAGAAATAAAGTTTTTCTATTAAAATACATTAAATAATAATACGTATTACACCCTAAGAGCAGAGCTCGAGTTAAAAAGGCGGATAAACGCAGGTATATTATGATTATATGTATGATTACAAAATGAGATTATGAGTACAAAAAAATTAACAAGTAGAAAGTAATGTAAGATATAAGTAGCTATAAGTCTTAGATATAAGTCACTAGTTGTAATTGCAAATCTTAGTTATAAACCAGTAATATTAATTATTATATATATTAATTTGTACAGCGCCCTTGAGGTGATTTTCCACGAAAACGGCGCTATATAAGCACCAGATTTAAATGTCCGGGTTAAATTTTTCCCACAGGAAAAACTAAAAACTTTCACACACTTCCCCAAATGATCATCTAGTCAAACCACGCTATGCAATTGCACTATATAAGCATTATAAATACAAAACAATACAAGAACAACATGTCAAACCAGAGACCAAATGGGAAAATAATTCATCGACTCCAGATATTTTCATATCAGAGGGTTCGGCTCTGTGGAATTCCTAATTTGACCTATAATTCCTAATTTGACCTATAATCCTACTGATCCCTCAATATAAATAATTAGCCAATTATTTTTATTATTTTTATAATATACGTTGTCTAGTTTGTATACTGAACCTCAGTGATAGCTGATAGCATTCAAACCGGGCAATTTTAACGTTTTTCGGAGGGTCCTAACTTCTATTATATAAGAAGTAACTTAACAAAAAAGTCGAACTTAACGACACGCTTAATGGTCTAATTATATAAAAAAAATTGCAGTAGTGTTAAAATCCAGAGAGGAAATTTGGGAATACGTTTGTGTGGACAAACCGGCTCCCTCTTATCTTCCATACAAAATCGTGAAGAATGATAACGCATTTCACGTGTCTTGTCCTACCCGACCTTCGCATGGAGTTTTTCAAAAGCTTTGCTACGAAATAATTAAAACCCGCTTAGAAGAAACTAAAAATCAACAGCTTCTTAATCCACCTTTCTGAGCCTCTTGCAACTTCTTTGATTAACTAACGTAACACGAAAGATGTAATATAAGAAGCAAATTAAAAGTTTCGAAGCTCGGATGGTCTGGTCTTAAAATGTATTGAACTGGAGAGAGAAATGACCTCTCCACTTTAATTACTATAAAACTTATCCAACTAGTCTCACCTATCTCCTCCCAACTCCTCCTGAATCTGGACAAGGATGCCGGGAGGTGGAGGTAATCAACCGATGAAACAGGTGTATTAATACCCCAGAGCTTCGTATCTAAACGCATAGACTATAATTTCTTCCTCATAGCAAAATAATCTGCGAAAGAGGTAATTAATTCAGATTTTAATTATTCCACAATTCCGCATACCGCTATCCCCCGTTTTGAAATCTACGTGGCATGTGGTCGAGCAGGTTAAGTTCAACAGATTCCCATAAATAGAACCAATTAATGTCACTTAGAAATTTGTCAAATACATACGTATCTTATATACTTTAATGTGTTTTTTATTTATTTTTTCTACTACTTGATATTTACTTTAATCATCAATGTTTTTCCGTGTATACTATAAATTTTATGCAGAAAGCTGGTTCATGCGACCATGTAACGTGTAATTCTGTAATGAATTATGTGTAACTGTTTGTTTCCCTAATAAACTACAATAAAAACATTTACTTGGTTGGAAATGAATGTATGAATATACAATATTGTATATCATAGCTAGCGATGCAACGATATATCTGAAAACCGATAAATATCGATATATCGACCCCTAAGAATATCGATATTTATCGATATCGACGATATGCCGATATCGATATATCAATATCGAAAAACTCAATATATCGTATTGAAATATCGAAAAACCCGCCCAAATTAAAATACCCACAAAATCGGGTAAAATGCTATATTATTATACGAGTATCTTTCTGCTCCTGTAAATACCCTGAAAGAAAACATTCTTGAAACATGGCCAGAGATACAAGGTGTATATCCCAATATTTTTAAGCCTTGAGTGGGCAAGAAAAATTCTTTACCATGACATCGACAATTCTCATGTGATCGGTAATGGCTTGTCAAATTATCTCGTCCCTAACAAATTTGGACAAATTACATAAATACCGTTAATTCGTTGATCGATTCTAATAATGCTTTAAATTCTGTTCAAAAAATGAATTATTTATTAAGTAGCCTTTCGGGTGAAGCCTTAACACACGTTAAACATTTACAGTGGCAATGAGTCATCTACCAATTGTGGCAACAAGTGTTCCTTCTGAACATTTTTTTTCAAAGGCAGGAGCCACCATAACTCAAAGCAGAAACCGGCTTCAAGGAAGCAGACTCATTATTAATTACTTTTAAGTTCGATAGCTAGTACAAAATACTGGAATTAATTTTTTTTTAATAAATTTATGAAAGAAAAAACACATTTTATAAACCCATGCAAATTTTGTGATTATTAACATAGATAAGTATAAAAAATGATATACATACATAATCGATAAACGTTTGATATAACTAAAACTACATTGGATTATGAGCTTTTAAAAAAGTAGAAATATCCATATATCGGCCTAGTAGACCGATATATCAATATCGACTTAATTCGATATATATCGATATCGATATTTTTAAAAACCTTGCATCCCTAATCATAGCCTCCAATGATCTTACTTAAGATTAATTACGCAAACCAACTATCGGAAGTTTCCTTTACCTTATTTTTTTTCGTTATTTATTGGTTTCTGTGGTAATGCCCCTCCTTGCTGTCATCGATCATTTTTTGTTGGTAAAGTTTCGCTAGACGTGAATTAATATTCAACATGCCAAATACTGGAAACTATTGACGATTTAAAAAGGTTTTATCAATGTTTTTACTTTTATCACAACTAACGTAAGTAATTATTTATTTTTTACTTATCCGACAAGAATTAAGTATTGAGAAATAATGAACCACGTGGTAGTTATATTTGTTATAATACAAGTAAATATAAAAATGTGTATCATATTTTTCAGAAGGTTCGCCGATTATTAAAACAAAATTTATTTGCGATGGAAACAGACTATAACGTTTCTCGTTGTTTCGTTTTCTAGCTTGAATTTTGGCTGTGCCCTGAGAGTAATGCCTACAATACACGACATCTTTTTTCAGTCCGATTTCAAATAGAGACCAAAGTCAGCATTTATCGCTTTACGCGATCGCTATTTTCATCCCTATTTTCATATCTAAGATTTAAATTGTCATCACTGCAAACAACACATGAACCATGCTGCTTGCTGTGATGCCAACTGAAATCGTAGATATGAAAAATGTTGACTTTGGTCTCTAATTGGTATCGGGCTGAAAAAAGATGTCGTGCATTGTAGGCATTAGCGTTCGTCTGTTCTTGATTTCGCGACATCCGTTAATCAAGTCTCACCGAACAGTTTACTGGTAGTTAATTATCACGTTGAATGGCAGATATAATAAATTACGACGGTGGTATGCGGTAATGGCCTCATCGCACGGGGAAGACGCGAGATGTCTTGGTCCACGTTTCTCCGGAAGCTGTCGTGCTCTCTGCTTATCTTAGAACACTCTTACTTCCGCGTGCTCTGCCGAGCGGGAAACCTACCCATTCATAATACTCGACGGTGGTAATAAAACAAACAACCGTTACTCGAGTGTCCATTACTCATAAATCTCATAATCATAATGTAAGAAGCATACGTGAAAAATTGTATTTTTAAATTGGATTCTGAGCAATTACAACGTTTAAAACTGTAATATCATTGATACTCCTACGCAAGATTGGCCCATATGTACCTAAAAACTACTCGAATGTGGACTTGAGTGAGTGTAGTATATGTATACATTAAAGTTCTGACTCACATCGCTTGTAGTAATTCTGATAACGAGGTTTAAAATAATGCCACCGTGCGTTGAAAAACATTTCCACACAGTTGACATTAATTTGTCACATCAGAATTGATCGTTCTATGACTCGTTCTCGAGTCAAACATCTAGATAACCACGAGATATTGTTGACATTGTCATATCAATCTCCAACCCCAAATGGGGCAAGGCCGGGCACATGGCAGTCATGGCATGAGATGACGACCTGAAAAAGACTTATGTACGAGAGATTCCAAAAATCGGCGAAAGTAGAGAAATTTGCGGCATTTGAACAGCCGAACACCAGAATGCTCTTGAAACAAAAATAAAACTATTGGATAGTAATTTATTTATTATCTTATTGGCGGAAGTGTCGTCTAGTGATTGTCAGAAATTCACGATTTATATTATTATCAATTAAGTAGGTACTACCGAAAATCGGTAATTCTAACTTCTAACTAATATTAATACAAATGTGAAAGTGTGTGTTTCTCCTTCTTTCACGTCGCAAAGGAGCGACCGTGATTTTTTGCATGGCGATTGTTGGAGTGCCGGGAAGTGACATAGGCTACTTTTCATCCTGGAAAAGGGTTTCATTCCCGTGGAAAAATACTTAATAGTAATTTCGGTGACCGGTAAACCCAGAATGAAACCAACTCAGAAAAATATAAAAAATTGGTTAAATATGTTACGTTAGGTTAGGTTACGAGAGATGGAAGGGCTGACACAGATATCGAAAGAAGGGTAAATGCAGGCAACTCTATTAATGGAGGACTGAACGCCGTTGGCGCCAACAAAAAACTGTCCAAAGAAGCGAAGTTAGCCGTCCATAATGGAGTGCGGGTACCTGATGTATGGCAGTGAGGCATGGAACTGGCAGAGGAAGGATGAAAGTAGACTGAATGCTGTAGAAATGAGATCCCTGAGGCGTATGTGTGGTAAAACCATGTACGGTCGTGTGAGAAATGTGGAAATTCGCGAAGAATGCAAGGCTGATGTAAGCGTGATGAGTAAGATTAAGAAAGGGACGCTCAGATGGTTTGTGCATGTAGAGCGGATGAACGAGGAAAAAAGTGTAAGGAGAATATATGACGCAAATGTGAATGGAAGAAGAAGTCGGGGACGCCCGAGGAAGATATGGCACGACCAAGTGAATCAGATACTTGAGTCGGGCCATGTGAAGAGTCGGAATAATAGAAGAGCATGTATGAGACGATGTATGAATGTGAACGAGGCAAGGAGTGTGTGCCAAGATCGAGTTGTTTGGCGGTCCGTCCTCTCTGCCTACCCCTGCGGGGAAACGGCGTGATGGTTAGTTAGTTAGTTAGTTAAGTTAGGTTAGGTTAGGTTAGGTTAAAATTATTTACTAGGTACTTTAAAATTATTTTTTTCATTGCTTTTAACGACTTTTCAAAAAGGTGTTGAGTTGACTTCATTCTGAGTTGGTATTGAACCACTAATTTCTTCCTAATATCATGTGAGCGAAGCCCAGGGTAAAAGCTAGTAGGTTTTCAATGCTTTCTTTGATCATTCAATTGGTTTCGTTAGTCGCTCACCTCATTAAAATTATTTCCCGATTTTTCCTTATTATTTCCAAAGTAAAGTGGGTGTTTCCGGCCATCGCCATTCGCCCACGATTGGGCGCCTATTTTCGTCCTTCGGCCCTATTACCCATCCTTCTTTTTCTTCTCCTTAAGCAACTTTGTAGGGAAGTGTTTCCTTCAGGAATTGTTCGCGTGACAAGCGACACTTAACGATTACACGTCATTCGCAGTTTCCTTTGCTGGTAACGACTAATGCTTGGGTTCAATTTGAATAATAATTTTTGTTAAAAAAACACTCCAAATCTGCACCTACTTAAAAAAAACAACAACGTTCATTGCATTTTTAAAATTATAATTTTTATTTTTATTTTTTTTTACATGAGCTCCACACAGGAGGGCCCGAGGAAAATAATTTCCCCGAGGGCCTATGTCATCTTTGAGGATGCTGTGTGGAGAGTTTTTTCTGAGAAAAGAAGGAGAGGAGAGTTCGGGGAAGGAAAAGGGTTTAAGTGGTGTGTAGGAATCTGGGGTTCAGTGTGCCCTGGTCATTCACCTCCAAGACCTGGACAAACCTCATCCCATGAACCCTGGCACCCCTACTAAATCACCAAACGTATCAGTGTGCCCTGGTCATTCACCTCCAAGACCTGGACAAACCTCATCCCATGAACCCTGGCACCCCTACTAAATCACCAAACGTAGCGAACCACTTGGCGTGACTTATGGCAGAGGTGTTGGTTATCCAATAAAGGTTCCCGGGGCGGCGGTATCCATTCCCGCCTCCCAAATTGAGGTAGATTTGCGAGTAGGTAAACTCATAATATCTATTTCAAGTAGGTGAAAGATGAATGATTAGGTCATCCACAGACAGTCTGATAACGTTTTAGAATTTTGGCACGTTGAATAATATAATAGTAGCGTTCGTAGTGCTCTACTCATTTGATTTTTGATTCGACAAGTTGCGTATTCGTTTCCGCTAAGTGTTTGCCCGCGCTTTGCAATAGCTTTACTACCCCCTTCACAACACTGAGTTCTTATATCAGCCAGCGGCCGAAAATCCACATTTCGTCGAAAGATTTTCTTACGATCGTACAGGGCGGTTCCAATGAGAAAGATTAATTATTTTCCGTATCAGCTTTTTAAAATTATAACTCAATATCGATTTTATTTCATTCCAAATTTGCATTAATTTATACTTACATCCAAAAATGCTAAAAGGCGTGATGATAAAACTATTTAAATTATGTATTTTTTGTAATTATTTTTTGATCATAAGTATTTATTATTTTTCAATAATGTCTAAGCAAAATAAGAATGTAAAAAAATCTGAAATATGTTAGTTTGAAGGTGTGCAAATAAATATAGAAACGGACCAATTTTCGTCGAGAAACACATGTACGTATATATTTTTTAATGATTTTATTTAAACTAAAATTAAAATTCTGAAACATGCATTTCCCAAATAATGTATTGATTTATTTTACTGCATGATTATATGATTTGAAATGGGTGTTGTATAATACAAAATCTCTTTTGAAAATTTAACAAATCTGCCAACGACCTATGGTATAACCGTATTATACTAAAAATAAACTTTTTTCTCAAAATTTAAAACATGCATCTACTAGATGAAAGAACAATCTTTTGAAATCATTTTATAATTTTTTGTGGAAAAGAGGAAATACGTCTAAAATCTGATTTAAAATTGACATATTTCTGGTTTTCTCTCTGAACAATTGAGAAATTTAGATTTAACAATCTGGCTTCTTGTCTTAGGTTCTGGCAGGTAAATGAATATTTCAATGTTCAATCTTTGTGGTTTATGCTGGAAGTTGCTGGATGAAAATAGTGAGTCTAACATTTCCAGACAGCAAATGTAACGCTTGATGATTGCTTGATAGTTTTAGCTGCTCCAGAAAGCCTGCAGTTAAATCAGTACAACCATTTACATCAATGTACTCGTGGTAATCGTTGACCTTAACCCCTTTCTTTCTGCCTTCTGTTTGCATTTACCTTAATGACAAGGTCTGCTTTCTGTACCGCAGTGGAAGCTGACATAATGTTTACAATAACGGCTTATTATTGATATTCCGTACCGTGTGATGTAAACATGGCGCGGATTGATGCCGGAACTGCTGTGCCACGTGCTCGGACTAAAATAGCAATGACCGGTTCGCCAGTCTATCGGAATTTCGTGAAGGTAGATCGGGAAATTGAGAAGTCTCACTATTTGTGAATTCTGACGAATTTTTAATAACTTCATTTTGTTTTCTTATAAGTTCGGCTACCACACCAGGGGTATGCGACTGCTATTATTATATTAACTGCGTTTTTAGTTTCTGATTCGATGTGAGGTTTTGATACTTAGTTTTGCAGAGTCTGAATATATATTTGCAAATAATAACAAAATTGTTCAAATTGTTGATACTGCATCAAACTGTGTGACATTATATTATGATATAAATAATAATAATAATAAGCCTTTTTATTCTGGACTTCTGTTAGGTATGTATTAGACATGATCTTATTTGTTATGGTATATCCCGAAGCTCAGTTTGCCTCTTGGCATAGGCCTCCTCTAACATTTTCCATTGGGACCTGTCACGCGCTACTCTTCTCCATTGATGTCCAGCAGTGAGTTTTAGGTCATCTTCCCATCTTATGTGTTGACGTCCTCTACTTTTCTTGCCATCCAGATACCAGCCAGTGACATTTTTGCACCATTTCTCTTGTGGATCGCGTATCATGTGTCCTGTCCATCTCCACTTTTGTTGGTCTATTCGGGTAACTACATCGGCAACTTTAGTTTTATCCCTTATTGTGCTACCTCTCACTCTGTCCTGTTTCCTTGTTCCTGTCAAACTTCTCACCATGGCTCTCTGACAGCGTTCCAACTTTTCTCTGTGGCGTTTGGCGAGTGCCCAACAATGATATAAGACAACATAAAAAAAAATCAATAAAGTCGAATAATTAATCAACATAATATGAATTTCCCATTTAGCATCTTTAATAACTGATCATTGCATGCATTTTTTTACGTTATCCCACACATGAGGCCTTCATGAAAACAATTTGTCATCTTAGAGGATGCTACGTGGAGGGTTTTTTTAAGGAAAGGAAGAAGAGGAAGTTCTGGGAAGGGAATAGGTATGACGAGTGGGTAGGAAGCTAGGAATCAGTGTGTCCAGGAGTGACGGGGGTATGAATCCATCCCACCAACTGCGGTGCAAGGCGGTGGGTGGTGAGATTCGGGCTGGAGAGGATAAAAGACCTCCCTCAACCAGTCTCTCTCGATACTGCCCACCACGTAGCAGGTTTGCAGACGCATCAGCCGCCAAGACCTGGACAAATTTCACCTCATGAACCCGGGCGTCCCTGCTAAGTCACCAAACGTAGCGAACCACTTGGGGTAACATATGGAAGAGGTGTTTGTTATCCAATTAATGGTTCCCGGGGCGGCGGTACCCATATACGTCTACCAAATTCATTCATTTTTTAGGTTCGTTTTTCTTAGAAAATGCCCAGATTTTAAGTTTTTTATGTACGTTGAACAGAGTTTGTCTCAATCTGGGATCCAAAAGGGAGCCGTGCACATATTTTTTATTGTGTGGTGATTATTTGGCTATAATGTTTGCCGTTAGTTTTGAATCGCGGTTACTAGTGATAAGTGCAGGATATTTGTCATTCATAATTATTTCAGTCTTCACTACATATATTAAAAAAAAAACGGCCTAAGGGGACGTACCCATACTACGTGACCAACATTTTGCAATTTTTAAACCCCCCCCCCCCGGTGGCCAAAAACCAACCTTGGAATGTGCGAAAAAAACTATAAATGGGTCCGTATCTATTGTTACCAACGTATTTAACTAACAATACACACACGCGAAGTTAGGACAGTTAGTGCAATCTTGATCAATATTTAAACATGAGTCAACGTAACCAACATATATCAATGTTCATGTATCATCGAACAAATTATTGATCCAATCAGTCACGCCATATAGATAATTTTTTACATTATCTATTGCTTCATGTTAGCCACAGATACAGATTGCAATGCGGAATGAAATGCATGATGTTTATGTTTACCGCGACTTGACTATTTTTAAATGTACACTGTAAACTTGTTTGAACTTAGCAAAACTATATGTCGCTCATAATATATTGTAATTTGTACCAACATATTTTTGTGCAGCGTGGGACTCGACCCCGCGTAGTCCCGACTCGCATCTAACAATATTTTGACCGCCTTCGTGGTCGAGGCGCAAGGCTTTCGACTAGCGATCCGCAGGAAAAACAATATTTATTGTACACCCAGAGGGCTTTTACATAAATAAATAAAGGCAGTACAACTTTAACATGAGAAAGAAATAATATAAATAAAGTTACGATAGAAAAAAATACATAAAAATATATAATGTAAATTTTTGGCACGTTCCAGAGTGGAAGATACTCTCAGTATCGCCCAGGTGTAAGACCACCATTTAGAATTGAAACGTTGCTTGAAATGGCCTTAGCCATGTTTGATGACTAGATCTAATTAATTAGCCGGTTACTTCCCCACCTTCCTCTTTACCATATTTTCCCCTCCCCATTTTCCTTCAGCCTCACAACCTACCCAATTGAGGATGCCATAGTCTCCCTAGCTCCAGGCGATTCGGAGCAGTAGGGCTCTTGTGCGATATTAACATTAAAAAAAATCGCCATCCTTTTTTCTGTGGAATCCGAAAATTGATACTAAAAAAACTTTTTGAGACTGAAGGTACCCAGATTCCGCGCGTTTTCATCCCGCGACAAAATATCCGCGACAAAATATCCTCCGACAAAATATCCTCCGACAACATATCCTCCGACAAAATATCCCCGACAAAATATCCTACGAACAAAAACATTCCCCAACAAAATATCTACTAAAACCTAACCTAACCTAACAAAAAAAATGGGACAAAAATAATGCGGACATCCTGTCATCATGCAAAAAACTCTCTTTTCAATTATTATAATTAAAATTTCAACTTTCATTGCCAAACAGGCACTGCAACTCTTTGTCTTTTCGAAAATTAACTTTTAAAACTTTAGCTTCGTGAATTATAGTATAATGTACCTACACAACATGTAAAACACCAAATTGACAACGGCTTATTGCAAAAAACTGCTCTTGTGTGAATGGCCGAGTGCCACTGCCAACTCCCGCGCCATAAAAGTCTCGGCGCCTTATATTTTACTCTCTTCCGAATGGGGCTTAACGGCATTAGTACCTACTTAATTTTTTTAAAGCACCCTTCTCGAGTCGACAGCCTAAGTCTATAAAAGGCCTTTCAAAGATCCCCACAATAATTTATAATGGTTACAACCTACCTAGAGTACCCAGATATATTATATTCTATCACAAAAAGGATGTTCAAACTAATTGTGTTAGCTTTTCTGTTGAAAAACGTTGACTGCAATTTTATCAAATTAGTAGTTGCTCTCACTATCGCCCAGGTGAAAGACCGCCATTTAGAATCCAAACGAAATTACTTTAGCCGTTTTTGTGACCTGAATCTGAATAGATAGATACCTCCTAGCAATCCTCTCCACTATCTTGTCCTCCCTTCCCCGTTTTCTTCGCAATACCCCAATTGGGACTATTGTGCAGTATTCTCATAAATACTAAAAAAAAGAGTGTGCAATTCACACGCGGTAGAAGTGAAACCTTCAGAAAACTAAAGTAGACAAGAGTGGGGAAGCTACGAAGCACAAAGAGGAGACCGATTATACTATCTCACTCACAGGCTAAATCCTATAGATGTATGTGTTTGTCTATTTATTGTTTCACTTTAAAACAACTCTGATATTGTCTGCTATAACAGGAAACAACAACCCAGTATTCGATTAGGGGTCGTCCATTAATCACGTGAGGCTCGAAAGGGGGGGGTCTCGGAAAAATCATGAAATATCACGGGGGGGGGGGGTAATAATGAGATATCACATTTTTGGTGGGGGGGGTTAAAAGTTGCTAAAAAATATCACGTGATTAATGGACGACCCCTTAATAATAGTTAATTGAGTCACCGACAGGACTCTCCACAGTTATTTGCGATTAATCATCGTTGGTGTTAGTGATACATTAATATTAAAATATTTTTCATTTTTTTATAACATGTGTTCACAATTATGTCCTCTGCGCGCGAACTCTATCTAAATTTCTTTAAATAGCCAATAAACAGTGTTAATTTCAAGCAACCTCCCAGGTAAGTACGGTCCTGTATTCATTCATTTTTAGGCAGCATCGCGTTCATTGGTCAAAACATAGTACACATATTTTAGTATCGGTGATCAATGAACCGACGGATGCAATTTTTAGCCATAGGTTGTTTTTAATTGTTTGTCTAGCTTATAGTTTCTAGATCTTAGAAATATATTATAAGTTTGTACGCCCTTGAGGTGATTTTTCACAAAAGCGGCGCTTTATAAATCATCCAAATATTATTATTATTATATTATAACCGGGTTTGTCTCACAAATTTACTAACTATATTGTATTATTATTTACCCAATTAGGTTTCGTCATAAGGTCCCAAGTAATTGCTTCTTCCAGTTAATCTGAATTAGGGATCAGGAATCCAGGAAGACACAAATATCAATATAATTATTACTACCTACTTCTTACAGGAATAATATATTTATTATCCAGGGGGAGAGCATCTACCCCTCCTAACTTAACTCCCACATTTTCGCCGAGAGTGAACAGCTGACGTCAGACACGTGGCGGCCGACCTAGCAGCCAAGTCATAATTACTTAAAATTTGGTTTTCAATAAATCATCTGTTTCAAGCATTTCATTCAAGCATTACAAAACTCCGTGATTTTGTGGTTACGATTACACTGCCCTGTGACTCTGAGAGTGAAAACCGTATTGTGTTTCTTGCAAAATGGGTAAAATAAGTAGTTAAAGGCAGTTTTCTGAAAATGTATATGTAAAATATTATCGGCGTATCTGATTCTTTGCAGGAAAATTGTGTTGAAAAATGTTTTTATAATATTGAGACCAACGCAAATATAATATTACATATAATCTAATTGTTCTCTTCATCTTTACTTTGCGTGAGGCGGCCATCTTGGACGCTTCCTCTCAAAATAAAAGATTTTATGACCGTGTTTTGTGGTGTTAATAAATATTATTTATTTATTTAACACAACGCGAAGTTAATACAACGAAAAATGATGCAATGAACGATTTAAAAAATTATAGCTAAGAGAAAAATAGGTGCAGCAAACAATAAAGATGATGTCAAGTTAAGAAAGGTACAAGGCTTTGATGGAGTATACGATTTCTTATTATTTTTAATTTATAAACTAACGTTTAGACAAGATTTTTATGCATAGCACAAAGGGTAACAATTATTATAAGCAATAATTATCAGCCTGAAACACTCATCAACATTGAAAAATCTTCCGAGAAAAGTCCCGTTGGCGGCAAGTATCTTTTCTCGGAAGATTTTTCAATGTTGATGAGTGTTTCAGGCTGATAATTATTGCTTATAATAATTGTTACCCTTTGTGCTATGCATAAAAATCTTGTCTAAACGTTAGTTTAATTAAAAATAATAATTAATATTTGACAAGTTTAAGCATTTCCCCAATAAATGTAGTCATAATTTGTCTCGACGCCACCTAGCGAGGGATTTAACACTTACAATGTCTCTCTCGCAAAAATAAAGTTGGTTGTTTTCAGTTGGAAAAAATATAATAAGCAGTAATTGTTGAATGAAACACTAGTATATATTGAATTATTTGGCGGGTATTTGATAAGCCCCCATAGCTCAGTGGTCAAGAGCAGCTGACCGGCAATCAGAAGAACACGGGTTCAAGTCCCGTTGGCGGCAAGTATCTTTTCTCGGAAGATTTTTCAATGTTGATGAGTGTTTCAGGCTGATAATTATTGCTTATAATAATTATACGATTTCTACCTCATCAATAAAAAATGCATTAAAATAATTAATTAATCATTAATCATTAAGACTTACACAAAAAACTAATTCAATGCCCTGACTTGGGTTGACAAGTCTGGCCATTCTGGACATTTGTGAATAGTATCCATAATTTGTAGAGTGTTAATTGAGGAAAAGCAGTTCATTATTTCTGAGTCTACGCGAAGCGATATTGAAAGGGATGAGTTGCAAAGTAGGTGATAGAAGCATAATACAAACAAAGCTAATAAAACTGCCGTGAATTCATAAATATAGTGTTTGTTCAATTTCAGTAGAATTAGAATTTTCAATTTCGTTTCCAAATAGGCATTTACTAATTTTTTTTTTAATATTAAATTAACAGTATAACTACGAAAAAATTATCGAAGTTTCATCTTGTTAAGTTTCACATTTCCTTCAGAGAAATTCTATCAGCTTCGTGTGACAAATGAGAAGGTTAAATTGTGATTGTTTCAACGCTTCAGCTGTGATTATTTGTCCGACCCAAGAATCCAATTGAAGTATGTCCCGTTCTTTGCAAACCGAAATAAAACATTTATTTTCGTTTGCCTTTCACGCGGCTAAAGAAAATACATTCCGTTTGTCAATTTTCAAGACCAAACTTCCGTTAGGAACAATAACAAAAACGTAGTTAAATGTACAGGTTGTGTATTTAAACTTTTATGATAAAATTGAATGCTTTATTATAATAGTATGCAGGAAGCTAAGTCCATTTTCATAATAACGATTGAAATCCTAATCGAATTAATAAAGAGGGACGATTATTTACGGTCTAGAATCGAAGTAGTGGAAGTAGTCTAGATGTAAGTCACCTGCATCTATTCTAGATTTATATGAAGTAAGTTAAGCAGCTTCTCCGGGTTAAACCCGGGTTCATAATAGTTCTCAACGATCCTTTTAGAACTTATGAATGTAAATGTATGAATCATAATAAATTGTGAATCATCAATTTATTCTGATTCCGCAACCGGAAAATCAAGTGTTAAAATGTAACATATGTTTGTGTTTTGTACCATCGTTGATATTATTATCCTTAAATTAATGAATATAGTAGTTTTAATTACTTTTATTTTTATTTAAGTTATTCTTACACATATGAATTCAGTTTACGTTTAATGGTGAATATAAAATAAACCAGTTAAATTCCTTTTTACAATATTTTTTGTAAGGAAGCAAGTAAATATTAAAATTATTATTTTTAATTGATAAATTAACGTTTTAGACAAGATTTTTATGCATAGCACAAAGGGTAACAATTATTATAAGCAATAATTATCATAATAATAATGGCCGACATAGCTCAGTGGTAGAGCACCTGACCAGCAATCAGAAGGACACGGGTTCAAGTCCCGTTGGCGCCATGTATCTTTTCTCGGAAGATTTTTTCAATGTAGATGAGTGTTTCAGGCTGATAATTATTGCTTATAATAATTGTTAAGTGTTAAAAGTTATAATATCAAATAGTATAAGGTAAAAATATAAATAAAAAGTTCTGTTTTAAGTACCTACATTTTAGGGTTAATTTGATTTTAAACATTTTAAGGGAACGGTAAAAATATCGTCATCATAAAGTATGAAATCAGTAATGACCTGTTTGATTAATTGAAATGCGAAGTAAAGAGCAGGGGCCCTAAATGGGAACCTTAAGGTACTCCCGAGGGAATGGTTGTTATCTCTGACATGTAACTTATTAGGGCAACAGTTCGACTTCTACTTTTAATGTAAAATGAGAACCATCTGAAAAGATTTTCACTTATACCACAACAACATATTTTATTATGTGCACCCACAGCATAACTTGTGGGTACATATATATTTCTAGATTAAATAATACAAATAATATATATTAAAAAAAACACTGTTTTACCTAGGAACACCTCATACCAATGTCAATGCCCTCATCACCGCGTCACTAATTAAAAAATATTACGAGGAATTAGCAAACATTGTACATACATTTTCGGTAGGAAGTCCATTGTTTCTTTCAGATTTCGTGAGAAAACCATAAGAATCACCAACTATGGGAGAAATGAACATTCCAAGCTGTAATAACACAAGTCTACAAAAAAATAAAAATTGAGAGCTGTTTTGGTTTTTTTTGCGTAATCCTTATGTTTTTGGGTGTGCTGAATCCGAAAATGACTTTCATTTTGCCACAGAACGCCACGTTTTCTGACAATACATGTATCTATGTTAAACAAGTTATCATCTTAAAATAAAAGATAAAAGACTAAAAAAATAATTTTTCATTTATAATTGCTTAACTAAACTTATTTTTTTTATCTAAAATACATTGGTTAGTAAGCACTAAACACTTTTTTTTCCCAGTGAGACTTCTTTTGGTACATTTTCGTCTGTAGGAGCATCTGGAAGGCCTTTCTGAAGCGTCTAACAGTAGTCTGCAATCATTGAGATGTACCATCTTCCCTGGTATCTTTTTTCCATCTCCTTAATATCTTGGTGAAATCGTTCATTTTGCTCTTCACTCACATATCCTAAATTTTTTGGAAAGTAGTCGAGTTGGGAATGAAGAAAATGTTCTTTTAAACTTATTAGGGAACCTGAAGCTTGAAATGCTTTTAACGATTTGTTTGTAGTTAGGGTTACCTCGAACCCCCTACCTGAGTTCCCCTCCCCCCTCCCGTATTCCATACATTCAGTCCCAGTACATTCTACTATTACCTATTGCAATTTTTTTATACAAATTTCATAATGCCAGAGCTCACCAGTAGTTTTATATAAACCTTGTATTGACAATAACGAACACAAAACACGAAAAAAAATAATTATCCAATTTGGTGCAGTCGTTCAAAGGTTATGCGCGTACATACATTTCTGCGATTCATTTTTATTTAATTAATTAATTTTTCCTAATTTCATATGCCAGAGCTCACTATTGTATACAGAAACCATCAAATCCCCAAAGTTTCATCGCAATCGGATGAACGGTTTAGCAATGAAATGTTTATTACCAGAGAAATAAATTGTAAATACTATCTATATCTACATATATATGTATACCGTTTTGCAAAATAACCTGACGTTCTGGAATTTTTTGAGTATTTTTCTAGTTTTCAGAACACTTAAATACATAGAAATCAGTTGAAAACATCCAGACAGCATTTTTGCTGTAGACCTGTGTAATCAGTAGGCGTTGATACTTTGAGAATCAAACTATTTCGTGGTGCGTTAAAATACACGTGGGACATTTTTTTTATTACCTACTACCATTGCTACCCGGCTTCCCTCGAGTTTTGAAAACTCTTTTTTTTTCTTATTGGACAAATGAAAAATATGGATACAGCCATTTTGATCTTTTAAAATGTTTTATAATTAAAAGAATTTTTACTGCGCCACAGAAAATACCTGAATACCAGAAAAAACCTTGCAATGCTGACCATTTCTGAATGGCTTGAATCTAATGAGAACCTAATATGAATAGTAAAATAATGTTTTTCGCTAAATCTGCGGCATTTAGCTTTTAATTTGGGAGCCGGATTCTCTCGATCCATCGCCTTGCACTGCAGTGAGATGTCACTCCTGGACATTTTGATCTCCACACAGCATCCACTACCAATTTGGGAGGCGGGTGTGGGCACCGTCGCCCTGGGAACCATTTATTGGATAATCAACACCTCTGCCGTAGGTCACCCCAAGTGGTTCGCTACATTTGGTGACTTAGCAAGAGTGCCCGGGTCCATGGGGTGAGGTTTGTCCGTGTCTTGGCGGCGGATGCATTTGCCAATCTGTGTGGCGTGCCGGATCGAGAGTGACTGGTTGAAAGAGGCCTTTTGACCCCTCTTGCCGCACTCTCTCGGCCCATCGCCTTGCACCGCAGTTAAGAGGGTTGGATTCATACGCCCGCCACTCCTGGACTCACTAACCCCCACATACCTACTCACCCCTCATACCCTTTTCTTTCCCAGAACTTCCGCTCCTTCCTTTTCTTATTTTATTTATTTAGCTTGAAGAAATTTGACAGCAAATCAGAGATTACATAATAAGATAGTTAATTATGTCAATTATGAACTTTCCACTGATGATAGTGAATGATAAAGTGACATTGTAAGTGTTTTCTTAATTAATTAATTTTATAACGACCCTCCACACAGCATCCCTTAAGATGATATAGGCCGTGATTGAAATTATCTTCCTCTGGTCGTCCAGCGTGGAGCTAATGTAAAAAAATATGACATAGGCCCCGAGGCATTTTTTTTCCTTTGGGTCTCCTGTGTGGAGTAAATACTGTTTTTTTTTTAATCCTTGCACGGTTGTTTTCTTTATCTACAATAAGTTAACCACGCGAACCCATAGGCTTGTTTTCACGATAATATAACATTACCAGATATATGTATGACATTTGAGGCGTACCTGACTTACCTAAATTTCGTAAGCAATGTTATTCTCAGCACAATCGAATTTTCTTCAACGTATCATCTGATACAGCTTAAGAAATTCATTCTTCTGCAATGCCTTGCTCATTCTTAATCTTCTCAGGAATATAAATATATTATAATTTTGAATTAAACTAGAATTTCTATTTCGGTTTTAATTCAAAGTTCGGGGTGGAAGTTTCCATTTCTGGCTTTGCAGTAGTATTATATCTCCAGTTCCGGAAACCATCCCGTGAACTTAGCGAGATTCCTCCCCACCCATTCCCAGAGATTGGTACAGAATGCACAAGGTGGGCGTTCGCTGTTTAAAAATAGCCCCCTTTCGATTACTCTAGAATGCACGTCATCCATATTACAGCACTATCACTTGATTATATACTCGACTGACTAGAACCTACCACCGATTATAATGATGTTGGTACATTGGTGTTAAATTCAGTACACGTATAAGTACTTATTACGATTGGACACTCCAACTTCTGGAGATACGTGCAGTGTTAAAGTGGAGAGCACCAATTGCTGCATTAAATGTGAAAGGATTAATATTAGATATATTACATTCGACATTATTCTTTCTCTCTTTAATTGGATTCAGTTGTTTAGTTCAGTTGCTTCCATAATTTGTATTGCGTTTCTTCGATCACTTAAGCCCTTCTGCCATGGAAGGATTGTTTACCATTGCTTTCACGAATACTTATGTAGGATTTACACCACCTCTTTTTTCAGCCTGATTCTCGTATAGACCAAAGACAAAATTTTTCGCTTTACGCGATCGCTATTTTCATATCTACGATTTCAGTTCGCATCACTGCAAACAACACATAAACCATGTTGTTTTGCAGTGATGCCAACTGAAATCGTAGATATGAACATAGAGATGAAAATAGCGATACGGGAATCGGGCTGAAAAAAGAGATGGTGTAAAACCTACACTGGGTTTCAAACATATAATAATAATAAATAAATATTTCAAAAAATTACAAGTGTGCAGTTCACACGCGGTAGAATTGAAACCTTCAGAAAATTAAAGTAGACAAGAGTGGGGAGGCTACGAAGCACCGCACAAAGAGGAGACCGATTACTCTATCTCATTCTCACGTAGGCTAAATCCTGTAGATGTATGTGTTTGTCTTTTTTAGTGTCGCATTTTCGTTTCATCGAGTTTCAAATCACAACGGTGCTAAAGAAGTTTTCACTTCAAAAAAAGTTTATTTGTCAATTGATTTTTACAAATTTATACATCTTGTTTATGTAACATTGATTCTTTTAAGAAATGGGTCACTGCTCAGCTATACCTTCAGGATTTCTCCCGGAATGCAGCTGGTTTGCAGTGCCTCTACTATGATACATGTATTATAAATTTAATAAATAATTTAAAAAATTAAAAATTGAATAATTTAAATCAAAATTCAAACGAATAATGTTAAAATTCAAATTAAATATTCCTTTACTGTAAATTCTATAAAGTAAGATGTTGTGCGGTTGACTGTGCAATCAGCAACTGTTCGCCGCAGAGCTCGAAACTCTGCAATTATGTCGATAATCAACAATGGACAGTGGTATTTCATGCCAAAGTTTTGATGACGAATAGCTTTAAACCACCCTCAAATACAGCCGTTTTGTGTCTCGGGAGAATGAGTAAATAATCTCTTTGGCGTGTATTGTGTGCACGAGAGTCATGGTCATGCAGTCTGTCAAAAAAATATGCAGTAATATCACATTGCCTACCAAGGGAGGCTCACATCGTGCATTGTGCCTCAATGTTCACAGGTTCCAGTTGGCAGACAGGGCAGGCTAGGGCGCTAGGGCACAAGGCATACCAGCCCATGGCCGAGTCCAGCGGGGTTGCTCCTGAACACTGCGACTGAATTAATTATAACTTCCCCTTCCGCATAGCTTTCAACCGTTTTCAGCCATTTTCACTTTTATTCTTTTGTATACATTATTTAGGCGAGACCAACAACCTTCACACCTTAGCATTTGTTATATATACCTATAATTTATTTTGTATTTGTGTACATTTATTTTTTTTATATTTAACATACTATTTTCGGTTGTCGGTGCTTGGGTGCGTAATTTGAATTCGTATTCCTGCGTGATGCGTAAAATTATTCGAGTTCAATGAATTTTTAATTTTCTAAATTGGGACTGAACTGAAGTAGGTACAAATTTTTATTTATTTATTAACAGGAAACAAGGTCGCCGAAAAATTTTAATAATAGGTATTTTTATTTTACCAAGCTATTGTCACTGTTTTTCCCCTGAATTCTGAGCAAAAGGGACAACTGCATCTCAGGCTGAGAAAACCTAAATAAAATTGTCAAAATCGAGGTTTTGTATTCCCCATTTTTCTCCTCCAAAACTGGACCGATTCCTATGATTTCTTTTACCAACTGTATAAGAGAAAAATATTATTTGTCTGCTTTTTTTTAAAAATACATTATCTAGTTTGTTTACTGATCGTTTGATGGCGTTCAAATCAGGCAATTTCAACAATTTTGGAGGTTCAACTTCTATAAAAATCAACATATCAAAAACGTACCGACGCGCTAGTGGTCGATATTTATTTATTTATTATTAACGGACTTACATCCAATATACAATAAAATAACACGAATTTAAAAAAGTGTAAATCATAAGATTAAAGGATGATATATGAAAGCAAAGACAAAATCAGAGATAAACATAAAAAAAAATAGAAACGAGAAGTCAAGTAAATAAATACATGATTATAAAACATCATCAATAATTGTTTAGCGACCGTCTAAAATCATTTAGACTTATACCAAAAAAGTCAACGTCTTGACTTGAGTTGTGAGTTGTGACCAGTCTACGCATTCTGGACAGGGTGAATAATATCCATAATTAGCCAAGTGTTGATTGAGGGAAAGTAGTTAATTATTTCTTTGTCTCCGTGGGGTATATTGAAAGGGATGAGTTTAAGTAATGTAGGTGAATCAATAATACAATTGATTCGAAAGATTCTTCTGAAAGGCAATGATCCTGAACAAATACAAGGTGTCTGGGGGTAAAGTGCATTAACTTCGGGAGGTGATTCTACACGATAGGACAAGTAAAAAAGATTTATAACTATTTTCGAAATTCCAACTTGTAGGTTTGTTTGAAGGGGTAGTTTTGAGGTAAAAAGATAAAATTAGTCCGGTGTGTACGGTCAAATTTATTATTTTGCGCTGTTACTGTTACTGTTACGGGCCAATAACAATCGAGTCGGGCGCCCGGTAGGCTCTCAGCAAGTAAGATCGTACCTAACACTGATTTTTAGTAGGTACGTCTTTTTGTATGGGAAAAAAAAGTTGTAATTTCGGAAAAAGTTGTTAATCTTTTTTACTCCTACCATCATGTAGAATCACCTCCCGAAGTTAATGCACTTTACCCCCGGACACCCTGTATATATTTTTTTAAATACTTTCAGCTTCACAATTCCTTCAATTACAATATCCTGTAATTTTTCACGAGTCTGCGCTAGTAAATAAGCTATCGAGGATTTTGGAGAATCTGTTGTGCGTGGTTAATTTGAATAACATCATTATATTATTATAAGCAATAATTATCAGCCTGAAACACTCATCAACATTGAAAAATCTTCCGAGAAAAGATACTTGCCGCCAACGGGACTTGAACCCGTGTCCTCCCTTTTTTCAGGTGGAAAAAATATAATAAGCAGTAATTGTTGAAGGAAACACTAGTATATATTGAATTATTTGGCGGGTATTTGATAAGCCCCCATAGCTCAGTGGTCAAGAGCAGCTGACCGGCAATCAGAAGGACACGGGTTCAAGTCCCGTTGACGGCAAGTATCTTTTCTCGGAAGATTTTTCAATGTTGATGAGTGTTTCAGGCTGATAATTATTGCTTATAATAATTGATACCCTTTGTGCTATGCATAAAAATCTTGTCTAAACGTTAGTTTATAAATTAAAAATAATAATCATTATATTCATTACGCATGAATGAATTAATACAACAGTAAATATCTTCCTCCTACCTACATTCGGCTTCATCAATTGATTGATTGAACAACCATCAAAGTATGTTGAAGCTTTTGAACCGTCGATATATTTACTATGAAACTTTGCCAAATTATGCTTGGGTAATTTTGTAGGGTTGTTTGTGTTTTGCTATCGATATTATTATTAACTCCTCTCATCCTAATTATTTTCTGTGGGTGAAGATGTCGAACTTTGGCTTGATTATGATGTAAATTGGATATCGATATTTGAATATTTTATGTTTGTTTGATCGACGTTAAAAGCAATAATGGTTCTAAGGGTCGTTGTTGAATGAGCTTTGCGAAGTTCTGTTTTTATTTAACTTGAGCGTTTTGTATTTCGTCTGTCTATAAATCTAATTGTGTGTTCCGTATACGTTAAATCCTGTCAAAGTGGTAGCCGTGCTGGAACCTACCATTTTACTCCGCCTGAGTTCGCATGAGCGTTACGTTACGAGATGTCAAATCGGAATTATCAACATGATGCGAGGTCTACTGTTCACAGAACTGTTAGTCATAATATAAATATAATATATGTATATCTGGATTTAGTTTTTTGTTGTAGGTATATGTATAATACTTGTAATCAATAGTTAATAAAGAAAATCTTCGTAATAGGTTCATAATTAATATTAGACTAACTAACCAACCATCACGTCGTTCTGAAGGGATAGGCAGAGAGGGCGGACTGCCAAACAACTCGGTCTTGGCGCACACTCCTTGTCTCATTCACATTTATTTATTTATTTATTTATTTACGGACAAATAGTCCAATTAACAATATAACAATAACACGAATAGAAAATAAAAGAGAGATCACAATGAAAGGAGATTACATTTAGATGAAGAGCATTGACAAAATACATTCATAAATCGTCTCATACATACTCGTCTACTATTCTGACATAACCCGATTCAAGTATCTGATTCACTTGATCGTGCCATGTCTTCCTCGGGCATTCCCGACTTTTTTTTTTAAAGAAAGATTAATGTTCCCGTGTTATGAATAATCCGACAATATTTGCTACCACCACCACAGTAAATGTTGCTTGAGTCGTGATGGAGGGAGGACTTAGCCAGCCGAGGAATCGAACACGGGACGCCTGGGTGGGATCCAAACGCGATGCCAACTTAGCCACTGACGTCACATATTCTCCTTACAATCCCTTCTTCGTTCATTCGCTCTACATGCCCAAAACCATCTGAGCGTCCCTTTCTTAATTACGCTTGCATCAGGCTTGTAGTCTTTGCGGATCTCCAAATTTCTTACGGATCTGATTTTAGGCAAATTACATTTTTTGTTTTTTGGCATCTAACTTACGCGCGGTCAACACAAGAGAAAAGCTCTGCATCTGAATCTTTTAAGACTCTGCAACCGGGCCCGAAAAGAAGAAGATGGAGAGATACAAAATTACGAATGTTAGAGGAGAGCGCTAACATTTACAGCGACAAAATCGATGCGAAAATTGCGAAAATGTTTAATAAAACACGACTCGTTTAAAACATAGCAAAAATCTCGCGGGCATTATCTTAAACAGCATTTAAAGAAACACTGTGAATTTTTTCATACATATAACTTGTAAAATAACTGAAACAAACGTGTTAATAATAATTTTTGGAGCATACTTTGCGATTTTTTTCTATCGAGGGAATTTTATATAATTTGCGTTTCGGCGCGGGCAAAGTCTGGATATTATCTTCAAGAATAACATATATTTTTTAAGAGCTTTAAAACTTACCGTGTTTAAGGGAAATATGTAATAAATCGGTACATATCCGGGTTTCGGGCCCTTAATAAATCACAACTCGATAGATAATGTATGTACTATTAATAACATGCTTGTTCTGGAAAATGTATATTATGTGTTAATCGACATTGATAGAGAAATATTTGTGAAGGCTGTGTTTATTCGTTGTTCCAAATGCCAAACCCTCCCATTAACTGTTGGCAAAATTTTACAGACAACGTTATTAATATTTTCTTTTGTGAATAATAATTCTCTACTGAGAATTTTGTTCTAATTTGGCTTGAATTTTTTATGCACTGAGACTTAATTCTCAGAAGTGTGGGCTGAATCTCGGGAGCGTTTTTCCCGCATTAAAGAGCCGTTGAAAGAAGTGTAGGGTGGGGGTAGGTAGGTACTAGGGATGATTAAGGCTTTCAAGATTTATTTTTAAGTTTTTCCACGATATAAACAGAATTATTTATTTTGCCATTTGAAAACCAATTTTATTTTATCATTTTTAACCCAGACTTAGGTAATTATTCGTAAACGTTTTGTTAGGGTAAGTATTTATTTTCAATCTTTAGTAAATATTCAATATTTATATTCGGAACGTTTTCGGGTATCAAAATATCAACCTTAATCTTTCTGCCTTAACTACTCGGACCCATAAGCTTGTTTTCACGATAAAATAACATTACCAGACATGTTTATGACGCATGAGGGTACCTGACTTATTAAATTAATATAGTGTATGTGAATATTTATTTATTTATTGTTGTTATACGCCCGTAGGGGCTTTTACATAGATTATAAAATAATATTTAAGTTATCGAGGATTACACATACATAGAATTTATACCAAAAGTTATAAAAGTGAAATTTTTTTAAGAATATACAAGTAGTTATTGAAGAAAAAACCACTTGTATATTCTTGCGTAAAACAATGTAATATTTGACAATAACATAGAACAAAATATAATATTAAACATTACAATAACACATCAAATCGTAAAATATATTATACCCACGTTACAATAATTTGTAGGATTCCACAAAGTGTTGGTTTAAATTGCATTTTAGAATATAAAGGGAATCAGCGAATATATCTACAATACCACCAAATTTGTTACCTAATTCATGCATCCTATTGGTAAGTGAGTGTGATTGATAGTTGGTTGTGTATGTGTTGCAAAAGAATGTTGTGTTTTGTCTAATATTCCTTGTCGGTGTATGGAGTTTAATAGTAGCAACGATGGCAGGGCTGTCAATTAGGTTGTTCATAACTCTGTATAATAAAATTAGGTCTGAAATGATTCTTCTGTCAGACAGCGTAATTAAATTAAGTCGATTCATCAAACTTAAATAATTAATATGCATGTAGTTTCAATGTCTCTCAACAGATTTCGTTAGTATTTGTAGTTTTATGTAGTTTTAAGGTGTCTCAATAGATTTCAGGATTAGAGACAACTGTTGGGTCGAATATCCGAACAGTTACGAAGATAGCCGATCTATAGGCGGGCCAGTAAACTTTTCTTTTTGCTCCAAATTATCACAAAGTATCCTTTAGAACGGACGTTAAGTCCAGTTAGATATTCATTGTAAAAAAATACGAAAATTAACAAGACTCGTTATCTAGACGAACCGATGTATTTTGAAACTCCCGATCATCAGATCAATTGTTAATCAGAGAAAACAACAGTAGGTAAATCACAATTAATATATTTATTAATTATTTTTTTAAACATCTTAAACCTTTTGAGATTTCACTGTTCACGTTACCTACCTACTACCTACTCATTTTGTGGGAACATTCCGTTATTATTATTATTATTAGTTTAGAAAGCCAGTTTAATTATTTTCTTTGTTAATTTAAGACCCTGCTTCGTAATTTATACCGACATACAAACATACTTTTAAGCTCTAAATATAGTTTTTTATAGATAATCTCTATTCAGATATATAGTTGGAAAAGTAATTATGTGAAATTCCCTTGATAGAAAAAAATCGCAAAGTATTCTCCGAAAATTATAAAAAACACATCTGGTTCTGTTATTTAACATGTTAGAGGTATGAAAAAAATCGCGGTGTTTCTTTAAATGCTACTTAACTCAGATGTCTTAACGAGATTTTTGATCTATTCCAAATAAGTCGTGTTTGATGAAATATTTTCATTTAAGTCGCTTACGCCTATTAATTAAAAGAGTTTTTTTTTTAATTCTCCTTCTATCATTCATATTGACATAAAATATCTCCCTTTCAAACCATCTTCAATAATAATAATAATTGGATGTTTTGTAGAGCGCCGTTCAGTAATGTATGATTTTAGATTTTCACGGCCAAAAGTATTATCGTGATTTATTTTTGGGATGTTGTGCCATGTTGCCCACCTCGTTCTTTAGCCAAGTTGTTTCGGACAGCGTTAGAGTGTCCATCATCACGGCAGATGTGGAAAGAAGGGCTCTTCCAATAATGGTCCACTGTTAAAATAAATTTAGTGAGCAAACAAGGTGTTTGTTTAATTTAATCTTATTACAACAAGGCATGCTGTCAAAACTGGTGATTATAAGCACGCTAATCTTCTCGTCGTACGCCACTGTATAATGTAATAAAATGATGTCATAATTTTCCAGCAGAGTATAAGTGAGCTCTTGACGGTAATGACATCACTAACGTGCTTGACTTACAATTTGAAGTGGGCAATTCAGAAATGAGGATGTTTATATCTTGTATTATAATAATGATATATTATATTATGATTTGACGACAGCTTTAGGTTTATCAGAGCTTTGAGCCAGGAAGAGTTAGTGACGTGAGCGCCCAGCCGCGCCGCCCAGTCTGGGGAGTCTGCCAATGCCAACATTGAACATTGCACCTATTGCCAACTACCAATATATGCCCTCTCGTCTCCCATATTACAATTCGCTATGTGATCGTTGTCTATCTTCGAATATGATACCATAAGCTGCATTTGGTCTAGCTTACAAATAAACGGGTAATATCACCAGTTGTGTGAACGAAAGGAAACGTCGCTGTCTCAATGTCAATTCTTTTTTCAAGCTTTCTTCAGGTCCTACCCTCTTCGGTCATATTTAACTGTATCATACACAGGGGTGCACTTGACTTACCCGTACTTTAACCAGTGATTCCTGAAATTATGAATGGTTTTTGTAGAACTTCATTTATTTATTTTTAAATTTAGTACCCCTCACAAAAGTGTCTACTGGGACAAATTAGAAAGAAGTATCCCTCATAATAGTGTCTAACTGTGTCAATTAGTTTTTCAGCAAATTGGTTTAATCGGTTATAAATCAATTTAGATACCTTCAAAAATTAAGATTTAAAAACGTAAAAATAAGTCGTCTCAAAGTGGCTTAACCACAGTTTGAAAATGGCTTTGTAAGCCGAAACAGCTGTAACAAAAATAAAAACTAAAATACTTACGGAACTTGATAATAACATTATTAAATTTAATTTAAATAAAAAAATTAAAATCCTGAAATTAATTGAGTATAAAAAAAAGTTAATTAAATTTTGGTCTTCGGTAACTTTATTTATATTTTTATCAGTTAAAAACATTAAAAAATCAGCAGGTAATGGACGTCGGTGTGGGGGGTTGGGCGGTTACTCGGCCGAGTGACCAGTAACGACATGTGGAAGATTTCTATTTGAAAAAAAAAATTTTTTTTGAAAAAGAGATGTGAAAAAAGTCACCGGAGTGCAAAATTTTATTTTAATTTTTTACTTCAAATAATTTCAGGAATCACAGTTAAAGTAATTCAAGTACGTCCCTTACACACTTTACAGTAGATATTATATATAACTGATTTTACTTTTATACCTATTCTAATTTAAATGTTTATCTTATAAAGTTAATGGAATTGTATGGCCATTTACATCGCGGATGCTGAAACGCTGCTTGAAATGTAGGCCACCATGAAGAGAAGTTTTCGCTGAAAACGACCGAAACACAGTGTGGCGAAGCTGTCACAGAATGTAATGTTATAACACGTATGACAGAAATAAATGTCAGTTGTATTATTTAATTGCCACTAAACGAGTGTGTCACTGTGCCTCCTTGGCCTGACCCTGTTAGGGTTGATGGTTGGTTGGTTGGATGGGTGTTTAATTGGGGTGACAAGCTATACATCCCTCCCTCTCCCCCTGTGACACAAGTGTCGGGAATACCCTCAACTGCGGGGGCTCAGGGTTCTTTTCTCCTCAGTTGATTATTAGGTACTTTATTAGTGACACTGTTACATTGTGATATTATTAAATTGTTATGCTCATTAGAAGAGTTCATTCTACTCATTATATTACGTGTAATATTAATCATTGTGAAATTAATTTCGGAAAATATTTCTTGTTAGCCAGCCTACGCATTACGCACATATTTTAATTATAAATTTAAAGCCCATTCTTTACTTTCTACACGACCGTACATGTAATAAAGAAAAAAAAAACTTTTTATAAATTACAACATTTTGAGGTAGTTTTTGGAGAAAAAAAGTTGTTAGAATGGAAAAAATAATAGAATTTCTAAAAAAAGTATTTACCTTTTTTTATTTCTACCTTCTTGTAGAATCAACTCCCGAAGTTAGTGCACTTTAAGGTGATGCGCTACAAAGCAATGCAAAATCGTGTGATTTTGGTTTGAAAATTAGATCGCTTAGAAACATTTAAGATGCTTTAATTAAATACTGCGAGTAGAACACAGTTGAAATAATCGAGTTTTTTTGTCTTTTTATAAGCTCAGAAAAAAATAAAGTTTCGGCCTATGAAAACTGCTTTAATGTTCAAAATCTCATACTTATGAACCCCCTTTCGGTTATGATTTTATTATATAATGTTGAACATTAAATTCTTTAGAAAATAATCGTAAAAAAATATCTATTTATGCCTGAGCTCTGCAAAATAAAATAAAACACGCTTTTTGGCGATGTTTTTTCGTGAATAAAGCAAAACAGGCAGCTAAACCTTATCGCCATCTACATAAGGAGTGTTATTGTTACCGGCCTGATCCCGAATTTTACACGACGTGGTGCATCACTTGACGAATTTCACCGATTTATTTTATTTTTATTTTTTATTTTAAATACATAAACGGCTATACTGCCTTTTATAAATAAACATATAATAGAGTACAAAAGTAAGAAAAATAATATCATTACATAATAGTAGTTTTAAACTTAAAAATAACATACAATTATTTTGTGTATCACAACAAAAAATAACAAAAAAGAACAATGAGAAATATCATCATTTCATTTCAACATGTCCATATTGCGTATATAAAGTTACATTATGGAAAAATAATTTTTGAGTGTATGTTTATATTGCGCTAATTTTAAGAAATAAATGTCGCCGATGTTAGCATATTCATTTCCCAAAATGTGTAATCGACTGATTGGTGAGTAATAATGTATGTGTGTTATTATAGTAGAACGGTAGAGTCAGTCTATTGTTAGCGCGACCAGGGCAATGAAATCGTATTAGTTCTATTAAATCAGGGGTATCCAGGACCGAGTGAATTATTTTATATAATATTAATAGATCACAGATTTTTCTGCGATCTGATAAATTTACGAGATTAGTCCAGTTTAATAACAAATTATAGTCCACGGATTCTCTTGGAATACCTAATTTAAAATTAATATACCTAAGGAATCTATGCTGGACTTTTTCAATCGCTTGAATATGGATATTGTAATGTGGAGGCCAAATCGTAGAATTATATTCTAAAATGCTTCTCACTAGCGTTGTGTATAAAATGCGAATAGTATCAATGTTACAAAATTGTTTGGTTATTCTAATAATAAATCCTAAAATCTTCATTGCTCTATTAATAATATTATTTATATGGCTAATAAATGTAAGTTATAACGTCTTTCCCTTTAAATAACGCTTAAAAATTTTAAGCTATTAAAATATATGTTATTTTTTAAAATAATCTCTACCATATAGCTATACATTCAATTTGAATGTCTATGATCTCTATTATTCGCCGAGCCGAATAAGTAATTAGTAGGTAATTGTGTGAATTTCCCACGGTTCAAAAAAATCTCAAAGTATGCTCCAAAAATTATTAAAAACATTTATGGTTCTTATTCCATCTTATTTTGATATTTATTTGCTGTAGATATGAAAAAAAGTCACACTTTCTTTGAATGCTTCTTTAGACATTTGCCGAATGATTTTTGCTCTTATTTAAATAATAAATATTGCTTTATTAAATATTTTCGCTCACGCCTATTATCATAATAGTTTATTTTTGTATTAGAGCGCTCCCTCTAACATTCGTATTTGCCTATATCTCCCTCAAGCATCTTTTTCTTCACTTTGAAAGTTTACTACGGAGCCTCATTCCCGGACATCCATTGCTCATACTTATGAAAGATCACATGAAATTTAAAAAAATCGTAGATTTAAATTGAATCATTATTAGGTAGTTGCTGTAATAGGTTTAACCACTCCGACCCCTAAGTTTGTTAACACGATAATATAACAATAGCAGTCAAGTACAATAAGCTTGTTTCCAAGCTAACGCGTGTGTTCCCACAGAAATCGTTATAACTCCGTTTTTGTTCTAGTTACAACCCTAAAACAAAAAGGAGAATATCTACAATAAAATACGCTACACATATCTATTCAACGTTGTCCATAGATATAGGTAAAAAATACTTATTTTGTAGAAACAGTTTTCACCCGCCAAATCGCATACGCGCTGTTAGAGAGTGTTAATTTTTTATTATTATTTTTTTTGTATAAAATGGTAAAAAAGTGAGGTGACGAAATTGTTTATTATACATTTGTACGATAAAATAAGTGTTTTTTTAAACATACTTCGTGATTTTAGTACTGTTTTCACATAAAAAAACATCTCGTGGGTCATTTTTACAATTTTTTTATGTTTGTATTCTAAATTTTAATATTTATTTGTAATAATACAATTTGGAAGCTTATTTCATAACCTTTCAAAAACAGTTTTTAGTATACCGGCTACGGTCAGAAATAATGAATTTATTGAGCTTTAATTGCAAAGCGGAAATAACATTTTTTTATAAATCTGACAGTTCGTGACAAAAAACTTGCAAAGCAGCAAAATACCCGAGGGATAGACCGGAGTGGTTAAAGTAATTTTATAGGTTTATTCAATAGTTTTTTTTTGTAGATTAGGTAGCCTTTATCCAACTCCAACGAATATAATACGCGAAATTTGGGTTCAGAAATAAAACAAATAGCTAAATGAATAAATTAGCTATTCGCCATTTCACTTTTATGTGAATAATATCCGTGGTTTCCTTGTACGAATTAATTACTATGCATAAGATTACCCTACTAAAAGGAAAAAAAAAATAAGCACACAAAAACACTTATCTATCAGGTTGTGCAACTTTATAATGATAATTCCGGTTGAAATTGGTTAGATAAATAACACTTTTAAGAGTTTGTAAAGAATATTTGCGAGTATTTAGCTTTATGATAAATAAATAAAATACTAACGAGCATTATTTCTGAATGACGTCATAATTTTTTTGACATCATAATTTTTTTTCACGGTTTTCCGCTTTTTGCTTCTATTTTTAAATGGCGGGTGTGGGTAACGCCGTCCCGGGGGAATTACTTATAACTACGGATAAGCAACACCTAGGTCACCTCAAGTGGTTCGCTACGTACGGTGACAGCAGGGATGTCCGGGTTTATGGGGCGAGGTTTGTCCAGGTCTTGACCGCGGATGCGTCTGCCCATCAGCTGCGTGGCAGGCCGGATCGGGAGAGGCCGGTCAAGGGAGACCCTTTGACCTCTTCAGCTGGACTCTAGTCTGGCAGATGATAAGATAAATTTTTTTTAATATGGCAACATAGGTATAATATCTAATTAGGTACTCTAGTGAAAATATTATGACGTAAAAAAATATATTCATGTCGATCAACGAACACTGATTTTAAACTATTTCGAACCAATTTGAACCCGACAGTCCCACGAATGCCTTTCAAATGATTTGCCTATAATTTACCTACCATGGTTCCATGCCAACTCGGAACCAAGTCAACTCAACACCTATTTGAAAAGTCATTAAAAGCTATGAAAAAAATCATTTTAAAATAGCCCACAACCCTAACCTAACGTAAGGGAACGTACCCATACTACGTGACACACTTTTTGCAATTTTTTACCCCCCCCCCCGGTGACCACGTGTAGTATATTCCAAGACCCCCCCCCCCTAGTTTTCACGTTGTATTTCATAAATATGGTTTCGAATCATTTTTTGCTAACAAAAAATGCATTATTTGGCTTATATTTGTCTTTATTAATACGGTGCTTGCTGTGTGACAGCAAGAGTGCATGCATTACAAGTGGAAAAAATATTATCCAAGATAAAACTTATGTCAAAATATATTGAAACCGGAACGTAATTTATGGAAACGAAAGTCTTGTTAGGGAACGTACCCATACTACGTGACCAATTGTTAACCCCCCCCCCCCCCGGTGACCAAAATCCTAAGCAAACTACCGCTCATTTGTACCAAGCGTGACATTTTGAAGACCCCCCCCCCCCGAAGAGGTCACGTAGTATGGGTACGTTCCCTTATTTTTATGAACATTTTTCATCTCAATCGTCTCCAACAAACACGTTCCCAGCATCAATCCATTCGGATACGTCACCTACTACCCTAATACATTTTTCCGATCTTTAAATTAACTTAAAGGAACTTTATAACAGCGCGGAACTCAATTTTCTCCACATTTCACAATTTCTTCCCGATTGAAGTGTTTGGTCGACGATAGCTCAAAGACTAATGACCTAATTACGATAAAACCCGGTGTTTATCCTAAAAATGAGTTGTTCAATTAGTACCTAATTCAGCGGTACCCTCATTAATCACTTACCTTCCCATTCCGCGAACTTAAAAACCTCCCCTCGTAGCTCGAAAAAAACACGAGATTTCTAGATTGACTACGTGATAAAAACCTAAGCTCCCCCCCCCCGTTGTGACCAAGCGTGGTATTTTGATGACCCCCCCCCCCCCCTGAACAGGTCACGTAGTATGGGTACGTTCCCTAACCTACTTAACCAATTTTTTATATATTTTTTTATCACTTTTAATGACTTTTCAAAGGAGGTTCTGAGTTGTCCGGTCACCACCTACCTGGTAGAAGGTATAATTTTTTGCCTTTCTTTCGTAATACAGAAAACATTATAATTTTTTTATCTGCGTACATTTTTGTTCTGTTTATAGTTGAAAGCCGTAGCAAATATTGCAAAAGCTGTGCTACATATTGTATTAGATCGTGTTTGGATATGGTGCATTATAAATGACGGAAAGAGAATTACTCTGCTGTAGGATTATTGTGTTGTTTTAGTGTTCTGTTGGAATCTGATTTGGGGAGAGTTGTGGTGAATTATGCAGATCATAGATAGAAGAGTAGACAAAGAAGAGAACACTTTGGTGCAAAAACATATAAATATCCCAACTTTACTCAACAAAAACGTGGTATTCGCATTACGATACTTTGCATGTTTATGTGTTCAAATTAATTTAAAAAAGCCAGTTTTATATTGTACATTATTAGTAAAACAATTTTTCAAAATGTGAAATTGTGAAATAAATGTTTATTGAACTACAGATTGACAACTTATCTGTGCAGCCAGCCTCCAACGACCATTTCCATTTAAATATGAATTAAATTGATAAAACGTGTTAGGTACCTCTTGACTACGTAGCATTTAATGAGATGTCAATTTTAGTAAAACAAAATATACTCTCCTTGGTAAAATACCGTTCACTATTTAGAATTGAAAGGTTTTAATGCTGACGACTGCAGGACGCTAACGAAGAAATAACAGTTTATGTCAAATAAATTAGGAACCCTTAATCGATGTGAACTGTTATTTGCTCGTTAGCGGCCTGCAGTCGTGCTCAGAAGCGATGTCAAGTTACCGACATTTTCGATAAAACCTATATCGACCGACCATGCTAGGAACCCTTGTCTTCCCATAAAAATACACGTAGGTAAGTAATGAAAATCTGACGTCGGGAAGTTTAGATTAGAGCCTTGCAAATTTGAATAATTTGACGTTTGTCAAAAACTGACTCATAGTAAATATAGTATTATTATGATAGATGTAATGATAATTTTTGGATTCTTTCTATAGCGCCGGTTTCGTGAAGTTCAAGGGCGCGACATATGTAGTTGACCTAATTCCAGATTTATTAAGCATTTGCACATTATTTTCCCGTCAGTTGTTTCACAGAATTTGAACAATGCTTCAAATATATATTTTTTATTTATTTATTTATTTATTTATTTATTTATTTATTTAATACAAACGGCATAAGTATGCCATAAACATTAATTACATGTCACAAATTCATATTCAAAATATTAGTAATGGTAAAACAGTGTATGTATAACAGTTAATTGTGACGATACATTGTGAAGTGACACCAGAGATACATTTACATGCCAAAATCTATAATACAAATAAAATTAATAGTCATTAAAAAAATATGATAGCATAGCCGTCTTGTACCTATGTTCCGTGCAGTTAAATAGATCTATCACATCAGCATATCTATTAGTAACTTCATGCAACCTAGGTAAAAGTGAGTGTTTCGTATACTCAGTCCGATTATTGTTACATTTAAAAAGGATTTTAGAACGAGTAGTTCTCGTGGGAATATGAAATTCAATGAGCTTAGTTAGATCAGGACTGTCTATTCTACCATTTACAATTTTGAACATTAATATTAAGTCGGATATAATTCTTCGATCTGACAGTCTTAGTAAATTTAATTCTTTCATCAAGTAATTATAATTTATGTTTTCAATGGGAATACCGAGGTTAAAATTAATGTGTCTTAAGAATTTGTGTTGAATTTTTTCGATTGAATCTGAATGTATTTTAAAATGGGGGGACCAGATCGAGGAGTTATATTCGACTTGACTACGTACTAAGGATGTATACAAAATTTTTAAAGTTGAAATATTCTTGAAACCTCTGGAATTTCTAAGAACGAAGCCAAGCATTTTGATACCTTTATTATAGATTGAGTTTATATGGGATATGAAGTTTAATTTAGAGTCGAAAATTATGCCCAAGTCAAGTTTTTTAATATTGTGACATTTCTTTCTATTATTCGAGTTCTGTTATTATTTCATTGTGGGCCAGTTGTTTGACAGTAAGTACTTGAATAAAAACAGAATTTGAATAGAACTTTCAAGAACTTAAATGTTAACTTTGAAAATCGATGAATTGTTTAAAACACTGCATTCCGAATTTCTATTGATTTATAACATATTTCCCTTTGTAAGTTTTTAAATTATATGGTTATTTTTAAAGATAATCTCTAATTTGCCGAGCTAAAAAGTAATTATATGAAAATCTCTAGATAGAAGAAAATAGAAAAGTATACTCTGAAAATTATAAAAAGCAAATTTGTTTCTGTTATTTAACGTGTTACGAATATGAAAAAATTATAGTGTTTCTTTAAAAACTACTTTAGACATTGATTGTTGAGAGATGTTTGCTCTATTTTAAATATGTCATGCTTTACTAAATATTTTCGCTTACGCTTAATTATATGTATTTTTTTTTTAAATATTAGCGCGTTTCCTCTAACATTCGTGTTTACATATTTCCCTTTCAAACCATCTCCTTCTACTGAAATTCGTGAAATAACTGGCCGTTATTATTTTCGAAATTTCTAAATAAGCAAATAAAAAATATCGTAAATAACAAATTGCGATTTGAAAAAGGCTCGCAAATTTCCCTGATGATTTATCGTTTCGCTTTACAAGTGAGATGATAATCTTCTGTCAGTTTTATTATGTCGAAAACCGGGCATCAGTGACGGAACTGCGCTACGGAATTACACTCCATTCATGAGGCTGTTGTTAATATTACTATGGTGTTTCATTCAAACCATTTGTGCAGGTGGTGCCCATTCATGGGTGTATTGATACAAAATACGAGCTTTTACAATGGGGTGAGAATGAGAATGCTTTCATTCATACTGATGTAATCGACGCTCAACCCTCTAGCTCGCTAGATAGGAACCGAATTAATGTCAACAACACATTTTTTATTAATTTTAACAAAAACAAATCTTAATATAAAAAAAATCGTGTTTATTTGTTTGTTCCTTATACGTTCCTAAACCATTCATCCGATTGCGATGAAACATTGGTGATTTGTTGTGCACACGCCCGCAAAGGTTTCTATACATAATGGTGAGCTCTAGCGTTATGAAATTATTTCCTGTACCATTCATCCGATTGCAGTGAAACTTTGGTGATTTGTTGTGCACACGCCCATGAAGATTCCTACATATAATGGTGAGCTCTGGCGTTATGAAATTTGTATACAAATTTTCAACGGGTGGCGCGCGGCTTGTTTGAAAAGCTTGTGTATTTCATATAATTTAGCAGTAAGGGAGGAAAAACGAGAGGGGGGTGGGAATCCGGAAGGAGGAAGGGGATCGAAAGAGAGGGATGAGGGGCGAGAGCGGGAGGGGGAAAGGAGGGAGGGTTCGCGAGACTGGGTAACGCAGGACGGGGTTAAGGCGGGGAAGGTGGAAGGGGAACGCGGGAAGGGAAGGGGTTGCGGGAGGGGAATGGAGACGAAAACGGGGACGCATGGGAAACGCAAATTGCAACGCATGCCGGGTATTCGCTAGTTTTAAGTAAATGAAAAATTTTCACTTTGTGGATTTGTAGTTGCAAAAACCCCTTTATTTTGTTGTACATTTTAATGCAATTGTTTTCACTCGAACAGAAAAAATGCACTTGGTCGCATTCCCGATCTTTAAAAAGTAGGATTTTTTTATTTATTTTTTTGAGGAAAATTCCTTACTACAAACAGCACTGGGTATCAGAGGTTAATGTACTCAACTCATTTATGTACCAGTCTTTTTAATGTAGTTATAGATACATGCCGTGCGCATAATTATTTATTTGTTTGAAATATACCTTTTCAGATGTTTTCCTCAGACCTTTCTGGGATACAAAGTTCAACACAAGAGCAATTTGAAATGGTAATATGGCAAATATGGTTTAATTTGGCATATAAAACATCAATCGATCAATCATATCCCATTCAATCGCGGCATCTCGAGATATAAGAAAAGCAAACCTGTAACGCAATAAAGCCTGTTTTCACTCCAACTTTTTATCTGCCGTTTACCCGTGCAAGATATTTATATATTTCTTTAATAATATCCGCGTCCAAACAGTATTTTCCAATTAAAATATACCTACGTCTGACGTTCTTTATAATCCCCGAATTGAACTCAGCCAAACATAATGCTCTCATCTTTTTTTATGTGTTTGCCAACGTTTCTTCTATTCTGTTTAATTTCGCTTTTCTTTATTTCTCTTGTTTGCAATCATTAATTTTCAAGCAATCAAATCACAGTCATAATTTAATATTCAACCAAACTCTATTCTACTGTTTTCCTCCGTTTCCCCCTCAATTAATCCCCAATGTCAAATTCATTCTTTATTTTTATTACACTTTTTTAGTAACTGAACATGTTCAAATTTTAAGGAACATCTTAAGTACCTCCACCTAATACATTACTCACTGTTTTTAGTACTGTTGAACTTTGTCTAAAATCTATAATAATTATTTTATTATGTATACGTAAAATTGCCCGTCAGCGGCAATCCCTTTAATTTCAAAGTAAAATGTGTCCCGGGTTGGTCATCCAACGTTTATTAAGTGTCTAGAACCATATTATTTTTCCGCCCAGTTTGCACGTTTTCCACCTGCACCTATGGTAGATCCTGTGCTGAATCTGTCTGCCTTTCGATTTTTAAACTTTAATATGTATAAAACTGCATAGCTGGCTCTTTCCGCCTGTCTCAGATTAGGCACCTATCTGATCGTAGTAATATGGTCCTGTCGCCGAGAGCTCCATCGCAACTCCGCTGTCTCGCACGTGCATCGTTTGCGAGAAAGAGGGAGAGCTTACAACGGAATTATCAGCGGTAAGTTTCGATGTAGGCGTGTTTCGTTATTCAAAAGTCTGACCATTCTTTGCTTACTTTCTTACGCAGAAGTTACTGTGTTTCATAATTTTTAATTTATTTATAAATTAATATTACTTATTTCAAGTTAATAGGTAATTCAACAAATCAATGTTGATAAAGGAACATCTCCGTTGCCTCAATAATAACGGTTTTTCAGAATTCGCAAATCATTTGATCGATAAAGATCATACGTTCTGTCATAGCACCGGTGCTAACATCTTACACAAAAACGGGCATGGTAACAAACTAAACAATCTAGAGGCGCTAGAAATAAAAAAAAGCTGTAAAAACCAAAAGTCATATACTTAATAATCAATTAGACATATCAAGTAGTCCTATATTAGGTCTGTTTCCAATAAACCCTAAATAAAAATTCCCAGTGCTCCTTACCACCATGCCAGTTGATGCTTTGTTTCTCCAAATTTATTATTATAACCCATTAGTCTACATAATTATCTTTCTGTTTTTCCCATTACTTGAGTACTTATGTTAATGTATTTTATGACCGTTTATTTGTTTGTAATATTTGTATCATGTTGTCTCCCTCTATATTTTGTTATACAAATTATGTACTTCTTGTTTAGTATTAATTTGTACCCTGAAGATGCTTAAGTTAAGCGAAACCGGTCGGTTAAAAAATTAATAAATATCGTGGTTTTAAACAAAAAATTATTTTATTAAATATGTCAAACCACAAAGTGATTGCTTTCTACAATAATAATCAATGTTCTAAGAAATCAATGTCTTAATATTTAATACATGGTACAACATTTCTTTTAAGTACATTTAAAGTTTTAAGGATACATTTATCCATGCATAATTTATATTTATATATGATACAGAATTTATTTCATCTCCTCCAACAATTATAAGATACCTCTCTTTAGAGATTACCCACCCTTCCAATCACCATTCTGTTTTTAATTTCGATTCAAATTAATGTGTATTTTACCTGCAATACTCATAAAAATACGATATTCATTTATATACTACTGGCCTTTCTCGACACAGGTATATCCTAGTGAGACAGGCATAAAAAAACCCAATGTACATAATACTTTATACACAAATAAAAAAATAATAAAAAATCTTAATTAAAGAAATACCCATCCAAAAACAAAAAAAAAATAGACAGGTACATTAAGATATTCAAAGATGCTTGGATTTATCTTTATCTTTATTAACCACAGCTTTGTAATTTTGGGGCTTTATCATTACCAAATTTTCATTTCGATCGAATGCGATTGCGATACACGATGTCAAGTGATCTGATGAGAGAGACCATACCGTGTGCTAAATGGTCTAGAACCAAAAGGAAAATGTACTAAGTCAGTGGTTATATTGATCATTTTCCACTCAAATCTATACGGAAGGTATTTGAGTTTTCTTCTTTATTCTATGCTATGGTATTTACGTATTCTGCTACCGTCGCGTATTCCGGCGCCGTTAACCGCGGATATGGTGCGAGTTTTGTTCCGCTCCCAGGGAACGAGAATTATCCCGGTCCTAACCCCACCTGCCGCTGACAGAGGCTGTAAGGCGTGTAAGGCTGTAAGGCTGTAATGCTGTAATGCTTGATTTGTTTGCGGATTTAGAGCCTCTCCTCCCACAATCTGCACCCACTTCGACTTCGTTTTTTTATCTTCCAGATTGATGGTCCTCGAAGCAATCCGAATTCGGTAGAGTTTTTTTGGTGAAGTATCCTTATCTGGATCGATTGAGGATTCTGGGGAATATAAAATTTATTTTTATAAGATGCTTTAGTATTCTCGTTTTGCAGGTTCATCAAATCAAGAATAGAATATAGTTTAAGAAAGACTCTTCCCTTAATTATTTACGAAATTAGATCAAGACAGTCTTCAGTTTTTTCTAATTGTAACACAGTTGTTGTTTTTCTGACTAATAATTGAGGCGCTCAGCGAAAGAGTGGCCAAACTCACTTCAGCGAAAAAATCATATTGTTATGCATTTTTGTCACATCTACACACAGTGGCCCAATTTAGTTTTCGCTGATTTCAAAGGATTTTTGAAATAGTGAAAGTTAAAATTGGCCCACTGTGGCTTCATAGATATGACAAAAATATAAATAGCAAATTATGTTTTCGCTGATTACGAAAGCGCCTCAATTGAAATTTGAGAAGTGCTTTTCTGATAACTTTAAATGACTACTGAGTGATATAGAGCTATTTTGTATGTAAAATTACGAAAATAATGTGCATTTTTTATTTTATTTTCATGTTGATAAATAAGTTTTCTTTGACGTTTCAAAATATGCCACTTTTGATTTGCCGCCAAAACTAAAATATTATTTTCTTCGTGCGGAGAAGCGTTTGTGACGTCACACCAGCAAACGTTTGTGGGCAGTCCCGTGTCCCTACGGCAGCTGTCTAAGCAACCAGTGGCGTTACCTAGTAATTTAGGAATTTATGATATTAGGTCATTTTTAAAATCAATAATATTAATAAGAGTATAATAATTTAACGTCTTTAGCGCTACAATCATAACCTCAAAAATTAACTTTAAATACACGGCTTCCGGAAACTCGTAGTACCGGCGGAAAACTGGTGAATCTACATTATACAGAGAAACCAAAAAACTTTTTTCAGTTTGAGCATTTCATTTTTTTTTTTTAATGAACTTATTTAATTTTTTCGCCACCTAAATGTTAAAAAACCACTTACTCTTGGAGATATTTAAAAAAAAAAAAACATTAACAGCTTATATTAACCCCCAGCGACCGATTTTTTCAAAGTTGATCTAAAAAGTTCGCAATTGCAATTTGGGACTCGATTTACTTTAAAATGAAAGCTCAAATCAAAAAATTTTGTGTTTTAAAATCGAATTTAAATGTGATGTAGATTCACCGTGTAGTTATTTCACACATTAAGGACTGGTTGTTTTACAGAATTTGATAGTTCATCAAATTACAAGTTCTGTGAAAGTTCTATTCAAGTTCTATTATTATTATTTCAGTTCTGTGAAGCAACTTGCCCATAATGATACAATAACAGAATTTGCACAGGACTTTCACAGAACTTGAAAATCAATCTTAAAATTTAATGAATTTTTCAAATTCTGTGAAACAACCCATCCCAACAGAAGTATCTCTCATTATTTTGTTCAAGTACACCATTAAATATTGGATAAAATTATAACATATTGTTGTTTTTTGCAGTTGAGGCGGTGGGGGCTGAGCGGGGAACAAAATGGGGAAGCTGCTATCCAAGATCTTTGGGAACAAGGAGATGAGAATCCTGATGCTGGGTCTGGACGCGGCCGGCAAGACCACCATCCTGTACAAGCTGAAGCTGGGTCAGTCGGTGACCACCATACCCACGGTGGGCTTCAACGTGGAGACCGTCACCTATAAGAATGTCAAATTTAATGTGTGGGACGTCGGGGGGCAGGACAAGATCCGACCGCTGTGGAGGCACTACTACACGGGTTAGTACAGACTTATATACTTTTATTTTATCTATCTATCTAACCAACAAACCATTTCCCAGCAGAGGTAAGCAGAGAGGATGGACCGCCACACAACTCTTTTCACACATTCACAATCTTCCATCGTCTCATTCATACTATTTTCTGTTATTCAGACTGATGACATGTATTTGATTCACTCGGTCATGTCATGTCTTCTTTACATTCTCTCATCCACTCTTCTGTTATTCAGACTCTTGACATGATTTGAATCGAGTATTTGATTCACTTGGTCAAGTCGTGTCTTCTTCTGTGTCTTTACATATGTTTTGCTTCATTCCCATTCATGCATCTTCTTATTCATTCTTCTGTCATTCAGACTTTTGACATGACTCGAATCAAGTTTTTGATTCATTTGGTAATGTCATGTCTTCTTCTCTGTTTACACACATTTTTTACTTCATTCACATTCGTGGATTTTCTCATTCATATTCTTCTGTTATTTCGACTCTTGACATAACTATTTTGAAATATTTGGTTAATTTGCTCATGCCATGTTTCCTTTGGGTGTCCTTGACTTCTAAGATTCACTTTCATATTTCGTCCATTCCACATGTTCAAATCATTCAAGAGTCCCTTTCTTAATTTTATTCACTATCATAAAAACCCTGAATTTATAGTACAGATCTTTTCACAAAAATGGAATGTGGCAAACGGTTCCCATTGAATGCCGTTTCTCATTCCATTTTAACTTTTGACCAAATTGTGATCAGCTGGCATGACAACATGACGTGATTCTTGACAGCTGGTCACTGCTTTTGATAAAAAGTTTAAACAGGCCGAGAATTGGCGTTCAAAGGGGAAAATTGGGGATTATTCGCCGAAACATCTTTTGGAATACACGAACACCAAACACCCAACATCATAATTTATAATAAAAAGGGAATACTTGAGTAATAAAATTCTCATGCGCTTGCTATATGAACCGCACAAGAGTTCTTACTGCCCGCAGCGTATGGTGGGGGGGGGGTCAGAGGGGGATATCTAGGTCTGCGAGCCAGTCTAGGGCCTCAGGCGTTGCCCTGTGGACCTCATCAATCCCGCCGGGGAATGAATGGAGCGGGCATTCGTTGACCACATGTTTTCGGTATTCTTCACCGCACTGCATTCACACAGCAGCCAGTGGGAATGTGCCATCCCAAGCAAGGTGCTTTCTAAGCACCGTCATTTCAGATCTGGTCACTAAAGGTGACTAAACAATTCGGAATGGTGGTCTATCACTAGAGCGATAGCTAGCAGGCACGTAGCAAGCTTTCGCAATCGTAATATGCCACTAAAAGCCAAACGAATCGACTGTAAGTAGTAATAATCAACATCAATCAAAATCCCCTAACAATCATTATTCCACAATCAATCCACAACTGGCATTGCGCTCATCAATATTCCCACACGATACGTCTGCCATTTTAGGCGATTAGAGACTTGTAATGTCAGAGAAACTATCAATAATTCCTTCTTACTAATTGCATCTTTAAAATATAACTTGAGCGCCTTGGTTTTTACTTTACTCTGTCAAAGTAATAAAAAATATTTGCATGTCAACAGCAGTCTATCTGTGTAAGGGACATTTTTCTTATTGTTCTCTTGATTCACAGCAATAAATAATAACTTATTCATTAATTGGCATCACCATCGTGCATTCAAGAACAATGCTACCGTCCATGTTTAATTTAATATCTATGTATAATGGTAATTGTTCAATAACACCCTTTAGTATTGGCGTTACCTCAAGAGTTATTCATTTAATTTATTGTTGTATGTTTCCAACGGTTCCATGACAACTCAGAATCATGCAATTTCAATATCCCTTTGAAAAGTCGTTAAAAGTTATGATTTTTTTTTTTTAACCTAACCTAATGTGACCTATTTAACCAATTTTAATTTTTTTTTATCACCTTTTAATGACTTTTAAGGGAGGTGTTGAAGTTTCATGATTCTGAGTGGTCCGGTGACTGTTTTCAACATACGGTTCGTTAGATTAATAATTTTTTCTTTTTCTCTTATTTTTTACCCCCAAATTACACTTAGTATTATAATTTCTGATATTATTATTCTAAACTTCAACAAATTTCAAATCTTTCATTTTTATTTTACGCGATAACCGCGCTAGAATCCCAAACGCTCCGAAGTGGCATCCCTAATTAAGGGTATGTTATTCGGCTGAAGGATGTGAGAAGGGGAAGGAGATGCGGAGGAGGAAGGTTGAGAAGTACCTGGCTTTTCAGATCCAGTCATGTACAAAGCATGATTGAGTATTGCAAGCAAAGTTTGATTCTGAATTATTGTAGTTTTTTTTACCAGGGCTATACTGAGAGTAGCACAATGATCGTGCTGTGATGTTTGACAGCTGATCACAATTTGATAAACGCTAAAATGTGTACCGAAAGACAAAATTTTGTACTGAAATGGCACTGATTGCGGATTTTGTGGTCAACCATATGACACAGAGTTTGAAACAATCCTACCTAATGGTGATTAAGTGTGATCGTACAGTTTGGCAATTAAGTGTAGAAAATAAATTATGGCGCTGCGATCGTTTTCTAGTTTTAAATGGCAACACCAAGATGGCTCATAAGACAATGAATGTATGTTTTAAAAAACACTTCTGCCAAAATGCATATTTCATAGCGTATTTGCATTTTCAAAAATTTTGCACAAAAAAACTGTAATTTAATAGAAGTAAAATAAAACAAAACAAGTTTTAAGTGGGCATTTATTTCGATATAAAAACGTAGGTACTTAAAAATTTAAGTCTATTAATTCAACACCCGACATGTAATTATTGTCTTCGTCCTCGTGTGATTCTTCTTCTTCCGTATCTTCATCTTCATCTAAACGCAGTTTATCGATATCATCATATACATATAGTACTGCCTCGTGCATAATATTCTGCCTCAATTTTCATCATGTGTTTGCAACAATTTTTCCAATCATCAGCACTTATGCTATTACACATTATTATGCCCATTTTCCGTTTTCCCGGTGTTTCAAATTTTCCATCTGCCTTTTCCCCTTCCTTGACGATTCGTCTTACGGTTGATTCAGATTTACCTGTGTGTGAAAAACATCATTAAAATTATTATTATATAAAGGTAGTTTTAAAAAACACACTAGATAATATTCACTTAGAAAGAAAGAAAGAGAAAACGAGACAAAAGTAACTTTTCTACGAGTTTAAAGAAGTTGCATATTATTATTATTTTTTTATTGAGTTATTCCCTTTTTCCTATGGCCGCATATTAACTGTCAAATGGAAGTGCCAAATTCGGATTTTTGAACATAACCTCAAATCAGATTATAATGGTAATTATCGCTCGAAAATTGGCATAAATCTTGTAATACTTATGAAATTTATTAAACAAACTATACTACGTACCAGTCATTTCTGCAGTTCATTTGTAAACATCTTCTAAATTAGACAGAAGCTTCTTCGCGTGATACTCGGCTAGGCAGCGTTGAAAAATGCAGAATATAACCCCTCTTGCATCACTATGTAATGGTTTATTCATTTTAATTAAATTCAGGCAAACAATGAATAAAAATATTATCAAATCAGCGATCTTCTACTCAGATTTAAGACAATAAATCAACCCTAACATGTGATAACATGACAGCCATAGGAAACGTCATAGCAAAGCGAGTAATTCGGTGCTGCCATAGTAATGAAAACGTTTAGTTCCAATTTATTTAATTTCTACACTTAATTGCCAAACTATACTTACACTTAATTCTTTTTTTAATTTTTTCACAGAATACCATGTAAAGTAAAAATACAGCACAAAGTGTTACACAAAAATGGAAGATACGTTGTATCGTGCAATATTCACTGCAGGATGTCAAATAAATAATAAAACACTTTTATGATTTTTTATTACTTCGTTATTAATTTATGGGCAGTGTGTCCAAGGGGGTTGAAAAAATGTAGGATACTAAATAAGAAAAGATATTATACCTATATGACTTTTGTCGACCGTGTTATTTCAAAAATGTTTAAAAATAGATTTGATTGTACTTAGGTTTTTGTTGTTGTTTTTAATAAAATCGTACATTTGGTTTCCAGGGACTCAGGGTCTGATCTTCGTAGTGGACTGTGCGGACAGGGACCGAATCGACGAGGCTCGCCAGGAGCTCCATCGGATCATCAATGATCGGGAAATGAGAGACGCTATTATACTCATCTTCGCCAATAAACAGGACTTGCCTGACGGTAACTCATTTTTAAAACTAACAATGTAAAGGTGCAATAATTATTTCGCTGAGTCGATTTGGTTCTTTTAAATAACCTTTTTTTTTAGATGTAATTTTCTTTGTTTCTAGACATATTAAGTGGTCATGAAAGAAAGGATCTGTTTTCATCTGATTTTAATTGATGATTTATCCAGCACCTGGCTGGTTCTGAAAAAAATTACTATGTTTTTAAAAAATTGTCATTTTTATTAAAAAAATTATTCTACGTCTACCAATCAATTCAATACATGTTTTATAACATTGTGGCTTGCCATAATCAAATTATTTTAAGCAAATGGTTTGTTCGAAATCACTGTTTCTATTTCACCCATTCACCAGTTAAGGAAAAGGCCTACCTCCCTCTGAATGAAAGTAACAATCTCTTTTTAATTACATTTTTTTTATCGCAGGTGTATATTATAGAAGCTATGATTACCAAGAGTTAAATTATCCCAAACCTCAAATGAATATACAAATTATTTATAAAAAATATCCTGTTTTATTTACATAATTAGTAGTGTCCGACCGAAACAGAACTTTCCATCGAAACCGAAACTGAAACCGAATCTTCGGTGTCTGTCTCGGTTTCGGCCAAAACTGAAACTGAAACATTCAGTTTCGGCCCAAACTGAATCTTTTGTAGACATGTTTAAAATCGATTGTTTACTGTTATTTGGCTTATTTTTTACACTTATTCAGACAGTTAACACATGTTAAATAAAACAAAAAAAAAAAACAATAATTGAAGTATGTGGAAAAATAATATTTTTTTATATTACTTCTATAAAACAAACAATTTATGAAAAATAACAAAACACGGAACAAATTTGTCAATAATCAACCTTACATTATAAAGGAAGGACCTCATTAATTGAGTATTTTAATTTTTATTGTGTTTACAATCACAAAAAAAAATTATATGTGTTAAATGAAATAAAAAAAAACAATAATTGAAGTATGTAAAAAGATTTTTTGTTTGATATTACTGCTATAAAACAAATCAAAATTAACAAACATGTTAACTACTTCTTGGAACAAACATTTATCAATAATCAACGCTTAAAGGAAAGACCTCATTAATTGAGTATTTTGCTGATGATGACGGGTGACATACGAGCCACGAACTCACCCGAAGTCAGCCGAATGAGAAGTTCCAAGAAGCAGTGAACATGTTTTGTTATTTTTTATAAATTTTGTTTGTTTTACATAAGTAATATAAATTTTGAAATTTTTTTGACATACTTCAATTATTGTTTCTTTTTTTATTTATTTCATTTAACATGTTATAACTGTCTGAATAAGTGTAAAAAATAACAGTAAATAATCGATTTTTAACATGTCTAAAAGAGTTTCGGTTTCGGCAGATTTTCTGCCGAAACTAGATTTCTTTGCCAAAACTTGCCGAAACCTAAATCGAACCTTCGGTCGGTCACTAATTATATTAGTATTATTACCCTTTCCATGCAAAAAATAACAACCTGTAATTGTTTAATGGTTGATGTTTTCAGCGATGAAGCCCCACGAGATCCAGGAGAAGTTGGGTCTGACGCGCATCCGCGACCGCAACTGGTATGTGCAGCCCGCCTGCGCCACCTCGGGTGACGGGCTCTACGAGGGGCTCACCTGGCTCACCAGCAACCACAAGTTATGAGCCCCCCGGAGGTAATCCATCAATTCATCAATCCATCAATCCATCAATACATCATAACATCAATCCATCAATCCTGCAATCCATTAATCCATCAATCCACCAATCCATCAATCCATCAGTCAATACTCTTCTCATTATAATTTTGCCTATTTTTACACCCAGTTAAACTGAACGACAATGAAATCATTTAAAAACATTCTTCCCCGTGTAGTGGTGTTCTATATCGTAGGACTTCTGTGGGATAAGAGGGACTGCAGGCGGGTGTTATTTCAAAGCAAATTGAACCACTATCTGCGTGTGCTATTTAACGAGTGGTGTACCGATCGTGCCCCGGAGACCATTTTTTACAAGTTGTCGATCATGCTCCGGACACTGTTCTTATATCATCCGTGATGGAATTTATTGCGATGCGCTTTTAACCTTTATGCTTTGAAAATTGTACAGAGGACAAAAGCAGAATTGCTTGCGCTAATAACATGACGGCTTGCTAAATAATTGTCCATGAATGTCAAAACTCATTTGTTAACCCCTCCGAATTTTCGCAAATATGCGCTTGAGATGTCTAAAACAAAATGACATTTTACGAAAACTTTGTGTTATTACAGCTTCACAATTAAAGCTCTATAAATGAAACATTTCTGAATGTAGCCGAATAGTAAAAACTGTTTTAGAAAGGTTACAAAATAAGCTTTCGAATTATTATATTACAAATAAATATTACGATTTGTAAATATTAAAATTTAGCATGCAAACATTAAAAATAGGTAAAAATGACTCATGTGATTTTTTTAATGTGAAAACAGTACTAAAATCACAGATTATGTAAAAAACAATACTTATTCTAAGTGTAATAAACATTTTTGTCACCTCACTTTTTTATCATTTCATATAAAAATTAAAAATGTCGAGCGCGGACGAGCCGCCGGTAGTAAATTTGCACGGGAAAATATTTTTGTCAACTACGCGACTGACAGCTGATTCCTGCTATGTATTTCTATAGACAACTTGATAGAGATGTACAGCTTGATCTACTATCGACCTTTTACTTTTTGGTTTAGGGATGTAACTAAAACAATAACGGAGTTAGAACGATTTCAATGGAAACACACGCGCTGACGTATAAACACGCTTATTGTACTTGACTGCTGTCCTATTTCTAATGCTTATATCTGCTTACGTTGCTGAGGGGTTAAACGGCATCGCAAAAATTAAAATATATGAGTTTTCAAAGTAGCATAAAGTTGATTATTACTTTGAAAACATCATTTTGATTGTTGTTTTTCTTGTAGGGTTTGTGTTAGGAAACTCTCTTAGAAGGTAGATAGAAGGGAAATAGGAAGCGTAAATCTCACTGTAGGCTGACCTGAGTAGCAGGCTGGATCGTTGTGTTCATATAAGAATTCACATTCCTGAACTGTGCACATATTGTTTGTTCACCAACAGTTAGAATTTTAAGACTTTTAAACTTGTAATTTAGCATTTGATACGAATAATACACATAGACACTTTCATGGCTTGCTTGTTTGGAAGTTGTCACAGCACTGATTTCAATGTCATTCATAGGTAGGAGGAAGTATTTAGGTAGGTAGGTATGTATGTAGGAAATATGTAGGAAAGTGAACAGGATAGAAATATTCCCAAATAGTTTGCATTTAGGTTTATGTAGAAATGTAGAGCCTGTTCATGAAAAAAAAAAATTGACAGTTGTTTCTCAAATGGGGGTTTATTTTAACTGTTCACGAAAAAAAAATGACAATAGGCCACTTGCATCACATTTAAAAAAAAAAATTTCAGTTTAGGCAAATATTCTAAGACATTCTGTATTTTTTTTTTTTTTTTTAATCGTATTTTTGAAACCCTGGCGATTTTTCGAAAATTTCAATCTGAAAAATCAGACCATTTTTTATAAACCGAAAAAACGGGACATAATTTTACGGGTGCGAAAAAACAATAATTACATGGCCGAAAATTATTTTAAAAAAAAGAACGTTTTCCACACAAATGGCACGGGAGAATAACGAGGCATATCAAAAATATTAAATCTCATAAATATTTTTTTCCTTGATCCATCTTATTGATCATAAATCATTATAATGTTCAACGTCTATATTACTAAATCAAATGTAATACACTTGTACTTGTAAATTATAATAATAATAAGAATATTATAAAATTTGATTTTGTTAAAATCCGCTCCATTATCATTATACTTCTAAAACACGAACGGACAGCGTAAAATGTACAGGGTTCTCTTCAGAACATCTGTCAAAAAGTCAAACCAAATGATAAGTTCGCAGAGAACAAACAATAAATCGTGAACGTTAAATGTCAAATTCAAAAATTCGCCTGAAATCAAAGTGATGCCATATAAAAAAAATAAATCAGTGTGGAGTTTTATAAAATTAATAGGAACATTTTCGGAGACGGGACATTTTCATGTAGTGACGTCACGAGCCCAAATAATGGATTTATTTATTTAAAAATAAAAAAAAAACTATATTTCTAAAAATTTTTACTAACATTTTCGTAATCTTAGTAAAAAAATCTATCCACACGATTTATTACAAGTCGTTATGATATCCATGCAATTGGCCTATTGGTTCTTATATGGGAATTTATTTCCTTTTTCGGTAAAATTAGCTATTCTAGGGAAACGTCTTACGATATGAACATGAAATATATATAAGAATAATAATGAGATACGTTATATTGTTACCAGAAAACAACCAGGAAAATGAATAAATCATATTTTTTATTCTTATATTTGTTTAACCGGTCAGTAACGTAAGCAGATATATGCGTTAAAAATACGACAGCAGTCAAGTACAATAAGCGTGTTTACACGTCAGAGCGTGTGTCTCCATAGAAACCGTTATAACTCCGTTATTGTTTTAGTTACATCCGTAAAATAAAAAGTGAAAGGTCGATAGTGAATCATGCTGCACATCTCTATTCAAGTTGTCCATAGAAATACATAAAAAGAACATTCTGTCAGACACGCAGTCTGACACATAATTTATACCGCCGAATTTCCTACGGGCGCCCGACATTGTTAATTTCTATTAAATATTTTTATATGAAATGATAAAAAAGTGAGGTGACAAAAGTGTTTATTACACATTTATACAATAGAATACGTATTGTTGTTTACATAATCTGTGATTTTAGTACCGTTTTCACATAAAAACATCACGTGAGTCATTTTCACATTTTTTTAATGTTTGCATTCTAAATTTTAATATTTACAAATGTTAATATTTATTTGTAATATAATAATTCGAAAGCTTATTTTGTAACCTGTCTAAAACAGTTTTTACTATTCGGCTACGTTCAGAAATGTTTCATTTATAGTGCTTTAATTGTGAAGCGGTTATAACTAAAAGTTTTCGTAAAATGTCATTTCGTTTAAGACACCAAAAGCTAATATTCTCGAAAATTCGGAGGGGTTAAAACTCGTCACGGTAATTTTTACATGGATCTGCATATTTTCGTCTGGCAATCGAGTGTATTTTGAGAATTTTCTGTTCTGGCTTTCCACAGGTTAAAATGATTTGCCTGTACTGAGGTAATTTACTGACATTGTCCAATTGATTAGTCAGACATCTCCAAATACTAAGTTTTGAGATAATGTGGAACACAATATTCGAATGCTCAACGTAAATTAAATATTATTTCCATGCGTCCGTGTTTTACATATTAAATATGCTACAAAATAACACTGGAAGGCGTAACGGTCCGGTACATTAATATGACATTTTGAAATATTCTACTAGTGACCCAGAAAACACCATCATTTTGTGTAATTCACTACAAGTTTTTGTGCATTAATATCGATTTGGTGGTGTTTATGAGTAATCTGAGTATTGCAGCAGATAGAGGGTTCACTTTTAAACATATTCTGCCTACTCAACTCAAATTTAATTAATTCATTTAAATCAACTAACTAAATTCTGGATGATCCACACACGTCTGTAGGAAAACAAATATTTTGAATGATCAAATGAAAATGGTTAGTTGTCTATGATTCCAAATAATCACATTGTCACAGTGCATATTTGACTTTTGCCTTTACGCAAACCTTAGTCATAAAAAAAAAATTGCTGCAATTATCCCGTGTTTTTTATATTTTATTTTACGATGTAATTCTGTTACCTGAAATTGTATGAGACAATTTTATTTTTGGTGTAGGTCTAGAAACCTAAACATGTATTTATGCCCAAAGAGAGCTAAACATACATTTTTATGAGTATGGAACGCACTTGTGATACTGTAATGCGGCAATTTTAATTTAAACCTAAATATCTGTTTGTATTTATGTCTGCATAACAAAGAAAAATAATACAAAATGAATAGAAAGTAACAAAATAATCGGAAACAAATACGATGTTAATATATTAATTATCACCTTTAAAACCCCCTATAGTGCGGCTGGCTACATTTGCAGTCCAGTAAAATCTTGACTTCATTGAGATAAACTGCAGTGTACATTGTGTAGAACTAAGGGTTAGATTTTAGAAGTTTTTAACATATTTCGATACTGTCTATGAAAATTTCAAAGTGAAAAAGTTGATATCGTAGGAGAGTATCTATTATTTCAAATATAATTTTCAATATTATTACAAAATTTTACACGTCTCATAGGGGTTGAATTCACATAATATTAAAATAATCTAATTAAACTCTTGGGCCCATTAGCTTGTTTTCAAGCTACCTACAACACTGCCAGACATATGTGATGAATGTAATGACGTATGTGGCGTACCCGAGTTATTAACATAGAAAACAAGCTTGATTATACACTTTTCAGAGCTAGGTAATTTATTCAATTAAATTAAGATTAAGATACCATACTTCATTCATATACGAACACATAAAATCTAATGAATTAATTGCATTCATGTCAAAGCAAATCGTTTGCACGTGTTGATAGTATCAACTTGAACAATGATTTGCACTTAAGGGGAGAGTCTGGTCCAGCCGAATCAAAAATTAGACTTTTTTTTGCCTAAAAATCTTTCTAATAGTTATATAAGTAGAGGTTTCTCATAACCTGCCTCACTAGGCTAGCCTGTGTTGAGGCAGTAATTTTGTAAGTTAATTTATTATACCTTTGCATACACACTTACATTGAAATATGTTTACGGAATGGTTTGTATAAATAAATAATTTCGAATTCGGGTGAGAGCACCAGTAAAGGCCCTATCATTACTTTTGATCCAAATTTTTATGTTACATTTGAAATATTTTTATAAATCACATTTTTTTTGGTGTCTGGAAGAATTTTGTAAAATCTGGTTGACTAAAGTTTCGTTGACCAATTGGAGTAAAATTTAGTTTTTATCAGGTTACATGAGTAAAACACACTCCGTTTCAATAAGGACTGAGTTTATTTTTACAATCACATTTACATGATAATTTCGCCCTTTTTTTATTCTTCCCAGAATCCTTGTTGAAACGGAGTCTGTTTTACTGATGTGACCCGATACATTAAATATTAGTGTTTAATCTTTTTTCATAGTATTTATGTTATAAATATGAGTTGGGATTGTTTTTGCATGTATCTGAACGTCAAACACATTCATAGTATTATGGATTAAATATTGTGTATTTATATTTCAGGTTGACCTGGTGCACACTGCCCCTGGGTCGAGGAGGGGAGACTAGTGTCAGCGGCAGGAGACAAGACAGTGTCCAAAGTGTGTGAATCATAGCATAGCATATACATAGTGAACTGTTATTCCATTTTATGCTTATTACATACTATAAACAAACATACAGTATGCACAACTACTATATAGTGAACACCTAGTGAACAGTGAATCAAACAGTACCACGCTGTGAGCTATTCAGCTACTAGTGGAGAATGTGTAATAAACAGAAAACCCCCAGATATTAATTACACCATGCCATTTATTTCTAGCGATAACTATTAAAAAGAAACATTTATTAATAATAATAATTAATGTAATGTTCATCTCTAATAATATGTATAAAAATGTATATTTTAAGTTGGAAAAGTATTTGATACTTTGAATGCGTCAGTAGCTTGTCCGTTATGATAAAAAGTTAATAATATGTGTAGAACCCACCGGACAAGGCAGACAGGTCTGATTCATTGGAACAGTCTTAACAAGTTAAAGCTCTCTGGTTTATTGGGATGGACGTGTAGGAAATTGGTCTGTTCTAGCAAATTAGAGCATTCTGGTATCGGGACACTGACAAACTGAGACGGTCTGTCAAACCATAGTTTGGGTGATTGTTATGTCCTAGGAAATTGGGATGCTGCTGCAAAGTAGAGCAGTTTGGTAAACTGGGATGTTCTGACATATTAGATCTGTCTGGTAAGTTGGAACATTCTGACAAACGAGCTTTCTGGTTAGTTGCGACGATCTGGAAAATTGAGATGGTTTATAAAACTAAAGCAGTTTCATTAACTGGGATGTTTTAGCACAGTTCAGTTGATTGTGTTGATCTAGGAACTCTAGTAAACTAGAGCAGTCTGGTTAACTGCGACGACTAGAAAATTGAGCTGGGTAGAGCAGACTCGAACAGTCTGGTTAACTGGAATGTTCAATAAACTAACGCAGTTTGGTTGATTGCAATGTCCTAAAATTGAAACTTGTACTAGGTAATTGGGACAGTCTATCTAGTTTCAATAGTTTAGCGGGATGGTTCTGGCTAACTGAGACAGTCTGGTTAACTAGTGGGGACTAGAACTAGGACAGGACAGGTACAAGAGTCACCGGGTGCTCGGGAAGTTGTCTGTTTTAAATAAATTATATTTTCTTTCGCATTAGTTATAGGAGCTATTCATTTTTTTAACTCTTAAGAATAGCTATCCCTTAGATTCTGGTATGTAACAGAATTTGCCAAATTATTGTTTATTTGTTAGTGATTTTATACTTTTATGTAATATAATAATAGTTAAATATATCTTCACGGGATTCTGTTTACCCGTGACCTGTGACCTGCCTTCTTCATGTCATTCATATTACTTCATTATGGTCCTGTCGCTGAGAGCTGCGCTGTAACCTCTCTTTCTGTTACATGTATTGTTACGGAAAAGAGGGCGAGGTTACAACGGAGCTATCAGCGTTACACCTTTAGCTTTGTAACCAATCTATATCCTCCAAAGTGAAGTGTTATTATATGTTCTTCTTTTGTGTTTGCCAAACGCTGAGTTAATACAGCAAGGCTCTTTCGATGCTTCATTCGAAGAATATTTCCTCTTAAATTACTGTAGGCACCAAAATCCTAAAATTGTTCCACTATAAATTATTATTACTTGCTCCTTGACTATCACTAGCCATTATTGCTGAACTGCTTCTGCTCTGCACAAATATTACTTTTGGTAGTAATAGCGTATCCTTTTGTTACCAATTTCACCACGAATAAATAAAAATTTCTGTATTCGTATTCATAAAAAATGTTTAAAAAAATTATTTTCTCTTATTATTTTGTTAAATGTATTCTCTATTATTAATATCGATTCGGCACTAACGCCTTCAAGAAAAATTATTCCATTGCTTATTTTATTAAAATAGAATCATTAAAAAATTTATGTTTATTTATTAAATCTTGATTAAAATTATTGTATGAATGTAGAACTATCCAAATCACAAAACAAGGTAATTTAGAATACAATTTTCAAAAAAAAAAAATTGTCACAATGTGAAATTAGTTTAAATCCAATTAGATAGTTGTTCTGCATTCATATTCTCAGTTTATATTTTGAAAGTATTTAAAACTTATTGTTTTTCTGTTCTGCATAATATTTCTGATTTTTTATAAAAAAATCACATCACAAGAACAATGAAGCCATTGATTTATGTATACAATGTAATTATGATTGAATTTCTTATCAATTGTAAACAATATAAATTGAGCAAAATATAGCTAGCTTTATTTTATTTTTTATTATAAAAAACCTGTTGATAAGAATACCTCACATTTGGTAGATAACCATTGTATAATATGAAGGTTTCACCGGAGAACTTTAGCCTTATATGACGTAGGATAACGACACCCAGTTACTTGCCGACAAGTCTTCAATCATTATTCTGTTATTTAATTGTTATAAGTGCTCGCAATTATTATGTATTACAAAACTGATTTGTATGTCAGTAATGCCTTTTTTTTCGTAGATAAATAATTATGAAAAGCAATGCTGGAGGGAAGTTGCCAGGGGGGATTAAAGGTAGACCTTACTCGCTTGAAGGAAAAAGGTGAACGATGTATGGATTATTGCCAGAGGACCCGCTTGTCTGAGGATATTTTCTTATTCACCTTTGTACGTTCTCCGTGTTGCGAAGACGTTTAAATTCACACATCACAGAATATTTCAGCATTAGTCTCATATTTTAAGCCCGCTATGGATGTAAAATTAAAATGATGAAAGTTCGAAGTTAGTTATGGAAAATTGACTGCCAACTTTGTACTTGACGTACAGAGTGTTATTTGTCATAGCTGATGTTGCAGAGGAAAACGTTTTACTTGTGTATATAGGAGAGTTGTTACGGTGTGACTGGCTACTAGCAATGTTGTAGAATATTCCAATACCAGTCGCCTATGAGACAATATTAACGAGTAATGCACGTTTTCTAGTGAATTAAATTTTACATCAAATATGTATATTTAAATGGATAAACTTTTATTTGATTAATTTATATGTATATTTTATGTTGAGTTGAATCGATACATTCCGAGAAAGAACTTTCATTCTGTCAATTCTGCAAGTTCAAACATTAGTCTAGGTAGGTTCATTGCAAATAATAATTGCGTAACAAAAATGTAATAAATGCTTCTGGAATAGAACTTTGTTTTTGTACACTGAGCTGGCTTGCTGAACTGAGGTAAAAGGCTAGTAAAATGATGAACCAATCTAGACCAATGCCGTGCTGCGGGAATTGATGCCCATGTATAATATTAGTTTCCTTGTAACACTTATCTTGACTAACCCACTTAATATGTTATAAAACATTACAAATGTTTTACTGGGGCAAGCTCGGCATGTAATGACCGCAAGTATTTATTTCAATATTTTTAAGGACACAATTATTTCTGTCGTTGGGCTTAGTTTGTCTTAGTAAATGATTTGCTAATTTGGCCAGCCTTGTGTACCGCATAAGAGTCCTCATCCATTGTAATTTAAACAAATATGGGATTATAATAAAAGTGATGAAAGTGCAACCCGACTTTTCTTTATTTTCTGTAGACCGATGTCATATTACATATTTCGCTAATGGGTTTTTAATTCTGCATTTTTTTACCCCACCAGCGAAACATTTAATAAATCGTATGAAAACCTGGTAAAAAATCTGGTTTTTGACTCTTCTAAAAATTTTGAAATGAGAAATGCCTCTTTGGTTGTGGACAGCGATTATAAAATGAAACACGTTTTTCAAATTACAATTTATTCATTATCAAAAAACATCCGTTACAAATAATATTTTTTTATAAGAGGAAGAAGATTAAATCTAAAACACAATTTAAATATTTTATGTGGTACGTTGCTTATCGTGATAAAATGTTGTTTGAATTGAACAAATTACAATTTTGTTAGAAAGGACAATTAAAACTAAAAGCAATATTGTGGTACTGACGCAGTGTGCATGGCTGGGACTTTCCTCTGCCCTTCAGATCTTCCATGATTTATTGTTTAGCTGGAAAAGAAAGCAATGGAAAAAGGCTAATCAGTTTATATAGCTGAGGCGGAAGAGCTTATGTTACTCATTTTGTTGAGTAAACTTGAATATATACCTTTAACTTCGATGTTTGATAAATGCAATCTAACTTGTCTGAAAATGGAGGCCTCAGCACGGGTAAGCCACCCAGTGAGGCCAACATTACTGGATTGTACTATGAAATGTAAAATATTGTATCAAAATATGTGAATATTTTGTAAATTTGTGTTGGGAGAACCTTGCTGTTGATTAGTCATTGACTGTCTTACTCATCATCGCAAAATAAGATACAACCTCGGAGCAAGACCGGGTTAGGTGAAATTGTTACTCAACATGGTGGGTTAATCGCGCGCATGCGCGTGTTCTTCCCGCGTCGCTGTACGGGAGATGTAGTAGCTGTCAGAATTTAAACCACCCGATCACCAGGGTTAACTCAGTACCCCGTGCATTGTAACTGACAAAATGGCGAACTTTTATGAGAATCTTGACGTTTTGAACGGAGCTTTGGCAAATATTGACCGTATTCACGGCATTCGTGCACCACGGCTACGGAAAAGGTTAAAAAAAGGTATAATCCATCTGCGGCACTTACGGAAGGAGATTTTAGGTCTAAATATAGATTTACCAAAGTCAACATGAGACGTTCAATTGATTTGGTACGGCCGTATTTGGATGTGAATAATAAACGGGGTGGCAAAGTTACTACCGATCTCCAAGTTCTTTGTGCCATACGATACTGGGGTAGAAACGAGGTGAGATAGTGTTTATAATTGCGTTAGAAACGGTAAACAAACACAGATCAATCTCGCTGAAGCTCCTCGAATAATATGTTGTGTTGACTGATGTTGACGTATGAATTTTTTTTATTTATTTTTTTATTTATTATTTAATAAATGTTACAAAAATTACATGTTTTTGTGTATTCTATAATGTTTTTTTGTAAAAAAAATCTATATTATTTAATATGTCTTACACCTTTTTTTTGAGCAAAGCTCGTGTTAAAAAGGCGGAGACAACGAATGAAGATAATAATTTTTATTTAAGTTTATATAATAATTTTTTTTTTAATATACGTATAGATCAAATAATGGATAATTAACAGTAAACAAAGAAAAAATCGTATATATCATATAATATGCATCTATAGTTTTATATATATAAAACATATAATAAAACGAATGTAGCAGAATGAAGAGGAGATAGAAAAGAAAGGAGAAAAATAAAGAAAGAAAAAGGATATCAAACATTACAATTGTGTTTAGAAATAAAATATTATAATATGTAGTGATTGTAATAGGTTATATATAAAGAGCTTTTATTGATTTTTTGAATTTTTTATAATTTGTTTTCAATCTTAAATTAACTGGTAATTGGTTAAACCATTTAACTCCAATATATTTATAGTATTGTTGAGCTGTGGTGGTGTTACAACGCGGGACAGTCATAGAGCCCAGGATATTTGTTCTAATGCTGTTTGAAAAAGGAGTAATGCTCTCATTATTGAAGCAATCTTTGTGTATTTGTAGAATAGAGAACTCCAGTCCAATTTTTTAAATTTTTTTTTATGAATAATGACCTTCTAACTTAAATAACTGCATTTTTATTTTTATTTTTAGAGTTAGTTATAGTAAAAATAATTGTCAAAGTTTTAATTTTTCACAATCCCCCGAAGACCACCGTATCTACGGTGAATCGTGTGACGTCATCACTCCTGAAAAATTACTATAGGATTGGGCAATCAGCTGATCAAGTGCCGCCATTTTGAATACTGTTATTCGAAGCATTCTCCCTAGAAGTAGTATTACTATTTTTTTGTGCAGTAGTTTTTCAATATTTTAAATAATAGAAATAAACTACTAGAGATACCTCTATTTTTGATACTGAATTATTTAGGCTTAAATATTATTTCAATAAACACAACAACTAAATCTCTATAAACAGTATGAAATAACGAATAACATGAAATGTTGTTAATACTGATGGCTTATGTCACACCTACATAATCAAAGATTTCAATGCAATGACTGGTGACGCGTGACGTCAGCACTAACCATTCAGTAATACCAACTTTACAGTGTGTTTTGACGAGAGGTTTAAAAATGCACTTTTTACTAATTTTTTAAGAACTCTACGTTTAATATTATGAAATAAAACTTATATATTCAGAATCAGCGTTTATTGGTCTACATGAACATATTTTTTTAAAGCCATAATATTTTTCACTGGAGTTCCTTATTGTAATTTTTTTATAAATAACATGAAGTGAAGGTACTTTAAAATCTTGAAATAATTTGATGAGGGGTAATCATATGGCTTGAATCATAAACGTGAAGTTGGCAACACGCCGCGAAATGCTAAATTGTCCGCGTTTTTCAGCTTTGGAGCAGTGTTGCTACCGTAAAAAAATCATAACAGCTGTCGAGAAACATTATGATGATGAGTAAAGATTTTTACCCTGAGCAGTGTAGGCCCCCTCCACTGTGTAGCTACCGCGACGCTTCAGAGCCGTGGTACGGTTTTATGATGAGTAAGGCTGTGAATGTTTTAATAATTCAAAATAGTGACCGGCATTGATCATCACCGGTGTTGTATTAAAAATGTCTTTCATGCTGAATAGATTAATGCGTAACTACACTTTATTATTAAGTGCAACTATAAAGTAGAAAAACTGTTAGTAGAAGTCCAAATTAAAAGTAGAACTCGTCATCGCTGAGGTCTGGCATCACAAAATTTGCACAGCTTTTTCGTTAATTGAAATTCACAGTTTATCAACTATTTTCAGCTCATGAGATGTAGAGTTTTAAAATAACCATGAATGTATCGAAAAACAAATCAAGGATCCATTATTCAAATGTGTAGCAGTATATATCTGCTAAATGTGATTAAATAACCAAGAGATTCCTATGAAGATTGCAGCTTACCTCGGTCCTTCTGCAGGACTCGCAGAGCCAGGAGGGTGATCTTGTCAGCGGCAGCCTTTACCAGGTCCGTGGTGATGGAGATATCACTAGCGCGCGTGTGGCAGACCAGCATGGCCAGGCGACCACTGTCCTCCGTTGCTTTGGCTAGAATCACCCACTTATTAAGTTAGCAATATTTTCACAATTAATATCCACATACCTCCAATGAGATGAAATTATGTTTTTACAGTAGAAAAAAACTGATCCAAACCATAGATTAGAGTTATAGATTTTCAAGATTTATTGGATGGACTGAGTTTCGGATCTCCAAAGCTGTGAGTGTCTATTGTAGTAAGTCAATCGGCTCAACTACTAGTCCTATCCGGTTAGTAACCATCGCAATATTACGACGTTGGATGTTTATACATGTTTGTTAATTTCTTTGTTTCAGATGATATTTTAATATAATGTAGCGCAAGCACCTTTTGATATTCAGCAAAAAAGGTACTACAGAAATTAGCCATGAATTATTGGGGTTTTTCAAAGTTGTGCACAGCTTTATGCCTAGTTCACACTAGGCTTGTTGAAAAAATATCGATATTTTGAATTAAAAATATCGATATTTTTAGCCGATATATTTTGATCCGATATATCGATACAAAATATCCAATATCGAAAATTGTATCAAAAACGATATTTTTTTAAATGTATGTAAAGAAAACCACTTATGAGTGCTTTCCTTAAGATTGTATTCACTGAGTAAGTACTGAGCTAGTTGGTGGCCCACTAGATATCAAACAAATGAATCGAGTTAGGAAAATATAACTGTCAGAATTATTGGATTAACAATTCCTGAAAATATTATCTTATTTTATTTATTATTTATTAAAGAAACCTGAAATAAGGGCTTTAAATGTTGTTTCTTTTGTTTTTATAGGTAAGTGAATCTTTTGTTAACCGATAATATAATTTTTAAGAGTTGTAAATACGTATTGTTAATAAATCTTTTGTTTTTATAGAGAAACGCAATTACGCCTTTGTTTTATTCAAGAATATAAAGAAATCATTATAAAACAACATTTTCTATACTTAACTATTTCACGAAAAATGGAAAAATTGAGGTTTGATTTTGCTGTAAGACCAGCGGCAGATGGAAAATCAAACGTCATATGCATAACCTCGATCGCTACACCTGATGGACGGATTTATGGAATACCACACGAATCCCAACCTACAAATCTACACCAAGGAATTACAAACACTCCAAATTATGATAAGGTAAAAAAATCATTAAATAAAAGACATCAAACAAGAAAAATATGGATAACCTTGACGGATAATATGTCAAAAATATATTTAGATACAGAACAAAACTTACAGTTTAATGATATTTACCTGGAAGAAATTATGGAAAACACAAATAAAGCGGAATCTATACTTAGTGGATCAAGTCAAACACTGGAAAAACTGTTAGAGAAATTGCTTGAAAGTAAACAAACAAAATCTGAAACTCAAAATTTAGGGAAAATTGCAAAGGATTTCATGATTGGCAAATTTACTGGCAGAAGCTCAAATGCGAACCAGTGGATTGAAGATTTTAATAAAGAATGTGAACGCTTCCAAATCAACGAAGACAAAAAGAAAATTGAAATTTTAAAACATTTTTTGGAATACTCCGGTGTAGAATGGTACAGCTGCATGCTAATGAAACTTACAGTGGAATCGGAATGGGACAAATGGGAAAAAAATTTTTGTGATACTTTTACAAACAAAGGATGGTCACCCATTAGATATGCTCTCGCCTTTAAATATCAAGCAGGTTCATTGCTCGAGTATGCTTTAAAAAAAGAAAAATTATTGCTGGAAGTAAGGAAATCAATTGATACTGGGACACTTATCGACCTCATAGCATTTGGCTTACCTAATTATGTGACTGATAAAATTGACAGAGAAATTTTACAAGGAACGGAAGATCTTTACAATAACATAGGAAAATTAGAACATCTTGTTGGGAAGAATAAGTATGAAAAAAAAAGTATTATGTATTCTGACGCTAAATCCAAAGAAATTGAAGAAAAAAAACCATGCCGAATCTGTGTTAATGAGAAAAAAGGGAAACGTTACCATCTTGAGGAAAATTGCTGGTTTAAGGAGAAAAATAAAAAAGCAGTTGTAAAAACGGTAAATAACTCTGAATTGGAAATTGAACTAAACGAGAAGAATCCAAAAAACTAGATGTGCCACCATTAATAAAAGTCGAGTTACTATTATATGATACTTTAAAAATTTCTGGAATTTATGATTCGGGATCAAATGTGTCATTAATTAATGCAAAATTATTAAAGATACAGCCAAGAGCATGTACAAGTGATATACAAATAGTTAACTTGAAGACTATTAATGGTGAGAAGAAAACAAAAGGTATGGTAACACTAAAAATAAAAATCTACAATATAGAAAGAATTGTGGACATATTTGTAGTAGATAATGAACATTTTAATTACGATTTTCTAATTGGTTTGGATTGTACCAAAATTTTCAAATTAATGCAAAACGAAGAATTAAAGATCATACAATGTAACAAACCAGAAGAAGCGACCTCAAATGAAGATATAAAAAAGAATAACTACTCAAAAAATGATACTTCAAATATAACAAATATCAAAATTCCTGATGTACTAGGTAAAATAGAGGAACAAGACACCAAAAACATAAACAAAGGTGAAATAAATTTCAACGAACATATAAACACGGATGGATTTGAACTGATGATAAACCATCTAGATTTATATCAACAATCAGAAATTGATAAGTTGGTAGAAAAATACAAACCAATCTTCGCCAAAGATAAATACGACGTCGGTACTGTAAAAGATTATGAAGCTCATATTGACTTGATGGTGGATAAATACTGTTACAAACGTCCATACAGATGCACAGCAGAAGATAGAAGACAAATAGAATATCAAATATCAAAACTATTAGAGAAGAATTTAATTGAGGAATCTTATAGCCCATTTGCTGCTCCAGTAACTATGGCATATAAAAAAGATGATCAAAAAACAAGGTTATGTATAGATTTCAGAGAATTGAACAAAATTGTCGTCCCTCAATCACAACCTTTTCCGTTGATTGAGGATTTGATGGTTAAAACCGTAAACTGTAAATATTTTTCTACTTTTGACATAAATTCGGCATTTTGGTCAATTTGAAAATTCAAGATAGATATAAAACTGCATTTGTTACACAAGAAGGTCATTTTCAATGGACGTGTCTCCCGTTTGGGTTGAGGACGGCCCCAACCATTTTTCAAAGAATATTGAGCAACATCATAAGAAAATACAAACTCTCCAGTTTTGCAGTAAATTTTATAGACGACATATTAATTTTTTCAAGAACTTTTGAAGAACATATGCAACATATATCGAGACTAATGGAGGCAATTCTAACAGAAGGCTTTAGACTAAAATTTTCGAAATGTACTTTTGCAAAAAAATTATGCAAAATATTTAGGTCACATAATAGAAAACAATTCAATCAGACCTCTGAAAGATTATTTAACCGCTGTCAAAAACTTTCCAGTTCCGGAAACAAAAAAAAATATACGCCAATTCCTAGGAAAAATAAATTTTCATCATAAATTTGTGCCACACAGTGCGATTATCCTGGACCCGTTACACAATTTATTACGGAAAGACGTGAAATTCATATGGTCCACAGAATGTCAGGAAACATTTGATAAAATAAAAGCATTGTTATGTTCAGAACCACTTCTGAATATCTTTGACCCTGAACTACCAATAAGCATTTACACGGATGCTAGTATCAAAGGAGTGGGAGCAGTGCTGAAACAAAAAGATAAAAACGGGGACTGTAAGCCGGTTGCTTATTTTTCAAAAAAATTGACTGAAGCTCAAAAAAAGAAGAAAGCAATATACCTAGAATGTCTGGCAATAAAAAAAGCTGTGAAATATTGGCAACACTGGCTTATGGGAAAAGAATTTACCGTCTACTCAGATCATAAACCATTAGAAAATATGAACATAAAGGCTAGAACCGACGAAGAACTAGGGGATTTGACGTATTATTTATCCCAATATCAATTTAAAATTAAATATAACCCAGGAAAATCAAACCAAGAAGCAGACTGTTTAAGCAGAAATCCAGTTCTAGAACCTTATGAAAATACTGATGACTTTTTAAAAGTAGTAAATTTAATAAACCTAGAAGATATAAAAAAGGACCAACACACCAATCTTGACTTACAAAATGGAAAACTTATATTGGAGAATGAAATATACTACAAAAAGAATAAAAGAAGGAAAAAAATTGTACTATCAGAACAACTTAGCAAAAGTCTAATAACGAATGTCCACGATACTTACTGCCATATTGGGAGAACCCAGATGACAAATAAAATAACACCATTCTATACAGCAAAGAATATCATCGAAAACATTAAACAAATTTGTGAAGAATGTGAAATTTGTATTAAAAACAAATCAAGGAGGAAGCCAAAATATGGTTTAATGTCACATTTAGGTCCAGCAGCACGTCCCTTTGAAATTATATCTATTGATACCATTGGAGGCTTTGGAGGGTCACGCTCAACAAAGAAATATTTACATCTTCTGGTTGATCATTTCACAAGATATGCTTATATTTTCGCATCAAAAAATCAAAGCTCCAGTGATTTTATAAAATTAATAAAAAATGTGTCACAAGGATACAACATTGATATGGTATTAACGGACGAATACCCTGGTATAAATTCCAAAGAATTTAAAGAATTTCTGAAGAAGGAGAACATAAGAATGGTTTTCACTGCTGTGGATGCACCATTTTCAAACGGGCTGAATGAAAGGCTAAATCAAACTTTAGTCAATAAGATAAGATGTAAAATAAATGAAAGTGATAAGAAAACATCATGGACTACGATTGCACAGAAATGTGAAGAAAAATATAACGAAACAGAACACACAGTCACCAAGTTTGCTCCAAAATACCTCTTGGAAGGCGAAAATGTGAATATTCTACCACTTGAATTGAAATCAAGACATACAAGTGAAGACCTGAAAAGAGATAGGGAACTAGCTCTTAAGAACACAATAAAATCACACAACTATAATAAAAAAATATTCGACATACACAGGGAAGAATATAAATTGGAAGTGGGAGACAGAGTCTACGTGGAAAACGGAAATCGACTAAATAGGAAGAAATTGAAGGAATTGCGGATTGGACCATACAAAATTCTAAAGAAGGTCTCAAATTCAATCTATGAAGTTGATACCGGACACAGGAAAGCAGAATCAAACCTCTACCACATTACAAAACTGTGTCCAGTGTTTGCTAGTAAATGAACAATTGCATGCATTCTCTTTTGCAAATGTTTCTCCCTAGGGGGGGAGATGTAAAGAAAACCACTTATGAGTGCTTTCCTTAAGATTGTATTCACTGAGTAAGTACTGAGTAAGTACTGAGCTAGTTGGTGGCCCACTAGATATCAAACAAATGAATCGAGTTAGGAAAATATAACTGTCAGAATTATTGGATTAACAATTCCTGAAAATATTATCTTATTTTATTTATTATTTATTAAAGAAACCTGAAATAAGGGCTTTAAATGTTGTTTCTTTTGTTTTTATAGGTAAGTGAATCTTTTGTTAACCGATAATATTATTTTTAAGAGTTGTAAATACGTATTGTTAATAAATCTTTTGTTTTTATAGAGAAACGCAATTACGCCTTTGTTTTATTCAAGAATATAAAGAAATCATTATATGTATGTATTTAAAGTCACTAGAATCCAAAACCGTACAGGAACGAACGAAAAAAGTAACTGTATTGGGTCATGACATCTGGCGGTTGAAATTTTAACTATTAATAGCTTACAAATCTATTGTCTTTGCATTAGTATTTGTGATCACCAATACTATCTCATGTGTGTAGGTACATTTCTATGTATGTATGCTATTTTTTTTTAAGCCACTCCTATGTGGTTGGTTCCCAATTGTCTATGATTATTATTGACTATACCTTGTTCCAAACACGAAGTCCTTTTTGACAGATTAATACGCCAATAGAATGTTACTGAGACGCATACAAACTTTGTATGCATCTCAGTTTACATATAAGTTAGAAGACAGCTTTTTAGTTTTTGATATTTTTGTAATTATTACGTAATAAAAATGAATAGTGGTAAAAATACCTTCATTTTTATTGAGATTTTTGTACCTTAAAAATAGCAAATTGTGTACAAAAATTACATTTGATAATATTGAGCTGAATACACTATTATTTTAAAAATGCAAAAACTCTTGAAAATTTGACCGATATATCGATATTTATTCCTCGATATATCGACGTCGATATTTTAATAAATCTCGATATTTTTTTTCATTTTCGACATCCCTAGTTCACACGAGGTCAGAACAATATTGTATTGTCCCAGCTCCAGACCTATTGTCCTAGTGTAAACAGAAGTTTGGAGAACAGGACAATGGACCAAGATAATGTCCTAGAGACAGACAGGCAGGCTCCGCAGGACAATGTCTTACCCCCATCATTGCGCTCGGTCGCATTGTCTGCATGTAAACGCATAAGGACAGGATAGTAGGATAATAGCCGGTCGCTCGGCACGTACGTATCGCTCCCACATATATTTTTAGCTTAATGTTGCACAAAGGTGTGCTTTCGCTCATTACTGTGTTTTTGTGTTGAATTTTTGGCAAAACGAGGTTTAGTAGCAATTCAAAGTGTTGTGGTGATATTCTCATCCATATTTTATATTCCTGAAGATCTAGTTGCATTTTTTTCCCACATTGGATTGAGTGATACTTCTAATTCTTTATGAATTATTGCAGGCAATCCCAATGATGTTCTGCGCCCTATCCACAGTTTATTTTTTATTTAGTTTGTCCTCCAACAATTCCAATACATCTTTATATAAAAGACCAAATATTTTTCGCAAACTCTCTCGTAACACGCATTTTCGCAGATTTCTGTGTTTGAAGTCTGGTTGAATTATTGTTGTATTGTCCCATTGTCTTGTTCTCAGCTGTCGAGGCTGATCGTGGAACTGGGACAGGAAAATATTGTCCTCGTGTGAACTTGGCGTAATGCTCCAAGGGGAAGTAAGTGAAATAATGAAACATTTTTGTCATATAAATGTGACTACATTTATGGTTTTAACACTGCATGGACAGTATTATGTGTATGGGATATTACGTCATAAATGTTAATCTTGGATGAGCTTTCCAGTTGAGCTTAGGTTGCTAAGAGAGGTTACGTTGCCAACAACTAACTATGAAGGGTGTGCCCCATACAATATTGATTTACATCATGGAATAAAGAAACGAAACACTAGAAATGCTTTCTTTCTCTTTCTTACACTTTCCTGACATTGTATATCGCCATCCCGCTTGAATTTCAAAATGGTGATGAAACACAGTTTTGTATTAGAAATTTGTGCAAAGAATATTCTGACTTTTGGTTCACAAAACACGTCCACTCTATTCTACTTTATTCTATGGTTTACATTTATATTGTTGGCATCGATGTATCTCAAAGTTTGAATGGTCACAATAATAAAAAAAACTAAAATACTTGCAGAACTTGCAGAACTTGCAGAACTTGCAGAACTTAATACATGTTTAATAATGTAATTAATTTTGCTTTACATAAAATACTTAAGAAATGAAATCGAGTTCTAAGAATTAAGCATGAAAACAATTAAAAAGCATCTCAGATTAGATTTTAACTGGAGATTTAAAAATAGAATGGAGTTCTGCAAATTATAATGCATAAACAATTAAAAAGCATCTCAGAAGAGATTTATTGTAACCTAAAAACTATTAACATTAATTTATTCAGAGTTGATATTGGTGCAAGTTCCCAATATTATAGTTGTGAGGTTTTTTAATTAGTCATTCATTATTTGTGAGTTTTATATGACTAATTTTAGTTTGCAAGCTTGTTATATTTTCTAGGATAACTACAAAAATGTTTGATTGGATTCTTACTGGGGTCTCTGCCGACTCGGGGCAGCGTACTGATAGTGACAGTCTCCGGGTTCAGACCGCGGTGCACATGCTCCGACACAATCTGCGTCATGATCCTCCTGGTCTTCGCCAGGGCTTTGTCCACCAGAGAGGTCGACTCCCGTTCCTCACGGATGTCCTCCTCCAGGTCGCGCTGGGATGCGGTCTGGTGCGGTTCACCCTGGAATGTTTTTTTTTTTTTTTGCATTAACTCCACACAGGAGGCCCTGAGAAAAAAAAAATTTCCCTCAGGGCCTATGTCATCTTTGAAGATGCTGTGTGGAGGGTCTTTTTGAGGAAAGGAAGGAGTGAACATGGGTCTTAAAGAGACCCGTGTTCTAGGAGGGAGGAAACACAAAGGCCGGCAAATCCTTCCGCAGCCGAGCCGTTGAACTCAAGAACAAGTCATAGAAACGACCCGTTCAACCGTGTACAAATGTTGGGAGCGTGTTTGGCATGTTTCCCGACTATGCACCGGTGCCGAGGGGATCAATGACGCTAGTTCCTCGGAGCATCTTCCATTGTAATACCGGTAGAACGAGGACAGCATTCCCACCTGACGCCTATGCTCTAAAGATTGCAGTCCGTCTGTTAAGATGGGAGAATCTATCAAACGGACTGCCCGTTTCTGCACAGTCAGGGGAAAATGTGTGACATCGCCAAGACTTATTAATCAAAAGTGAATGTTACAAAAAGTCGGGAATGCCCAAGGAAGACATGGTAAGGCCAGGTGAATTAAATACTTGGGTGGGGCCTTGTGAGTTGGAATAACAGAAAAGTGTGTATAGATGATGATCAAAATTTTATCTGTACATTATAGTTGCCCTGGTATTCAAGAAATCTTCACTAACCCAAGTCTAAATCTTCTTGGGACCCTAAAATAAATGAACAAAACACTTTTCGTATCTGATCCTAGGAAACATTTCCTTGTAAATAGAGTAGTGGAAGCATGGAACAAACTTCCATGAGGATGTCATTGATGCTATAAGTATAAATCAATTTAAAGCTCGATTGGGTTTGCATTTGGAGAGAAGAAAGGATTTACTTATTGTAAAAATTGTAATCAACTCAATTACTGTTAACTTATGAAATTTGATATAAGCGCATCATTTTTTACATGAGCTCCACACAGGAGGCCCTGAGGAAAATAATTTCCCTCAGGGCCTATGTCATCTTTGAGAATGCTGTGTGGAGGGTTTTTTTTAAGGAAAGGAAGGAGAGGAGAGTTCTGGGAAGGAAAAGGGTTTAAGGGGTGGGTAGGAATCTGGGGTTCAGTATGTCCTGGTCATCCGCCTCCAAGACCTAGACAAACCTCACCCCATGAACCCGGGCACCCCTGCTAAATCACTAAACACAGCGAACCACTTGGGGTGACCTATGGCAGAGGTGTTGGTTATCCAATAAAGGTTCCCGGGGCGGCGGTACCCATTCCCGCCTCCCAAATTGATTATGATAATAATGTATGAATGAGAATGAAGCAAGGAACGTGTGTCAAGACAAAAGTAGTGTGGCGGTCCATTCTCTGCCTATCCCTGAGAAGAAATTAGTTAGAAAGGTTAGTTGTAAAAGATGGTCTACCCACGAACTAATGCATTTACTATTGTAATTTACATTTCTCGGCGAGGGAGAAAACAGATTGTATTATTGTTGTGTTCAGTAGTTTTTATACACACAAACAGGTTCTCCAACACACCTTGGAAGGAGATTACTTTTGGGAATGATAGAGTTCTTTGATGATGTATCTGTATTTAATAAATACTTTGTGTATTACAATGTTGCGACTGCGAATATTCAACCTTACTAGAGGCTAGCTGAATTGTCTAAATTTCAAGAGCTGCTCTAGACTGCACCATGGCCCTTGGCTCCCCTGGTGTCCAAACTCCGAACTACACTACCTGCCATCTAGCGGACTTTCGGGACAGCTCATGTCACTGCCCTCTATGTGACAAGCTCAGAAGCTTTAAGATATATCACAATTATCACCTGTTTTGTTTGCTTCTTTCGGCCTTTAGCAACAACAGGAGCTCTGAAAATGTAAAAATAATATAGGTACCTTCATGTTTTTAAAACTTCTACATTTTTTTGCATTTCTTAAAAAAAATAATGTAATGAAAAGTAATAAGCGACAAAAAGCGTAAAGTGATTTGGCACACCCTTCTTTGGATGCCTTGGTCGCTGCAATGAGGAAGTTCTTCATGATGACGAGTGCCCGGGAGTACACCGTCTGCAGCAACTGCGCTGTCTGCTTCTTGGTGTCACTGAGCACGGCTCGGGCCATCATTGCGTTAACGGCAGACCTCACGGGGATGGGCTGCAATCATGGGAAAGGTTTAGTTACCATTATTATGAAAATTGTAAATATCGCTATGTTAACTAGCCATAACAATTTTTTTTTATATGACACCACCGCACAACAGTTCCAACTTCCCAAAGGCGGTCGGATTACAACATCCCCAAAAGGGGAATGTTGTGAGACTTTAGGGAGGGGAAGGGGAAGGGTTCCCAACAGGTCGATCATGGAGCAAATTTTGATCGACCCCGATAATTACGATTATGAATTTTTTAAATAATTTTTTTTCTAAAATTATAACTATATTTTATAATTTAAACTTATAATATAATTTAAATAACCATGGATGGAAAAAAATTATATCCTGGTCGTAAGACAAAGTAGTTTTGCTAGATTCATGCTTATCTTTAAAAGTTTGAAGAACTAAAAGAAATATCCAACAGCAAAATGAAAACTACGATAGTAGTCTAAAAGTAGCTCTCAATCTCGAAAAGGTTAGGCGTAGAGTCGTAAAGGAAGGTTGGTACTTAAGTACTTTTGCTATTCAGATCTGGTCACCAAACATGACCATTTCAGGCGAAACGTTTTGATTCTGAATTGTGGTCTTTCATTTTATGAATATTTGAATCCTATAATTTCAATACCCGCTAAATCCGATTTTTTGACAAAATGATATGAGTATGACATTTTTTTCACAATTTTGCGAGGAACAAGAGGAACCTAAAATTGAGTTTCAAAAGCTCCCTTATCACGACCAAAAACCATGTTAAAACTGCGAGTGAGAAACAAAACCCACTATATCATTCAAGAAGTTACTGTCAAAACCTGCTTTGTTGGAATTTAACCAATCATGAGCTATTTCGCCAAGATGGCGGGTTTAGAAACTCGCATGTCAGATCAGTTGAGTTTCAAAAGCCATTATATCGTGAGTAAATCACGAAGTGAGTATGAAAATCCATTATATCCATTTTATTTATCGAAATTACATACATAAAAAATTAACACTTTCCAAAATTATATTACTCTACTTCATTATTCAAAATTGAAAAGCAATGATTTATTTACGCTAGAGATGTGACAGCTTTTTGCGGTTTTCTCCAAATCAATGAAAGTTGATACAGCGGATATAGAAATTAAATGACTCATTTACTGAGTCTAGTTTTTGCACTGATAATTCGTGGTGGAATTCCATTGTATTAGAATTTGAAATTAAAACACTAATTTGAAATTAAAACTAGATAATTTAATAAAAGAGAAGAATAAAAAACTCACCTTAGCTTCAATTACATATGGCCTTACGCCAGACAAGGAGATAGAAACAAGGCAATGGAACAAAATACCGTACCTTGGCAAAATATCAAATAAAATTTCAACATTAATAGACAGTGACAAAAAATGTAAGACAGCCTTTTGTAACATAAATTCTTTGGGTAAAATATTTATAAACAATAAAGATAAAAGGGATAATCTGGAAAACTCTGGAGTCTAGGTACGATACAATCTGCACAACATTCAGAACATATCATATAAAAGTTCACAGGCTGGAGTAGGTACTAGGCACTAGCAAGGGCGTACATAAGGGAAGGGATTTAGAGGGTTAAAACTCCCCCCATCGGCTCAGTATTGGGTAGGAAAAAAAAGAAGATAGTACTCGTAGATTATATTCCTGGAAAATACAACAATATTATTTGCACTATCTCTCTTGCCAACATGATGTAAATAATAAGTTGTAGTAAAGTAGAGGTCCCAAAAAACTTTGTAATAAATTTTCCACGCCCTCCCTTTTTCCCTTGTGCCCCTTTCATGCTTTGCGCTGTATTGCATGAAATTATAGAAACGTGTGTGGTTTTGTTGTTTTCGGTAGGTTTTTGGACTTCAAAAAGTTGAACGTGTATTAAGTTACTCACAACATGCTCCCATTTCTCCAGCAGCTGGCCAGCCCGGTCCAGGGTGGCCATGGAGGGACTGCGCCCGCTCACGGCACTCTGGGCGGCCTCGCGGAGCAGTTCCCGCTGTGGATACGGCTTCTTCTCTTTCCTGAGTGCCGGCTGCATTTGCTGGATTTAATCATTAACTAATCATATTAGAATATTTATTTATTTATTTCTAGATTAGAGTGTTTACCTAATTATTAACATTTTAGCATAATATATTTTTATTATGTTAAGTGTAAGGTAGGTTTGAGAAGGTGAAACTGTGGGTGGGTTGGCATCGCGTTCGGGTCCCACTCAGGCGTCGTGAGTTGTATTCCTCGGCTGATTAAGTCCTCCATCAAAACACAAGCAACATTTTTCACCTCTTGTGGTGGTAGTAGGAGATTTTCAAATATTGTCAGGTTATTCGTAACATGGGTATGTTTGTGTAATATGTCGTTAGTAATCCATGATCAGTTTAATTGTTTATAGGCCACTCGGGTAACATGGTAGCTTTTTACGAGATGTGCCGAAAGAACGCGAAGGAGGTTCTGCTTTGTCATTTTGTCATTATATTACGGCAGCCCGCCAGACAAAACCAAGCTTCCCAGTTGTAAGGATTTGTGTCCTCTTAAACTATAATTGTAAAGTACGAAAAAACAATAAACATTCACTGTGATCTGAAAGAATCTTTAAGTCTTTTAATCTACGCAAAATAGTACTGGAGATACTGGCCCAGTATTAATAAAATATAATATCTCTGAAGAGGACTACACAGACATTTTACAGTTGGTCTTTCTTTTTTTTTAAATACGTTTTTTAGTATACTTTCTAGAATATAGTAAATGAGATGCTGTAATTATGACAGCCTTCAAAGTGTTCGTATTTTATGCAATATTTCACACAACTGAATTAAAAATGTGTACCTACACTGATAGAAGTTTACTCTTGAGTCCACATGGATAATAATAGACAAGATGGTATAAAAAAAATAATTTTTTTGTCAAAATGGGCTCTGGTATTCAGACTTTTGCATTTCATTTCAGTTCTAAAGGTTTACCTGCACAACGGTCATCAAAATCATCCAATATTTTAATTATTTCTAGTTACCTTGTCCCTCCAGTTGCTGGCCATCTTGTGCCTCAGCTCGCGAGCATAATCCTTCTCTTTGTCTGCGCGCGGCTGTTTCATGTTGGTCCTCTGGATGACGCTGAGGACGCGGTCCCTCTGCGCCTGGGTGTGCGCGTGCTCCTTGAGGTCGATGGCCACTGTGGCATTCAGAGTCTCCGTGTAGGCGCGCAGCATCTCCGAGCGCTGGCGGAGACGCTCTTCCTGGGAACGCCACAAGTCGTTCCAGCGTCGCAGATCCTGAAAAAGATCAAAACAATCGGCAATCATTCATTTCACCCACTGAGGGCGGGACATCTGTTTACAGTTTACAGATGGTTTGGCATTATGAAAACGTATAGCATCTTCATTGGTTATTCCCCCTTATAATCCGGGCCTTACAGTAGCCAGCGCCCTTGAGGTGATTTTTCACGAAAACGGCGCTTTATAAATCAGCCAAATATTATTATTATTATTACGGTAGTTTTCCGTGATAATTTCCATAATCCGCCTCACGGTGTCGCCAAACCGGATGGTTTCCCTTGTTGTTGATATATCGTACTTATAGAAAGGGAGATAGGGCAGCTTTTGTGTGCAAAATTGACATATGGTTATGCTCGGCGGATCCGGCTGAAATGCTCGGCAGACAGATCCGCCCGTGTATTCCTGCGATGAACAAATCCAACGAACTGATCCAACAGACCGATCTGCAAGCATATCCGTATGTGAATTTTGCACTTTGCGAGACTGTAAAAATCGAGACATGTACTTAATAGAACATCTATGAATTGGAAATTATTAAGGGAAATCTACTATGACACATATTTCTAAGCAGTATATACATATATATACTAGCTGACCCGGAGAACTTTGTACCCCTCAGAATCAGTAACTATTGTGTTAACTTATTAGCTGAATTAAATTCAGTTTTTTTATTAACCTCCTCAGACCCAGGGAAAAAATTGTTAAAAATTCAATTATTTTTTATGAATTTGTATTTCAAAAAAATAACAGAAATATAATAAATTTAAAAAAAAAAACTTATGCATAGTTTTTCCAAAATCGTATGTCTCCTGTAGGAGACGCGGGGTCTCTAGCATGTAAAAAATAAATAGCTTTATATTTATTAATACTAGTTTATATATGTAATAAACTAACATTAATACGAATTTACAAAACGTTTTATTGAAGCTAAGAGAAACATTACAAGTGTGTTTTATTTAAAAAGTATTTAATTTAATTTAAATTAAATTTAAAGCTTTTAATTAGTTATTCTACTGAATACCTACCTACCTAAGAAAAATAAACTAATAAATTTAATATAATATTATTTATAGTTCGTGGTACAGTTGGTAACAATTTCTTTTATCCTGCAAACGTAAGAAAACTTTACACGTTGAACACTGGGCACAGGCTGCGATAGAACTACATCCAGGGAAGCGACAACGATTTTTGGTTGGTGGATGCAGGAAAATTGGCATGTGAAGTACGTTTTTATTCCTTAGAGAATCTGGTGGGTGTGGAACAGCAGCTTTAGAATGCTTTGGTGCTGGTTCAGGCTCCCATTTGGAATCAGAGTTTGGATCAGGTACTTGTGAATGATTGTGGATTAGATGTTCTTCGATTTGAACTCTGAAAACCAAATATCCAAGTTATCCAAATAGCCTTCTTCGGAGTTTTCCATGCCATCTCATCTCGTCTGTATTCTATCCAAGATGCAGATTTTAACTGCCTTCCTGATGTGTGCCTCCAAAACGGTATCATCTGTTCATCAATGGATATCACTGATGAACGTGGATTCAGTCTGCAGCCATTTTGGATAGTTTTGATTAATGGTTGAACTTTCCAAAATTTATTAAGTAGGTACTTTCCTTTCTTCTGGCAACGCAGATCGTCATCACGTATTTTAAAATTATTTCGAATATTAAAATACCTATTCCTCATCATGTTTTTGGCTATAATTGGAACCCTGGTCTAAGCTGCCCAATACATTCTAATTCTGAGATATTTTAGGTATGACATTATTAAGGTAACCCCAAAAAATATTTTCATTTCAGCCAGAGAGCAATTCAATGGTCTTCCCTTTTCAGCCAAAAACCATTGATTTGTATGTATTTGCAAGTCAATAAACATACCGTGGGGAATGTACTTACTGACTCATCATCACTGAGGTCACATTCAGAAATATTTTCATCCACCAATAAGTTGACAAAATTAATAAATGTATCAGAATTTGGAAATAGCTCAGAAGCTGCAGACACGTAACTGCATAAGCTCCCGGTTTTTAATTCTTTTGACGGGGTAGTTTTTATACTTGAGTTCTGAAAGTGCGTCCTTATAAGTGAAATATTAAAATTGTTTTGTTTTTTATGTTAAAATAGTTGTATAGTGTAAATTCTAATAGATATGATAGTTTTAAATTTTGAAAGTAATAGTTTCATTCAAAACTTTTAACAGACCTAGTGTTTGTAACAGTGCAGTGTGGGTTGACAGATGTATGCCACATGTTTTTTCTGCCGGGGTGGACCGATGACCGAAGGTTACCTCTTATTTTTTGTGTGAACTATTCGAAATGGGTCGTAAGGTTGTAAATCATGATTAGGTATACTTTGGACGAACTGTACGCTTTACGACCCTTAAGTGACAATGGTAGTGATAATGATAATAAAAATAGTGTACTAAAAAGAGGTTGTAGAGCTGGGAGAAAGGTTAGATTAGTAAAAAACCTGCGGTTAGCACAAACTAGGAATTTGCGCCTGCACAAGTCTCTAAATGTTGCCGCTTGGAATGCGAGATCAATTGCCAATAAACACGAAGACATTGTGGATCTGATAACTAGTAAAGGTATTCACATTTTGGCGCTATCGGAGACTTGGCATGAAAATGCTGACTCCTACTCCATCAAAACCCTTCGGTCAAGTGGGTTCTCGGTGTATGAAGCTGCAAGGCCGATAAAATCCGACACAAGTAATATTAATTTTACGAATCACGGGGGAGTTGCAATTGTAGCGCAAAATGGTATTCGCTTAGACAGTATAGGGATACGTCAGGTATATACCACTTTTGAGTTTGTCGGCTGCAAGGCTTCCGCTAATGGCGCATCCCTCGTGATAATTTCCATCTACCGTCCCGGGTCATGTGCAGCCACTGCAATTTTTTTCAATGAATTTAGATCTCTCCTAGAGTGCACCTCTAACTATAATTGCGACGTTATTATTCTGGGAGACGTAAATATTCACTTGGAAAAGAAAACCAATCCCTTGGCCCTAAAATTCAACAAAATTCTACATGACTTCGGCTGCGACCAGTGGGTGAACTCACCTACTCATGACGCGGGGGGTACACTTGATGTAATCATTTCCCGGGTAGGGTTTCCCCCAAATAGCCTAAATGTTACTGACATTGGACTATCGGATCATCGTCTCGTCACATCCGAGTTTGCCTTCGATCCTCCAAAATTAGAGTTCAAATCCGTTGTCTCCAGAAATTGGAGAGAATTCGACTTCGAGGCATTTTGCAGTGATTTGAAAGCGTCGCCTCTCTGTGATAAGGAAAAGTATAACGAGAGCCAAGCAGAAGAGTTAGTAACTCTATATAATTCTACGCTACGGGCATTACTCGATAAAAATGCTCCTTTCACAGAGAAGGTCTGCCGCATTAGGAATTGCAGCAAATGGTTCGATGATGAATGTCTTCAAAAGAAGAGGGAAATGCGGAAATTTGAGAGGATTTACAGACGAAACCCGACTTTCAGCAATCGGCAGCTTTGGATTACCAAGCAAAAAGTTTACAAGGAAGAAGTCACACAGAAGAAATCTAACTTTTGGTGTGAGCAAATTGAGACAGAAAAGGACCCTCGAAAACTTTGGCAAAACATAAGGACTCTGTCTGGAGAGAGCAACAATAAGGTTGATTCCTCTCTTGAAGCAAACAGCCTCGCAACATACTTCAGAAGTAAGGTTGAACAAATTCAGGCCCTCAGTGTGGTAGGATCGTCTTCTATCGCAGCATCAAGTCCGCTCTCCGGTGACTTCTCTACTTTTGCAGCAGTAACGGAAGAAGATGTCACGCGTGCTATAAAGTCTTGCAACAAGCAATGTACTCAAGACCCCATACCTACCTGGCTCTTAAAACAATGTCTTCCGGATATAGCGCCTGTAATTACCGCAATTATCCAGAAGTCATTAGTAAATTCACTTGTACCGGGAACACTCAAGAAATCAATAATAACTCCGATTCTAAAAAAACAAAATCTTGATACTGACAATACGGATAATTACAGGCCAATATCCAATCTACCATTCCTTTCTAAACTGCTTGAGAAAATCGTTGCCAAACAATTGGTGGGGTACTTGAACTCCGCCGGTCTATTTGCCAAAAATCAATCCTCTTATCGACAGTTTCATTCAACGGAAACTGTTCTTCTGCGGTTAATTTCAGACTTGATCATCGGGATGGAAGCAGGTAAGTTGGGTTTGGTATCTGTTCTTGACATGAGTGCGGCATTTGACACGGTAGATCATAGTATTTTATTAAATGTGCTTGAAACCGAATTTGGCGTTCGAGGTGTTGTTCTCCAATGGATGAAATCATACCTGTCTGGACGAGTAGCCTCAGTAATTTTCAATAATTCTACTTCACCTGAAACTCCCATAGAATGTGGAGTTTCCCAGGGTTCTGTCTTGGGTCCCATTCTTTTCATTCTCTATACGAATCGCCTCGAGAAACTCATTCAATCAGCTGGCTTTGAATCACAAGGCTATGCAGACGATCGTTTCATTTTCAAGTTTTGTTCCCCGGATGAAAAAGACGTCCTTAAAAACGAGGTGGTTAGTTTTATTAACACAGTCTCAAGTTGGATGTCTGTCAATAAACTCAAACTTAATCCGACCAAGACGGAATTTATTTGGATAGCTTCTCCTGGAAGGCAAGCCCTCATCGACTCTAATCCAATCCATATTCAGGGCACAGATATAATCCCTTCTACAGAAATAAAGTTTCTAGGTTTCACTATAGACAATAGTCTTTCTCTTGAATCACAAATTTCAAAATCTGTAAGTTCAGGCTTTTTCCATCTAAGGCAGATAAAATCAATCAGGCGTTGCCTTCCCTCTGATGGAGCAAAGTCACTCATAAATTCGTTCGTTGTCTCACGTATGGACTATTGTAATAGTGCGTATGCTGGCTTGCCTAAAAAACAATTCAATAGAATCCAGTCCGTTTTTAATGCTGCGGCGAGAATGATTTTTGGTGAATCTAAGTATTGCCGTATAACCCCGCTTCTAAAGGATCTTCATTGGCTTCGATGCCCTGAAAGAATAGAGTTCAAGATCTGCTTAATGACCTTTAAAGCATTGCAAGGAATGGCGCCAGCCTATATATCGGAACTATGTGTCCGACAAAACTTAAGCGATAGGCAGCTTACTCTAAGGTCAGCAGATCGAGATGTTACTAATCGTTTAATCGAACTTTCTAGGTCAAATCGAGCCGTTTACTATGATCGATCTTTTCGTGTAACTGGCCCGCTCATTTGGAACAAACTTCCCTCAGCTCTTACTAATATCCAGAACTTGGCTGAATTCAAAAGAGCTTTAAAAACAAACTTATTTAAAAAATCATACCTTTCATGAATTTTAACTGCTTTTCAATCTACTATAATAAGCCATGTTCCTCAAATTTCTGGTAATTGTTTGGTTTCGATTACCTCTTTACTATAGTTTTATGTGCACTCTGAATTTGTATTATTTCTAAATGTTAACTGCCTCCTGTTCTATATAATTTAGTTTAAATGATTCTTGTTGAATGGCACCGTGATGGTTTATCATTATATATTGTGGTGTGCCAAAACAGCACTCACTATTGTTGTTAATATTGTTCTTTAGGAATTGCTTTGTATATTTTTGTATATTCGTTATTTCACATTATTTAATTAATTTTTTAAGGACTCGTAAGGAACACTGTAGGTTAATTTTAAGTTTATTATAATTAAGCGCACTTGAAGTGAAACATCACAAAACTGCGCTATATAAATACTACGTTATTATTATTATCACAAAAAATATGTTTAAAAACTATTAGGTATCTGAATTGTTTTCTCAATTAACATGTAAAAGTTATTAAATATTTATGAAAGAAAAGCATGAATAGCAAAGGTAAATTTCGGCCGGTCAGTAATTGAGTAGACATCGCATTTGGGTCCCACCCAGGCGTTCCGTGTTCCATTCTTCGGCTTGCTAAGTCCTTCATCACAACTCAAGCAACATTTTCGGCTTACTGTGGTGGTAGTAGGAGATTTACAAATATTGTTTGGTTATTTATAACCTGCTAAAGATTGTCTATCTTTTTAAAAATAATAATAAAAAAATATCTACATATATGGTTAAAGTCTGAAAGTTTGAGACACTAAGACCCGATGTCTCCTCCAGGAGACATACAACTTTGGCCATTTTTCACAGACGTGAATGAGAAAAAAATGAAAATCTATTAATTCAGTGTTATAAAATAAACATAATAGAATACCTAAAAGTACACATAGTAAGAGTTGAGTTACAAATATAATAAATATAACAAACTTACCAACTTCTGAACCAGCGAAATGTCCTTACCCTAGATCTACTATTTTTAAACTACCAAAAAACCGTTGTGTAAACATTTTTTTGGAAAATAAATCATTTTAAAAATATTACTGACGTCTATGAGCAACACTTTAAACTCGAAACTGGTTTTCAATTGATATTAATTTTGAAATCATACCACTTTTAAAGACCCTTTTTATGTCGCCCACAGGAGACGTGGGGTCTGAGGAGGTTAAGTTAAAAATTACACTATGAAGCAATTATCGATGCGCAATCGTCCGTGTTTTGTTTTTGTCAGTATCAGAGATGGGGTTGTGTGTTTTCTTACATTTCCACTTACTTACAGGAATTGCGTTTCATTTTCTTTATACGTATTAGGGAGATTTATTATAATTACTGCATTTTACCTTTGTAGGGGTGCAGACATGCGTTCACCGTTTGTCCAATTTTTGACTGTTGACATTTAGTGTGTAAGAAAGAGGGGCAGCATTAGGTATATGTAAGCAAAACAATCAGCGCATTGACATTTGACGTTTTTGAATTTTTGAAATTCACTCACTTCTCAATATTATACTTATCACAATATTCCTGCAGCTCTTTCAAAAGATGAGAATTCGTTCCATACAAAATGTATGAGGAAAAGATTTTTTTTCATAATTTTTGTTTTCTTGAATTTTTCCAATGTTTAAATAGCTATTCCGCTATTCGGGGAGGAGACAAATCCAACAAATCAAAGATCATAAAAATGGGCCAGCCTTTCTCGAGTTATAAATGGTGTAATAAAACCGACTTTGTTTTATATATTAAGATACATATAGGTATACACAGTGGCGTATTATCCCTAAGGCAAACTAGGCATGTGCCTAAAGGCGTGAGGTTACAAAGGGTTAGAATTTTGCACAAAAAAAATTATTGTGTAAGTAAGTATGCACCTACTTACACAATATAAAAGCTTCTTTTGAATTGTAAAAATTCAATTTCAAATTCAAATTCAATTAGATAATAATCTTAGATAACTATGAAACTACATCATGCCGTGATGTCCAGAGAGAAAAGACCACCAAACAACTCTGTCTCGACACACACTTCTTGCTTCACTCGCATTCATAAATCATCTCATGGTTGCGTTGCTATGCACAGTAGGAAGACTACTGCGGGTAAGAGATACTTTCAAAAGTGCTCTCTTTAAAATGATTCCAATTCTGTTAAGACGTGACATGGTCCTACTGAAGTATTTGGTTCATTTGATCATGCCATGACTTGCGTTGCTGTGGCTAACGAAACACAACGCCATCTACTGGACGGTTACACAACCTTTATCACCACCGCCATCTGTTAATTTGCCTACAAATCAAATCCACACCGTCCGCTTGCCAGCCCACTCATCCACTACATTCAGACATTCTCCTTTATATTTCATGCAATTTACACAAAACCTTGACAAATATACCTACACCTTCCCCATGAATCACTCTATCTATTAGTGAAAACCGCATGAAAATCCGTTCAGTAGTTTTTGAGTTTATCGCGAACAGACAGACGTGCCAGAGGACGTTAATTTATAATATTATGTAGAGATGGCCGCTAGAGGGGCATAATTTAATCGGCCTCTGGGTATACAGTAAGTATTAACCCCTCAGGCCAGTTTGTTCGCTTTTGGGAACAACTCGTATAGGCCTATCATTGTGTCTCCCTTACTATCATGATGAGAAATATGATCTAAATGGTATTAGAAAGAAAAAACACCACGCTTTATATTTGATTCTAAAAGTTAACCTTATATAAATAAATAAATTTTCATTTTATATTAACTCCACACAGGAGGCCCTGAGGAAAATAATTTCCCTCAGGGCCTATGTCATCTGAGATGCTGCGTGGAGGGTCTTTTTGAGGAGAGGAAGGAATGAACATTGGTCTTGAAAAGACCCATGTTTTAGGAAGGAGGAAACACAAAGGACGGCAAATCATTCCACAGCCGAGCTGTTGAACACACAAACGAGTCGAAGAAGCGACCCGTTCTCATGTGACAAATGTCAACCGTGTACATGTTGGGCACCTGTTTGACGTGTTTCCCGACTATGCACCGGTGCCGAAGGGATTAATGACGTTAGTTCCTCGGAGCATCTTCCATTGAAATACTGGTAGAACAAGGATAGCATTCCCACCCAACGCGTGTGCTCGTAAAGATTGCAATCCGTTTGTTAAGTTAGGAGAATCAAACGGACCGCCCGTTTCTGTACAGAGTCGAGGGTTTTTTCAGGTATTTTGTGGCTCCAGATAAGAGGTGGCTGCCAAATTCAACCGTGGGGAGCACTTGTGATTTGTTCAGGCTTAGCAGTTGTGTACTATTAAAGGATCTGCGGGCTTTTTTCACAACATTTTTTAAATTTTATTTTTTTTATTTAAAAAATACATACATATAGGTACAGATTTAAAGTAAAACATATGGATCTTAAAAATAATTACAATATTTAAATTTCTTTTTAACGAAACTACCCAATTCAAAAGAGAAAAACATTTCTCATGTTTGAATTTTGGAGTAGCGCCATTGTAAAATGCGAGTAGGTATAGTTTGTCAAATAAGAGTAGCAAATATATGAGGACGCCACTGTTGATCAAATGGCAATACTAAACACATAACTAATGGTGTTAAAGTAAAGCTGTGTAACCTACATTTTTATAAAAAATTAAAAAGGCATAATAGTGGAAAAAATATTTTTTCATTGCAGTATAGATCATTGCAGTATAGGATCAACAGACTCGGCTGGACGCCAAGCGGAATCCTTTGCCCTTTGCTACGGATTGGAGCAAATGGTTCAGGAGCCCACAAGGGTTCCTGATGTCCAGACTCACCGTTCCAATCTGTTAGACCTATTTTTAACTACTGTGCCACACGGTTACAAGATTGAAGTCACAGCGCCTTTAGGATCGTCCGACCACTGCCTGGTGACGACATCAATCCCTGTAAACTTCAGACCACCAAACGAGAGGCTGAAGAGAAAAGTGTGGCACTATAGGTCAGCAGATTGGTTCGGTCTGCGGGCACATTTTAATGCTTTCCCGTGGTCAGCTGTCTGTTTTCGGACTTCGGATCCCTCAAGATGTGCCCAGGAAATTGGTGAAGTCATCACATCCGCGATGGATGGCTTCATCCAATCTGCTGTTAAGGAAACTGGTGTAGGCTCAAAGCCGTGGTTCAGTCGACAATGCGCTGAAGCAGTGCGACGAAAAAACGCGGCTTACCGAGCCTACAACACATCTAGAACATCCGAAAATAGAAGAGCTTACAACAAAATGGCAAAGGAAACCAAGAGAATCATAAATAGATCAAAATTTGAGCACGACCAGCAGATCAGCAGAAAGCTGGCTGCATGCCCGCATGGCAGCAGGCAATTCTGCTCGCTTGCGGGCTCAATATGTCGCAATTTCTGCAAATCCAGTCTGCCGCCTCTTACCAGACCTGACGGCTCACTAGCAAACACCACCACCGAAAAGGCTAACTTATTAGGTAAAATGTTTGTGGATAACTCAACCCTCGATGACCAAGGTGCTGTCCCGCCGTCGGTTCCTCACTGCGGTTTTCGTATGAAAAAGCTGAGGATCCGGCATCGGGAAGTACTCCATGTTTTACGAGGGCTTGATGTTAATAAAGCTAGTGGGCCTGACGGAATACCTGCCCTGGTACTGCAGAGGTGCGCTGCAGAAATAGCTCCAATTTTGACGAAGCTTTTTAAAATGCCCCTGAAGACTGGCTCTGTGCCCTCTGGTTGGAAAAAAGCTGTTATCCATCCTATTCCAAAGAAGGGTGACCGCTCCAACCCGGCCAACTACCGCCCCATAGCGATCACATCAGTTCTGTCTAAGGTGATGGAACGTGTGATCAACGACAAACTGCTCACATACCTCGAGAAGAACAAAATTATTAACGACCGTCAATACGGATTCCGGCGGAACCGCTCGTGCGGTGATCTTCTCGCGTATGTGACGCATGTTTGGGGGCGATGCCTGGAACGTTTCGGTGAGACCCAAACGGTTGCACTGGACATCTCCAAGGCCTTTGACCGGGTTTGGCACCGAGGACTTGTCAACAAACTGCATTCTTACGGACTTCCCGCATCCTTGTGTACTTGGATTGCCGACTTCTTGAGGGAGAGGTCGATTCAGACGGTAGTCGATGGTTTCACCTCTTCCTCACACTCGATAAATGCTGGCGTCTCGCAGGGATCGGTTCTGTCTCCGACTTTGTTTTTGTTGCACATCAACGACCTTTTGTCATGTGAACCAATTCACTGTTATGCGGATGACAGTACAGTTCATGATAGCTTTTTGTTTGACAAGCCCCCAAAGGGCTCACAAACTCCAACAGCTCGTAGGGCTTTGAAGCGAAGAATGGACGGTTACCTCAAGAGTGTTTTCTCTTGGGGTAAAAATAATCTCGTTGAATTTAATGTTTCAAAGACCCAATCTTGTCTGATTACGTCTAAAAGGGATCGAAATGAAAATCTAGTCTCTTTCAACGGAAGCAATCTTCCGAACAGGCCCTCCATTGATATGCTTGGTGACCCTAAGTGACCAGCTCAGGTATGGGGGCTCCATCGAAGCCAGAGTAAAGTTAGCCTCCCAGAAACTGGGCGTACTGTATAGGGCCCGCAGATACTTTAATAGTGCACAACTGCTAACCCTGTACAAATCGCAAGTGCGCCCCACAGTTGAATTTGGCAGCCACTTCTGGTCTGGAGCTCCAAAATACCTGAAAAATACCCTCGACTCTGTGCAGAAACGGGCGGTCCGTTTGATAGATTCTCCCATCTTAACAGACGGATTGCAATCTTTAGAGCACAGGCGTCGGGTGGGAATGCTATCCTTGTTCTACCGGTATTACAATGGAAGATGCTCCGAGGAACTAGCATCATTGATCCCTTCGGCACCGGTGCATAGTCGGGAAACACGCCAAACGCGTGCCCAACATTTTTACACGGTTGACATTTGTCACATGAGAACGGGTCGTTTCTTCGACTCGTTCTTATGTTCAACAGCTCAGCTTTGGAATGATTTGCCGGCCTCTGTGTTTCCTCCTTCCTACAACATAGGTCTCTTCAAGACCAATGTTCATTCCTTCCTCTCCTCAAAGAGACCCTCCACACAGCATCCCAGATGACATAGGCCCTGAGGGAAATTATTTTCCTCAAGGCCTCCTGTGTGGAGTTAATGTAAAAAAAAAAAAAGTAGATACTCGCCGATCTCAAAATTAGAATTGCATATAGGTATATTATTATTATACCTTTGAAATTTTGTGTTAACATAATGAAGAATAACTATAATGTAATAAAATATAAAGCACAGTTTAGAAATTGCTCATATTTATTTAATACTAGATAAAGTAACCTCTAATTTTAGATCTGAATATATTTAACTCATTCAGATATAAAAGTAGTATAACTAAACTCACCATTAGTGATTCTTCCTTTCTATCTATTGTTAAATTCAAATTTATGTTAAATTAAATTAAATCAAAAATCAAATCAAATCAAATCGAATCAAAAATCAAAAAAGCAAATTGCTTTATAAATCACCTTTTAATCAAATTTATGTCATGAAGAAAAAATGATTTTTTTTTAAATGTGGTTTACTGTGTTCTATACATTCAGTGTCATTGCACTTCAAAAAAATATTTGACAGTTAAATTGGTGTTGCCAGTCTACAAATTTAGTAGTTCCAGTTTTTATATTTTCTACTCTTTTTTGACAGACTATACGGAGAGTTTGTTATTACAAGTACTTTTATTAAAAAATATATACATGAAGACAAGTCAACATAATGAACTTGAATTAAATAAGAGTTAAATTGGAATATACAATATAAGATAATACAGGCATAGATATATCAGAAATAAAAATAATATTATTGTATTTACTCAATAGGTAGTTAGTAAGTAGGTGGTAGGTACATAGCGTTGGTTTGAAAACATTGATATTTGAAATGGATGGGCTGATAGTATTGTAAAAGTAGATATATGTAATAAAGTTGTAACAATTTGGTGCCTACAAATAATGCGTATGTACTTTACTTTCAATTTGAAATGCTGATGAAATATTTTTAGAGGATATTAGCCCATATTTATATTCTAGATTTTTTGTTGTTGTTATTATTGTGAAGATGAAATTAAAACTTATAATTAGTGTCGGGCTGGTTTAGTAGTTGTTTTATTTGGGATTTAAAAACTTTATAATTTTTTTCAGATTTAATTTTATACGGGAGAGCATTGAAATTTTTTATACCTTGATAAGCATAGTGGTGTTGAGAAGCACTCGTTTTGAATTTTGGGATTTCTAAATTGCCACGTGATCGTGGTCGGTTGTTTATGTTTGTGAATGTTGTTGTCGTTGTATTGAAATGATCTTTATGAGTTTGTAATAATGAGTTCTTTTTGAAAATTTTATTTAAACCGAGAACCCTAAAAGAGTCAAATAGCTGTGTTGTTGGAAATATAGATAGCTTTCGTAAGATAACTTTTAATCTCAACCTCTGTACCCTTTCTACAAGTAAGAGGTTAGTTTTGAAGGTCCCAAGGTATAATGATGATATTATATTTAATAAATCAAACATTATTAATAACCAAATCAATTTATCGGATAGTCCCATTTTTAATTTATTCCGTTAACCTCCTCTGAAACAGTTCCCTCCCCCGTTGCTTAACCAAACTGTAATTATTATTTTTGCCTCCATCTTTTCTATTTGCACCAATAGGGTGTCGTTTATTCTATTGCTATCTCTTTCACTAATTCTCTTAATTTCTTTTATATGTGTCTGTATGTAATTTACTTTAGTTGATATAATAGCCCTGATGAAGCTTGAGCTACGCGAAACCTGGTTGGCTGTTAAATATTAATTCCAATAAAAAGTGGTGGTTTACAAAGTGTGTTTTTTCATTTAACTTTTTTATTTTTTATTAAGTCGAAATTTGGTTTTGAATTTCTTAAAGTCAACTTCAAGGGGGGGGGGGGGGGGGGGGGGAGGTTGACACCACGTTATCCGCCCCACCGCAGCTACGCCACTGGTACTTGGTATACAGCTGTTTAAAAATATGTCGTACAATTTTTGTTCAATAACCCATACCAATATCGGAATTAAAGGCTGTGGGGAATATATTATAAAATATAAGGGTATCATTGTGTTGGAAAATGCATGAAAATCAAACGTTAAAATTTACCCATTGGAACCTATCAGGATAACATGATGGCCTTCTAGGAGTAATAATGATATTTATGATATAATGATGTATTAATAGTATTAGCTATAAATAGGTCATATTAGCTATGAAATAATCAGGATTGCTAGAGAAGATGCGGCAAAGTGATTGGAAAATGAAATTGATACTTTCCTGTTTATGAGTCCTTTTACGAACATTGCTTAGTGCCTTCCTAAATGATCATCAAAACTAGCGGAAGGAAAGCTCCTGAACATCTATTAACCAATGATATTAATTCTCACCTCTTCCTCCCTCTTTCTGATCCTGTCATCTTTGGCCTGCTGGAGACTCTTTCTCATTTTAATATCATCCAGTCTCATCATCTTGAGGGTCCTGACTTTCTTCATCATGGCTATTTCCTTGCTGGCTTCGACTCTCTTCCTGATGGTCTCCTGTCTGGCGCGAGCCCTTCTGGCCACCTCCTGCTTTCTTTCCTCTTTCATCTCCTGCACTCTGATGATTCTCATTTCCATATTTTTCTGACGTTCGTACAATCTGGAATAGAAAAACTGGTCAAAATCTGATATGCAGAAGAACAAAAAACGTTGTATTTCTTCTTAAATATTCATAATGGTGGGGAATCAAAATATACATAATATTGTTGGACTTGTTACTTATTTATTTATTTATTTTGCAAAAACATTAAAAACCAATACATTGCAAAAGCGATAAAAAAAATTAATTGGAATTTTAAGGGGGTATTCTATATTAGATATTTCCATGGTTTAGATATTCAAAAATATCTTCTTAAAGGATTTTTCGAAATTAGAATTATTTTAAAAGTTGTAGCCATTTTAGTGTCGCGGTTTAGACGGAATCTAAATAGAACAGAACTTTAAACGTATTTTTCTCGAAACTTCTTTTTTCAAGACGGTTTATATTTGAGCATTTGTTTGGATTATAGGAGGAGAAGAATAAGATTACTAGGAGGGTTGCAATCGTGACAACCAGAGCGCACTATTTTCTGAGACTTTCACTTTCACTTCAACACCTGCGACTTTTTGAATTTTGATTTTTTCCTTTGATTTTTTTTAATGTATTTTTCAAACGTTAATAAATATTTGCTAGTAAAAATATTTTTTGTTTTTTTATTGCACCTGAAAAAATACCTACAATTAATACCTCTAGACTAGAAAACCCCCTCAATAAATAAGTTTACACATTGGTAAAAAAAGTTACACGTGGATACACACAAATTAAATGTTAAATAATACTTCGTGCTTAAATTTGTCAAACTTTTGGAAAATATCCACATTTCCCGCGAGGCAGTTAATCAATCTAGTTAGTCTTCTCAGGGGCATCACCATTGGTAAGTTAATTCTGCATCTGGGAAGAATCAGAAGCCTGTGTTGGCGGCCTCGCGTGGAATTATCCAGGAGATAGAGTTCTATTAGAGCCACAGAATACCTGGTATTGATAATAAACCGTTCAGAAGCTTATAAGCCATCAGCAGTGATGCGACATCCCTCTTAGAACTAAGCCTGCAGAGCAGATACCCAGTATTCCCGGTTTAAAGGTAAAAAATGCTGTTGGAAATTGCCATGGGTAAAAACCGAACATTCTCATGAAGAGGTATAGTAAAAATTTCTTAATATTACAGAAGATACAGAAGAAGAATAATATATATTTAAGTTCTTACTCTTTTTCCTTTGCCTTTCGTTCGTCCTCTTGTTCCTCCATGACTCTCCGCATGTTTTCCCTCGCCTTCTCTTCTCTAAAAAAACGCATTCTCCTCTTTTCTTTTTCTTCCTCTACCTTTTGAAGCAGCAGGGCGTCCCTTCCCATTTCATCCTGTTGAAACAGAGCTAATTTTACGATATAAGGTTTTATTTCAATTGTCAAACAACGACAAACTCTTAAAAACACTTGAGGGGAACGGCTGTGCGCGTGCGGCCCTTTTCATACAAAACTTAATTTTGGATAAGGCCAAAATACTTTTTTTATTTTTTTTTTATTTTATTTTTTATTTAGTAACTATATAATATTTTTTACATTTTTATATGAAACATGTTAGTTAGATGTATATATAAAATATATTCGTAGTCCTCCTCACTAGGAGATCCTGTGCTGAGGGGGGCTATGCTTTGGATAAGTTTTTCAGCGACTTCTATGGTTTTACTTCATTGGATACTAAACCAATTGGTTAATTATTTCTTTAAATCAAAGGGTATTGCAAATATCTAGTACGAATGTATGCTACTTTATGTATTTTTGTTTTAAATTATAAAATATAGGCAACGAAAATTAGATTTTCATGATTTTAAAGGTAAGTTTTGGCATTTTTTTATGAATTAATTATAAATAATAAACAGATGGTATTATTGAGTCAATATAATGAAAAATAAATAAAAAATAACCATCATAAAAAAACATCCCATTGGGTAGAAATTTTTATTTATAAACGACAAATTTGTTTTAACAATGTGAATCAGTCGTTTATAATTTGCATTTACGTCTGTCGATATGATCTTTCTTATCTTTTTTTTTATTTTCATTTTATACTTCATCATATTTCCGTAGTAAATAAAGCAAAGAATTTTTTTAAAAAAAATTATCTTTAATTCATAAATAATTCCCAAATTGGTTATAAAATCGTAAAAAAGTTATTTCTTTAGTTATCTGTATTTTATAATTTAAACCACATATAAATATAGTAGCACCCATCCGCGCTCGATATTTGCTGTCTTTTGATTAAAAAAATAGTGTTCAGTTTGGTTATGCACCGCCGTTCCTCTTAATAATAATTAACACCGCAACACACTCACGGCCGTTGTTCCCAAACCCACTGATCAATTGTTGAGCCGAAATTTTGGCTCAACACTCCTCAAATGAACGAATACCCCTTTCCAACGCAACTATCTGATCAACAGGCGAATGAAGCGTTACAAACAAATCACTTAGCTGATCGGAGACTCAGATTGATCGATCGAAATGTTGGAAACAACGGCCGTTAGTCTGGGGTCGAACTACTTAGGAGAGCGACTTTTATAACTACCCTGCGAATCATTTCCATCTTGATTTGTTTGGCGCGGATGTAGTGCAGGCGGCGACGGTGTTCATTGTAGACGGCCAGCGAGCAGGGCGGCTCCGCGGGCATCTTCATGGCCCGGCAAGAGCGCAGGAACACGCGCAGGTTGGGGTCGTGCAGCGGGTCGTACTCGGGCACCGTGCCGGGCCAGCAGTCGAACTCGGAGCCCGGGGGTTGCGCGTATAGCTGGGTAAACAACAAACAATAATCACAACTCAATATCGATAATCACTAATCACAACCCTCCCCCTTTCCCTCCTCTTATTATTATTAATTATAGATTAACCACTCCGACCTCTAAGTTTGTTTATACGTCAATATAACAATAGTAGTTTTCTAGCTAACGCATGTGTTCCCACAAAAGCCGTAATAACTCCGTTATTGTTCTAGTGACAACCCTAATTCAAAAGTAGAAGATCCATATTAAATCAAGCTTTACATCACTATTCAAAGATATCCATATTATACATAAAAAAGACTTATTTTGTAGAAACAGTTTTCACCCACCAAATCGCCTACACGTCGTAAGACATTGCTAATTTTTTATTAAAATTTCGTATGAAATGGTAAAAAAATGAGGTGACTAAATTGTTTATGATACTTTTAAAATAAATGAAGACAATATAAGCGAAACTCAATGGAAAATCTGGAAACAGAAAAATCAGAAAAACATATTGACACCTCTGGGACGTCAATATGTTTTTCTGATTTTTCTGTTTCCAGATTTTCCATTGAGTTTCGCTTATATTGTATTCATTTATTTAAATATTACAATTTGAGGTTTTACTCATAAAGTTAAAATAAAAAATAAAATGTTTATGATACATTTATATGATAGAATAAGAGTTTTTTTACATAATCCGTGATTTTAGTACCGTTTTCACATAAAAACATCACGTGGGTCATTTTTACAATTTTTATGTTTGCATTCTAAATTTGAATGTTTACAAATGTTTATATTTATTTGTAATAATACAATTTAAAAGCTTAACCTAATCTTTCAAAAATAGTTTTTAGTATTCGGCTAGTTTCAGAAATATTTCATTTGTAGAGCTTTAATTGCGAAGCGGAAATAACACAATTTTTTTATGAATCTGACAGTTCGTTTAAGACTAAAAACTAGCAAAGTGGCAAAATACCTGAGGGGTTAAAAAAATAATCATTCTCTTCATTTCGTACTTGATAGCGACTCGCCGATAGATAAAAAAAGTGTTTTTAATTTTTTGTTAAATTCTTAAATATGGTATATAATTTTTTCGTATTTCTTGGGCTTTAACTATAATTTCTAGACGTTTTGTTTTTAAGAGTTTTATTTCGCATATACATTTCTTACTTAATTTATTATTTATCTGCTACCGGCTTCGATACATCCGTCTCATTCATTAGTAATCTTAAGGCCAAGTGTAATCATTTATTAATTTTAAATAATGATAATATTATTACGCAAATCGATAAACATAAAGTTTTTAATGTGAAAAATATTTTTTATAAATTTTTAAAATTTACATAGGCTTAGCATTTATCAAAACCAAATCAGAAATACGACCTTATTCTGACCGTTTTTCGTAAATTTTACAAAATATTTTTAACTGCTGAATATCCTCAAAGTCTACCTTTAGGGGTTTTCTTTAAAACCTCGAAAAAAAATTTAAAATAAATAGATAAATAAGTTTTTAGTTAAATTTTTTCATAAACACCAATTTTCGTGTTTTTTTAAACGCTGAATACAAAACTTTGGATTCGTTTATTTACCAAAACGTTACGAGGAATTGTTGGTATTATATTTCTCCATTTTTTATAGACAATTTTATAATTTTAATCTTCAAATTTAGAATGAAAAACAGGATTTTTAATTACTAGCAAAAGCCCTCTGTCGTGTGGCGCCCATTTATCTTTCTCTACACGGTAAAATTTTGAACTAAAACCATTTTTCAAAAACTTTCAAAAGATGGCAGTAATCAATCAGGGTGAGAATCTAAGATATTATTACATTTATTTTTGGAAACTATGATACTTAGATACTATCTACCTATACATGTAGGTATCTATTCGTTTTAATATAATAACCTGACTACTGTTTTATATCGACGTCAAGCTAGTAGAGTGCAGCTGTGCCAAATTTTAAATGGTTATTATATTATTATAATAATACTTAGGGAACGTACCCATACTACGTGACCAATTTTTTGCAATTTTAACCCCCCCCCCCCCCCCGTGACCAAAAACCTAAGCAACCCGCTGCTCATTTGTATCAAGCGTGACATTTTGAAGACCCCCCGAACAGGTCACGTAGTATGGGTACGTTCCCTTACGTAAATACAATAAAATAACACGGAAGTGAGTGGTAGAAGAACTCCGTGATGCCCGGTGGGTAAGAACTTGGCTATTCAGATCCAGTCACCCAACACGTCTGTCGCCATTTCAGGCAACGTTACGATTCTTTTTTTAAATATATTTCGTATCTATTTTTTTAAATAGATAGCACTAACAATCTAAACGAAATTATTTAAAAATGATATATTGTGGAATAACACAAATTAATCGCATAAAATGTTGATAGGTACTTGCGCACGCCGGAATTTTAACTCGCGACCTCCGGATTCGTCTCCTTCTCCTCCCCACTACCTTCAGCCTCACAACATACCCCATTTGGGGTATGCGGGGTATGCCATAGTTTCACTGGCTCCAGACGGGAGCAGCTGGGACTCTTGTGAGGTATTCAACATATAATAAAAATAAAAATCTCTCACTAGGTATTTATACATTTTCTGAGGTCTATATACATCGATATATTATATCTTTATGTCTACATTTTACAATCTGAATTCTGAAATGTGGTCTTTCAACATCTTTCACTAGGGTCATTTGCAATGAAGCACAAAACATAGGTACGACTGCCATGTGTCATGTTTTGTGAATGGTGAGCCAGCGTCATCACGTAACGGCCATGTGGATAGTTAGGTAGGTACTATGCATGTGTTTGTGACTCAAAAGACTGCGTTTGTCGAAAAATGAAGGGAAGGAGTTGGGGAAGAGGAAGGTGGGTAAGTACCTGGCTATTCAGATCCGGTCACCCAACACGGCTAAAGCCATTTCGCGCAACGTTCCGATTTTTTTTTTAAATGTATTTCTTTAAAAAATATGTTGTTACCTATTTTCAACTTTTGAAGATTGTTCCCACCGATGTTATATATCATTGAAAAAGAAGATAGCACTAATAATCTAAACGAAATTATTTAAAAATAATATATTGTGGAATAATACAAATTAATCGCATAAAATGTTGATAGGTACTTGCGCACGCCGGAATTTTAACTCATGACCTCCGGATTCGTAGCCAACGATCGTAACCGTTCAACCACCGAGGTCTGGAATATCGATACGCTTTCAAATGTTCTAGTATTATTATTATTCGTGATTACGGTTGCTTACCCTTGGTCGGAAGTCTGCCACGTGTAGACATGTATACTTGTATGCAATACGTCTCAATGGAAACATCAAATGTTTTTATGGTCGTTTTTTATTTTAGTTATTTGCTAGTAGAAGTGTCGACTGGTGTTCAAATTTGAGCGAGAGGTTCAAATCCCAGGCCATCCAATTTCTTTTCTAAGTTTTTAAACGTTTTTGAAAGTAGATGGTAAAAACCTTTTTTACGGTTTTTTGTAGGTTTTGATCAAAGAAAAAAAATATTTTGTGGACTGATTTTATAAAGTTTCTTGAAATATAATTTATTTATTTACGCCTTGAAGGCTTTTACAAGTAACATCGGTAAGTTGTACAGTAGCATCATAACATAACAGTTTATCATGATCCATTGTTAGTTTTTTACGGTTTTTTTGTAGGTTTTAAAAGACATTTTATAATAGGTGAATTATAGAAAAGAAAGTTTAAGTGGACTAATTTTTTAAAGTTTCTTGATATGTAAATGATACCTACGATAAAAAGTTATAAATGTACATACCTACTCGTATTTTTATTTTTGTTTGTGATTTTTTCAAATAGGTCCATAGTTAGGTACCCATTGTCCTAATACAATCCTTATTTGTATCTACCTACATTATATTTAAAACTTTTTTTTTTAAATTTGAATCAATCACAGATGTTGGTAAATTAGAGTTAAATTTATTTACATTTTCTCCTAATTTTATTTGCTTTGGTATAATAAAAATAGTGATGAACGGGACGTAGTAGGTAGTTACTCCCATTATCGTCCTGGTGTAAGACCACCAAACACAATTATTGAAACGTTACTTGAAATAGCTTTAGACGTGTTCGGTTACCAGAACTAAATCACTAGGTACTTCCCCACCTTCCTTTTTCCCAACTCCTTCCCTTCCCCGCTACCTTCAGCCTCACAACATACCCCAATTACCAAACACACAACATACCAAAATATACAACTATTATAATGACTTCAAACATGCTTCGAGTAGTTTTTTTTCTGAAAACATTGCCTAGTGGACACGTGCGTGCATGGCACCCCTAGCCGGCCGTATTCCGACCAGCGACCAGATGCGACATTTTGAAATAAATACACATAATATTTATTTTTCTAGTGGCATCTTTCGGATTTTAACGAAACTTTTTGAAAACAAAATAATCTCAAAATGAATGATAGAGACCGCTTTGTCCGCCAGATTGCTCTGATGCTGTTTTGTACTAATATTATACCTATTCCTCTTCGCGTTAAAGCTAACATATTATACAAGCACAGAAATGATTAGGTTAGAAATTTTAAAAACTAGAATTAGGGATCATGCTCTCTGTTTACGAAATAATAACTATTCCGAGTTTGCTAATCATGTAATGGAGAATAGTTTAAGAAAACAACCAAGTTTAAACATCTAAATATTAATAAAAAACACAAAAAAACAACTCTAAATCTTATACATATTGCTTTTGTCTCTTTCATCTTATTTTGTCCTTAATACTACTGAAACCCTCCTTTGTGCCATCGTAACTTATAATCTTACCATTGTAATGTAAAAGCATTTTTATGGTGTTAAATAAATAAATAGAAACTTCTCAGAAACCTTAGAAATAAACACAAAAAATAATTTAGTTAAAAAAATAATAGCATCCCGTAAATCACCTTTATTGACAAAGTTTCCTTGTTATGTTGACAAGAAATTTGAAAATCACCGATCCCACTACTCCCACCGAATAAAATCTAATTATTTCTGTACTTGTATAATTTTTAAAGTTAGGTATTTTTAAGATTGCTAGTGGTGTTACACGGAGGTGCCGAAACCGGTAGCAGATAAAGAAAATAAGTAACAAATGCACATGTGAAACAACCGGTGCAAGGAGATTCGCCCTTCGTTTTGTTAAGCATGGATTTAATGATTATACAGGGTGCTAAGCGACGAATTTGACTTACTTTAACCTGTGGTCTCCGGTGACATTTTCGATGTTTTTTTTCAAGTTAAAAATCAGTAGGAATTGGACAGGTAGGGTCGGGGTAAGGGGTTGTGTCACCACTAGTTACTCGGCTGAGTGAGACCAGTGTTTGATATTGAAGAAACACCAAAAAAATACCGGAGATCAAAATTACATTTACATTTTTTCCTCCAAATAATGTCAAGTACGTCCCATAAAACCGTGTAGGTATATTAACTTGCTGCCTTGTTTTCACGAAGCATGAATTTTACGAGTATTTCGTTAAATATTATTTTATTTATTTATTTATTGTTTCTATACACTGCAGGTAAAAATGTTTACAATAGAATTTGTTACCTCACTAGGTCAAGCCTGTGTTGAGGTTAACAATAATTATACAAGTTAACAAAATAACACAAAATTATACAGATTTTGAAAGAACAATATTGTTGTATTTCTTACAGATTGAGATTAGATTATGGGTACCTACTGGTACCTACTAAACTGATGGCGCTAGGTACTACATTAATGTAGACTTTTAGGGTGACCATAGTTTTGAGATCTGATTTAAAATAAAATAAAATGAAATTAAGTTTTTTGTTTTTGTTTTTAAGGATTAAGTTGTGAATAATAAATATATGTATACAATTTAACATGCTATAGATTTGGCAAGAGGAAGATGAACAAAAACGGTTCAAACAAAAATAATATTATTTTAGCTTATTATTATAAACATACTCATTTAGCTAATAATTTAGAAAGGACAAAGTAGAGAAAATCAATTGGCAATCCTCGACTAACACATTATTTGAGCATTTGCGTCTATCGACGGAAACAAGTGATATTGTTTTCGTTAGATCTTTCATTACATTTTTCACAAACATATATGATCACGGTAATGAACTCCATGGAAGAAAGAAATCCAATTATTTTACAAAACAAGAATAAATTTATATTATGCATTTGATTTTGTGTTTGAATTGGAATTTAAATTTGATTTTATACTTGATTTTGAATCGTATAAAAATAATCGCTTGTTATTTTCAGAAGTTGCATTGAAAAGCTTGAATGGAAAAGTAAAGCGAAGAGATTTTTAAATTGAGGTAAACCTATGCGTTGGTTGGCTCAAACCGCGTACTAGGGGATAGAAACAGGATTAGTGCGGGATTCATTAATTCATGCAACGCGAAAGCTCGAGCTTTTATCATTTCAGTATTTCAGCTCACTTTACACTTTACGTACACCTACATCCCACATTCTACCTTCCAACTATAGATGGCTTCACTGTAAGTATATTACTCCATTCTTTATTCTTGTTAATCCCGCGGGATGGTGGGATTCCACACCGCGGATCAGCTCTTTTGTCTACCACCATAGAGAACATCAATAATACTACCAACGCGATTCGAAAATATTTCAGGAAATTCTCTCGTATAATATCTCAGCTGCAAAGTGTTGTAAAAATTGAAAAAATACATGAAAAAATACATATAATTAATTCTTTTAAATATAAATACCTATTTTATTTTTTCCAAGCAAACTATTTTCCAATTTGTCACTTTTACAAAAATTAGACTTTACAATCTTGATATTTATTTGATTTTGTTTATGTAGGTAGCTAATTGATTTGCCGATTTAGATTTTTTTTTAATGTGACGTTTATTTTAGCATTAGCAATATATTTTTCGAAAATCTGGAAACAGAAAAATCAGAAAAACATATTGACACCTCTGGGAATCGAACCCAGGACCTCTTGCTTTCCGGGCAAAAGGTCCTGGGTTCGAGTCCCAGAGGTGTCAATATGTTTTTCTGATTTTTCTGTTTCCAGATTGTCGATTGAGTTTCGCTTATATTGTCTTCATTTATTTAAATATTACAATTTGAGGTTTTACTCATAAAGTTAAAATAATATATATATTTTTTTTTTCATTCAGTTCTTTAGATATACTGGTAAACTTGGTGTTAACACTTTTAACCCACATAAAAACGATATCAAAACCATTGAAGATAATGATATGAAAACTAGCACATACGAGTAAAAACTCACTTCGCGGTTTTTTGCTTCCTGACAGCAGAGTTTTGCCCTTTGTTATGTACAACAGCAACTATTAGAAATTGTGAAAAAAATGTACTTATCCATAGCTATCTGAATGAATGTGTGATGTGAATGACTATGTGAATGTGAATGTGAAATAATAAGTGCCAAACTCCCACTAACTAAGAAATATATTGCTAATCAGAACTCAAGAAATTAAAGAAAGCCGCCGAAGTTTTGTATTTTTACACAAAATTAGAGTTTCCTTCCCTAAATTTCCCATTAGCAATTTTTAACCAAATTGGTTTGAGAGCTCCAAACTTTCAAGATTACCAATGCATATTATAATATATTAATCTAGATTCATTTTTTTATCATAGTAGCCAGAGCTGAAATTTTCGAATTAAAATAAAGCCAAAAGGAACCGATTCCAAAAATAGCCGGTTCCTTGGAAAAATAATATCGGGCGATGGAGTTGCGGCAAAACCACCAGAACAAAAAAAAACCATGACAGGAATATCTCCGTACGTGAAGTAGGGTTCAGGGGTCCTAGCATGGTCGGTCGATATAGGTTTTATCGAAAATGTCGGTAACTTGACATCGCTCCCAAGCACGACTGCAGGCCGCTAACGAACAAACAACAGTTCACATCGACTAAGGGATCCTAATTTATTTGACGTAAACTGTTATTTCTTCGTTAGCGTCCTGCAGTCGTGCTCGGGAGCGATTTCAAGTTACCGACATTTTCGATCAAACCTATGTCGATCGACCATGCTAGGGGGGCAGGACCTTGATTTTCTTCTTTTCCAATTTTTATGTTTGACTTTGGAAAACTTTATCTTTTGTTAGACATTTCTCTTTAAGATTTTGTTACTTGAAGCTTAAAAATTTTTCCTGTGGGGAAATTTTTATTTTTCTGAAAACATTTCTTCCGGGAAAGTTGGTAGGAAAATAGGTTTGGAAATTTATTTAAAGACATTTATATTTTTGGTATTAGGCAAAGTTCGAAAATTTTAATTTTTCTATACTTGATAAATTCTTTTTGGAAAATTGGAAAAAATTCGGAAAATGTATAAAATAAAAATAAATACTCAGAAAATTGTTCGGAAAATGGGTCAGAAAACTTTTTATAAAAGTCTTTGAAATTGAGAAATCCTAAATTTTGTTTTTGATATTTTATCATCGGGTATAGTGTTTGAAAACTTCAACGGTTCTTTTTGAAAATAACAGAGGATGCTACTTCCGTTTACAAAAATCCTAAACTGAACAGTAATTAAGATAATAACACTATCAAATGCATCAAAAAGACGAAAATTCTGGTATCAATAGACATTCATAATATTTAGCAATGATAAAATATGTATAGCAATGCAACCACTCAATGAAGGAACACCTACTTTGGATGTGTTTAGGTGTACATATATACAGTTTAGCATAAACAGTTTAAAGACTTTCTCTTGGCATTCTTCAAGAGCAAGCGTAATAAAACATTCCTTATCCTCCTTAGCACGTATGTTTCACCCTTTTTGTTCTCATTCGATATATGGACAATATATTTATAATCCTACCATTTTACCTCTTTACTTTTTCTATTCTACTACCCCGTTTACTACTGATTCTTTTTCGTTCGTAAACACGATGCTGTATGATTGTTTTATTTACTCCAAAAAAATTCAGGAATCACTGGTTGAAGTTTGTCGGGTACTCCCTTATACACTAACATTACCTATTATTATGAGAAAACCAAAAATAACTTGTTTTCTGTTATCTTTGGAGAAAACATAGATACATACAGTAATTAATAAGATAAAATAAAATATTAACTGGAGAATTCGCCTGCATCCAAACTCACAGATTAACTTTAACATCAGATAAATAAACATTTACAGAATGCGGCCAGCCACGAACAAACTAAGATAAAAGCATTTTTTTCTAAAGACTAATAATCAAATCTACACAACACCAGATAATGTGTTTTACTTCTTCTTTCTTCTTTGTGTGCCGTATCAGGTCCCCCCGACGTTGGCGATCACTCTTGAAAATGTCTCTCTGTCTTGCGCCGCCCGGAATATCTCCTCCACACTTCTAATGCCGGTCCACTCTCATATATTACGCAGCCAAGATATTTGTCTACTACCAGGCCCTCGGCGAACCTCTATCTTGGCTTTCAATATTAAATAGAGCAAGTGATACTTCTCCCCTCGAAGTATATGACCCAGATATGAAATTTTCCTGATTTTTATTAATGTAAGCAGTTCTCTATCTGCTCTAGCCCGCCTGAGAATTTCTATATTGGTGATCATGTCGGTCCATGGGACCTTGAGCATTCTCCGGTGAAGACACATTTCAAAAGCCTCTAACCTGTTCATGGTATTTACTTTCAAGGTTCATGTTTTACGTCCATAGAGCAAGACCGACCACACATAACATTTTAGCATTCTCTGCCTTAGTTTTAAGCTAATATTGTCATTGCAGAAGAGGGATTTCATTTTAATGAACGCAGTTCTTGCTGCTTCAATTCTGCATCTAACCTCTACATCTGGGTCAAGAGTCTCGGTGAGAATACTGCCGAGGTATCTAAATCTTTCCACCTTTTCGACATTGCAACCATTTAACTGTATCACTGATTCAGAGTAATCTAGTCGTCCAAATGTCATCCATTTAGTTTTATTGACGTGGATTGTTAGGCCCAGTTGCTCACCAGCATTATTAACAAGATTAAATAGGTCTTGGAGGTCATCGATACAGTCAGCTAGTAATGCAGTATCATCTGCGTATCGTATGTTATTAATGACAACTCCGTTGATCTTCAGACCTTTCTCAGTATTGCTTAGGGCTCTTATACATATTTGGAATAGAGATTAAACAATAGTGGCGACAGGATACAGCCTTGTCATACTCCACGCTGAATGGCAATTGCATTAGATCTCTCATTCCCATGTCTTATTTCTGCTGTTTGGAACCAATACAGGTTTTTAATGAAATTCTGGTCTTTGGTGTCAACGTTACAATCCGCAAGCGTTTTCATTAGGTTATCATGTTTTACCCAGTCAAATGCCTTTTCGTAGTCAATAAAACAGGCAAAGACTTCCTTTCTTTGGTCACGACACTTTTGCAATAGTACGTCGATAGACAATAATGCTTCACGCGTCCCAAACGCATTTCTGAAGCCAAACTGAGTGTCATCTAAGTCCTGCTCGCACTTATTGCGTATCCTGGCATGTATTATTTTAACAATATATGTAATTTAATGTATTATATATTGTTTTACTTCAAAAAGTTATAAATACGATTTTATTTATAACTTTTCTCAAGATACAATTTAATTGTAGATTTTTAGAGATCTTGATGTTTTTTAGGGTCTGGCTGTTAATACGGCTCTGCAGGCTGACATGCGAAATACGTTATCCATTCTGCAGAAAACAGTCAGCGCTACCAAAAACATTAAATATGTGCAATTACAAGCGCCTTAAACGTTTTCTGCGGATCAGATAAATGTAAATATTCGTAAGTTAGGTATATTGATGAAATCGACTAGTTGACTGTGGCTGTTTTTCGGTACAAATTTTTTAAGAAATAACCAAATTAAAAGTGTTTTGAGTGTCGTAGGCGCGTTCTGCACATATTTAAAATGTTGTTTTTGGCGATCAACAAATATTTCTAAAGACGATTACTGTATTTCATTTCATACGTAGAAATGACCGTACTACGTCGGATGACAACAATATCTTATTTTTGTACAGAACAAATTGAAAAAGTACATAAAAAGGATAAACAAAGTGTTTTTTAATAGGATACCTAAGCTTTAGTACTTCTAATAAAGGTACTGAATGCTTTTAAAAAGTATGTTGGAATTCAACTGAAAAAATTCGTACATTCTTCTGATTGGATCCCTGACACCTGCATTTATGCGCGTCCGGCTAAAGTGGAATTAGTCAGTATTTTAAAGTTTGAGTAAGTCAGGACAGTCGATAATATTAGACAAACGTTAAATAGCTGGACCCACTTTATCTAAAAAGGAGATTGGTGTTTTGGGTATTATGGCCTATTGAGGACTCAAATGAGAAGAAAAACATTTTAGGGAGGTATTTAATTGGATTAAATGAAGACAATATTAGCGAAACTCAATCGAAAATGTGGAGACAGAAAAATCAGAAAAAGATATTGGCACCTCTGGGACTCGAACCCAGGACCCTTTGCTTACATGGCAAGTGCTCTACCATCTGAGCTAATGTGTAGATATCAAATTCGGTCACTTTTACTTCTACTAAGAACAACTTCAATACTTCTACGAAGAACAACCAACATTATTTTCATGACGCACATATTATTGCCTGCTATCTTTATTTATGATTGCATTGATTCAACCCGAACTAAATGCTATCTAGATAGTGTCTGGATAAATTTTTATCCATTTTATTTTTAATATGCGACATCTACTGACTTTTCTGCAAGTCTAGGATGAATATTTATTTTTTAAATTTTTAACTTTTTTGAGTAAAACCTCAAATTATAATATTTAATTAAATGAAGACAATATTAGCGAAACTCAATCGAAAATGTGGAGGCAGAAAAATCTGAAAAATATATTGGCACTTCTGGGACTCGAACCCAGGACCCTTTGCTTACATGAAAATGAAGTTAATGTTGGTAGTTCTTAGTCGAAGTATGATACAGTTGAAAGTGACCGAATTTTATATCGCACCTTAGCTCAGTTGGTAGAGCACTTGCCATGTCAAGGGTCCTGGGTTCGAGTCCCAGAGGTGCCAAAATCTTTTTCTGATTTTTCTGTCTCCACATTTTCGATTGAGTTTCGCCAATATTGTCTTCATTTAATTAAATATTATAATTTGAGATTTTACTCATAAAGTTAAAAATTATAAATAAATAGGTATTTAATTTATATACAGGAAAGTTATAAATAACGAAAGATTTTAACCAGCGATTCCTGAGCATGTTTCGAGTAAAAAATGTATATGTAATTTTGCTGCCCGATTACATTTTTTCTATTAAAAACCATTTTTTTTTTCAATCTCACCGTCGCCACTGTATATACTCCTACAAGTCGCGACGGAATCACGTGAATAGACTTTCAATAGGTAGTCCTTAATGTATCTTCTTCTTCTTGTGCCCTGTCCGTTCAACGGACGTTGGCTATCATGTTGGCTATGCGGACTTTGTTTACTGCGGCCCGGAACAGCTCCACGGTAGAGTGGCCAAACCACTGTCTCAGGTTTTTCAGTCATGAGGTTCTCCTTCTTCCAGGGCCCTGTCTTCCGGCAATCTTTCCCTGCATTATCAGATGCAGGATCTCATACTTCTCTGGATGTCTCATCACATGTCCAAGATATTGAAGTTTTCAGATTTTTATAGTTTAAATTACTTCCTTTTCTTTATTCATCCGAACAATAACATCTTCATTTGTAACCCTGTCCATCCAGCTTATTTTAAGTAATCTTCTGTAGATCCACATCTCGAATGTCTCAACTCGCCTAATTAGTTCTTCAGTAAGCGTCCATGCTTCCATTCCATAAAATAATATTGAAAACACGTAGCATCTGACCATTTGCATTCGTAATCCAAGGTTGAGATCACGACTGCAGAACATTTTTTTATGCGGACAAAGGTTCGATTTCAACTGAAGGATCCCATCTATCATTTACATTGCAGCCCAAGTATACTATACTCTGTATCTGCTCTAGTTTTGTTCCAGCAATATAAAGATTTTCATCCAAAGCGTTATTTTTGCTTATGAGCATGTATTTTGTTTTATTTATATTCAGTTCTAGCCCAAAATTCTCACAAGTCTTCACTACTTGATTCAGCAAAAGTTGTAAATCCTCAATGTTACTTGTTAGAAGTACTGTATCATCTGCATAACGCAGGTTGTTCAGAATCTTCCCATTTATAACAAGTCCTCGAGTAGCTTCTTGCAGAGCTTCATTGAATATTTATTCTGAATATAAGTCGAACAGCATAGGTGAAAGAATACAACCCTGTCGCACGCCTCTCTTTATTTCTACTTCGTCTGTTAGACATTGCTCTACTCTTACTGCTCCTTTCTGGTTCCAATAAAGATTACCTATTATCCTTATATCTTTATCGTCAATCCCGGAGGTTTTCAGAATTTGAATCATTTTGTCATGTCTAACTCTATCAAATGCTTTAAGGAAGTCAATGAAGCATGCATGTACATTTGCATTCACATCTCTACATCTTTGGATTAATACTTGAATACTAAATAACGCTTCCTGAGTACCCAACCCATTTCGAAAGACAAATTGTGTGGCATCTGTCTTTTCTTCCACTTTTCGATATATGCGTCCATGTAGAATTCGCAAAAATATCTTTAATAAGTGGCTCATTAAACTAATTGTACGATGGTCACTACATTTTCTTGCTTTTGCTTTCTTTGGGAGAGTGACAAAAGTGGATCGAAGCCAATCTAGTGGGATAATTCCTGTATTATATATTGAGTTAAAGAGACTCGTCAATACTAGGATGCCTTTATTTCCTGTAAGTTTAAGGATTTCAGCCTGTATTCCATCTGGGCCAGTTGCTTTCCCAGTTTTAGAGAGACGAATTGCATGTTCTACCTCATTTGCTGTGATTGGTGGGCCTGTTGTAATATTTCCCATATCATATTCTGCGCTTCTATTATCATTAAAGAGTTCTGAGATGTAGTCTTTCCATCTTTTTAGTTTTTCGTTAATATCGGTTAGAAGTTTTCCATCTCGGTCCTCCAGTTGCCCTATGTCGGTTTTATGATTTATTCCAGTCAATTCTTTGATTTTCTTGTGCACTTGGAAAATATAATGTTTCTCATTATGGGTTTCAATTATAGCACACTGTTGAATATGCCAATCAGCTTTTGCTTGCCTAATTTTACTTCGAATTTCTGTTTGAATTCTTTTGTAATCTTCCATGTTTCGATTTTTAATAATATTTGGCTGATTTATAAAGCGCCGTTTTCATGAAAAATCATCTCAAGGGCGCATATTTTCTTCTTACTTAAATGAGGTTTAGTATTTCGTCTGTCATCCATTTCTGTTTCTTTTGCGGCGTCTCTTCTTTGAATTTTTCCTTTGCAATCTCTGTGATGATTTTCTTTGATTCATTGCAGATGTATTCAATATTTTCAATATTTTCTTCACTATTGTATAGTTGAGTCTGGAGGTCGGCGAATTGTTTGTCTAATATTTGTGTTGCTTCTTTACACAGACCATTATTTTTTAGCTTGTTTTTATCTAATTTCAAAGCCCGTTCTTTTTTAACAATTTTCTTAAAACGCAACCTAAATTCAGCCAGGAGTAGATAATGATTTGATGGTACATCAGCACCCGGGTATGTTTTTGCAGACTTAATCGAGTTCTTGTATCTTTTGTTGATGGTAATATAGTCAATTTGTTTTCGTACAATTCTCTGGACCGAGTCTGCTGGCGACTTCCATGTATATAAACGCCTTTCCGGTAATTCGAAGAATGTATTAGTAACTGCTAATTCGTTTTCTAAGCAGATTTGGACAAACCGATCTCCTCTTTCATTCCTCGTACCGAGACCATGTTCCCCGACAACATCTTCTTCTTTACCCTTACCGATTTTAGCCTTAAAATCGCCCATTATTATAGTTATTTCATGTTTTTTTGTGAAGGAAAGAACTTTCGTTAAATTTTCATAGAAGTTTTCCAATTCTTCTTCTTCACAATTACACGTAGGTGCGTATACTTGTATAATATTAGTATTTACCGTTGATGTTTGAATTTGTATCATAATGATCCTGTCTGAATGTGGAATGATATTCGTCACTGCACCTGCTACTTTGTTTGTAACGATAATGCCAACTCCATTTCCATTCCAGGATTTAGTATCACCAGAGTAGTGGGCAGTTTAGTCGTCTACAATACATTTTCCTGAATCTCTGCAACTCATCTCTCCTATACTAATCTCTCCTTAATGTATACAGGGTGTAAAAGCACGTACCCGAAAGATTTTGACCAACAATTCCTAAGCATATATTATGTAAAGTAAAAAATCTAGATGTCATTTTGCTGTCCGGTAAATTTTTTTTCCAATTAAAAACAATAAAAATATATTTCCATCACATGTCGCAATTGAGTAGTCGGGTATACAGGCGGGTCACGTGATAACTACTCCGTCAAGTTCCAGCACGGTAACACACGAAACAGCCCACGTATCACGTGTTCCTGTCGCGACATGTAGGAGTGTGATATCACCCTGTACAGATGGGTTGCAGGGTCGATGTTTGACACCGCTTCTGATTACAATCCCACTAATGATAATGATACCTAACGATTGTAGAATCAAAGTGCCGATTTCGCATTTGCGATATATTTTCAATATCGACTTGCAAAGCCATTACAGGCAATTTATTATCGTTGGAACGAACTCCATTTTCATTATATTCGGAACTTTTTGTGCTTTAGTAGGTGAGGATTCGGTCCAATATTTTCATAAAACCGCCAACATTCGAGTGGCGATCTAAAGGCAATCATGAGAATAATTTCAAATGGAAAAAAGTCATATGGAAGAACATATTAAAATCGTTATTTGTTCGTGTTTCAACATGATTGGGCGGCTGATTGATAACAAAATATGATTGCACTCAAAATAACATACTTTTATTGATAATATTTTCTGAAAAAATTCTCAAAAAGATCTCACGGGGAACGGCTGCCTGGCTCATTTTATACAAAATTAATTTTGGATTTGAAGCCAAAATGCCAACAAACTGAAAAAATATTTTTAATCAAAAGGTACAGCAAATATCTAGTACGGATATATTGTGATACTTTATTGAGGTGTATTATAAATTATAAAACATAGGCCGTTAAGAAATACTATTTTTCACGATTTTACAGGCAATTTCGGTTTTTTTTTTGAGATAATTGTATTTAAAAAAATACGATGAAATAAAATTTAAAACATTAAATTTTTAAAGAAAGCATTTTGATGGGCGAAAATTCAAATAACAAACGACTGATTTACGTCAGAGCACAAATTCCTATATACATATAAAATTTCGACCCAAAAACACCTTTTTTACGATGTTTTTTTAATTTTATTTTAGATTCCATTATATTTAAATGGTAGATTATGTAACACTTTTTTTAACAATTAGCTACCATTATTTTGCCTCTAAAATAGTGAATAAATGAATTCTTTAACGGCCTATGATTTATTATTTAAAACATGAATAAATAAAATAGCACTTATCCGTAGTAGATATTTGCTAAACCTTTTTATTAAAAAAAAAATCAGTTTCGTATATTAAGTATTTTGCCCTTAAATGCAAAATTAAGTTTTGTACGAAAAAGGCGTAGTCGTTTCACTTATAGTTTATAGTGCCAATTTCCCGCATGGCAAGAAGCCTGTAAGAAGATACCTAGGAACTAACAGACTAGTCGATGAACCAAGACACAAATTGTTATTTACAGACTTTCAGCCTTACTAAAAAAAAACACAGCGCGACCGATAACCTGTGTTATTACAATAACATAAATAAACCCCGTATACACTAAAACAAGATATATTACTGTACGTGGCGACGGTTAGTGCGCATGCGCATTTGTCGTTCGCGCTGAAAAAATTAAAGCCGCGAAAAAAGTCTGGCTCCGCGGATGTGTTTTAATTTTACTTATATGTGATTATAATTTATATTATAATAACCAATTCACTTTTATATTCATATTATTAATATATTTGGTGTTATTTGAGTGGTTTTATATCAGTTTTACAATCAAATTAGCAAAGTAATCGTACTTTGAAAGTCGAACTGTTTTATAGGTTACAAATGATAAAATTTACATTTTAAGATCTTTATTTTAAGAGAATTTCTTAAAAGTGATATTTTTTTATAATATTTATATCTAATACATGTGTTCGTAAACCTATCAAAGAAAGTAACGTCTTTAGAGATGCAAGAAATCTGTTTGAAATGCCGTTATTATTTCTAAGTTATTTTTTTGGCAATAAAAAAAAGGTTGAAATTTTTTATTATTTTTTTATTGTATGTACGAGGAAAAAGTGAGGTGATAGTTTCCTTTCAAATTTATTACATAAAAGGACTGTGTTTTTGAAATTTAGATTTTTTTTTAATTTCTCTACATTTTGGTCAAAAATGTTTGGTTAAAATTTTTTTTTCCATTTTTTCCGAGTTTGGATCTTAAAATATGGCAGTTTTTGAAAACTAAAGTGTATTTTAAATACACAAATCTAAAAGGTAATTTTATCTAGTTTTCATAAATGGTATTTGTTTTTACAACACATTCAAAAATAAGAAATATATAGAACATTCAAAATACTTTGGAAAAATTTCAAATTTCGTTAGGATATCATTACTAAAACAGAGATAAACTACCCTCTCAGGCCGTGTAAACCAAGTGTATTATTTTCCATGAAATTTTTTTTAATTAGTAATGTTTTCACATCCGCGGCCGTTTGTCAATTGAATAAAATTTTCACTGGGTTTTTTAGTAAGGCAGTTAGAGTGTAGACTGTGTGAGGTGAGATACAATAATGTACGAGAGTACGAGATGAACATTTATTAGGTTCTTTACAGGTTATAGAGCTACGTCCTAACTAACGTGCTGGCGGTAGGGAAAGAGAGCGAGTAGATGCGTACATCTCCTTTTATACCGAGATCTGTTGTCTCGCTCTTACATTTTCAAAAAGCAGGCGTGCCACCCAAAACCTTTCTTACACAAATTTTTGAAATCTCAGGATTCAAATGAACTTCAAAGGGATTGGGATACTGTCAAAGGAAGGGCGAAACATGTGAGATAGCATAATGGGCCGATGGTCTGAGTGCTTTTATTATAGCAGATCGTCCCCGTATTAACAATTATGCTATAATATCGATGCAAAAACGCATTACTCGAAAAAAATCCACCAGAGCCTACGTCATCTTTGGGGATGCTGTGTTAAGGGTCTTGTTAGGGAAAGAAAAGATAGGAAGTTCTGGGAAGGAAAAATGTATGTGGGGTTGGGAATCTGGGGGTCAATGGGTCCAGCAGTCACGGACGTAAAAATCCATCTCTACCACTGCGGTACAAGATGATGGTTCGAGAGAGTCCAGTTGTAGAGATCTGGGTTGGATTTCCCTCAACTAGTCTCTCCCGATCCGGGGTCACGTGGTAGGTGGGAAAACGCATTCTCGCCGTCAAGACCTAGACAAATCTCACCCCATTAACCCGGGCACCCCTAAATCACCAAAAATAGAAAACTTTACATTTCGGGTGGTGGTTATCGAGTAAATGGTTCCCGGAGCGGCGGTACCCGTACCCGCCTCCCAAATGGTATATAACTCCAAGAACGAAGCAGCGTTAAGTGATAAATTTATATTATGATGTTTATTCTTTTGTTTTATTATGTCTAGACAATTATTTCAAATGTCATGTCCTTAACTAAGGTGAAGTTAAATAATAATAAATATTGCCTAACGACCTAACGAATTTTTCTGAAGGTCAAGGTCCCGACCTCTTTGTTCATTTAGGATATCCAGTCTGGCTCATTTTTCACTTGAAAATACCCAATTCGCACTGTCTGTAAAATTTTAAAATATTTATGAGTCGGTCTTTTCAAATATTTATTTGTGGATCAAATCTTATGGTTCTTGCTCGCTTAAATTAGCGGTTAGTGATAAACTGTTAACACGCGGGGAGATAACTACTATCCCAATATAAATATTGTGTCGAGTTAAAAAAAAAAAGAAAAAATTCTGTGGTAAGGTGGTAACACACGATCTCTCACGATATTCTTCATCCGTGTCTAACTTAAGAATATAAAATTTAATATTTTTTTATAGCTTCGGTAATAAAAAAACTGCATTGTTGTGGTGTTCAAGGTTAGCGTGCGAAAGAGTGGTGATGATTAATGTCACCTTAAAAAAAATCTTAAAACTGGTGATGGTTCAACTCTGAATTGAACGCATTTATGCGGAAAGCAGCCAATTTTACACAATTTTATTCAAAAATAAAACATTCTTAAATAAAAACTTAACATTTACGTAAAAGTCAAGATGTGTTCTGATGAGGAAGAGATGATAAATCAGGGAGACAACACGTGTTTTATGGATATTAGGTCCTGACATATGAAATTGGCGTTTTTTGTATGGGAGGAACGTAAAGTCGCTTTGGGCTTCGGGTTTACATGGTTGGTAGTACAATAAATTCATGACAGATGATTTTTCAACAGATAAAGAAATAATCAAAAAGAAATTTGATAAAAAATGCACACAAGTCAAAAAAATACAAAAAAAATATAGGTACTGCGATTTGATAAGTTTACAAAAATACAGTTATGTTTAAGAATAGTATTGGAATAAGTTTTTTACAAGTTCCACAAAATTAGCCAAGTTGATGTTAAATATGTCGACATCACCTAAATACTGATTCCCCATAGTGTGAAATCGTTGTATAGGAGTGTGGACAATGTAGTTCCGCTTGTGAATGCTGCAGTAGAATAGTGTATTTTGTCGCGTGGTTACTGTCGGTATTCGTAAGTTTATGAGTTGTAGGAGCTCGCAACAGTCGAATTTAGAGTTAAGTATTTTGAATAAAAATGTTAAGTCGTTTATTTTACGTCGGTCTTCTAGTGTATGTATTTTTAGAATATTTAGTAATAGATCATATTTTAGTCTTCTAGTGGGATACTTAATTTAAAATTTATAAAACGCAGAAACTTTTTTTGTATTCGCTCAATGTTATTAACGTGAATTTTGTAAGATGGAGACCAAAATACCGAGTTATATTCGATTTGGCTTCTAACTAGAGATACATATAATAGTTTAATGGCTTCTATGGAACTAAAGTTTTTAGTTGTTCTTAATACGAAGCCTAGTGTTTTCATACCTTTGTTCATAATTTGATGGATATGATTGGAGAAACTTAGTTTTTCATTCAAAATAATTCCAAGATCTCTCATTTCCGTGACTCTGTCTAAAGCTGTGTTATTGATGGAATATTCGAATAAAACAGGATTTTTATTTCTGAAGAAAGTCAAGGTTTTACATTTTTCTACATTTAAAAATAAATTATTTTGAACGCACCAATCTTTAAACTTACTAATATTTGACTGTAGTATATGGCAATGATTTATATCTGTTATTTTCTTGTATAGCTTGATGTCATCAGCAAAGAGCAATACCTCGACATCATTGAAGCAATTGGTTATATCATTGAGGAAAATGAGGAACAAAACCGGGCTTGCGGTAGGCCACTAATAGCCCAGAAAGCTTTCGAGATCCATGATTTTATTTTGACGATTTAATAAATACGATTTAATAAATAGCTAGTAAACCATTTTGGCATGTTATCCCTTATTCCCAGAGCAAATAGTTTTTGGATTAGTAGTTTATGGGATACTTTGTCAAATGTCTTCGAAAAGTCTGTATATATGCAGTCGACTTGTTTATTTTCAGCAAAAGATTGTATAATAAAGTTTTGAAATATTGTTAAGTTAGTTGCGGTAGATCTACTTTTGATAAAACCGTGCTGTTTTTGGTCAATTAATTTTATTAATTTGGGATATAATATATTTATTTAATCAAAGTATGAACCAATGCTATCTATACACTTTTGCTATCTCATAGTTAGTTCATCGATCCCTTTACTAAAAAAACCATTCGGGCGGGAATCAATAAAATCTTTGAAGGCGGTTTGGACTGCCCCATCGGAATAAAATTTTTTCCCTTGCAAGAAGTTATCCAAATTTCGAAAAAAATGGTAATCTGTTGGGGCAAGGTCCGTAGAGTACGGTGGATGTCATAGACATTCCAATTGAAGCTCCTCTAATTTGATAGCCTTCTCTAGTTTGTTGATTTGCTTCACTCAATTCGTGAGGTACCCACCTTTCAAGCTTTTTCACCTTCCCAATTTGCTTCAAGTGGATTAAAAAAGTTTTATCACTAATACCGCAGCCTGCAGCTAACTCGGACGTGGTTTGCGATGGATCCGCTTCCACAATAGCCTTCAATTCTTCATTATCAACTTTGGTCTCCGGCCGTCCACGGGCTTGTTCTACAGGTCGAAATTTCCAGTATGAAAACGTTGGAACCAAAAACGCACTGTGTTTTCTTTTGCGGCACCGTCGCCATACACATCATTAATCCTTCGAGCAGTTTATGCAGCACTGGTGCCACGGTGGAACTCGTACTCGTAAATAACGCGATATTTCAAGTTTTCCATTTTGTAAACTAAGTGACGCAAAGAAAAAAAAAACAATTAAGGAAAAAACAAATGAATTATAATTTTCGAAACACAAATACATGAGTAAATAGCTGTATAAATTTGAATTTGGAATTCCTAACAAAGAGAAGATATTTGAGATCAAAGTTGGCAGTACGGCAAAACGCCAATTTCATATGTAAGGACCTAATATTTTAATAGACATTTATTTATCAGGAAAGATTTCTGACCAATACCGATTATTACACGGCCTACGTAAATAATTACGTAGACGTCAAAAAACGTCAAGTCCGATGTGAAAGAGATTCTTACGGTTTTAGCGATAAAATTGTATGTATTAGGGAGATAACGCAAATTTCAAGATAGACCGTATTTATTTATTTATCAGGAATTAAGAACAGAATGCCGATTTGGATTGGGCAATTTCTTTCGTGCATCTGAAACCGATTTTGAAGAACTGGGTTTAATTATAATACATGTGCAAGAAATTTTTTACCAGAAATGCGAATTGGCATTACATTAATATTTCTTTCTAAATGTACCATTTAAGAATTTCAAAACAAAAAGTATTATCATGAATTGTTACATAGGTATATGCGCACTCTACATATAAACTAATAGACTTTATTTACAGGTAAGTTCGCGGTAGAAATAATCAATACAATCATCCATTACAGAATTTTTTTAAGTAAAGAATATTCTAGATTTGATTATTCAGTCCTTAAACAAAAGTGCTTTTACCTCAGCTATAAATTTGTGGATATATGTTTCTGCATAAATACGTTAAATTAGATACAATATGTTTTCTTAAAAATAGTTCAATACGGACATTTCAGCAGAGCCGTTAGCCGTTGTATTGATGCACATTCGACGAGATCATTTATGTGCAACAAAACAGCGTTGTTAACAGCACAGATCCTTGTGGCACGCCGGCAATGATATGGTGAGAAGGGAAAAAAGAGCCATCAACTACAGCCTGAATCTATATCCTTAGTCCGCAATCCGCAATTACACACTGGTTTCCGAAAATCTGTCAAAGTCTGCTGAATGGCAGTACTGCCTAAGTATGAAGGAGCGAGCAATAAAGTGTTTTTTTCCTTAAATGTCATAGTTTATTACCTTTACTCCCAGCTTGTTTTTGGCGTAGTATATGATCTCGTTGGGGATTCTAGTGAAAGGGATCTGCCGGTCCAGGGGGATAGTGCTCCACATGGGTAGCCCACCCTTGGGCACGCTGTAGGCGGGCAGCGGGATGGAGTCTACCAGGCGGTTCATCTTGGTAGGCTTACGGGTGGACAGCATCTTCATGTAATCGAGCTGGAATGAGTTGAACAAATTAGACTTTGGCTTAATAAAGTGGCGTTTATGACACCACATGACACAATTTCTGCGCAAATTACTCGATTATGGAGATTGGAGGTCTTTGAAGGCAGTCACCATGAATTTGGTACATATTGTATATCTCTATTTTTTTTAAAACTTTTAAGTAATCACGGAATTTCATTACAATTTTGACGGCTTAGAGTGAGAAAATGTACGAGTATCTCCACTTTGTAGCGAAAATTAGATAGCTTAATTATTTAAAAGAACTTATTTTTAATAATTTAAATACGGCATTTCTAAACCACATTTCCAGAAGATTTTTTTATTTATTGGATTAAAATTAAATATTTTCAAGAAATGGCAATTTAAGTTTTCGCACAAAAATGGTGTATAGAGACACAATATCAGTGCATTAAGTTATCGATATTTTAATTTTGTGAAATGTATTTTAAAAAATGTACCTAAATTACTTTAATCTTGTAGCAGGGGACGGTAACTGAACAAATCAGAACGGCGACAAATCAGAAAACATTTGAAAATTTGACATAAAGTCATGAAAAGTGATTACAAAATAAACAAAACAACGAGCTGAATGGTCAGGTTAGGTTTATAGGTTATTTTTTTATCACTTGACTTTTTAATGATTAGTGTTTTTTTTTGAGTTTTTGTTTTTAAACAGGTAACATTGTTTCTACAAACTGTCAATTTGACAGTTGACAGTTGATTTGTAGTCAGTACGTTTTGCCATTTCACCATGAATATGTAGACTGACGTCAGAACAGCGCTTGCAAATTGTGCAAATTTTGAAAAATTGTGCAAGACACGGCGGGTGTCGCAATCAATTTATTGCGGGAAACATTTGGTGAACGCATAATTTCATCTGCGAACTGGCCTCAACGATGATCTCACACCATTAGATTACTTTCTTTGGGGGTATGTGAAGTCACTAGTCTATGCTGATAAACCAGAGACGTTGGAAAATTTTGAAGTCAACATTCGCCTTGTTATTGCCGATATATGGCCACAGTTGCTCGATAAAATTGTCGAAAATTGAACTTCACGTTTGCGCTTCATTCGAGCTAGCCCCGGTGCTCATATGCCCGAAATTATAATTAAACAATAATGGCATAAAATAATCTATTTAATAAAGCCAATATCATAGACATTAACATTATTTTAATGTGTTTCTTTTTCATTTTGAATTTGTACACCTCTAAAAAAACACCCTTTATATCACTTTTTAAAGTGTTCTGATTTGTCATGGAACCGCAGGGGCAACTGGACAGGTTCAAAATAAATAAGTTGTTATTTTTTTAAATCACAACATTGTTTGGTTGGGGCCATAGTTTCCGTAATCCAGAATAATTTCACTTAGTCTAGCACTGGTCAACATAATAAAGAGGCGAACAGAGGTAAAATATTAACTAACCTTAATAACGTTTAAAATGAAATCTAATTACCTTTCTCAGTTTCTCTTTCTCCACTTTCGCCAGTCGTTTTTCTTCTTCAGTCGGCGGTGGCGGTGGTTTCTTCAAAGAAAAAAAACTTTGTTAGGATCTATAGGTACTATCTTTAGGTATTCATAAAATATTGTGTACGAACAGGGTTTAGTCAGATTGAGGCAGATCTCGTCTAAATACAGGGTATCCACTGGCAGATTTTACACTTTGAACTGAGCTCACAGCGCGTAGGAAGGCGGCAGCGGGGTGAGCGGGGTATCACTCAACGCGCGAGTGTTGCGGGTTTTTTAGTAGCCAGGAGTAGTGGACTTTTACGGTTGAGGCGTATTTTACGAACAATTATTCGATCTATGTGGCGAAGCGTCGGCTTTTTCCTCACTTTGGTTTCCGACGATTGAAGAATGGCCCGTCGAACCAATTGATGGGTACAGAAATTTAAGGTGGGTACAGAAATTTAGAGAAACTCGATCAGGAAATGAACCTCGTCCTGGATCTTCAACGACCGTAACTACTCCTGAAAATGCAGAACTTGTGAGAAGAGAAATTTTACAAAATCCTTTTTTTTCGGTAGAGGTGAAACCATTAACGCACAACGGTACCGCGCGATGCTGGTCAATTTTTAAATACCGGAGCTACATCGTCAAGTTGGTTACAATAACAGAACCCATTTAAAGTAGGATGGGGCCACGGGCGTCACGGCACACACCGCTAGGGACTCAATGACTAAAGTGAGAGAGCTTTTTCCTGGAAAATTGATTAGCCGCTTCGGCGACATAGCCTGATCCCCTAGACTACCCGATCTGACCCCTTGCGACTTTTTCTTGTGGGGTTATCTCAAATCTCGCGTATACTGCAATTCGCCATCAAAAATAGAGGCCCTACAAGACAATATCCGAAGAGAGATTGCAGCTATCAGTCCAGAACTTTGCAAGCGAGTTTTCGCCAACATGAAGGAAAGATTGTAAAAATGTTTGCGGCTAGAAGGACGCCATTTTAGTGGAGATATTTTTAAAAACTAAAATCCGCATTATTCTTATGTGAGATGATAAGTAAATAACTTTCATTGTATTCATATATATATATATATATATATATATATATATATGTAGAACAATTTTCTCGGTTTACCCGCGTAACGTAGTCCTTAAAAGGACTTTTTAACTCCTGACGTTTCGGACAGATCACACTGTCCATCTTCAGAGGCCTTATGTCTTGAGTTTTTGTCTCAAACTGATAGCTTTCGCATGTCTGTTCGGTCCAAAAGCTAAAACTTAAGTGAGTGCAAGTCACTTCTTATGTCTAGAACGAAGTACCCGGGTTGCAGGTGATTGATGGTGGAGGGGGTGGGGGGCGGGGCTGACAGTAGATACCTGATTGGTTAAGCTAATTGGAGACACTACTGGTAATTTTGGAAATGCCGTTTTTGGGGTATTTTCATCGATTAAGACTTTCCAGGTGTTGGGAATTCTGATTGCGTCATTTCTAGTATTCATATTATTTTTATGTTTATAAATTTCTATTGCTTCGCGGTAAATTCTTTTTGGTTCATTGTATATGCTAGCTATTGTTTTTGTATTAAGGTTATTGTTTTTGTATTATCCTTTTAAGGACTACGTTACGCGGGTAAACCGAGAAAATTGTTCTACATCTTACACCCGTGAAAACCTTAATCATAACATATATATATATTATTTTTTTTGAAGTGTTAAATCTGCCGGCGGACACCATGTACAACTAACCGATGAGTAATCCGAAAACGCATTGCGGGTACCAACAATCAACATGCCATGGACTAAATACGGGGAGATAAGATAACTTATCTACTACTTAACCGGTTTTGACTACAGCATCACATAAACATTGAATCATCAGTATAAATTATCTATAAAACACAAATTAAGAAAAAAACGGATACTAGGATTTGCTCGAGTTTTAACACTCTTTTGTAAGGGTTTCTTCTTGAAACAAATTATAAAAAGTATGAAACAAATAATACGGACAATTCTAAGTTTCATGGCTCACGATGACAGTAGGTAACGCAGAGATTTAAATTCTATGCAGTGCACATTTCGTAACGTTCGAGCTCACCGCTCAAGATTTCTTGCTGATTCATACATCACTCGTGGTTAGAATTCTGAAATTATGAAGTAAACTCCTATACCTACTAAATATCTGCATTCGAAACTATGCATTCATTTGCGAAATCATAGGTTAGGTTATTTTAACTTTTTTGAAGATACTTACTAAGTAGGTACGTAACGCTTCACTCATAAAAAATGCATTTTGATGGAGGAGGATATAGGTACCGCCGCCCCGGGAACCATTTATTGGATAACCAACACCTCTGATATAGATCACCCCAAGTGGTTCGCTACGTTTGGTGACTTAGCAGGGGTGCCCGGGTTCATGGGGTGAGGTTTTTCCAAGTCTTGGCGGCAGATGCCTCTGCCCACCTGCTGCGTGGCGTGCCGGATCGAGAGAGACTAGTTGAGGGAGGCCTTTTGACCTTTCCAGTTGGACTCTCGACCCATCGCCTTGCACCGCAGTTGGAGGGATGTATTCATACGTCCGTCACTCCCGGACACACTGACACCTAGATTCCTACCCACCCGTCATACCTTTTCTCCCATAACTTCAAATCCTTTCTATCACTCCCTTCCTTAAAAAGACCCTCCACACAGCATCCCCCAACATGACATAGGGCCTGAGGGAAATCATCTCCTCAGGGCCTCCTGTGTAGAGCTGATGTAATTTTTTTTTTGATAAAATATATAAAAACGAGACAATGAAGTCCATGTGTATGGAAATCGAACAGTATTAAAACGTTACCGTCTGCGCGGTTGAATTTCAGAACCCGGCTTCGAGTGCATATCTGACGCCACGCCGTGTGCGCCGCGCCACAAATAACATCTATGAACGTGAAATTTCAAACAAAACTACCATTGTAATTCGGTTTCGAATTCAAGAATTCGTCAAAAGATGTCGCCACTTCCAACATCAGGTCGCATAGGGACGTGCCCCCCTGGGTATAAGTAGTACGTATTTATGAATTTGAGTATCTCTTCGGATATGGAAAGATTGACGGTAATATTTGTGAATAATAGTATCACGCGGCTACATATTACATATGACGTCATTGCCTGTCTCGCTTGATTAGCTATCCCGGCGATAAGCTATCACTGGTTGACAGTGGATCCGAGGAACGGGCTATTTTTGGAACCAGTTCCTATTGGATTTATATAATGGTCACCAATACTTACTGGGCTAAGCCGAACGAAAAGCCCCCTGCAGGGCCTATCAGCAAAAACCTGCGGAGCGGGTTTTTAACTGCTAGTATTTAATATTACAGTAAAACATATAAACATATATATTTTTTTAAATTGTGATGAATAAATTGCAGACTTATGCTAGATTTTGCTACAGGAGAGCTGTTATCTAATCTTACTACCAACACATTAACTTGAATGCTTTCTTTTAGTTTTATCTGATATCAAATGTATCTTTTCCTTTCTCGTGGCATTTCATCAATATGGGGACCAAAGATAACGTTCCAAACTTTATAATGGTCAACAAAAGTTTGCTGAAGATTTTGAAGAATTTCAGAAGTTGCAAGTTTCCTAGATAAGAATGAAGGAACTATTGAACTGGTTGATAGGTCGTAGTGATCTCCAACTTTTACCTTGTATTTGTCTAGAGAGTACTTTGCGAATACTTCTCATGTCAAACTGTGAAGCGCCGCCATGGAGGAAAAGTGGGGATTGTTCCGGATCACTCGGACTTCCGAAAGTTCGGGCCATAAATCTTATAGTTGTCAAATAAAGCCCCTGTCAAGGAGGAGAGATAAGGTGTTCTCATAGTTACCACTGTTTTATCAGAACTAAGATATAGTTGTACTTATAAATACAACAAATGGTTGTTAAAACCCCGCAGCAGCGTTATGGACACGAAAATAATTAATATTTATTATAAATGTTTTAAATGTTTTAAATAACTCAATGAACTCCCTTTAAATGCTAAGGAAGTTTAAAGCCTCGCAGTTTTTCGTGGGCTATGTCTCAATGTCGTGAAGTTCAAATTTTAGTACGTAGATAATGGAATACTATAAATAGATATAAAATGGAAAATTTTAATAGATAAATAAAATTAAAAAAATAAAAAACAAACCTGATTTTTGTGAAGTTTTTCGACCTGATTTCATGATATCACTAACACAAATAATAAGTGGGTAATTTACAAGGTATCGCAATTCTTATAGAAAATTACCCAAATGGTGCTGTCCAATTAGTAAAATATCCATAAGAAAGACTGATGTAAGCGTAATGAATAATATTAAGAAAGAGACACTTTTATGGCTTGGAAACGGTGAGCGGAGAATAGTGTTCAGCAGAGAATTTTATGTGAAACTGAATGGTAGTAGAATTCGGGGACGCTGGAAGAGGACATGACACGGTCAAGTGAATCTAATACTTGAGACATGTGTTATGCCATAGTCAGAATAATAGAAGAGTACTAAGCATGTTCCGTGCGTTGATTTTCCCCATATTTTCGTACGATGTGGAAACACGGACACTTAGAAAGCGACCCTCAAAAAGTGGTGCTGGTAAAAAATGCTTTGGATTCCAAGGACAGCTAAACGTACAAATGTGTCAATTCTGGAATCTATGCATCAACAAAAGGCAACTATCTGCCTACAACCAACGTATCTTTAGAAGCTTTGAACACGTTGCTCGCCAAACTGAGGACTCCAACTTGGAGAAACTCGTAGCACTGGCAAAGTGGAAGACAGAAGAAGTAGAGGAAGGCCACTAATGCGCTGGAGTGATCAAGTATCTCCGATTTCCGGTACGTTGGTGTCCTCAGCCCTCCACGCAGAACCGCGAGGAGCGGAGGAGCCTTGTCCACCGTGGAAATTGGAGTAGGAGTCACGACCCTCAACAACGAGGAACCGAAGTCAAATGTAAACATGAAAACTGTGTAAATGTCGCAGTATGATTTTAAAATGTACCTAAATGACTTTAGTCCGGTAGCATGTGCAAAGTCATGAAAAGTGATGAAAAAACAAAAACAATAAACTAGGTGAATTAGGATAGTATAGGTTTAAAGGCTGGTTTTTTTTATCACTTTTAATGACTGTATTTCACTTTTCAAAAGCATTCTAATTTGTCATGGAACCGAAAGACTTGTGCATGTGATGATGTATAAACGTGAATGATGGAAGCAAGGATTACGCTTGCCAAAACAGAGTTGAATAGCCAGCCCTCTATATCAATACGTATTATCTTTGCCTACCCTTGATTCACCTCAAGCGACGTTATGGTTAGTAAATTAGTAACATACGAGTAGTTTGTTAATAATTATAATTTGATTATGTATTGTGGATACTTATGATCAAGTTTGCGTACTTTGAACAGCTGATTCTTGAACACGGGGTTAACGACATAATACAAGCGACATTAAAACATGATTTATGTTTAATGAATTTATCTTCGCACGTAAACGCTAAATTGCAGCATCGGGTGATCCCGTGTTGGCTTAACCCTCCCCCGCCGCGCCCTCATTGGTATGGACATAGGACACCGGGCACCGGGCACCGGGCACCGCGCACCGCGCACCGGCTACTCGGACACATTCACCAGGGTATCTATCTACATTGGTAATGAACGCACTAGATGACCCTTCGTAGGTCATAAAAATCTCTTAATTGCACAGGGATTAGAAAATAATTTGTTAAACAATCAAAATATTCGGATTCACTCCTAGTCTACAGTTGTAAATATACAAAAGTAACAGTTTTTGAACGCAAAATATATATATTTTTTGAAATACGATTGAAAATGTATCACCCAAAATTAAAATGAACATAGTAATAAGTTAAGTCCCAAAACCAGACATAATATATTTTTTCTATCGAAATTCGAACCCTGAACCCCAGGCTTAAAAGACCGGTAATCTGCACTCCCTAGCTGACTATCTTTCATGTAGGCTATCACGGATTAAAATTAAATGAAATTTTATGAAAAATATTTGTCCAAATAATACCTGAAACTTAAAAGTCAGCGATAAAACAATATACCAAAAAACAACATACACACACAGTGATAAAATCAGAGTGTGCAATTCACACGCGGTAGAAGTGAAACCTTCAGAAAACTAAAGTAGGCAAGAGTAGTAGAGGGGAGGCTACGAAGCGCCGCACAAAGAGGAGACCGATTATACTAGCTAATTCTCTTGTAGGCTAAATCCGATAGGTGTATGTGTTTATACTGTTTATCTCCTTTTAGTGTCGCTATTTTTCTTTTCATTGGTGGTAAACTACCACAATTATCTGCCTGTCATGCTAACGAGACTGCTAAATATGGATAATTTTCGCGAACATAGGCCAACCTTGTCTGTATTCCATACCAGGGTAGCAGGAGCGGCGAGGGGCTTAAAGGAGGAGGTCACTTTAGCCAACGTAAAATGGAACAGTTTGCCGTTCACTATACACACACATCACCAATGGTTACTTGTTGACGCACACAATGCTGTTATGGAGATTGTATACGTCGCGTATATTGTATTCTGCTCCGGCATTGTATTCTGCTCCCCTGTTCCCCGTGTCTGTGCCGGGTGTCGCGTGGAAACCTCACAGGTCACCGGTCCCGGGTCATTACTATCTGGCTGCATTCTAAAGCCAAATCAAAGGGCAGAGGGTTGTGTTAGATATATTTTTATCAATGTCAGACAGCGAATGAAACCGGTTAATCAGGCATCACCGAAGCGCCCAAATTAATTTGGGCTTCCCACTTAATTGTGGTTTTAAAGCTAGCTAATCTTAACACAACATTCACTTCACTTAACGTATGTGCCCAATCTTTTCATTAAAATTACAAAATAAAATGATTGCTCAGAGAAAGCTATGGAAAAAGAAACAGAGGTGGCCTACAGATAAATTGGACTGACAATTTCTAGATATCTGCCAGTCGAATGCGCTTTGCGAGAGTCGCTAACAAACTGAAAATTTTGAGATATTAAAGTTCGAATAGGTGCCTATATGATTCCATCAATTCCATCAATTCCGCCTTCCATTCAACCCCTGAGTTTCATCACTATTTTTACAAAAATAGAACATATTTTTAATATTTCCAAATGAAGCAGGTATTTTGTCCTTGCCATGAAAAACGTGTAAACAAAGCTAATGTAAAAATGATTTTGCTAATTTTTTGGTTAAATACAGGTACATTTCAAAGCTCCATGACACAATATGAAAATTACATTGCAATATTAAAACATTATTTTTTTTTATATTACACGGGAGAGTCTGAGGAAATTTCCTTCAGGTCCTGCGTTATCTTTGAAAATTTTGTGAGGACGATCTTTTTTAAGGAAAGGAAGGAGAGGAAGTTCTGAAAAAGAAAAAAGGAATGAGAGGTGGGTAGGAGTGACGGACTATGAATCCATACCTCCCGCTGCAGTGCAGAGAGAGGGCGTTGAGTCGAGAAAGACCATCTCGAGAGGTCAAAGGGTTTCCCTAAATATGCCTTTCACCGCAGCTGGTCATCCGATGATCCCTGGCAATTCTGTCACCAAACGAAGCGATCCACTTAGGGTGATCTATGGCAGAGGTTATCCAATAAATGGTTCCTGGGGCGCCGGTACCCTTACCCACCTCCCAAATTGGCTAACTTAGGAAATCCTAATTAGGCTATAACTTAATAAATTCCCACAGAAATATAATGTAAATTTTACGACACCTAAATTCACACTCTAAGAATTTTTTTTACTCAATACAATCAGATTTCTCCTTCACAGTAAAAATGAAATACAATGCATTATTTAGTGCAAGAAACATTTTTGAATTTATTATGCAGAGTAGAATCAGAACTGCAACCTTTCGCAGCCTGGAAAGGCTTTAGCTACTTGATTGTTCAGTCTAGATTTGAATAGCGTCACTTTATTTTATTTTATCCAATTTATTCCTGATGCTGTGCGCTCTGCAAGGAAGATTTATATATATTACAGGTGGTGGATAGAACGTTGGGTTCTCACGGCGGGCAACGACTTATGTACTCCTTTTCCAGAATAAATACTAATCTATTTCTTTCTAACTCCGTGGTACAATTGCCTTTCACAAAGATTTCATTGTTTTTTTGTATAGTCTTGGTACAAAGCTCAAGAAAGCAACAGAAAAAATATCTAATTAAATGAAGACAATATAAGCGAAACTCAATCGAAAATCTGAAAACAGAAAAATCAGAAAAATATATTGACACATCTGGGACTCGAACCCAGGACCTCTCGCTTACCGGGCGAACGCGCTAACCACTGCGCCACCGTGTCGATATCCAATTCGGTCACTTTTAACTGTATCATACTTCGACTAAGAACCACCCACACTATCTTCATTTTTCTTAACGCATATACTATTGGCTGCTATCTTTATGTATGATTGCAAGATTCAAACCCGAACTAAATGCTCTCTAGATAGTGTCTGGATAAATCTTTATCCATTTTATTTAATATGCGACATCTATTGACTTTTCTGCAAGTCTAGGATGAATATTTTTATTTTTATTTTAACTTTATGAGTAAAACCTCAAATTGTAATATTTAATTAAATGAAGACAATATAAGCGAAACTCAATCGAAAATCTGAAAACAGAAAAATCAGAAAAATATATTGACACATCTGGGACTCGAACCCAGGACCTCTCGCTTACCGGGCGAACGCGCTAACCACTGCGCCACCGTGTCGATATCCAATTCGGTCACTTTTAACTGTATCATACTTCGACTAAGAACCACCCACACTATCTTCATTTTTCTTAACGCATATACTATTGGCTGCTATCTTTATGTATGATTGCAAGATTCAAACCCGAACTAAATGCTCTCTAGATAGTGTCTGGATAAATCTTTATCCATTTTATTTAATATGCGACATCTATTGACTTTTCTGCAAGTCTAGGATGAATATTTTTATTTTTATTTTAACTTTATGAGTAAAACCTCAAATTGTAATATTTAATTAAATGAAGACAATATAAGCGAAACTCAATCGAAAATCTGAAAACAGAAAAATCAGAAAAATATATTGACACATCTGGGACTCGAACCCAGGACCTCTCGCTTACCGGGCGAACGCGCTAACCACTGCGCCACCGTGTCGATATCCAATTCGGTCACTTTTAACTGTATCATACTTCGACTAAGAACCACCCACACTATCTTCATTTTTCTTAACGCATATACTATTGGCTGCTATCTTTATGTATGATTGCAAGATTCAAACCCGAACTAAATGCTCTCTAGATAGTGTCTGGATAAATCTTTATCCATTTTATTTAATATGCGACATCTATTGACTTTTCTGCAAGTCTAGGATGAATATTTTTATTTTTATTTTAACTTTATGAGTAAAACCTCAAATTGTAATATTTGAAGTATGATACAGTTAAAAGTGACCGAATTGGATATCGACACGGTGGCGCAGTGGTTAGCGCGTTCGCCCGGTAAGCGAGAGGTCCTGGGTTCGAGTCCCAGATGTGTCAATATATTTTTCTGATTTTTCTGTTTTCAGATTTTCGATTGAGTTTCGCTTATATTGTCTTCATTTAATTAAATATTACAATTTGAGGTTTTACTCATAAAGTTAAAATAAAAATAAAAATATTCATCCTAGACTTGCAGAAAAGTCAATAGATGTCGCATATTAAATAAAATGGATAAAGATTTATCCAGACACTATCTAGAGAGCATTTAGTTCGGGTTTGAATCTTGCAATCATACATAAAGATAGCAGCCAATAGTATATGCGTTAAGAAAAATGAAGATAGTGTGGGTGGTTCTTAGTCGAAGTATGATACAGTTAAAAGTGACCGAATTGGATATCGACACGGTGGCGCAGTGGTTAGCGCGTTCGCCCGGTAAGCGAGAGGTCCTGGGTTCGAGTCCCAGATGTGTCAATATATTTTTCTGATTTTTCTGTTTTCAGATTTTCGATTGAGTTTCGCTTATATTGTCTTCATTTAATTAAATATTACAATTTGAGGTTTTACTCATAAAGTTAAAATAAAAATAAAAATATTCATCCTAGACTTGCAGAAAAGTCAATAGATGTCGCATATTAAATAAAATGGATAAAGATTTATCCAGACACTATCTAGAGAGCATTTAGTTCGGGTTTGAATCTTGCAATCATACATAAAGATAGCAGCCAATAGTATATGCGTTAAGAAAAATGAAGATAGTGTGGGTGGTTCTTAGTCGAAGTATGATACAGTTAAAAGTGACCGAATTGGATATCGACACGGTGGCGCAGTGGTTAGCGCGTTCGCCCGGTAAGCGAGAGGTCCTGGGTTCGAGTCCCAGATGTGTCAATATATTTTTCTGATTTTTCTGTTTTCAGATTTTCGATTGAGTTTCGCTTATATTGTCTTCATTTAATTAAATATTACAATTTGAGGTTTTACTCATAAAGTTAAAATAAAAATAAAAATATTCATCCTAGACTTGCAGAAAAGTCAATAGATGTCGCATATTAAATAAAATGGATAAAGATTTATCCAGACACTATCTAGAGAGCATTTAGTTCGGGTTTGAATCTTGCAATCATACATAAAGATAGCAGCCAATAGTATATGCGTTAAGAAAAATGAAGATAGTGTGGGTGGTTCTTAGTCGAAGTATGATACAGTTAAAAGTGACCGAATTGGATATCGACACGGTGGCGCAGTGGTTAGCGCGTTCGCCCGGTAAGCGAGAGGTCCTGGGTTCGAGTCCCAGATGTGTCAATATATTTTTCTGATTTTTCTGTTTTCAGATTTTCGATTGAGTTTCGCTTATATTGTCTTCATTTAATTAAATATTACAATTTGAGGTTTTACTCATAAAGTTAAAATAAAAATAAAAATATTCATCCTAGACTTGCAGAAAAGTCAATAGATGTCGCATATTAAATAAAATGGATAAAGATTTATCCAGACACTATCTAGAGAGCATTTAGTTCGGGTTTGAATCTTGCAATCATACATAAAGATAGCAGCCAATAGTATATGCGTTAAGAAAAATGAAGATAGTGTGGGTGGTTCTTAGTCGAAGTATGATACAGTTAAAAGTGACCGAATTGGATATCGACACGGTGGCGCAGTGGTTAGCGCGTTCGCCCGGTAAGCGAGAGGTCCTGGGTTCGAGTCCCAGATGTGTCAATATATTTTTCTGATTTTTCTGTTTTCAGATTTTCGATTGAGTTTCGCTTATATTGTCTTCATTTAATTAAATATTACAATTTGAGGTTTTACTCATAAAGTTAAAATAAAAATAAAAAAGAAAAAATATCTTTAGATATGTTGCAGGTAATACGATAGGTCTGCAATAAACCTTGATATTTTTTAAAATGTAGAACAGATACAATAGTACCAAAATGCACGAAATAAATGGCTTCACGCGTTCACGAAACATTGGTCATACATATAGCTTGGCAGCATAAATGAAGATAAAGTCCGCACAAAAAGTAGTGGAACACCCATCTAGGAGGTAACGGAGGAGGGAGGGATTTTTGAAAAATACTTGTTTACAAACTAGGTCGTATGAGGCTTTGTTTACTGTGTTTTCATTCGTGTTAATCGAAGGGAAACCACTCCCAAGTCGATGGTATCAATATTTGGTGAGAGACAGATTTTCAGTAAATACACAATAAAATAACAACTAACCATCACGCCGTTTCCCCGCAGGGTTAGGCAGAGAGGACGGACCGCAAAAAGGGTTAGTTAATCCCTATGTCGAGGGGTGTTCCATCCCTTTATTTTGGGTGGATTCTGCAGACCTTCATTTATACTGCCAGGAAAAATATATCCAGCAAATTTTCATGAATGCACAATTTTCGTCATTTATCAAATCCTATTTTACTTGTAGACAGTGGCGGCTCGTGACTTTTGGGTGTGCTAGAGTGCTAATATTTTAAAAATGGCATTATTAATGTTCTGGCCAAAAATTTTTTTTTTTCTTTTCGAAAATCCGTATTTTGTGTGAACAATTTCAGGATATTCAAGGATTTTTTTAGGCTACAACACATCGATAATGCCATTTTTTTATTAGCACTCTGGCACACCCAACAGTCACGAGCCGCCACTGCCACTGCGTAGGTAGTACAAATAAATATAGAAAAGGCAGGGCGTAAAAAAACATTCAGAAATATTAATAAGCATAATTTTTATACACGTAGGGAATCACTTGGGGTGACCTATGGCAGAGGTGTTGGTTATCCAATAAATGGTTCCCGGGGCGGTGGTACCCATACCCGCCTCCCAAATTAAATAAATTTTACTGCTAAATATTTTATGTTATCTTCGTTAAAAGTGACTCACTGATCAATTAGGAATTTTATATTTATATATGTAAAGAAAACCACTTATGAGTGCTTTCCTTAAGATTGTATTCACTGAGTAAGTACTGAGTAAGTACTGAGCTACTTGGTGGCCCACTAGATATCAAACAAATGAATCGAGTTAGGAAAATATAACTGTCAGAATTATTGGATTAACAATTCCTGAAAATATTATCTTATTTTATTTATTATTTATTAAAGAAACCTGAAATAAGGGCTTTAAATGTTGTTTCTTTTGTTTTTATAGAGAAACGCAATTACGCCTTTGTTTTATTCAAGAATATAAGGAAAATCATTATAAAACAACATTTTCTATACTTAACTATTTCACGGAAAATGGAAAAATTGAGGTTTGATTTTGCTGTGAGACCAGCGGCAGATGGAAAATCAAACGTCATATGCATAACCTCGATCGCTACACCTGATGGACGGATTTATGGAATACCACACGAATCCCAACCTACAAATCTACACCAAGGAATTACAAACACTCCAAATTATGATAAGGTAAAAAAATCATTAAATAAAAGACATCAAACAAGAAAAATATGGATAACCTTGACGGATGATATGTCAAAAATATATTTAGATACAGAACAAAACTTACAGTTTAATGATATTTACCTGGAAGAAATTATGGAAAACACAAATAAAGCGGAATCTATACTTAGTGGATCAAGTCAAACACTGGAAAAAACTGTTAGAGAAATTGCTTGAAAGTAAACAAACAAAATCTGAAACTCAAAATTTAGGGAAAATTGCAAAGGATTTCATGATTGGCAAATTTACTGGCAGAAGCTCAAATGCGAACCAGTGGATTGAAGATTTTAATAAAGAATGTGAACGCTTCCAAATCAACGAAGACAAAAAGAAAATTGAAATTTTAAAACATTTTTTGGAATACTCCGGTGTAGAATGGTACAGCTGCATGCTAATGAAACTTACAGTGGAATCGGAATGGGACAAATGGGAAAAAAATTTTTGTGATACTTTTACAAACAAAGGATGGTCACCCATTAGATATGCTCTCGCCTTTAAATATCAAGCTGGTTCATTGCTCGAGTATGCTTTAAAAAAAGAAAAATTATTGCTGGAAGTAAGGAAATCAATTGATACTGGGACACTTATCGACCTCATAGCATTTGGTTTACCTAATTATGTGACTGATAAAATTGACAGAGAAATTTTACAAGGAACGGAAGATCTTTACAATAACATAGGAAAATTAGAACATCTTGTTGGGAAGAATAAGTATGAAAAAAAAAGTATTATGTATTCTGACGCTAAATCCAAAGAAATTGAAGAAAAAAAACCATGCCGAATCTGTGTTAACGAGAAAAAAGGGAAACGTTACCATCTTGAGGAAAATTGCTGGTTTAAGGAGAAAAATAAAAAAGCAGTTGTAAAAACGGTAAATAACTCTGAATTGGAAATTGAACTAAACGAGAAGAATCCAAAAAACTAGATGTGCCACCATTAATAAAAGTCGAGTTACTATTAAATGATACTTTAAAAATTTCTGGAATTTATGATTCGGGATCAAATGTGTCATTAATTAATGCAAAATTATTAAAGATACAGCCAAGAGCATGTACAAGTGATACACAAATAGTTAACTTGAAGACTATTAATGGTGAGAAGAAAACAAAAGGTATCGTAACACTAAAAATAAAAATCTACAATATAGAAAGAATTGTGGACATATTTGTAGTAGATAATGAACATTTTAATTACGATTTTCTAATTGGTTTGGATTGTATCAAAAATTTCAAATTAATGCAAAACGAAGAATTAAAGATCATACAATGTAACAAACCAGAAGAAGCGACCTCAAATGAAGATATAAAAAAGAATAACTACTCAAAAAATGATACTTCAAATATAACAAATATCAAAATTCCTGATGTACTAGGTAAAATAGAGGAACAAGACACCAAAAACATAAACAAAGGTGAAATAAATTTCAACGAACATATAAACACGGATGGATTTGAACTGATAATAAACCATCTAGATTTATATCAACAATCAGAAATTGATAAGTTGGTAGAAAAATACAAACCAATCTTCGCCAAAGATAAATACGACGTCGGTACTGTAAAAGATTATGAAGCTCATATTGACTTGATGGTGGATAAATACTGTTACAAACGTCCATACAGATGCACAGCAGAAGATAGAAGACAAATAGAATATCAAATATCAAAACTATTAAAGAAGAATTTAATTGAGGAATCTTATAGCCCATTTGCTGCTCCAGTAACTATGGCATATAAAAAAGAAGATGATCAAAAAACAAGGTTATGTATAGATTTCAGAGAATTGAACAAAATTGTCGTCCCTCAATCACAACCTTTTCCGTTGATTGAGGATTTGATGGTTAAAACCGTAAACTGTAAATATTTTTCTACTTTTGACATAAATTCGGCATTTTGGTCAATTCCTTTGAAAATTCAAGATAGATATAAAACTGCATTTGTTACACAAGAAGGTCATTTTCAATGGACGTGTCTCCCGTTTGGGTTGAGGACGGCCCCAGCCATTTTTCAAAGAATATTGAGCAACATCATAAGAAAATACAAACTCTCCAGTTTTGCAGTAAATTTTATAGATGACATATTAATTTTTTCAAGAACTTTTGAAGAACATATGCAACATATATCGAGACTAATGGAGGCAATTCTAACAGAAGGCTTTAGACTAAAATTTTCGAAATGTACTTTTGCAAAAAAATTATGCAAAATATTTAGGTCACATAATAGAAAACAATTCAATCAGACCTCTGAAAGATTATTTAACCGCTGTCAAAAACTTTCCAGTTCCGGAAACAAAAAAAAATATACGCCAATTCCTAGGAAAAATAAATTTTCATCATAAATTTGTGCCACACAGTGCGATTATCCTGGACCCGTTACACAATTTATTACGGAAAGACGTGAAATTCATATGGTCCACAGAATGTCAGGAAACATTTGATAAAATAAAAGCATTGTTATGTTCAGAACCACTTCTGAATATCTTTGACCCTGAACTACCAATAAGCATTTACACGGATGCTAGTATCAAAGGAGTGGGAGCAGTGCTGAAACAAAAAGATAAAAACGGGGACTGTAAGCCGGTTGCTTATTTTTCAAAAAAATTGACTGAAGCTCAAAAAAAGAAGAAAGCAATATACCTAGAATGTCTGGCAATAAAAGAAGCTGTGAAATATTGGCAACACTGGCTTATGGGAAAAGAATTTACCGTCTACTCAGATCATAAACCATTAGAAAATATGAACATAAAGGCTAGAACCGACGAAGAACTAGGGGATTTGACGTATTATTTATCCCAATATCAATTTAAAATTAAATATAACCCAGGAAAATCAAACCAAGAAGCAGACTGTTTAAGCAGAAATCCAGTTCTAGAACCTTATGAAAATACTGATGACTTTTTAAAAGTAGTAAATTTAATAAACCTAGAAGATATAAAAAAGGACCAACACACCAATCTAGACTTACAAAATGGAAAACTTATATTGGAGAATGAAATATACTACAAAAAGAATAAAAGAAGGAAAAAAATTGTACTATCAGAACAACTTAGCAAAAGTCTAATAACGAATGTCCACGATACTTACTGCCATATTGGGAGAACCCAGATGACAAATAAAATAACACCATTCTATACAGCAAAGAATATCATCGAAAACATTAAACAAATTTGTGAAGAATGTGAAATTTGTATTAAAAACAAATCAAGGAGGAAGCCAAAATATGGTTTAATGTCACATTTAGGTCCAGCAGCACGTCCCTTTGAAATTATATCTATTGATACCATTGGAGGCTTTGGAGGGTCACGCTCAACAAAGAAATATTTACATCTTCTGGTTGATCATTTCACAAGATATGCTTATATTTTCGCATCGAAAAATCAAAGCTCCAGTGATTTTATAAAATTAATAAAAAATGTGTCACAAGGATACAACATTGATATGGTATTAACGGACCAATACCCTGGTATAAATTCCAAAGAATTTAAAGAATTTCTGAAGAAGGAGAACATAAGAATGGTTTTCACTGCTGTGGATGCACCATTTTCAAACGGGCTGAATGAAAGGCTAAATCAAACTTTAGTCAATAAGATAAGATGTAAAATAAATGAAAGTGATAAGAAAACATCATGGACTACGATTGCACAGAAATGTGTAGAAAAATATAACGAAACAGAACACACAGTCACCAAGTTTGCTCCAAAATACCTCTTGGAAGGCGAAAATGTGAATATTCTACCACTTGAATTGAAATCAAGACATACAAGTGAAGACCTGAAAAGAGATAGGGAACTAGCTCTTAAGAACACAATAAAATCACACAACTATAATAAAAAAATATTCGACATACACAGGGAAGAATATAAATTGGAAGTGGGAGACAGAGTCTACGTGGAAAACGGAAATCGACTAAATAGGAAGAAATTGGAGGAATTGCGGATTGGACCATACAAAATTCTAAAGAAGGTCTCAAATTCAATCTATGAAGTTGATACCGGACACAGGAAAGCAGAATCAAACCTCTACCACATTACAAAACTGTGTCCAGTGTTTGCTAGTAAATGAACAATTGCATGCATTCTCTTTTGCAATTGTTTCTCCCTAGGGGGGGAGATGTAAAGAAAACCACTTATGAGTGCTTTCCTTAAGATTGTATTCACTGAGTAAGTACTGAGTAAGTACTGAGCTACTTGGTGGCCCACTAGATATCAAACAAATGAATCGAGTTAGGAAAATATAACTGTCAGAATTATTGGATTAACAATTCCTGAAAATATTATCTTATTTTATTTATTATTTATTAAAGAAACCTGAAATAAGGGCTTTAAATGTTGTTTCTTTTGTTTTTATAGAGAAACGCAATTACGCCTTTGTTTTATTCAAGAATATAAGGAAAATCATTATATATATATCATTAAACACCACTTGTGCATAATTTAAGATTTAATATTTCTTCAGTTTTTAATATAGGCATTGCTACGACACTCATGTGCCAACAAAATCTTAAAAAGAGATACATCTCTCTTTCCAGAGATATCTATGGAAAAATGACTTAATTTTAACCGTAAACAGCTGATCAAAAAATCTGCGTGAAAAAAAAAATTTATAAATATTTTTAACACTTAAAATAGTTTACAAAGTTATGATTTGCGACATCTATGGTCATAATAGATAAAACACTTTAATAGCTTCGTTTTAAAACAAATGGTTTGCCATGGAAATGTTTTAAATAATAACAATAAATGTTTTACGAATGGTAGGAAAATGTGGTCCAATTTTGGACCGCTATCAATCGCAGAAAAATAAAAATGGTACATTGTTTTACCATAACCGCTCCAGTGGCTAAGAGGGGAATTATCCTTCATATACACATATAAATATCAAGATAGTAAGGGTGTTGTAGTCCTACTGGTTTCAGGCAGTTAGCACTCATTTTTAATCTTTACATTAAAAAAAAGTATTTCGAGATTTCACTTACTTGTACCCCCATTCTGAAGTGTGCGGTGTGCGGTGTGCGGTGTGCGAGGGGAGAGCTTCGGAAAAAAACAATAAACTTTCCGCAAGCTTTCTGATGTGGAATGAAAAAACAATCAAAAGTTGATTGCGTTTGAATCGAGATAAACAATCTGAATCGGCACTATTTTTGGTATTTTTTCTGACCGAATAGACGCAAGTATTGACTGGTTAGAATGTTGCTGTTGTTTTAGTACCTGCACAATAAATATAATATTTTAGTTTGCTGTAAAATAATACGTTTATGGAAGATATGCATAGGACCGAAACACCTGGTTCGACGATAAAATGTTGGACAAGCGAAAAAAACCATATAATCTAAGTAACATTAGACGGAAAGCGGGAGAAATCATAAATAACATATTAAAAAAGCAGAACAAAAGGTTCCAATTTATAACATCTCTAGAGATGAGTGGGGGCATTCCTTCTACAATATCCAAGGAATTGAAAATATTTGTAACAAATAATAAGGTTAGTGGCTTAATGTAAACAGGAAGTATCAGGGAGTACCAGACAGACTTTAACAGCATTTCCTAGTAGGTAAAGAAGTGAATTCGTAGACGACGATCAGTGTAAAAAGATGATCTTTTTGTTGAAAAAATGTGTCACCGCACAGCAAAATTACATTAATATTTTTAATCCAAATAAGCTCAGGAATCGTTGGGTAAAGTCTGTCAGATATGTCCGGGTACACTCTATATACAATATACACTATACAGTCTAGCTGTGCATAGCACGAAAAAATATAAGGACAAAAACCAATACAAACTTTAATCAAAGAAAACTGTTTGTTTTTCTTTTTTTATTAGTGTATGCACAAATTTATAGACAGTATCCAGAAAATCGTACTACAAATGGGAAACTGGTGAATCTACATCACATGCAGTCGATTTTGGGGAATAACTTTTTTGGTTTGAGCATTCGTTTTCGAGTACATTGAGTCAAAATATGAAATATTTTTGTGTATTGAAAAAAACAAAATTGTCAACGGGTATTAAGCCGTCGAAATGTAGACTCTGCTCCCAAAAATTTTAATCCTTTAGTTGCAGAAAAAAAAAGAAAGAAATATTCAGATCGAAAAATGTTATGTAGTATAGATTCAACAGTCGGTTGCAGTATGATTTTCAGAACACCGTGTATATAGTTCTCACACACTAAATACTAGGTTAGGATATTTATATGCAGACAGATTTGAAAAACGCGTTCCTCTATAGTCTACGTAAAACTTTTTAAATTATTTTTCGAAATTTTCGTTATTCGGCGTTACGATCTACCGCATATCAACCATATCGCAGACTTATATTACGAAATAATACATAAATTTCATTTTATCATCAGAATTAGCACGTTAAGTATTATTATTATTATTGTATTACAACGTCATAATTCTGTCATTGAAGACATTTATTAGGCGATGCCGCAAAATCGGACTTAAACAGAATACATTTCTGTTCGAGCTTGGCACAATACTTGGAAGAAACTTTCTTATTATTTAGTACACGGGAAATTTTCAGAGATGAATTTATATTTTCAGTAAAGGAAACTGATTTAACCAACTAATAAGGGATCGAGAGGGGGCCCTCTCCAACGCGTAAATCTAATTACTTGAAGGATCTGACACTGCGCTTTTGTTTCCTGTTCATTATTCAAAGTTTTTTTTAAATATTCAGTTTGTGGTAGGTACCTACTCGAAACTACTCCATAGCTTTTTAATTTCCCACTAAACTTAGTTTCATTTCTCATGATAACCGTTTGTTGGTTTGTAGAGATCGACACACTCAACTTTGCAGTCGGCGGAATTACCACTGCAGATTTTGGTGGAAGGAAAAAAAATAACATTAATTGAAACATTACTTGGATGTATAAAATTGGTTCGTTCGTTTGTTATTATTGTCGCCGAATTCATTGTTAAGAGGGAATAACTAGACACAACCGGAAATATGTCATTAAAAAAAAAATTCTAGCCGTATTGACTGTTTTGCACAAAAAAGCATAAATTTATTTCGAAAGATTGTTCTTTTATCTAGTAAAGCTACGTTATAAATTATGAGAAAATATGTTTATTTTTAGTATACTCAGGTTATTAATCAGGTAGTCAGGTTAACAAAATTTTGTTTAATACAACACACATTTCAAATCATTTATCATGCAGTAAAATAATTATCTGGGAAAGATACTTTTCACAATTGTCTATTTATTTAAGATCTTAAAAACTAATATATTTAAGATTTATTTTACATTCTTATTTTGCTTCTTTAGACATCATTGAAAAAATATTTTTACTTATGATAAAAAAATAATTACAAAAAGTATATAATTTTATTGGTTTTTTTAGTCTTTCAGCACTTTTGAATGTAAATTATTAAGTACAGTTAATAAATTAAAGCAACTTTCGAAAGAAATAAAACCGATATTGAGTTTTCATTTAAAAAATATTGGAATAGCCCTGTACGATCGTAAGAACATCTTTCGACAAAATTTGAATTCTCGGCGGCTGGCTGTTGAATGGCCCTTAAGCATGTCGAAATGTATTTATCTTAATTTTTTTAATATGCGAATACCTCACAAGAGTCCCAGCTGCTGTTGTCTGGAGCCAGTGAGACTATGGCATCCCCAATTGGGGTATGTTCATGTTGAGAAGCTGAAGTTAGTGGAGAGAGGAAGGAGATAGGTAAGAGGAAGGTGATGAAGTATCTGGCTATTCAAATCTGGTCACCAAACACGACTGAAGCCATTTCAAGCAACTTTTTAATTCTGAATGGTGGTCTGATTGTTCCCTTATATCGAAAATTTAGTTTCACTGGTGTTTTTTATTGATTTTTTAAATATAGATTTTTCAATGTTGTATCAAACTAAAAAGGACAAGAAACTTGTACATCCTAACTCATAAAATAATAAGTTTAGAACATGACGGTCTCCGTGGTCGAGGGGTAAGGCTCTCGACTAGCAATTCGAAGGTCGGGGTTCAAACGCAGCGAGCGCAAGTAAATTTTTCTTGAATGATTTGTGTTATTTCGCAATTTATTCATTTAAAATAATATATAGTATATTTCCAGAGTGGAAAATGAGACCACCATTCAGAAACATTGCTTGAAATGGCTTTAGATAGATCTGAATAGCCAGGCACTTTCCCGCCTTCCTCTTCACCATCTCCTTCCCATTCCTACTACTTTCAGCCTTACAACAAATCCCAATAGGGGATGCCATAGTCTCACTGGCTCCGGACGGGTGCAGGTTGGACTCTATTTTTTTTTTAATTAGACGAAATAATTTATATTGTAGAGAATTAAAATAACCACAGAAACACAGGGATTCTACGTGAACTATTCTATGATCTATTTCGCAGAATCTATTAAATAGATCTAAGAGAACAGGTTTTCTGTGCGATAGAAACTCAAAGTTGAATCGATTTCAATTTTCGTTCTAAGAAATAGATAATAGAGAATCAATCAAATGGGAACCCAGCATTTCAGCGGAAGGCTTATAAATTGTGATTTTTTTACAATAAAGTATAATAATAACGATCGAAGGTAGCATCATGTAGGTACACGTATTTTCCAACATTTTGAAAAAGAAAAAAACCTTAAACAATATTCAGCAGACGTGAAAACAGTCAGAAACCAATCATTTGCAGGAAATCAAATCAAACAGAGTAGACAACAAATATTCTACCTTCAAGATATAAACCAAAGAGATATTTTCTTCTTTGAAAAGCAATATCCGCTGATATATAATAATTGTAAAAGAAAATATTTCATTCATATATAAATTTGGATAAAAAAAAAACAAATTTGAATAAAATATGTAAATTGTCTTAAAAATGTATATTCAAAATTCACACTGAAGCGTGCAGTCGTTTCTTTACATTCCCTGCGGATCCTTTACAATTAATTCCTAAAAACAACCAAAAAAACTACACAAACGAAACAACATTTTAAATAAAGTTTTCCGGTAAATAGAACAAACCCTCGACTTTTTTCAGCTTTTGTCCGGAGGGAAATCCCATCGACGGTCACATGGCATAAATTTTCGGTTAGTTTTAATATTATTTTCACCTACCTACATATATTATTATTTACAAGTATTAGTGAAATTTGGCTAAGGTTTATACTAAATATAAAAGGTAAGTTCATTACCACTAAAAGGTAATAAGATGATTACTTTGGTTTGAATTTTTTTACTCGGTGGCTGTATTTCCTAGACTCTGTGCTAAGGAGAGCAGTGTCCGGGCCGCAGCCCTAGTTCAGGTTTCAGTGAGCCCGCAGCCGCCGCCCGCAGCTGACGTGTCGCGCTTTTTATTCCGCATTTCCCTTTGCCGCCAAAAGTTCCCGCGCTGTCATCGGAACCCGCGAAAATCCGCCTTCCGGTCCGGTGTCGACAAACGTGTGGTAGTTAAACTGTCACCGCTCACGCGTTATTACGTCCTACTGTCTACAATGTTTTCCCCACGGGGTTGCGACTAAATCACCTAGACTACCTACTGTTTTGTAAATTTATGAAATATTCTCTGCGAGAGTTTAGATACGCGGTTCGAAAATCTACCAACGGAGCGGTCTGTTGATGTTATCTGTTGCGTCTGGACCGTTTGTTTACTTTTACTTAGCTCTGTTCTTCCGAATTACTGCGAGCTCACTTTACTGTCCATTAAATACGGGCATTACATAAAACGAAAGACAAAAACGAATAACAATCAATTATTTTCGTTATTTGTTTTTGGGGTGTTATGCCGTGTTGCGCTACCTCCTTCTTTAGCCAACGTTTCGGACATCGTTGCAGTGTCCATCATCAGGGCAGATCCGGCAGATCCGGTAGATGTGTGTCACATGTGTCATTGTGTCACAACGAAAATGCTTTTGGCCGTGAAAATCTTAAAACTTATCTAACAATCAATTAATCTCTTTTCACGAATTTGACTACATCTTTATTTATTTTATTCTGTCGCTTCACATCATTAGTGTATTATTTAAGCTGTAATTCGCTTTAAAAAATGTTACCCTAATATAAATATATTCTCTTTTCTGATTTCTAATAAAATGAACATTCGTTTTTCGGTGTAAGCCATCATAAAAAACAACTAAAATACTTTTTCAACTAAATAATAAATGTAGCTATTGAATTAGATTTGTTTTAAAATTAAAAAAAGAACATACAATACGTCAATTGTATTTTTTTGACATTTTGTATCTCAGATCGAATTATAGATTTTGCAATTATTGAATTTTTCCGAAATGCATAAATTTCAACAGTTTTAACAGTTTCAGACAAAAATTCAACAATATGACACTAGCCATAAATAATCACGAAACATAACTTGACTTGCCAAGATGAAAACTGAGAAATTTTGTTTGTACAGAATCAGAAAAAAAATATTTTATTATAACATATATTATTGTAAGTAGGTAGCTATTACTTTGTCGCTTGTCTGGATTAGAAAATATTTTTTTAAGTAATTTTCTGAACACCCTAGTTCTAATTTTGAATATTTCAAACACGTTTAAAATTTATGAAAAAGGAAAATTAGGTAGGTATCTACTCAATTTTTTGGGTTCTTTTGATTGGAATGTTTTTTCAAATTTGGCTTGAATTCTCTGTGCTCAGATTTGCATGAATATTGCGTGCTGTCTTCGCGAGATAATCGATTCACGACGTTTGATGCTTAAAAATATTCAAATGTATGATGTTAGCGTAGCATGTCACGGAGCGGAGTAATATTTATTATTATTTAAATTTGAGACACTTTAATTGAACAGCTCCGCGCTCAGCGAGTCTTCATCGATCTGTGATGGGTAAAAAGTTAATTATAATTCATTGCCCGATCATTAAATCATTACGTTCTTTTATTTGTGATATTGATTTGAAGGGTCTAATCATTCCTAACGACTTTAAAATCAATGATTTAAAAAAAAAAATTTTTTGGCTAAGTTACAAGCAGAAAATCTTTTTATTCGATATTTGTTTTCTAAGCAGAAAAAGCATCGAACAACCTGAAATTATGACAGCAAAATTTCAACTCGCTACGACTTTTCCATAAATAAGCTATGAAGCTTTAATTTTTGAAGTAAAAACTTCTTTAGCACCGTTGTGATTTGAAACTCGATGGAACGAAAAAGCGACACTAAATAGAGACAAACACATATATCTAAAGGATTTAGCCTGCGAGAGAATGGATAGAATAATCGGTCTCCTCTTTGTGCGGTGCTTCGTATCCTTCCCACTTTAGTTTTCTGAAGGTTTCACCTCTACCGCGTGTGAACTGCACACTTTTATTTTTTTTCTGTCATCAATTTAACAAGATGTTTTTGTTTTATATTTTTCAATTCAAATCTTTGGTAGTCGGGCCAGTTTTTATGTTAATTTAAATAAATGTTTAAATTAATTTTTTTTTCGCTTTTTGATTGTGTCATGGTTTTACATATATGATACCAAACCATAGTCTGCCCCCACTTAAACTTAGAAAAATGTTTAGAACGTTATAAAAACACCCGCTCCCGTTTAATTTTCAGAACGGATTTCATTTTCAGATTAATCCTACTTTGGGATTCTAGTTTAGATTTGGTTTAGGCTGAAATAGATAGATTGTGATAATCACGGAGATGAGCGAACACACTGAACATATATTTTCTAGAAGTATGTTGTGGGCGTGTTCACATGCCGTATCCCTGAAAACGAAATTCTTTGTCGTGCAAATTGATTTTTCACAGGATTTTGCACAGGAATCAAAAGTTAGTTTATGACATCGGATTTCTTTGAAATCAGTGTAGATCATGCTGCTAGAGATTACCTTCTGATCAGCAAAGATGGAGAGATGACTAGGTAGGGGTGATCGGACAACTTAACAAAATGGCGTTTCATCACTCTTTTTAAAAGTCGTTAAAAGTGATGAAAAAACTAGGTTTTTTCCACTTTTAAACTAGTGATGAAACGCCATTTTGTTGAGTTGTCATGGCGTCTTGAAATATATATTTGGTGGGTACTAGCTACCCCAAAGCCACTGAAGCGATAAACCCAGATGAAACCGACAGAATCGATTAGCGAGCGTGTCCGTGTGTCTGAGGCAAGCTCATTATTTTCTTACTTTTTGTGAAATTGATCAAATTCTTACATTCATTCTGAAGCTGATAATCAATATCATTGGCGCGTCTGGGGCCCAGGAGCCAAATTATTATGTGTACGGATACCGCCACTTTAGGAACCATTTATTGGATAACCAACACCCCTGCCAAAGGTCACCCCAGTAGGGGTGCCCGCGTTTATAGGGTGAGGTTTGTCTGGGTCTTGGCGGCGGGTGCGTTTTACCAACTGTTGCGTGGCCGGCCGAATTGGGCGAGACCGGTTAAGGGAGATCTTTTCATTTCTCCAGCCGGATTCTCTCGCGCCTTGCACCGCAGTGGGAGGAACGAATTCACACGTCCGTCACTTTTAGACACACTGACCTCCATTCCTCATACCTTTTTCCTTCCCAGAATTTTCTTTCCCTAAAAATACCCTCCACACAGCATCCCCAAAGATGACAGGCCCCGAGGGAAATTGTTTGTGGATTATATACTATACATACACTGTGGATTATATGTTATATATACACTTACGTAAAATAATCAATGTGCAATTCACACGCGGTAGAAGTGAAACTTAGACAAGAGTGGGAAGGCTACAAAACACCGCACAAAGAGGAGACCGATAGGCTACGAAGCACCACACAAAGAGGAGACCGATTGTACTATCTCATTCTCTTGCAGGTTAAATCCTATAGATCTATGTACGAGTATGTTTGTCTGTTTTTATTGTCGCTAATTTTCGTTTCATCCAGTTTCAAATCACAACGGTGCTAACTTTTTTCACTTCAAAAAAAGTCGAAATATCTTCGCCAAAACACCATTTTTCTTTCAATTCTACGTACAGATGGCACTTCTAGGAGGAAATAGCTAGAAATCTATAGACAGGGTATCCCAAAACAAACATAATCGAGAAATAAGGTGCGGCTAAATGGCCGAGACCGCAGCACACTCATTCCGTCGCGCTTTATCGCTTCCCGACACTTATCGACTCATTTCTGGAATGTTCTCGTAAACTCATAACCTCGTAAATAATGTTCGTAGCTGCTGACTCTGTTCTGATTGTTGGCTGCGCTGTGCTGATGCCAGACACCCTTCTCGTAATATCATAACAAATGCCATTTTTGAAACATGCTGCACTCCACAAAACTAACATAAACATGGTTAGAAAATAATATTACCTACCTAGCAATAATTTCACCTAGGTAAAATCTTGAATTTTCGCCATATCGCGATTTTTTCGCGCCAAGCGCGAATTAGGGCAAATTAATGTAAACTTAGTGATTTTCGGGTAAAAACCGCAAATCGTCGTATTTTTCACGCAATATCCTAGTGTAGGTATCTATGTGTAAAAAATAAAGCAATATATTGTGCTCTATAAGTCTATATGATACATCTTTGTGTATGTTTTTTACTTTTGAATTTTTAAATACCATTAAAACGCAGTTAAAGTTAGCGTCGAAATTGTGGTTAATGTCGAAAACGTCTTGAACTATCATTCCTTTTTCGATCATCAAAAACGTTAAGTCACTTTATTATTATCTAAAGTTGGACATAATTTTATCCCAAAATAACACTGCTTTTCCCAAAAAATAATGCGAAATTCGTTAACAAATAACGCGAATGCCACAAAAAATTACACAAAATTTTATAATTAACGAAAAGAGATTTGTCTTCACTAAAACTTTCGCTTTCCTGAAAATTTTCGATTCTTAAACTACCTTTTGACCTGAGACAGCCGATTTTTATTTATTTACTAGCTGACCCGGAGAACGTTGTTCTGCCATATAAATTAATTCTAGTGAATATTTTGGTTGTTAAATAAAAATAACGAATGTGTTGTAATGAATGACTTGCGCATGGGTGGATGAAAGTTCATATGTAAAAGTGAAATCTGTCATTCAACAACATAAATAATTTCGTTCTGTTTGAAATACTAATGACGATTAAATTTGTTCATTCAAAAATAAAATGGGAGGGTCGCGATTAGAAAATGGGAGGGTGAGTGTAAGAGGGTGAAAATTTGGGGTTATAGGTATTTTTTGATGCCAAAAAAAAAACAAAAAAATTGGAGGAAAAAAGGAGTTCGACCACAAACACCGTGAGACGAGATTTTTATATATATAGATGTATATAAACATTCATATATATGCATAACATAGTTTTTTAAAATGATTTCCACACTAAGAGTTAAAAAAATTTGTTGTGGAAAAATATATGATATATACGAGGTGCTACAACAATATATATTGAAGATATACTCAGAACGGTCCTTGTGAGACTACAATGATTGAACTACGGATTGGAATCGATGCTTGAAATTGTACTTTCATCAGCTAGGAAATTGAGACCTTCTAGAAGTAAATATAATTATAGTTTTATTCCAAGCTGTATTTATTTTGATCAGTCCTAAAATTATCTTGTCATAATTAATTTCCATCAACTTATTCTATTTTTTTTGTGTTTGGTTCTCTCCCGTTCACATTTAGAATAATATTAGATAACAACGATTTCTGTAAATCGGCTTGAATCATGTTCTCGTAAATGTAGAACTTATAGCGTTGTGAATAACCGCAACAATAATATGGATACCCTCTCCAAAATATTATGACAAATGCCATTCATAAAGCAAGCTGCACTCCATGAATTACCACAGATAAAAATACGTATCAGTGTTTAATCAATTGCAGCATGATAGACGACTCCGGTCAAACAAAATATTATTTTATCTCAATTGACTGTCGTTTGTCACTATTTATTCATTTTTTGTTCTGTTATTTTGATTTCAGCTCGTTCATTTTTTAACCCATTTTTACACAGCAAAAGATTATTGACTTCTTCAACAATTTCTTTACTTCTATGGTTTTTGGTCAAACTACACGATGGCCATCAAAAATACATGTCTCAGTAGAATACCTTGAGACCTTCAATAACACTCCCTTCAGATTGAAAAGTAATTAGTTTTCAACATGTCGTGTTGACGCAAGACCATCGAATAGTATTTATATCGTGGGGTAATTATTAACTAGGTTATTCCGAAATTAGCCTTTTGAGTTACACTTCAAAAGCGTAACTCTGTTTTCTCATCTCTAGTCGTAGAGCTGGAATCATCAATTTATTTAAAAATGTTTTTGTGGGAATCTCCAAAAAAACGATATCGTTTAATTCTACAATTAGGTAACTCTAGAAACCAGACCTAGCTGGTTGTAGCACTAAATTTTATGGAATTGCTTAAGTTGCACTTTTGTATGTAACAACTAGGTAATCATTCCATAAGTCATTCCATTTTTGTAAATAAATACATAAAAAAATTATCAGCCATTTTCTTATTTCCAAAATATAAGTATTACGATTCCCATTACATCAATCAACGATTTAACCGTACTTTTCAACAGGATATAAATGTACAACAACCGATTTATCAGATTGTCTTATAATTCAATTTCCCAACAAAGCTGATTTCAGAGTTACCTGTTAGTAATTACCCCACGATATTATGCTAAATTGAAACTAGGTTTTGAAATCGTAAGAATTGTGAACAAGTTTAATAGCAACAACATGCTCGTTTTTCTTTTTTAATGTTCTTTGTGCACAGTGTTTGAGTTCTGTCGCGCCTAACAGTGCATAACCCACTTCATTGATTCATTCGCGAAATAGCTATAGTAGTATTCTGGTTCAAGGATGCACCGTAGTTGCTTCACTCGTTGCAGTATTTTGGTCGTGGCGCCAATAGCAGATTTGTAAACTAGTCGCTTTCAGCGATTGTTGCATATTACATCCGCTGAAACGGTAGTAAAAAAAAAAACAACAACAACGATTTGTGATCAATGAGGAAATTTTGTCAACTCGTTTGACGTAATTACATAGCTATAATACTATTGAAATATACTGCTTTATTTACGTGTGTTTTAAATTATTAGATATAGGCCATTGAAGAATTCGTTTTTTCCTGATTTTAGATGCGAGTTTGGCAATTATTTTTGGGTTAATTATAGATATTAAAAAAGAAACTGCTATTACATCGTATGAATATGATGAAGTATAAAATAAGGGTTAAACAAGCATTTTGGCGTAAGTTTTAAAAAAACTACTAATTTACTCGTACGTTGGAACACAAATTTGTCGTATATAAATTTAAAATTCTACCATAAACACGCCCTTTTTTCAATGTTTTGAATATTATTTTATTTTATAACTGAAGGAAAGGCAACAGTATTTTTTTTATTAATAATTATTATTAACTCATTAAAAAATGCCCAAGATGCATGTAAAATCATGCAAACTTGAAAGTTTATCAAAGAAAGTTTACCAAAATTTAAAAGACAAATAAATTAAATAGCACATATCCGTGATGGATATTTGCCATATCTTTTGATAAAAAATTATTAATCCCCTTTTTGTTGGGTATTTTGGCCTCAAATCAAAATTTAATTATGTGAAAAAAGCCGCGCAGCCGTTCTCTTGCGGGTATTTGCCATCATTTACGATAATTCAATTTGAAAGAACACTATTATCAAAAATTCCACATCTCAAACTAACATACATATTACCTATAGATATTAAACTAACCTAAGTCTTTTTAGAAAAACTTTTATTAGTTTTAAATAAACTGTAGTTATGTAATTATAATACCACTGTAGTACGTACGGGTACATGATTATTTTATTTCCCAGTTTGACGTATTTTGACTTATGAAGTATAGTCGTGGGAGTACGATATTTTGGCCAGATGTTTTCTGTACAGTATCTCCATTGGAGACGGTATATCTCTCATCATTTCAGCCATCATCAGGGCTAATGGCATCTTGTTAATCTACCGCCGCCACTCTCAAGCCTTCTAATCTTTATTTTTTCGACATCCCCATCCCCCGTTTCCTCTCTCCAGTCCTACATGTTCACCTCTCCCCGCCCCGGGCTAATGGTGACGGATCTCACATGAATTATCTGATAAGAATACCATCAGAATTCCGTCGCCAATCGCGACACAGATCAACTCAAACGACGTCAAAACCTCAAAAATTCTGACGAAAAATAATGCATATATAAATATACATCTAAGTACATCATTTTTTAAAGGAGACTTGCTTTGATAAATACAAGATCAGTAATGGACAAACTTAATTACTCTTATAAAAAAACATTGAAAAATTATACAATTAATGTATGGCTAATAACTTATTCTTCAATATCAATAAACGTAAGAAACTAACATTTTGTCGAACTACCACTATCATTATAAACACGATAATATCGTATTATGAAACAAAATCTTAGAAAAAGCCAACGAATTTGGGGGTCTTGGAGTTATGTTTGACACCCAATTAAATTTTGTAAATTACATAGAACAAATAACTAACAAAGGCACGAAGGCATTGGGATTTATCAGAACTATCAAAAATTTCCATTAGTTGGAAGTTATAAAAATCGTATATTATTGCAAGTAAGTAGCTTACTAGAATACAATTCAAAAGTGTGGTCTCCATACTATCAAATTCATATAAGACATATTGAACGTGTGCAGCACAAATTTTTACGAATTAATAATTTTAAATTCAGCACAAACTATAAATTCTTACCAAATACATTTAAAATTCGTTCCCTAGAAAATAGAATAAATAAAACTATTGTGAACTCTTACATCTCATCTACTTCAATATACCAAACCGAGCAACTAGGCAAAATATATTATCCTGCATCAATAATTTCGGGACCAACTACCAAATAATTTTGCATCAAAATATCTTCGAAATTTTTTTGGCCTGTTTGATGAGGACTTTGAATCGGGTCGAGATTTTTCGTGAATTCATGCAAAACGAAATTATTTTTATCTTGAGACTAAACGTCAGTTTGTTTATCTTTATATTCTGTATTCTTAGATGGTGATCAAAAATACACACACACAAGCATTTATTATCTTCTCTTACATACCATTTTATAAGTAATAATAGGCTCAACTTATATTTAGAAGCATTATGTGGCTCAGAGCTGTTACTTAGCGAACATTTTATCCTGGAACATATTTACGAAGAGACAAACAATTTTTACGATTTTTATAGTAGCTATCACTGAAAAATGCGTTTTTAATTAGACTACCCGCGTACGTTCAGAATCAGCATGGATCTACCAAAAATGTTAATATTTTAATTTTACTTAAAAAAATATTTAATTTTATGAAATATCCGATTTCAAACCGTTTTGGCTTTTTAACAAATCTCTCTTGACCGCAAATTCAATTACCAATTATATTGAAAATGATTTTTCCATGTTTTTCGCCTTTTCACGCAGGAGTAGAAAATGTAATAGTTTGAAATGCACGATTGCTCAATAATAATTAAGGCCTCGTGGTCGAGAGGTGGGGCTCTGGAATTGCAATTCGACGGTCGCGGGTTCAAAACCCGGCGTGCGCAAGTAAATTTTATTTGATTGATTTGTGTTTTTTGACGATTTAATAATTTTAAATAATATAAGGTATATTTGCGACATGTTCGAGAGTGGAAGATACTCTCAGTATCGCCCCGATGTAATGCCAGATCTCAATAGTTAGCCCTCCCCACCTTCTTCACCTCCCCACTACATTTCACATCATACCCCGATTGGGGAGGCCGTAGTCTTACTTGTTCCAGACGGAAACAGTTGGGACTGCGTTATTCACATTAAAAAAAATTAGATAGATATACAATTTATCATACGATTATGAATAGTTCGTTACTGGAACTGGAGTTCAGAATTATAGAAAAAGCATCTTAATGTTCGGAAGATCTATCAAAATACAGATAAATACAGATACTCATGTCGATCATCCAGTTGATTAGTCAGACATGTCCGAAAAATCGAAATTTGAGTCGAGTATTCAGTTATATGTAAAAGTGTACCCTCTCTCTGGTACAATATTTAGATTACTCATAAACACCACCAAATAAATTAAAATGTATAAAAACTTAAGTGAATTAAACACAATATTGCTGTTTCTGGGTCACTAGTAGTATATTTCAAGATGTAAAACTGATGTACTGGATCGTTATGCCTCCCGGTGTTATTTTATTAAATTTACTGGATCGCTATGCCTCCCGTTGTTGTTTTATTACATACTAGCAGACCCGGCCACACGTTGCTGTGGCTAACGAAACACAACGCCATTACCCAACCTTTATAAAATTCACACCACCAGCTTGCCAGCTGCCCGCTGCCTGAGTTGAATATTTGAATTTCTCAGCTTTTCTCTACTAAAATAAGCATGTATTATACATACAAACCTTCCTCTTGAATCACTCTATCTATTGGGGAAAACTGCATGAAAATCCGTTGCGTAGTTTAAAAGATCTACGCGCACATACATTTTGAGCGACTTCATTGTATGTAATGATTTAATATGTAAAACACAGACACGTGAAAATAATATTTTGTTCATGGTGATCATTCGAATATTGCTTTCCTTTTTATCTAAAAACTTAGTTTTAGGAGATGTCTGACTAAACAACTAAATTGTCTGTGTAGTGGCAAATAAAAAAATGTCCCTTTAACTTGTTTCTTGTGCAAGCAATGCAAATCCATAGTTAATTACATAACAGAAAATACTCGGTCGTCTGTTTCAGGTTCTAATTATGGAAAATTTATTTATAATCACAATATATTTTTATAACAGAAACTTAAATATAGATGTTATCACATAAATATAGAAACATAAAAACAGATACATAAATATAGACCGTTATAAAGTATGAAGAAGGTTGAGGATAAAACCCAATAAGTAGACAGCTAGTATGAGAATATAAAATTAGTTAAACGAAATCTAACAAACACAAATTAATTTTACTTGCTAGTTAAGCTTGGCTCTGCAACCGGACCCGAAAAGAAGAAGATGGATAGATACGAAATTACGAATGTTAGAGGAGAGCGCTAACATTTACAGCGACAAAATCGATGCGAAAATTGAGAAAATGTTTAATAAAACACGACTCGTTTAAAATAGAGCAAAAATCTCACGGGCATTATCTTAAACAGCATTTAAAGAAACACTGTGAATTTTTTCATACACATGTACTTGTAAAATAACTGAAACAAACGTGTTTATAATAATTTTTGGAGCATACTTTGAAATTTTTTTCTATCGAGGGAATTTTATATAATTTGCGTTTCGGCGCGGGCAAAGTGTAGATATTATCTTCAAGAATAACATATATTTTTTTTAAGAGCTTTAAAACTTACTGTGTTTAAGGGAAATATCAAATATGTAATAAATAGGTACAAATCCGGTTGCGGGCCGGATTAAGTACGGGGGTCAGTTTTTCGAACCATTCTAATGAACAGTTTAATTAATTAATTTATTTATTTCTTAGACACAAGACACAAACAGGACATTTACGAAACATGCTTGTACTTCAAAAAATATTAATAATAATAAAAAAGATGTCGCTAGACTAATGCGTAAGGGTTTTTTTATTACTAAAAAAATGTGTTAGATCACCACTGGGGGATTGGGAAAAAATATTTCATCAATATGGGTAACAATCTATGGTTGAATTCAGAATCGATTTATTAAAGAAAAAAACTTCTTGCCATGCTAATTCACGTAGATGCCGAATGATGATATTCGTATATTGAAATAATTTTTAACATTTTTTAGTTCTGACCGTTTCAGATGGATGTGAAAGGCTGAAACCGGCGATGGTCAGAAAAAAAATACAAGTGTGCAGTTCGCGGTAGGAGTGAAACTTTCAGAAAACTTAAGTAGGTAAGAGTCGGGAGGCTACGAAGCACCGCACAAAGAGGAGACCGATTATTATACCTCATTCTCTCGCAGGTTAACTCCTAAAGATATATGTATGTTTGTCACATAAATTTTTGTATCGTCACTATCAGAAAGATTAAGAAATGGATCCTCAGATGATTTGGGCATGCAAAGCGTGTAAGGAGAATATATGACGCAAATATGAATGGTGGAAGAAATCTGGGACACTCGAGGAAGACATGGCACGATCGAGTGAATCAGATACTTGAATCAGGCCATGTAAAAAGTCAGAATAAAAGAGCAGTACGTATGAGACGATCTATGAATGTGAACGAGGCAAATAGTGTGCGCCAATACCGTGTTTGGCGTTCCGTTCGCTCTGCAAACCCCTGCGAGAAACGGCGTGATGGTTAGTTAGTTAGTTAAAAATAGAAAGATAGACGGAGCATTTTATTTTCATACAAAAATATTATAAAAGTTTCAAAAATAAATTATAAGGCATGAGTAATATAGATTATGTTGTAGGAAACTAACGAATTACAAGATAAGCAATGACAAGTTTACAAAAATAGCAGCCCTTTGTTTAAAAACACATTTTATCATTTTATTTCAACAATATCAGCTGACATAACATACGTATTTTTTAATATGCTTACAGAGATGTTAAACACCAACACATTCCTCCGAACGAGGAAATTGAATGGCATTGTAAATTGTAGCTCACAATAATAAGTTGTCAGTAAATGAAGAAGTGTGACAGGCGATATTGTTGTGTGCTGAGTGAGATTGTTCTCAATAAAGACATCCAAGAAAGATGCAATAATTGCTGGGGTCAGATACATTAGTAGGCTAACTTCCCATCCCATCAACGTAGGCAGACTTATTCATATTATTGGGTTGATCTCGTTGTGATGGAAAGGCAAGTCGATTATCAATAAAACTAATATGGGAAGCTCGCAAAGCGGTGAATAGAAAATGCGAGGGGCCAATTCCATTTCGGAGTCGGGTCTTAGAATTTAAAGCGTCATCAGTTATTATTAATCATGATAATCAGGGCCAACCATTTTTTAAAAGGAAATGATGAAATAAGCATTTTTGGCTACGGTTCTTACAAAGAATCCAATTATCTAAATTTCTCTTTAAGGACTTAGGGGGCATACATTAATTACGTGAACAGTTTTTATTCAAATCTAGACCCCTCTCCCCCCTCGGTGAGATAAATTTGGGACACTTCGTATATTCTTTTCAAGTAATGTGAGATTTTGCTGGACCCCTTCCCCCCCTTTTGAGCTCACGTAATTAATGTATGCCCCCTTATATAATGACTAATCTATCGAGGAACATCGGTAATGACGTTGGTATAACAAATATTCTTTAATCGAATTCACTTCATCATCATCATCTTCTTCCCCTTGTCCTATTCGGGTCGGGGAACCACTGCATTGACAAGGCGCCTGCATTCATCCCTGTCTTGCGCTGATTGTGCGGCCTCCGTCCATGACAGTCCCAACCTCTTCTCACATAGTTTCTGGAGTTGTCTCGCCCAACTGTGTCTGGGGCGACCCCCTAGACGTCGACCCTCTGGAATCGCACTCAGTATTTTCCGAGGAATTCGGTCATTAGGCATTCTTAGCACGTGCCTAAGTCACCAGAGTTGCGATTTTTCTATGAAGTGTAACAGTGGTTCAATGTTTAGATCGTCTCGGATAGTCGAGTTTCCCATTTGATCCCATTTCGTAACTCCTGCCACTCCTCTCAAGTACCTCATTTCAAGTTCATTTACATTAAATGAAAACAAATAAACCACTCATTTAATTTACTTTCCAACATGTTTTAAAACCAATGGTTTCTTCGTCAGGATAAAATAAAAATTTTCATCCCAAACGCGCGCCCGAAAATTGTACACGGTTGACATTTTATGCCACGCGAGAATCAGTCATTTTCTAGACTCCCCACACAGCATCCCATAAAATAACACATGCCTGAGGGAAATTATTTTCCTCAGGGTCTCCTGTGGGAAGTTCAATGTTTTCTTTGGATGCTATCTTTAAAAAAAATTGAAAAATGAGATCGACAAAAATGACTGGAAATAATCAGACCTCAGTAACTCATTGCTGGAGTATTGTATCCGTAAGACAGATAACCCGGTTTGATTATCAGTTGCGACCGTTAGTCTTATTTTTATTTTAAGTTTCTTTTTATGTTTCAAGCGTGGTTTAGACCGAACAATATTGTCTTCTACTACGATAATTTGGATGTATATGTCTTAGGCCGATCGTAAAATCAGGCAAATCATTATGCGCTCAGCCACATCATAATCTGCCGCATCGTGAAATGGCGTATACACAAAGTGATTTGTTTTCATTTAATTAAAAGATGCCACAAAGTGAATTTACGATGACTGAAGAAGCACTTCATTTTCCATTATATTGTATGATGTAGTAACCGTGCATGTGTAAATGTTTTCACCCACGATGAAATAATGGAAAATTCATTTTTATATTTATGAATACTGTTTTAAAATACGCAAATATTTCATTTTTACACTGCGCAAATGATACGAGATGACTCTCCTTTGATATTAATGATTATTTTATATTTATTTATATCTCATTGGGCTTTTATATTCATAGATTATTCAAAAAAAAATATATATAAGAAAGAGCATAAAGAGCAGTAATAATTACAACGACAATAACATAATTAATAAGAAACTGACACAGCTAAGGATTACTGCATATCTAATGTTATTAAAATTAAATAAGATCTAATTAAAACAGAGTGAATGGTATTTTATGTTGTGAGAGTGGATTTATGTGTTTGTGTCAAAGAATGACTGGCGAAGGACCTTGATTTTGTGTTACTATCACTGCTTAAAAATGATAAAATACATGTTGCATAGAAAGGAGAGGACTCACCGGAAAAGGGTAAGAACTTGTAAGCTGGCAATGCACTTATATGATTCATTTCCCATCCAAGAGGCACAATCACAATAGGCGTGAATGTTCGTTATTTTGATAGTCCACAGCGGAGTTATTTATAATGGCGGATACACGGCGGAGCACAATGGTTGTCTCGCGACGGGAATTTTATTACAGACTGAATAAGATTGGCGGGTAGGCAAATAGGGATGGGTAGGAAAAGGAACTTGCAACAATATTAATACCAATTCCAAACAGTGACAGTATGTATGCGTGCTATGTAGGTGTGTGTATGTGTAGGTATGTGTATGGGCGTAACCACAGAGCAAGTTTCATTCATGCTATCTTGTACGTAATATCTATTGTACGTAAAGTAAGTGCGAGAAACAACTACGTGAAATGGAGAATGGGGTCTATTCTTGTATTTATTATTGAGTACGTGATAATTAATCTTTCTCAACAGGTCAGGGCTGCCGGCTGTCTTAAGCCGCCGCTACCCGAATTTCTACCGATTTCTTACATATCTCCCTTAAACATTTGAAGTTTTTAAGCTCTTAAAAAAATATGTGTTATTTTTGAAGATAATATCTATACATTCCCCACGCCGAAACGCAAATTATATGAAATTCCCTTGATAGAAAAAAACGTGTTTATAATAATTTTGGAGCATACCTTGCGATTTTTTTTCTATCGAGGGAATTTCATATAATTTGCCTTTCGGTGTTGAACACGTCTAGATATTATCTTAAAAAATAACATGTATTTTTTTTAAGGCTAAAAACTTCAAATGTTTAAAGGAGATATCTAAGAAACCGGTAAAAATTCGGGTAGCGGCGGCTTAAGTAATTACATTAAATGGTTATAATTTAGATTATCAGTTGGAATATATATAAAACATAATTTATTTTTCCGTAAAAACTGACCACAATGATTAGCTCTTTTTCCCATACCAATTTTCCAAAACCGTACCATACATAGATAGCACCGTTAACGTAATGCGGTTCTTGTCGCAGACGATCATATCTCCAATTCTACTTTTATGACGTTGCGCACAACTCTAATCATGTCGTTATACTCGTAATCTATTCGACTAGAATAAAAAAGAATAATGGCCGATTATATTAAAAAAAGTCCTTAATGTGCACCATTTTGCAAGATAATGCTCCATTTTAACTACGAGAAAAAAATTGGAAGGATGGGGAACAATCTATTTCATACTGTATCAGCTGGGGCTTTGAACGAAGAATATTTATTCAGCGTTCGTAATTATTCGTATCAATAGGTTGGTGGGAGATAACGCATTTTTATCGTATCGGTGATCATGCTAAACGCGTGCAATGCAGGTCAAACAATGAATTTATTAGATAAAACTCGTCGGTATGATTCATAAAATATTTACATAAAACAAAGTATCAATTTGAACACAATACGCTATCGACCTTAATGACGATAAAAAATTACATAAATGTGGAATTCGGATATGAGCTTTGGGGTGACAGAATCAGTTAATTTATTAGATTTTTGATAAATTATATTTTTTTATTTTGATTCAGTTTCGTCAATGACAGCTTATATAGTGTTTTAAAAACTTCAGTCACTTTGATTCTGGTTCAATTTGTACAAAAAATACCTCATATGATTAGAGGAATGTGGACAAGTTTGAAACTATAATTCAGTGAGTGTTTGGAGTGCGTTCTCGCTTCGTATGGTAGGAAGCAACAACAGGTGTCTGTGACCAGGAATACGGAAAGATAAGTAGACTAATCGTGTTGTGTATTGTGTGGTGAACAGTTGGTCGAGATGTCGGAGAGGTTCAAGGTGACCAAGTCCGAGGAGATGAAGATGACCTCGTACAAGAACTACGGCGCTACCGGCGGCAGCAGCGGAGAGGGCGGCAGCGGGGCCGAGGACACGTCGCTGGGGCGGCTGTTGCCAGGTCAGCCCGCCACAACCCCGCCCAGCCCGCCCACCACCCCCCCGCCCCCGTACCAGTCCTGTAGCGAGCCCCCGCCCGCCCCCTGGCCACCAGAGCCCTACACCACGCATGGTATGCACGCTAGATGGCACACACTAGTCCTTTATTTATTTCTTCCTCCTTGGTTATTGTTCTCGGGAAGTATGGTTCATATAGCTTCCGTTTTGTTTTCAATCGAATTGTTCCATGGGAGCTGCGTTCGTATTGCCTTCGCTTTGTTTACAATCGTAGAATACCCCTAGTAAAATGGGTAACTTATTCAAAAGCTTCTACGTATATATTCAACTAAATTCTATTAACTATTCACGTAAATTTTGAGACGCTGACTGCGCCTCAAGTAACAAATGCAAAGGCATTTTGTTCGATTTCAAACACTCAATAATAGTTGTAAGTAAAGTTTTGTTTTAATAATTATAGATTTTTTCTAGCCGCCAGGCTAGTGCGCAGGCATTTACATGGAAAAGATTAAAATCACTTTGCTAAATTGAAAACACGACTTTTGAACCCAATGTATGTAGATATCTACTCGTTTACAGAACAAAAACCGAGAGAAATTATGTTTTATTCATTTTCTTACCTGTTGATATCTTCTTAGGTACCTCGTCCTTAGATGTATTTCCTGTGTATGAATTATGATTATTTTCTTAAGTGATTTTGAAGAGTACTGAATCTCATTATTTTTTTTTTTTAATGTAGAGCTTACAAAACCTACCATAAGGGTGGGTTTCTTCATTTACCGAGACTGCTAAATGCAATGCTAATTGTAAAAATAAACGATCGAAATTTAAAAATTTCTATGCATTTGACCGTTTACTTTTACAATTAGCATTGCATTTAGCATTCTCGGTAAATGAAGAAACCCACCATAAGTGTCTTATCCCAAATCGTATATTATTATTGTAGCGACTTAGAGGAAGTCGGTTTTTATGAAATCAATGTCGTAGTTTCAGCAATCCTTTGCATGGTTTAAAAAATCGAAATTATGTGATAAAATTTTAATGTTGGTAGTGTAAAGTGTACTTAATTATTGCCTGCCACGTGATTATTCACTAAGAGATGTTCTGCGAATTTTGTGTCTTTAGTGAATAATTATAATTAATTAATAATCACGTTTAAAGTCACAAAAACAAGCCCAAACCTTTAAATACAGAAGGAAAGGGTCTTAGATTAAATTTACTCGAACAGTTAGAAGTCAATAAACGAAAGAATGACCCTAATATAACATTACTTGATGAAGTTAGGAAAATTATTTAATCACACTTCTCAGTATGTTCACAAGATCTCAACAATATAATACATTTAAATAAGTCAATATCAGTCAAGTAATTAATACACATTTAATGTGGGGAAAACAGATTTCGAAGTACGTTCCCCACAAAATACATAACCTATTAATTTCTCAATAAATCGGTTTAACCGGTAATAAATCATTTTACGCAACATAAAAATTTAAATTGGCCGGGGGTAAATAAAAACATATAGATAAGTCGTCTAAAAGTGGTTTAACCGTAGTCACACGTTCACACGCGGTAGAAGTGGAACTTTCAGAAAACTAAACTTCTAGAGAATGAGACGAATGCAGAGATTTAGGAGTAGGATAATTGTAGGATTTATTTATTTATAATAGTGTAACCGAGTTTAAAAATTATTTTACATTTTATTCTACGAAGCACCGTACAAAAAGGGCAACGATTAGTCTATCTCATTCTGTCGCAGGCTAAATCCTATAGATATGTGTTTGTCTCTTTAAAAACAAATTAAAATACTTGCAGAACTTAAAAACAACATAATTAAATTTGATTTAAATTAATTTTGAGGTAAAAACTTCTTTAGCACCGTTGTGATTTGAAACTCTATGAAACGAAAAAGCGACAAGAGACAAACACTTACATCTATGGTATTTATCCCGCGAGAGAATGAGATAGAATAATCGATATCCTTTTTGTGCGGTACTTCGTAGCCTTTCCACTCGTGTCTTCTTTAGTTTTCTGAAGTTTTCACTTCCACCGCGTGTGAACTCCACACTTTCAATGGAGTTCTAAAAATTAAACACAAAAACAATTAATACCCTATACAGACGTGTAAAATTAATATTGACTCCTATAATACGCCAAGACTCATGTAAGTTATCCAAATACGCAACGCACAGGGATCAGTAAATTGTGGTTACTACTAATTGATTAATACTACATAAATATTACCTCATCATCTGCAAAGCGTAAAACTGAATGCCGCAGTGGTGAATCATGAATTGCTCTACCAATTAAGGCTCCACTTAAAAAAATACTCTAATCAAGTCTTAATTAAAATGCGTCCAAAGACCGAACAGCGGATAAAAGCGAAAGTTTTAATGATTCAATTAAAACAGTCCACAAAAATGCATTTTGAACAATAATACCACTATAAAATATTTTGTCCCTCGGGTACATCAACACAAGTTTTATCGACAACGTCGGTTATTTCGTAATTGGATTTGTTGTGCTCGGGGACGTTGACGCAATATCGAAGTTGTCGATAAAAACTTTATCGATGTACTTGTGCGAGGAGTCCGGGAGATCTAGCACGGACGATCGATAAAACCTTTCATCAATATGAAATTGATTAAATTCGTCATCTATGGTCAGTTACTAATATTTGCGAGCAGAAAGATATTTCGACCGACGATTAACAAATTCTAGCGCAGCCCGCTGAGCGTCGGATAAGCTGTCAATACACAAAACATTTTGAATAATGTCGTTAGTTTTGCAAAATAACTGGCTTGTTAAGGCTCCGCAACCGGGTCCGAAAAGAAGAAGATGGAGAGATACGAAATTACGAATGTTAGAGGAGAGCGCTAACATTTACAGCGACAAAATCGATGCGAAAATTGCGAAAATGTTTAATAAAACACGACTCGTTTAAAATAGAGCAAAAATCTCGCGGGCGTTGTCTTAAGCAGCGTTTAAAGAAACATTGTGAATTAATACATCTAACTTGAAAAATAACTGAAACAAACGTGTTTATAATAATTTTTGGAGCATACTTTGCGATTTTTTCTATCGAGGGAATTTTATATAATTTGCGTTTCGGCGCGGGCCTAGATATTATCTTTAAGAATAACATATCTTTTTAAACACGTTAAGTTTTAAGAGCTTTAAAACTTAATGTGTTTATGGGAGAAATCGGTAAGGAATCGGTAAAAAATCGGGTTGCGGGCTTTAATAAATGGACGTGAATTACCGAAGCTCTTAGAATTGAAAGAAATCTTCACGCGATCCATTAATTTAATTAATTCATCTAAACGCGATCAATTTATTTCGTTGGAGAAACGAAAATCGTTCAAATATATTTAAAGACCTCACTAACTAATTAATTTCCGTTTAGTCTCAAAAAGTACATGCGAAGTACCAATGTGTATTAAAGTTACTATTTCAATTCGAAGAGGTCTATTTATAATTATTTAAAATTTTACGTTATGGATTGACGTTAAAGAATGTAAATCCGTTGATAGATCCGCTAGTGTACATCGATTTTTTTATTTATTTCTTGTCAATATCGGTCTGGCTATCAACAGTGCGGCTGTGCTCGGGAAAACTCATGTAAAGTTATCGATTTCACTGTGCCAGACCCCTGGGTATCTAAGATTCTCCTACATATATTAAGGGTGATATCTGTAACCTTTGATAGACTCAGGGTGGCGACCTGTACAAGAGATGTTCGTATTATTTAATATTTTCTCTCATCAAATTTTTCCCTACAAGAAGATACCATGGGGTAACTTTACGCTTCTAACTCAAAACAGAATATCCATTACCACCCCCCCCCCTTCATACACAGATTTTTTGCAGGTGGTGTTTTTGAAATAAAGTACAACAGGTAAGAAAGCTTTTCAATGCCAGCGGTCTAATGGAAGTTGGCCGATCTGAACTAATTACTTCTGACCTTTAGGTAAAATCGTGAACACAATGGATGCTAAAGTCTATGAAAAACTTCAAAGTATTTATAACTTTATTTTCAGAAAAATTGTTTTGTAATTGATCACGGAACTATGACTGGTTACATTATATTTTGAAAATAAAAAATTATTATTAATGTTATTGAGTTTTAATTTCAAATATCTTATTGATAAATAAAATTACATTCATCCTTGTGAACCGTTTCCTGCTCTTGAAGTTGACATGTTTCACCTAGACTCCCCTCACCTAGACCCTCGGACGAGAAGAGGAACTAACGAAAGGCGTGACCAATAATCCCAGAAACAAACCCACTCCCAGAGAAGTACGCATTACGCAATCCATAGAAGTCGTAGATAAATATACATTTAGAGCTACATCTGTAGATAAACATTATCTAATTCATAAAACTGAATGTCTCGGTAATATCACGTACAAAAAATATATATTTAAAAACAGAGTTACATCCAACACGTGTGAATTCGCCCAAAATGTATTTCTTTATTCATTAGAGAGAGATGACAGATTGCTTCGACATTATAACATTGTAAATAGCTTAACATGATAGTACTGTCCACCGAAACTGAGATGTTTACTGACATATGTATATTTTTAAATGAGTGAGTGATATTTAATATTAATATGTCATGTAGATGTGGTTGTAGTTGTAAAAACATCGAAAAATATAAGAGTTAGAGCCGCCAACTTAAGTAAGTGGTTTCGCAGTACATTTGGCAACCGGTACCCACTTATGAGACAAATTCCTTCCCATCAATTTCATGCATTATTTAATGGTGCTGACGGAAGTTTGGGTATAAAATACTGAATTTATGTTCACTTTGGCCACTCATGAAAACTATTCAAAACCCAACCCAAGATACACACTCTTTCCCCACCTATATATAAATGTATTACCTGTAATGGTGTCACCTCACCCGCTCATATTGAAGTTGATTTTCGCTACGTAACTGAAAATGGACCCTTATTTTGATCAAGTGATTATAAAACTCTTAAAAACCCAAACCTCCTCTCTAAATTATTCTCATTTTGGAATGAACTGCCCTTTTGATTACCACCTACTAGACTAAATTAGAAGTAGGTTCTTGTTACTTCCTGTCCCCATCAGCTTAATTCTTCACCTCCACTAACTTTAATACTCTTCCTATCATTTTATTACCCCAACTCCAATATCTTTGACCCCAATTCTTTAACACAGAAAAACAAAAACATTTGCTTTGTAGGTACGTGTGAAAAAAAAGTTCCAGTTATGTCTACAATAATCTGTGGGACAATTTTATTTATTTATTTATTTATTTAATACATGAATTATCAACAGTACATATAGTTTTTTGTGATATTTCACCCTCCATGCTAGGGATGACCCTGTGTTATGGCGGGTGAAGTTTACAGTTAGTGGATATACATTCGTTAGTATAGATTGAAATTTTTAGTAAATTAAGGAATTATTGATATATATATATATAGTTCACAGTAATCAGTCTTATACATATAATGCTGCTTAGATAGTAAATAAAGATATTTTATGTTTTGCCTGCTCTATAGTAAGAAAATGATATACTTATAGTTAGATTGGGTTACAAGAAGAAGATGGAGAAGTTAGAGAATTATTATAAAATGAGAAATTTGAGGAGTTGTTAGATATAGATCATACTAAATAATCTTGTACATACATGCCGCTAATTTAGAAAATAGAGATATATTATGTTTTGTCTGAAAAGTGATTAAATCGATAGAGTGTAGAGTGAATGGGTGTTAAAATTGTAATGTATCCCATGTGTAAGGATCCATTTCGTAATTTGTTTTTTAAAGGAATGGGGTTGACTCAACGTTTTTAAGTTTTCAGGGATAAGGTTAAAGATTTTAGGAGCTAGGAAGAAAAATTGTCTTTGAGCTGACGTGGTGTGTAGTGTAGGTACATTGTAGTGTCTGTTGGTTATTGTTCTGGTGGTGTAGTTGTGTTGTAAGAGAGTTTTGTTTTTGTATTTGAACAGGAAATGTATTAGCATAAATTTTAAATGGAGTTGCCGTATGTTTAAGACGTTATACTCGATGAGGAGTCGTTTGGAGGGGTATCTTGTCGGTCGCTTGTTAATGACACGTATTACCATTATTTACCATTATTACAATGTTTAAGCTTGGTGTCAAAAAGACATAAAATAAATATTATTTATACTTTTGAATATAGGTCGGCTTTAATCAAATATATAAGTGGTGCAAACAAAGTAAAATTGTTTCATTTATCTATAAATATTATCATTCATATATTTTTAAATGAAATAATAGTAACAGGTACTGCAATGCCGTTTTTAATCGACGTTAATCGAATTACAAATGAATACAAATTGCTGTTTGTGGGCTGTTTTCTAACCAGCATGATAATATATCTATGCACATATTTAAAAAAAGTGTTTAATAATTGTAGAGATTTAACCCCACAGGCTTCCACCATATTTTGTTAAAGGCAAAATATTTCCGCTTTACAATAAAATCCAAATAAATGGAATATTTCTCAACCAAAAACCAAAAACTGTTTTAGAAAGGTGATAAAATTTGCTTTCAAATTTTGTAAATGAAAATTAACATGCAATTTTTAAAATATGAAAATTTGCATGCAAACTTAAAAAAAGTTTTAAAAGTGGCACACCTTACGTTTTTTTTACTAAAAAGACTGATAACGAAAAAAAAAACACATACGTATTTATTTTAATAGACAAATGTATTATAAACGTTATTGTCACTTTATTTTTACGTCGTTCTGTATAAAAAAATAATTAATAAAAAATTCCCAAGGTTTTTTTTTAAATTACGAACCAAAATTTTGGTTTTGTGTAGGTCTACATTTTACTAGTTTGGTGGTTAACTTTTATGTTTGAATATAAAGCGTGGTGTTTTCTCTTTCCAACGCCAGTTTTATCATATTTCTCACTATGATAGTAAGGGAGACACAACGATTTCTATGAGACGTATACGAGTTCCGAAAAGCGAACAAATTAGCCTTACTGGTTGACGCGCATAATATAAATATAACAATGAATGTGAAGCGTTCATTTGAGAGGAGTCGCCACTTCTTTGGTCAACATGTACAGAAAATAAAGTTGTTAGTAGATGTTGTGGGTAATTATGTATCGTAATAAGTTGCTTTTTATGTCGCAGTGCTTATATTTTGTTTACCATTTGCCTGCCATACCGGTACTTAGCTCAGAGTGCTATTATTAGAGTGTTTGCACGAATCATTATTTAGTAATTTAAGTAGATATCTAACATAGTTTTTTAGATGTACCTACACAGCGATTTAAAAATTGACGTATTTTTGTTTAAAAAAAATAATTAAACATAACAATTTAAAAGAATATAACCAAAACTAACCTGTCTTTGTATATTATGATGCTTGGCAAAACGTCGATTTTCGCAACCTATACAACAGGGCACGAAGGTTTCGAAAATCAGTACAAACATTACGAATCGAATTATGGTCGTATGTGAGGGACTCTATAATATTATAATGACATGTGTATGTTCCTTATAACGTACCTACTGCGCAATATATTCCTACTTATGTAATATACTATACCTACTAAGCAATTCGTGTACTGTATGCACTATAACCTAATCTACTCTCACCACAAATTCCTGGTAATCGGAATCACCCTTAACCTGACCTAATTTGGATTATATAATATTTACTATCCAAATTGATTGCTCGCGACACCACAGCTGGATACAAGTAGGTACAATCGAGTGATTTATCAATATGATTTGAGATATTAACGTGATTTATTTTTGGGTCATTATTCCGTGTTGCGCTACTCCTTCTTTAGCGAACAAATCGAATAGCATTACAGTGTTATCATCAGGACACGTCATGTAATCGAAGATTTTGGTGAAGTGTGTGTTTACGTTTCATGCGGTTTTAAAGAATGGTACATATTATAGTGAAACTTATGAGAGATCTATCGCCTACGGATCGTACGCAGGGAAAATTATATCTAAAAATAACGATGGGAAGGAATTAAAAAATCGACAACTTTTCTTCGGTACAGTAAAATAGTAGGTACTTTTCTGAAAGGTACCTACATAGTTCAAATTCTATAGGTGCATGAAATTGGAAAAATTCAACGTATTGGTATTTTCTTTTTCATGCAAGTTTTGTAAGAAGAAAAACAATATTTAATGAAGAATCTAGTATGATTACTAGCTGACCCGGAAAAAGTTGTTCTGCCATATAAATTATTTCTAGTGAATATTTTGAATAAAAAGTAACGTATATATTTATTGTAAGTGTGTGGGGATGGATTCTGTGACAGGAATAGGAATGGAACGATGACTGCCCATAAAAACAAAAAAACGCAACAATACATTTTTTTTTTTTTTACATTAACTCCACACAGGAGGCCCTGAGGAAAATAATTTCCCTCAGGGCCTATGTCATCTGGAATGCTGTGTGGAGGGTCTTTTTGACGAGAGGAAGGAATGAACGTTGGTCTTGAAGAGACCCATGTTGTAGGAAGGAGGAAACACAGAGGCCGGCAAATCATTCCACAGCCGAGCTGTTGAACACAAGAACGAGTCGAAGAAACGACCCTTTCTCATGTGACAAATGTCAACTGTGTACAAATGTTGGGCACGCGTTTGGCGTGTTTCCCGACTATGCACCGGTGCCGAAGGGATCAATGATGCTAGTTCCTCGGAGCATCTTCCATTGTAATACCGGTAGAACAAGGATAGCATTCCCACCCGACGCCTGTGCTCTAAAGATTGCAATCCGTCTGTTAAGATGGGAGAATCTATCAAACGGACCGCCCGTTTCGACATAACAATAACATAATGATTCATAACAAATGCCGAATTAAATGTCAAAATGACGCGACGCATCTCGTGAATGACTTGCGCATGTGTGGATGAAAGTTCAATGAGGCGGACGTAGCGCCATCTCTCATTCAACAACATAAATAATTTCGTTCTGTTTGAAATACGAACTACTGTTAAATTTGTTCATACAAAAATACTAATATCGCAATTAAAAAATTGGGGGGTCACGATTAAAAAATGGTATGGTGGTGGTAGGAGGGTGAAAATTTGAGGTTGTAGTTATTTTTTGATGCCAAATAAAAAATATAAAAAATTGTCAAAAAATAGTATTTATTTCTAGATAGGGACATCCTAATCACCTAGCGGTATGAAGTATAATTTACGACCTATTCTCATACCTACCAAATATATCTACATAAAAAAATTATAAAAATCGGTCGAGTCGTTTCGGAGGAGTAAGACCACAAGCATCGTGACACGAGATTTTTATATATAATATACATTACCAAGTCAACGTTTTAGGATTACGCAATGATAATAATTTGTCAAACTCTACTTTTGTGTCCGGAACGGATGTCTTCTGATTCCGAATTCAGGATATCTGTGACACTGTTACATCTTTACAAAATAATATCAGGGAGGTATAGGGTTCAAAAGGTTGAGGGGGATGGGGTGATCACGTCATCACTCTAGAAGTTGACAGAAGATCAAAGAATAAGTGATGTTCATCGGGTTGGTTGTATAAACAATTTGTACCTATATCATACCAATGTTATGATTGACATAATATTTATTACTTGTAACACGAAAGAGCTCAAAACAAGAAAATTACGTAATAATAATAAAAAAATGTTCTATCAAATCTATGTAAAAATCAATTGCTGTTCGTTTGTCTCGCTAAAACTCGATAACGGCTGGGCCGATTTAGCTGATTTTGGTTTTGAAATGTTTGTCGTAGTCCAGGGAAGGTTTAAACGGTGAGAAAATATGGAAAAATTGCGAGGAAGATAGTAAAAATAACAATTTCATTTTCACATATAAACTGTTCTACTGTGAGAAGCTAACCGTTCATCCGATTGCGATGAAACTTTGGTGAGTTGGTGTGAGCACGCCCGCAAAGGTTTCTGTATATACTGGTGAGTTCTGGCATTATAAAATTTGTATATAGAATTGCAATTGGTGCCACGCGAACTGTTTGAAAACTGAATATACCGGGACTGAATGTATGGAATGCGGGAGGGGGTAGCGGATGGGAGAGGGGTTAAGGATGAGGGAGGGGAGGGGAACAAGGGAGGGGAACTGGGGAAAGGGGGTCTGCGGGAGGGGTGGGGAGGGGAATCCGGGAAAGGGGAGAGGAACTCGGGAGGGGGGAGAGGAGCATGGGAGGGGGGTTTAAGGGATAGGGGAAGCGGGCGAGGGGAGTGAGGAGAGGGAAGGTGGAATAGGCGGAGTGGGAATGCAAGAGGGGAAGGGGACGCGGAAGAGGAAGGGGAGGTGGAAGGGGAACGGGACGAATGGGAAAGGACACGAGCTCTGGTATCATGAAATTTGTATAAAAAAATTGCAATAAGTGGCAAATGAGCTCTTTGAAAACTAAATGAAATGAAACTGAAAACGGGAATGTATGTATGGAATTCAGGAGGGGGGAGGGGCACCCGGGAGGGCGGAGGGGAACTCGGGAGGGGGGAGGGGTATCGGGAGGGGGATCCGCGGGAGGGAGGAGATGATTACGGGAGGGGGGAGCGGAACTCAGGAGGGGGGGGGTTCGTGGGACGGGGAAGGGGGGGAGTAGAGTGAGGAGAGGGAAGGTGGAGGAGGAGTGGGAACGCGAGAGGGGATGGGGACGCGGGAGAGGAAGGGGAGGAGGAAGGTGAACGGGACGAATGGGAAAGGTCGCGCAGGGAGAAACAATTTCGTTATTAAATGGCATAGCAACGCATGCCGGGTACCAGATAGTAATTTATATTTATATGAAGGATAAAAGTAGATGAATTTTTTCTAATTATTTGAGATTTAATTGCACATTTTATTACGTCGTCGTTTCTATCGCTGCACAAAAGATGCTTCTAGCACTCTGCACAAATTCCGGTTATTTTCAAGCCGAAAACTGTAAAAAAAATATCAACAGGTACAATACTATAAGGGCATATTATAAAATTCACAAGGGAAGGGAGGGGGGTTGGAAAATTTATTAGAAAGTTTTGTGGGACCTCTAATCACCACAACTTATTATTTACATCAAGTTGATAAAATAGATAGTGCGAACAATTCTAAGGCCTATGGGGGGGGGGGGGGGGGGCTATACTCCCCCTTACATAAATTTATTTTACATCTTTTACTCCAAGTAATGTCAGGAATCACTGGTCAAAGAAAGTCTCAAGTAAGTCACTTAACACACTATATAGGGCAGCTGGGCACTTTCCGTCTTCAGTTAAGGTGCTGTCAAACCGTCAATTAATCTACAAGAATAATATTCATTGCTTATTAAAAGCATAATAATTATCGAAACGTTGACTTGTTTTTGACATTTACCACAGAGTAATAATTATTATATTGATATTCTATGAATAGAAACCGGTATTTTAAGAGACTGACATCTACAATAATTGGTTGGTTGGCAGGATAATTCCCGCCTGTATTTGATGAGTACCTACTTTCACCCCCCTCCCTTTCAAACTTCTGAATGTTCTTGATTTATTAAAAATTTATTAAGACATCCCTTATTTAATTTTAATGAATGGACGATTTTATCGAGAGACGCCGGCACCCGTGAAAATAAAATAAATTTACGAAAAATTCTCTCCCGACTTTGAAATTAATTTAGCCGCGCCAGGAAAGAAAAGATTCGTGGAAGAATAGATTAAAAGTTTGGCGGACAATCCGGCCGCTTACATGAATGCCTTTCAAACAAAAAACTTAACGAGGAACGGCCAATTAACACGTCCCGGAGAGGACAATTGCCTCGTCGAGGAGAAAAAAAGGAAAATATCGCTCTCGGGGGCCCGTTCGAGAGGCTACATGGTTTCGTGTCTGGGCATAGTGAAACCCCTTGCTTGGTTAGCTTCATTTCGTCGCCCAAGTGGTCAATGTACGGCAAGTAGTTCAAATAATTTTTTTATTAAATCATTAGCTGGTTCCCGGCTGGTTGCAATGCCATATTCAAAGAAATTTTCTCCCGGCATGTCCTTTCCGTGCGTCCCCGTTACCCTCCCGCGTCCCCTTCGCCTCCAGGGTTCCCCTTCCACCTTTCGCGCCTCCCCTCTCCCGCTCCCTCGTCCCGCCAACCCCTCTCCCGCGTTCCTTATATTTCTTAGATAAAACGCGTAAATATTTTTTCTTGCATATATGAATAAATAAAACAGAGTAAGTAAGTAGCCATACTAATAATCGCCCCTTTTCGACACCGTTGAGGTAAGTCTCTTTTCAAAAAGATACATGGGTACTCGAAGTTTTTTTTAACAGAATCACTACTAAGTTGTCGGGTTACAAATAAATACAAAGATGTCGGGCTACAAATAGAACGTTACGAAAAGAATTCGAAAAGAAACACGGGTATTCGAACAAGTTATTTTTTACAGAATCACAAAGTTGTCGGGTTACGAATAGAACGTTACGAAAATAATTCGAAAAGAACATGGGTACTCGAACAAGTTCTTTTTTACAGAATCACAAAAGTATCGGGTTACGAATAACCCGACAATATTCGAAAAACTCCTACTTCCATCATTATAAAATTAAAAAAAAAAATTTATTTCATTGCAATTATTTGAGTATTTAAGGTCACAAATTACTAATTTTGACTTACATACTATTACATTTTATATTGCTTAATGTGGTTCTTACAATCTGTTTGAAATTATTAATTAGTGTATGGTTTCGTGGCAGCGCATTATAAAATTTCACTCCTTTGTAGAATAAACAATTTTGTATATTGGCTTCATTATTTTGTATTTATAAGCTTTGCCTTTATAAGCCAAAGCTGGGAGAGAATTTGCTGAATTTACTCCAAACTATTCTCTACAAATAAGCCCTGCTTTTGGATTCAGTCCTTCGTTAGATTCAGAGTTAAAAAAAAAATTCAGAACTGTTCGACAGACCGCTCCGCGAAATGGGACGATAATTGAATCGGGAAAGTTTTTGCTGACCCTCAGACCGGGCAGTTATGGCCCGAATTTTTATGAGGGTCATTTATTTCACCAAATTTATTTCATATTACGTATCACCCGGGGAATGAAATAAAAAGAAAACATCTATATAAATATTGCATATAAAACAGCTCGCTTGTCACTTTTTAAAGCAAATTATAAAATGATGGGAATGATCTGTTTCGTATGTACAGACAGATTAACTCGTACATAAGTATAGTTGTTTGATAATGACAATGATACTTCAATAGATCGTGTGTCAACAAAATGTATTTTGTTTTTTTGATGGACAAGTATCCAAATTTATGATCTTTACATCATGTCAAAAAGTCTTACGTCTAAGAACAGTATTAATGAATCTATAGATTAAGTGGCAATTTGTTATTTCTCAAGACGGTCTCATCATAAAAATCCAATTCGTCACTTGTCAGGTGACATAAAACATCAACAGCATCAACGACGTTTTGTATTTCTCATTATGAAACCAAGCATTTTAGCTGCTTTGTTTGTGATTTGATTAATATGACATTTATATTGTAACTTACTATCGAGAATCACACTAAGATCGCGCATATTGGAGCTGGTTCCCATTTTAATTTCATTTGAAATTGATGAGCAATTTTTTGTCTTTTCTTGAGAATATAGAGTGGTGACACTTTGAACCATTTAATGATAACTAGTTCTGACAATGGGCTATTTATGTATAACTAGCTGACCCGGCGAACTTCGTACCCCCTCAGAATCAATAACTGTTGTATTAATTCATTAGCTGAATTAAATTAAGTTTTTTTATTAAGTTAAAAATTACACATCGATCCGCAACTGTCGGTGTTTTGTATCAGAGATGACCTTATGTACGAATTTATATTTTTGTGATTTTCTTACTTTTCCACTTACTTAGGGGCCATTCATAAATTACGTCACCTGAATTTCGTGATTTTTTTCCCCCCCGACACCCCCCCGTCCCTGTCACACATCGTCACATTTATGAGACCCCTCCCCCCTAGTGCGACATCTAAACATAATCAAAACAGTAGTTAATTTTTTTTACATGTGACGTCACAGAGCTGATGACCACCCCATACCCCTAGTCACACTTCCTACTCCCCTCCCCCTCCTTAATGTGTGACGTAATTTATGGATGGCCCCTTACAGGAATTGCGTTTAATTTTCTTTATACGTGTGAGGAAAATTTATTAAAATTATTGTATTTTTCCTTTGGAAGGGTGAAGACATACGTTAACCGTTTGTCTCATTTTCGACTGTTGACATTTAGTGTGTAAAAAAGAGACGCAGCATTGTATGTTAAAGAACAAAAGTGAAACAATCAGCGCATTGACATTTGACATTTTTGAATTTTTGGAATTCACGCAAACTTCAACAACACAACATTGCTACAGCTCTTTCAAAAGATGAAAATTCGTTCCATACAAAATGTGTGAGGAAATGAATTTTCCTTATAACACTCTTTTTCGTAAGTTTTTGCGATGTTTTAATAGTTATTCTGTTATCCGGGGCGGAGACAAATCCAACAAATCAAAGATCATCAAATTCGGTCCAGCCGTTCTCGAATTATAAATTGTGTAACTAACCCGGATTTGTTTTATATATTAAGATAAGATTAAGATAAGATAAGCAATTCATTAATGTTATTTATGTGTTGCTTTCATATTCTTGTTTTTAATTTAATAACAGACATATAACAGAGGTACATCAGCACAATTTTTATTATTGTAGGAGAACGACTAATTCAATGGTAAACTACGTTCAGACAGAGGCAGTGTAAAATATTTTCTCCAGCTTTTCTTTCACAGCAGAGCCATTTTTTTTTTAGTTTTCTTTTAGGGAATTAGCTTTACTTTACTATATTTAAATGATTTCTCAGTTGTTCAAAGAGTATGCAAAAATATGTTGTTGGTTGAATCCACCTAAATAATATTACGATTAAACCTAGCAACGAGCTTACCTTTATATTTCACTGAGCATAGCGAATTCCTGTTTTAACTCGATCATTTGAAATTTCATCTGCCTGAAAATTTATTTTTTACGTGGCGGTTCCGGTTCAAGATGGTTGCCGTGTTTGTTACTACCTTTTTATCCAGCCAGAGTTCGCATGATTGTGGAAATAATCTATATCATGGTACCTACCAGCCTGAAGAAAGTTTGAAAAAAGAATTGTCAGATGATGACGTCCATGTTTCCTAGAATTGTAAGAACCTTGGGTGACGTTTCTTTGGACAAATTGTATGATTCCTTATATGAACGACAAAATTTTATTCAAATAAGCATAAAAATGTTAAATATTTGTGGTTTACAATAAAGTAGGTAGGTATTTATGTACCTGCTATCGAATCTCTTGATTTCACAGTAAATTTTGTTTTTGATTTATTAAAAAAAAGAGAAACTTAAAAACATACGTTTTTGTGACGCGAAGTTTGCTGTTCACATGAACTGAGTATAATACCTAGATAAGCAATTACGTTGGTTATTATATCATTCCTTTATTTTCATCACTCTTAGAAACTAAAAATACCAATGCAGTACATGTAAAGGAAAACGTATTTTGAAATTCAGACTTGTATATTATTTTTATATGATACTGGATAACATTCCCAACTGCCGCAAGCTAAAAGGAATGTGGTTTTCTTATCAAGGGATTGCTGCGAGATTGAAAGATATGCGAGAGGAAGAGGATGTTAAAATAATAGTTAGGAAGTTGGTACCTGACTTTTCAAAGTGTTTTTTTTTTTACATTAAATCCAGACAGAAGGACACGAGGAAAATAATTTCCCTCAGGATCTGTGTCATATTTAAAGTTGTCGTGTGGAGGGTCTTTTTGAGGAGAGGAAGGAGTGAACATGGGTCTATAAAAGACCCATGTCATAGGAGGGAGGAAACACAGAGGTCGGCAAATCGTTCCACGGCCGAGTTGTTGAACTCAAGACCGTGTCGTGGAAGCAACCAGTTTACATGTGACAAATGTCAACCGTGTAATGGTAAGCCCACACTGCGGCCAACGTTCCAACTTCAAACGTTTGGACGATCGTGTGGAGGGGTGTTCGTGCGTTGGAAGTTCGAGTTGGAAGGTTGGAGTTAGCGTTGGCCCGGGATCGCCTTCGAGGCGATCCCGACGGCCAACTCACACGAACCAGCCTGACGCAGCTGTCCACACCGTGCCGCGTACTATTAAAATGACTATATTATTACGGAGAGTGGTATAACAATTGTTTGAAAACATGTCGTGTATATAATTATATGATTATACGTACGTAATAATTGTAGGCAACTGAAAAAGATACAGCGTAGCTACAGCTGTTTCATGTCCGCCATTTCGGAGTACGGAATTCGAGGTTGGAGGGTTGGCCGCAGCGACCACACGATGGGCCAACCTTCCAACTCCGAATTAAGTTCGGAGTTGGAAGGTTGGCTTCAGTCTGGACGTAGCATTACATATTATATTGGACGCGGGTTTTGCGGGTTTTGCGTGTTTCCCGACTATGCACCGGTGCCGAAGGGATTAAATTATGGGTACAAACCTAAAAGTTGGTTATTTATAGATGATGTGGTTTTTGGTAATAAGAAAACACTGCGCTTAAAACCACTTTAATAACAAGCATTTTTAAATCAAGCAACTTTTATTTTATTTAAGTACTTGGTTGTTCATTTGAAAAGGGTTGGTGGACATTGAAATAGAATACCAAATATTTGCTCTTTGTTGTTGGCACTGAAAATAGCACGTGTTCGTAGGAAGGCACCTGCAAGTGCGAACATCTGGTTTTCAAGTCGAAGGCAATTTTCGTCATTATTTATCAGTTTTTCAGTTTCTCAATGTATCATTGTGTATCAATTGATTAATTTTCTTTCGAAAATTTTTTAGTTTTTTTTTTTCAATTTTTACATTCACTCCACGCAAGAAGCCCTAAGGGGAATGGCTCCAAGGATGGTCTTTCGTACAGAGAAATGTGTCTTAACGAGACCCATGCTGTAGGAGGGAAGATACACAGAGGCATGGGCGTAGCCAGGTTTTGATTTAGGGTGGGTAAATAAATAAAAATCTAGAGCAGGTACCGAAAAAACTAGGCTTCTACAGGGTGGGGCAAACGCCCACCTTGCCCACCGTGCCTACGCCTACGCACACAGGCCGAGAAATTGTTCCACTGCCGAGCTGATGAACTCAAGAACAAGTCGTAGAAACGATGCGTTCTCATATGACAAATAATGTCAACCATATAAAAATGTTGCGCGCACGTTTGGCTTGTTTTCCGACTGTTCACTGGTGCCAAAGACATCAATGGTGCTAGTTCCTCGTAACATCATCCATTCGGTAGAACAAGGACAGCATTCTCACCGGACGCCAGGGCTTTAAAGATTGCAATCCCTTTGTTAAGATAAAGAAATCTACCACCCTTTTCTGGATAGAATCAAGGGTTTTTTTAAAGGATTTTGGGGCTCCAGATCAGCGGAAAATGACCAAATTCAACAGTGGACCTCCGTTGCGATTTGTACAGGAACAGCAGTTGTTCACTATATGATATTACAGTGTACCAATGTAGGTATGTCGAAAGTGAAAAAAAATATCGATGTATCGATATATAATAAAATATCAATATCGACGTCGATATATCGAGGAAAAAATATCGATGTATCGATATATCGGTCAAATTTTCACAATATTTTGCGTTTTAAAAATAATAGTGTATTCAGCTCAATATTATCAATAGTAATTTTTATGCACAATGTGCATTATTTTAATGTACAAATATCTCAATAAAAATTAAGGTATTTTTATCAGTATTAATTTTTATAAGGTAATAATTACAAAAATATCAAGAACTAAAAGGCTGTCTTCTAACTGATATTATGTAAACTGAGAGGCATACAAAGTTTGTATGTGTCTCAGTAACATTCTATTGGCGTATTAATCTGTCAAAAAGGACGTTTTGAAACAAGGTAGGTATAGTTAATAATCATAGACAATTGGAACCAACATATAGGAGTGGCTTTGAAAAAAATGGCGAAAAATAACATACATTTCTATGTATAGTATTAGTGATCACAAATACTAATGCAAAGACAATAGATTTGTAAGGTTTTAATAGTTAAAATTTCAACCGCCAGATGTCATGACCCAATACAGCGACTTTTTTTCCGTTCGTTCCTATACGGTTTTGAATTCTAGTGACTTTAGTTACATAAATAAAAAAATATATCGTTTTTGATAGAATTTTCGATATTGGATATTTTGTATCGATATATCGGATCAAAATATATCGTCTAAAATATCGATGTATTGAATTAAAAATATCGATACATCGATACTTTTTCAACAAGCTTATACCAGTGTAGTGCACAAATGAAAAACTCATCTAGCACTTTTCAAGTCATTGGCTGCAAAGATTCAGGATTTAATTAGCGCAACGGGTTATACACCTAGTAGTGCTTTGTGCTACTACCTTACTGGCTTCAAATATTACGAGGGGAGCTTTTGACAAATACCAACGTTTGAGTCATCCGTTGACAGAGAGGGCTGGGTTTACGATGGAATTATACTTAGCTTTGTACAAGCACTACACACACATTGAAATATGAATTTCTACCTAGGGGAGATCAGGTTTACAGCTTAACAAATTTTCGATGCGTATACAATATTTTATATAAACATTTCAAGGGTTAATGGGTCGAACCTTGTAAACAAACGCAAATATATTTTTCCAGTTGTGTTCATATTATTGTCAGTTTGTTAGGTGGTGTACACGTCAAATTGTTGATAACTAGGTACGCACATAAATGTATATTTATTAATGAGGTTCTATGAGTAAGTATGTATTCTTAATTATTAATGTATAAATTATGTTAGTTATTGAATAATTTTATTACATCACTAATTTAGTGACTTTTGCGTGTTTGATTTTTGCTCTTAGATGCATTTTACATAAATTATCTTGTGTATCAGCGTGCATACATCTTAATTATATTACATTTTTAATATTAAATTCGTTTGACATCTTAGTCGTAGATAATTTTATGTTTTTTAAATTACTATCCTCATTGGCTTAATTCGTAGAAATTGCTATTTTAACGTTTTCCTCGTCGCTAATTCTGGTTTTGTCATCTAGTTCTAGTACACAGCGTGAATTTTTTCACATTATCTTCCTGTTCCTCTTTTCAATCTTTATTTGTTATTGGAGAAAAATAAACATTCCCCAATAATATCTCGCTCATTTTGTATTTGTGCTCAATTTTTGTTTAAAATTTTTCACTCCGAACTAGACCGTTATAAACTCCTGCATCTCATCGACTTTACAAAGTATCAAATAGGCCACTTGCATGGATTTCATAATTGGAAAAAATCGTGTGGATAGATTTTTCTACTAAGTTTACGAAAATGTTACTAATTTTTTTTAGAAACTTATTTTTAAATAAGTAAATCGTTTTTTTGGGCTCGCGACGTCACTACATGAAAATTTTCCATCTCCGATAATAGTCGATTAATTTTATAAAATTCCACACTGATTTTTTTATATATTGGAACACTTTGATTTCCGGCGAATTTTTAAATTTAATACTAATGGTACGGCCACACTGGGGCCAACTTCCAACTGCAAACTTTTGGACGATTTGGCCCAACACATCAGTCTGCGCAATATTATTACGGGAGAATGGGACAAAAGAACGAGTCGAAGAAACGACCCATTCTCATGTGACAAATGTCAACCGTGTACACGTTGTAGTTCGACACGCGTTTGGCGTTTTTCCCGACTTAGCACCGGTGCCGAAGGGATCAATGACGCTAGTTCCTCGGAGCATCTTCCATTGAAATACCGGTAGAACAAGGATGCCATTCCCACCCGACACCTGTGCTCTAAAGATTGCAATCCGTTTTGTTACATTAGGAGAATCTATCAGAGGGACATCCCGTTTCTGCACAGAGTCGAGGATTTTTTCAGGTATTTTGGGGCTCCAGACGAGAGGTGGTTGCCAAATTCAACCGTGGGGCGCACTTGTGATTTGTACAGTGTTAGCAGTTAGACTCCTGTCGTCTAATCATTGGTTTACTACAAAATCTTTGGAAACCGAGAAGTTTCATATATTTCCATTAGAAAGATCGCTTATAAATGACCGGTATATTTACGCAGAGGATAACAAAATACTACGTTCTTCGTCCTTTGAAGAATTCGTTGAACGAAATTAACACAAAAAACTATTATTAATGGAAAATTTAAGTAGGTAATACACGGACATATGAATATATCTGGACCTGCCCTAAGTGATAAAAACGTATTATTTCCCCCTCCCCATGGAGCCAGCTGGAGCTCCTCCTTGGCCCCAGCAGGGCTTTACGAGAGCCTCGCTTGAATAAAAAAAAATGTGATGTCATCATTCTTGTCCTGACCAGCGCAGAGGTAATATCATACATTTTACGAAATAACACGGCAAAATATGACAGCTTGTGCTATAGACCTACCTAGAAGTAAGTAAATTATGAAACATTTGTAAAAGTGTGTTAACTAAACACGGCAACAAAATATTGCTATGTGAATATTAGCGAACCTTTTCGGGGCAAGCATTTGTCCTTCGAAAATATGTTATTAACGTGGCAAGCAATTCGCGCTCCCATGTAAAAAGGTCTATTCATTCAAAGCAGATTTTGCTTTTAGGAACTGAATGGTGATATTATAATGCGAGATGCCTATATAATGTCACATTGATGTTTTAACGAATCACAGTATCTTTCCCCTCTTCGCCCCCCATAGTTTGGTTTTACCCCTTATATGTATCTACTGGTCTATTGAATTTGGATGTCTATGAGGTAATGTAATTATGGTCAGAAATGGAACAAATCATAAGATTACCATTGCGTATTTTGAATAGTTAGCGTGATAGCCTATAGAACTAATTAAAATGAAATTCCACCGCGATATCAACTGTGTACGTGGGTAAGTAATTAAAATAGAAATAATCAATTACTATTGTTGATTTGCACTGCTATTTTCCACTATTTAACACCATAAAGCAAAAAACTTTTTGCGTGGCCCACTGAAAACTTTCCAATGCTGGGCTTTGGTGTCGTGAAATTTGCACAGCCTTTTCTTTCGGAATTATAAAGACTACCTACGCAATTTTTTTCAACTCGAAATGTTAATTACATCAGGAGGTATGTATGGAGTTGTGAAAAACTCAAAAATGTTTAATACTTTCACCAAATTTTCGATTTAAAAAAATATTACAAATCGACAAAAAATTGTAATTAAATACTGTTGAAGCTCAAGCGTAGTCGGGTAGTAAGATTTAATTTATTAAAAAGGTAATTATTTTTATGTTACAATAAACCAAGCAGCGGGAAAGGGTTTCCAGGTTACCAGAAAATTCTGGAATGAATAATAATGGCTAATAGTATGGTGCAATTTCCAAGAAGAAAACGTTTCGCGTGACACACGACCGCAATGCAACACAATATTATTGCAACCTAATCGCTGCAATACAAAGACAGGGTTGGAAATTGCAATGACTCATGCTACGAGTGTCGATAGCGACCCCCTAACTTGGAAAATCTAATAAGGTGGACAAATCAGAGTGGAAGATACTCACAGTATTGCCCTGGCGTAAGACTATCATTCAGAGTTGGTGACCAGATCTTTTTGAAGTGAAAACTTCTTCAGCACTCAAAACTCGATGAAACGAAAAATAGCGATACTAAGAAGAGACAAACACAAACATCTTTAGGATTTAGCCTGCGGGAGAATGAGAAAGTATAATCGGTTTTCTCTTTGTGCGGTGCTTCGTAGCCTCCCCACTTTTTCCAAATTTGGTTTTCTGAAGGTATCACTTCTACCGCGCGTGAACTGCACACTTTATGTTAGCTTTACACAAGAGGCCCTGAGGGAAACAATTTCCCTCAGGGTCTATGTCATTTTGGGGATGCTGCGCGGAGGGTCTTTTTAGGGAAAGGAAGTTCTAGGAGGGAAAAAAGGTATGAGGGGGGGGGGGGGGGGAATCTAAGGGACAGTGAATCCGTGAGAGACGGATGTACGGATTCATTCCTCTCATTGCGGTGCAGGGCGATGGGACGAGAGACTCCGGCTGGAGAGATCAAGTGTCCTATCAGTTGGCAAAAAATGTGTATAGAAAAAAAAATACTAAGATCTCTCTCAACCAGTCTCTCCGATACGGCCCGCGTGCAATAGGTAGGAAAACGCATGCGCCGCTAAGACCTAGACAAACCCCACCCAATCAACCCGGGCTCCCCTGCTAAGTCACTAAACGTAGCGTACCAGTTGTGTGACCTATAGAATGTTGTAGAGGCGGCGGTACCCATACCCGCCTCCTAAATTGTGAATATCCGAATATCTGAATAGCCAGGTCATCCACATTCCTCTTTACCATCTATTTCCCCTTCCCAACAACCTCAGCGTCCCCACTTCTCCAATTTGGGATGCAATCGATGCAATAGTCTAAATAAGTTTTTAAAGAAAACCTGTAACTTTATACCGTTCAGTTAAATTTTAAATGAAGGCGTTCAATCTTTCTAATTATTTGTACCAACACATTGTGGTAACAAATTAATAAAATATATTAGTTAAATTAGTGAAACAAATTTATAAAACACCTATCGAATAGCTTTAGTGATCATCGGTTTGAACCTACCGCTTTATATAAACACAGAAAAATTTCTGATGCTTTATGCTTATACAAAATCGTGAACTGTCTTGTTGATTCATCAAATCTGTTAGAAAAGATTGCATTTCGTTGCTCCGAACACAACACCAAATCGAACGACTTGTTTAGAATACCACACTGTAAATCCGAATACGCGCAATAGAAACTCTTTAATAGGTATCTGTAACACTCACAACGCCTTACGAGATGTAGACATTGAAATCATATAAAATGCAGCTCTCACTAAAATGATAACTTAAAATAGTTTTATTTTTGTGAAAATTATGCTTTCACTATCCTTAAGTGTATTTTATTGTTTTGAATGGTTGAATTGAGCATTGAATTGAATTATGCAAAAACTGTATTTCTTTATTTGTTTATGTACTTATTTCTTTATAGTGTTATTTTTTTTCTTTTTGTCATTTATTTGCATAGGTACAAATACTGCATAAATCAACGTTTACTTTTGTCTAGAGTCTAGAACGTACGAATTGTTGTTTATATTTTCTGTTTTTGTTTGTTTCCTAAATAAATACAAACACAAATAAAAAAAATAAAAAGTGGCGGTCGGTGACTTTTTGCATAAGGGATGCTGAAGTACATACCTACCTAATATCAAATATAAATACCTACACACTAGCCCACGAACAAGATGCGATTACTGACAAAAATAGTGTGTCAAATTAGCTCCATAAATCCTTTATGCTTCACATCAATTATTACAGTTCTAAAATTAAATTAATTAAATAGATATTCGAAAGATATTTAACATTGATATGTTGGCATCCGTTATTCAAGCCAAATTGTCAAAATGGTCGCGCAAAAAAATTCTGTATAACGTAAAAAATAAGAACACATGTATAAATAAATAAATAAAAATAAAATCCACGTGATTTTTTATGCCTATTCTGTGCACTATGCTACGCGCATTAAAGTCGTTTTCTGCGCGTTGGATGCTCCCATCGAATGCGTATACTGCTTCAAGCAAAACTTGGCAGGCAGAACTAAACATGCGCAAATATCAAACTTTTTCTAACATCGTGGATGCGGAATGGAGCGGAGAATCCACTGTTGCTGGTATTGGTGTGTTTACGCGACATTCGATACACTAGTTTGGTGTATTTATGGTGTTGTTATTCTATTTTTCAGTCCGGTCTGCGCGTCGTCTTTTGTTATTTTTGGCCGCTGAGGTTGGGACGGTGTCGTTAAATTGTAGTATTTATTGCTGTTTACGGCTAAAAAAAAAATAAGCACAAGACTTATTTAAGGCTGAAAAAATAAATACTTAACAAAGATAATAATATTTATTATACACTTCAAAAGGCAGGGAAGCGCCGCATCCACAGTATGTATGTAAAACACGCAGCGCTCAACACTTGGCACTTAAGTCCTAAGCGCTGATGTGCTTCATCGCTATGTGCCACGAAATATATATGTGACATATTATTATATCAATGTGATACACATTTCTGTGTTATTGGCTATATAGGTAGGTACTATGGAGTTTATATGGCGCGTTTAGGGAGGCACCAGCCACCGGCTTCAGGCAGATAGTTATTCGATTAATTATATAGTAAATCACGTTAATACGGCCGCGGTGAGAAAAGCGCCTCTTTGCGAAGGGTGGGCCTTAATCAACACGGCAATTTAACCCGCGTAATTACCGCGGGTAACTTATCTTCTTTACGATAGTAAGTGTCTAGCGACCTTCTATCGCCGTATGAACTCCTGATAGGTACGTAGACTGAAAATTAGAAATAAATTTAAGATCAAACTTCCGCAGATAACAATTTGATCTATATTTTATCTTGTTAGGAAAATAATTGGGCATTTACGGAGTACCTTGAACACTTACGGATTTTTTAAAAATAAATAATTTTTGACACTTTTTAGCAAAATGGAACCCAGTAACTTTGTGTTCATCGATTTATGTATACGATTAAAAATAATATTAAAAAAAATATTAAAATAAAAACTTATTATTGGCTACTATCTTTACGTATGATTGCAAGATTCAAACCCAAACTAAATGCTATCATAAATAAAAATAAAAATATTCATCCTAGACTTGCAGAAAAGTCAATAGATGTCGCATATTAAAATAAAATGGATAAAGATTTATCCAGACACTACCTAGAGAGCATTTAATTCTGGTTTGAATCTTGCAATCATAGATAAAGATAGTAGCCAATAATATATGCGTTAAGAAAATGAAGATAATGTGGGTGGTTCTCAGTCGAAGTATGATAAAGTTAAAAATGACCGAATTTGATATCGGAACCGTGGGGCAGTGGTTAGCGCATTTGTTCAAGTCCCAGAGGTGTCAATATCTTTTTCTGATTTTTCTGTTTCCGGATTTTCGATTGAGTTTCGCTTGTATTGTCTTCATTTAATTAAATATTACAACTTGCGGTTTTACTCATAAAGTTAAAATAAAAATAAAAATATTCATCCTAGACTTGCAGAAAAGCCAATAGATGTCGCATATTAAAATAAAATGGATAAATATTTATCCAGACACTACCTAGAGAGCATTTAGTTTGGGTTTGAATCTTGAAATCATACATAAAGAGAGTTAGTAGCCAATAATATATGCGTTAAGAAAATGAAGATAATGTGGGTGGTTCTCAGTCGAAGAATGATACAGTTAAAAATGACCGAATTAGTGGTTAGCGCATTTGCCCGGAGAGCAAGAGGTCCTGGGTTCAAGTCCCAGAGGTGTCAATATCTTTTTCTGATTTTTTTAATTCCAGATTTTTGTTTGAGTTTCGCTTATATTGTCTTCATTTAATTAAATATAAAATTATATTTTTGTGCACTTTTCACCAATTTAAATCCTAAATTCGACTTCAAAATTGCCTTTAATAATAAGGTGGTATGGATATCAATATCGATCTTTTGTACTTACACGCTGGTATAATCGAAGACATAGACAAGCAGTTTTTCCTTGATGCATTTGAATGAAAATATGTTCTTTACTTTTGTTATTCGGCGGTAAATTCTCTCCGTGAACTCCTTAGGGATACTTAGTAATATTCTGTGTAAGTTCGTATAGGTACCATATTTTCCTTACCGACTGCCTATTGCATATATATGAATGCTGGGGGCCAACTGTTGGGAATCAACTGTTATGGAACTATTTTGTAGTTATCAAAAGTAAAACTTATCGGTAAATTGTTTTCATCAAAGAACACGGTAAATATGAATTCTAAAAAATATTTTTCTTAAATATTTATTAGTAAACACGTGGAAATTCTCTCGTCAAACTGTCTTATTTCTAAATGACCTCTCATATCGGAGTCATCGAAGATTGACTTCTCGTCAAACTTAAAAAAAACATTTAAAAGAAAAGAAAACTAATGTCGCTCACACTTTTAAGAAAATATGAATGGGTGTCCACTGTCCACTGACCACTCATAGTAGTACATTAGCTAGGGGTGAATACTAATTGCCTGTGCTGTCTAGCCACTGTCTAAATGTACCACATAATATTTCAACGTGTTTGTCCAGTAGTAATCATTTGGTTCATGCAAGCTATCTCTTGCTTTGCTGGTCAATTCCTAATATTAACTTTAGTGTGCATATTTGCACTAAATGTATAACTCGCTAACAATCTGGATGTTCAATATATGATCACGAGTTGTGTTCGAAATTAGATGGATTGGATAAATATGGCTTCCGAACTTGGTTATTAATTTCGCAATTTTTTTTTTTAAATCTGGTTTATTTTTGTAAGACTTTATAATTGTAAGAGTGGTAAATTACTTTCAGTATAGTTCTAACGAAACATCAATATTCGAAACATTGCTTAAGATAGCTTTAACCGTGTTTAGTAACCAAATCTGAATAGCCAAGTACTTCACAAACTTCTTCTTCTTCTTCCCCTTCCATTATCATCAGCTTCACAAAACTTCTCAATTGAGGATTCCATAGTTCCAATAACTGATATAAGTATTTTTTACCTGCCTTTGTACTCAAGTTTTTTTAATTTTTTTTATTATTTATTATTATTAAGTTAAAAGACACATAATATTCGCTTTCTTAACTTAAATACAGAGCATACATAGTACAGTAGTAAGAAGTAATATTTTTAATTTTGTTCCAACATTTTGAGCTTAAATAGTTTTTTTTTAAAGGTTTTTATGTTATTTTCCATTTTTAGGCTATCTGGAAGGAGATTATATATATGAACTCCCTCGTGACCAATACTTCTCTTGCCTCTTGACAGTATTTGTGTACAATTTATTGTGTTGTCTAGTATAATGTTCGTGTACTTGTGATGTTTTTATAAATGTTGTGTTTGTGTGTATAAGTCCATTTTGTATTTTGTAGATTAAAAGACATATGTTATATTCGTACAATGTTCTTATTTTCAAAAGGTTCATTTCCTGGTATAGTTTTTTTGTGGGAGTGTCTGGGTTATAGTTAATTGGTTTAAAGGAATAATTAATAATGATAACATGTATAATACTGTCATAAAAATAAATCTCATTTCCAAATATTTGGGAAATTTCATTTTTAATACCATTGACAGAACAAAAACCAGTTAGTAATTCTTTTAATTTATTGTCATTTTATTTGTTCACAATGAATGAATTTGCCATTTTCAATAAACCATTCATAATTACGCCACAAAACTCAATGATTAAATTATCAAGCCTGTGATTTAATTCCCAGGGGAAAGCGAAATGATGAAGAAATTCCGTATCTAATTGGTAATAAACGATTTCGAAATAAATGTCAAGTAAAATTAAATGAAAAACTCGAATCCAGAAATTCACGGTACCTTATTAGATAAAAACCTATAGAAAGCTTTGAGTGTTATATAAAAGAATTCAATGTGTTTTCGGATCGCTATAATAGAGAGTACGAACGTTTAGTAAAGATTAAGGAAGACATTCGATGTATCTATTTTTATCACATTTCGCCACTACGTGATTGCGGGAATGCCGCCGAGACGATGTTATCGGTTATATTCTTCGAGAGATTCTAAGGGATGAATTTTGGCGTCTATTACTTTTCGCTTTATTTTTTATCCTCTGAATGGGTTACTATTATATTAAGTTGAAAGAATATAATATTTCGTTTTCTTAACTTAAGTACAGACTATATATATAAAGTCGTGTATAGTATAGTAGTTATTTCTTAAATTTTGTTCAAACAGCTGAATACGTTTAAATAGTTTTTTTTAAAGATATTTATATTCTTCTCCATTTTTAGGTTATCTGGAAGGAGATTATATGAGTATATGTGTACGCCCTCGTGGCCAATGCTTCTCTTGCCACTTTCAGTCTTGATAGTATTTGTGTACAATTTGTCTAGTATAATATTCGTGTACTTGTGACGTTTTTATAAATGTTGTGTTTGTGTGTATTAGTCCATTTTATATTTTTTTATATGTTATATTCGTACAATGTTCTTATTTTCAGAAGGTTCATTTCCTGGTAAAGTTTTTTTGTGAACCTCACCCCATGAACCCGGGCACCCCTGCTAAATCAACAAATGTAGTGAACCACTTGGGGTGACCTATGGCAGAGGTGTTGGTTATCCAATAAAGGTTCCCAGGGCGGCGGTACCCATTCCCGGTTATAATTGAAGAATTTTTTAATAACTTTGTTCTGTATTATTTGTTAAGTCGTTTAAGAACGTAATGTATGTGTTTCCCCATATTTCTGTGAAATAATTTAAGTTAGTTGTTGATATTTCTAAACTTCACATCTAAAATCCCAATACTTGGAGCAGATTTTATTTTAGAAAATTTTAAGTGTTTCAATTTTATGCATTTGAATTATGAATTTATTTGGCGAATTACCAGATAATATTAAATCAGTAGAAAATACTAGAATTAAGTAATTTTATTAAAATTTGCAATTGATTTAGATATGGTAGGGAAAATTTAAGAATATCGGGACATAATATAATGTACCTGTATAATATTTTAAAGCGAAAATTGAATAAGAATTTCAGGTATAATATTAATTTGGAATTTAGAGAAAATCCATTATTCTCTTTTTGGTTTAATCATCCTATTTTTATAGGGATAAGAAATCTTAAAATTTAAGTATTACGATGATTTATATTAGAGCTTTGATTTAAATTTAGAAGCGGGTATCGACTTATTTCACTTTTAGTATCGAATTATTTCCCTTTCATTGCGGAAAACATTGTACAATATATCAAAGGGTTTATATATTTTCTCTCGCAATGAAAAAAAACACAACTGAGATCCTTTCCTAATATAAAGAGGTTTTCTGATGAATTCGGTACAGAGATCACCACATTTTCCAAATAATTTTATCTTATATCCTAACATATTTTAACTTGTGCACTGATATATTGTCTACCCCTGCCCTAGATACCACAGACCGAATTGGATAATTATTTTTATTGCATAATACTAAATTATGTGTATGGTTTGTTTGTTGCTACCCAGTGTATCAAAAACAATTCAACAATAAGGTACAAGACGCGATGCCTTGGGAACAGTCAATAATACAATACCTGACATAAATATTAACGTATTTCACAAATTTGTTACCACTTCTTCGTGCCATCGCCGCAAGGGCGCACCTTTAATATCAAATTCACATGTCATTGTCCAAAGCACGTAAAAACCTTGGTGGATAGGAAATAGATTTCTGTCATAAGCAAAAGAAAGGGATTGATGTCAACATTAATACAAGTGCATGTCAGCCAAACACGTATTCATTTATCAACCAGCAGATGAAAACCTGCTTGTAAATTATGTTTTTGACATTTTCTCATCGGGGAAACTGTTTGAAAACTTCAACTGTTCTATTTGAAAATAACTGAGTGCGCCACTTCCGTTTAAAACAATTCGAAGCTGTACAGATATAAGCATAGTAAGAGTATTAAATTAGATGTTAATAACGAAAGCAGTTAAACTTTGGTTTTAAGTTTTAAGATCAATTAAACAAAAGATAAACTTAACCCAAACAGGAAAATGTAAAATCGACTTAAAAGAAAAATGGATCTACCACGCGACGACGTCTGATATTCGTTTGAAATATTTCTAGATTACCGAAAGGGAAATGTCTTTTGATCATCAAGAGCAGAATTCTGTTTGTTTTTCAGAAGCTCCAAAAAAATTGGATCATCGTTATGAAATGTGCTTAATTTTTTTGTCTGGAATTTCTTAGTCAGAACAGTTATTTTTAGCTCGCAAAGTCAGTTTTAACATGTCATGTATAATGATATTTTTTAAATGAGTTTTGGAATTTAATGAATTGTTATGATCTTGGTGATAGAAAATTATTGTTTGACTGAAAACGTATTTAAAGCTTTTGACAAATAAAATTCGACTCGTTGAACGAAATTTAAATAAAACAAAAAGAATTTTGTTTAAAGCTACCTTTCTTTAATAACAATATTTGGGAAAGACAAAAACGTCAGACGTTGAAAGTTTTATGATCTACTGACCATAAAGTTAGCAAAATATCAAAAATTTGCCGATTCAATGCCACGATATTGTTTCAATCAACAATGTTTTTGAGATTTGGCAAATAAAATTCGAGGAGAAGCCGGACCGTACCAACAGATCAGTGGAGGTTATCCACCACTTACCCGCCCTGGTATAAGTAACAGATGGTTACTCCTTCAAGGCTCTCGCAAGATTCAAATATTTTTGTTAAACGAAGCTACATTTATTTATTTTGTACGAATCTAGACCTCCAGTGTCCCTGCAAACGGTGTTAGAAAGCAGTATGCAAGTGCTCAACAGGAAAAAACATAATAAAACAAATCAGGTTAGTAATACAAGCAAAAATAATAGTGTACCAACAGATACAATATCTATATATATATATATACCAACAGATCACAAAACTCTGAAATGAATGATTTTTCTTTATTTAGTACACATTCATACAATATTAATTATTATATTATGCGAGTCAAATATTTCAGACAAGATGTGCTGATCAAAAACTTTCACCTTTTTATTTATAAAATCAATATTTCAATGCAAATTTTAGTACCTAGCCATCTGCTTTGTATAGTAGAACTAGACATTTACTAGTATGCAGTAAAAGTCCTATATTTTCCGAAAATTCTACGCTTGGCTAAAAGTAAAATAAATAATTTAGAATTATTCGAAAGAGATGCGAAGAGTATCTCACATCAAGTACCATGCGTAAAACATTCCGTATAATGCCGTCGTTGAAAGTGACTTTCAAAAAGCGAGGGGTGTGTTGGGGTGATAAAAACTAGCGATACATAAAGCGTTCTCATGGCTGGGGTAAGGGATGATTGTTCCTATCACACTTCTGCTACCGGGGTCCTCGGGGATATTTTCATGACAATGTGGTTAGTAGTTACTTTTATAGTGTCGCGAAAAGCTTATGAGAGATTATAGTTGTCACAAGATAAAATATAATATAAAGTACCCGCTCAAAACTCTATTGGGTGATTTTTATTATAACGTTAAGTAGACTTCAGTAGGTAATTCTTGTTGGGAAACAACTACCTTGCATAGTTGGTCAACTTCTATACCCAGTAGTCCGTAGAGTAAAGTGAAAATCGTGTTTTTAGCGTTACGATTTTGAGTGGAAAAGTACATGTGACGTACTTTAGTCAAAGACGTTACATACTTTAGACGCGGGGTAGAAATCTCAAAATGGGAAGCCAACAACAAGACAATTGTAGAGTACTCGATTTCTAGTAGTTTAGTACTAAACTGCCATGCGTCGAGTAAGGTCGTGTCCTACTAGTAAGTAAATTGCATTAAAAAGCGCCAAAATTCCCTCCTGTGTCATGAGAAAGTGTTTCCACTACACGGTAAACAGTCGTAAAAGCGAAGGAATAACATTTCATTTGTAAATACATGCAAATTACTTATTATTATCGATTATAAAAATAATACAATTGCTTTCCGCCCAAAGATTTTATGCGTCATTAGAGATCTCAAGGCCTACTAAAGTAAAGGTCTGGATGCGCAACAGCCAAATTACTAAGTCGACGCCATGCCGTCGCTAAGTAAAATTTACTTTTTATAATAATAATCTAATGATTCTTTATTTACTTGCCTGCGGTAAAACAACATACAAATCAGCAGAAATAACAAATACAATAATAATTAACGCCATTTGCAAACTATCGTTGTTCATTATAGCTATTTGACACCTCAAAATTCGACTGGTGCCCAGGCCTACTACTTTAGTCGGCCTTGAGACAGTATTTGACGGAACTTTTGAATTTTGAATACGAAAATGCCGCCCGCGTTCTATCTTTTGTTTCGTTCATATGCACATATTCTTTAAGCGTCTATCTTTATCATACACGAATAAATTTTGAATAAAGAAATTATTGAAAATCGCTGAAAACAAAAGAGTTTTGATTAATTGCCACATTATCTTGAGTTTGTGAGACTATGGCAAGTCTATTAATATAAATAACGTCATAGACTTTAGTCCCTTTTTATTTTACAATATATTATTTAATGTAAGTTGTTATTAAGATCTGCTAGAGGAATAGGGAGGAAAAGGAGATGGGGAAGAAGACGTTTTGGATATACCTGGTTATTTAGATCTGGTCTGTGCATATCGACCGGCAAATATACTATATTTTTAAAAATATAGTATTATAATTTATTAATTAGTATTTATAATTTAATGGTTGATTATTGAAACATTTCTGTTCCAAGAAGGAGTTAACATGGTTTGTTTGTTTTAAAGCAATAATATAAAAAAAAAAATTTCACATACTTGAATTATTGTTTTTTATTTAATTTAACACGTATTAACAACTGTCTGTATAAGTGTAAAAAATAAGACAAATTTCAGTAAAAATAGATTTTTACACGTCTATAAAGATTCGGTTTCGGTTTCGGCCGAAACTGAGACAGATACCGAAGATTCGGTTTCGGTAGAAAGTCCTGTTTCGGTCGGACACTAATGTGTGTAATGTATGAACAATTAAGGGGCCACCCACATTCTTGCATAATGTTTGCCAAGGCTATTAAATAATATTTATATTATTAGTGTGAAATTGCGTGAAACCGTGCCAGAACTAAGGAAAGAACGATGAAAACATCTTAAAGTATTTGAAACTCGAACGGTCTAGTAAATTTTAATATATTTTTAACATCTCATTAATGCATCGTAACACGTGCTAATATTTCATTGTCGTATAGTAAAAAATAGTAATTTAAAAAAAGTTCTTGTAAATATTGAACGCTTCGATGATATTTTTATTTATTATTTTCAAATGTGTCAGGCTTATAACCTTCAAGGGTGTTCTAGGCCATCATTTCAAATTATGGAGAGAAGGAAAGTGAAATTATGTATTAATTTTATTTTAAAGGGAAAATTTCAAAATAAAATGAAAGACTGTATTTAATTGAGTTTAAAGATTTAATCGAGTTTAAAATTTGAAGAGATGAGATATCGAACGGAGGGGAGGCAATATTAGAAAAGACTTGATAGAAGAAAGGATATTTGTTTAAAGAGGGACAACAATAAAAATATTTCATCTAATGTTCCCACATCTAGACCACAGAAAGTACAAAGTAAAAGCACGTGCCTTTAAAAAAGGTGAGAAAGAATTGAACATTGTTCAATTCTCATTCAAGTAGAAAATTTCTTATTTGGCAAAATATGGGAATTATTGAAACCAGGGTGTTGGTGGGATAGCCCTTGGTATTCTTAATAAAAAATATATCAATATTGTAAAGTATCTACATACGAATGTCCTGTCCAGAGTTATTCTTATTTATTATTACTACGGTCAGTATTATCCAGTATTATTATGTGCTTACTAAAAGACTTGAGTTTCTTACTATCACAGTGACTGTTTATTTACGATTTGTTGTTTACAAATAGAGGTTATGAGGACGTCTGTAGTAACTGGTAGCTAGGTTTTGTCTGACAGGTTCCCACATTGTAATGACAGAGCACACCTGCCTTTGGTTACTTTCGGCAAATCGTGTAAACGAGACCATGAGACCCGAATGGTCCACAGACAAGTAAAGCAATACGAGACTGATTATAGACCAATTATGGTCCATTACAAATATGTTTCCAACCAACTAATTATACTACCATCGTTTAACGTCCTCTGTGGCAGCACAATTTACAAGTTAATTATTTATTTTATATTTGCATATTTTACGTTTGAAAAGTATCTGAGAATCGTCCCGAGGAACCCCCACTCATATTCTAAACTTTGCTATGAAATGCTTTAACTTTGTTTAGTGACCATCTCTGAATGTCCACACACCTTCCTCTTACATTTCTCAACGAAATATTACCACTTTCGCTTCTGATTGGATGAATGCACATAATACAGCTACATACGAGTAATGATTATGTATTTCAAAATGCTACCGGATAAATTACAGGCAGACCTCGAATTCGTTCATTCAACACATATATTTCACTAGTTCATATATTAATTTAATTGTCAATAATTGAATTTCATACAAGATAGTAATTATGAACTGAACACATTGTTGAGAGCTTGAGAAATCAAACTCATGGATGTAAATGAAGCCTTTATGTTTCGTGACACATTACAAATCACGGGAAAATCAAAACAAAGAAGTAAGTTTATCATTAGTTGTGTTTCAATGTCGTCATAACTATTTATTTGGTAATTTTCCAAGAAATCCAGAGTTACATTTTATCAGTTTGTACACGTGTCGTGTAAGTAATAAAAACACGTATTTGATGGAGCTTATTATGGTGGTCATTGAAGATGTCGTAATCAGACAAGATATCATCTTTCCATACGAAAAGAATGAATGTTTCTTAGTTTGTCTCGTATGCGTTCCTATACCATTCATCCGATTGCAATGAAACTTTTGTGATTTGTTTAATAGATGTTTCTATATTTAATAGTGAGCTCTGACGTTTTGAAATTTGTATGAAACATTTAAAATATGTGACGAGCAAGTTCTTTGAAAAATTAGTGTATTTCGGGTAGTTGTGTTTTTATTCTGTTTTATCCTTCCCATGTCCTTTCCCATGCGTCCTCCTTCCCGCCCCCATTTTCCTCTCGCGTGCCCTTCACCTTCCCCGACTTCCCTCCTCTGCGTCCACCCCCTCCGTCAATCTCCTCTCCCCTCCCTTCATCCCCTCCCTCTCCCTCCTTCCATCCCTGTCGCTATATTAAATACACACAGCTGTCCATGTAAGAAGCATGTATTTTTCAAATTTATCCCATGTTATCCCCTACCGTTGCTATGTCTCCTTTGCAACAACACTCTCCGCCCCTCCCACTTCCATCACCTCTCTTTCACCCCTTCCCTTCATGTCGTTTCTCATGCGGCCCCTTTCCCGCCCCCGTTTCTGAAATTTTGTTTAAAACCTGGTAGAAAAACTATTTTTGCATTTTACTTGGCCGGCATCTGAATCCACAACATATGGGCTTAGTGCAAACGAACTTGCCGGTTTGTCAAGGATCTAGTTCCTGTTGTTAGTACATAGAAGTAATAAAGCTATTCAGAAAGAAATACAAATAAAATCATCTGAGAAAAATGATCCCCATCGCCATCGGTTAGGAAAATCTATCCATACAGATGTTTTGTATTTCCATTTATTGAATCGTGGAAATATGTGAGTTATTTCATCACAATAGGTAAAAAGGTACAGCTTGAAAGCCCTTTGAAAGTCAATGGGGGCAATTTGGAAATATATTCACACATGCGAAAAGGGTAGTTTGTCCCAAGAATGTACAAATTGTACTTTTATTGGGTGGAAAATTCTTACAAACATAGGTATTATTTGCAAATATAGTCAAACGATAAAGGTATGTCGGCATTTCCGTACAATATAGCAGGCTATATCAGCTAGTATTAAGGTTTATGACCGAACATCAAACAGTTAATTTAGCATAAAATTCATATTACATGACTATTGTTTGTTACTACACTAAACCAAATTGAATTAGAGCGAGTCAATTTTCATAATACAATTTTATTAGTAACTATTATGCCAACCGTTAAATATCGAATAATCCAACTCTGTTACGCCACACTATGATAATTAAGTTACTTTGATAAAATTAAATAATAACACTGCAAAGTTTTGACACGATCAGTATAAATTTAGTTCTAATTTGACCGAAGGAAAAAATGTTAAACTTCAACTATTCAACTAATCTTTTCGAAAAAGCGCGATTTTTTTTTGATTAGCTCCACAAAAGAGGCTCTGAGGAAAATAATTCCCCTCAGGGTCTATATCATCTATGGGCATGCTGTGTGGAGGGTCTTTTTTGGAAAGGAAGAAGACGAAGTTCTGAGAAGGAAAAGGGGTATGAGGGGTGGGTAGGAATCTGGGGGTCAGCGTGGTGACGGACGTATGAATCCATCCCTCCCACTGCGGTGGAAGGCAATTTCCGAGAGAGTACGGCTGGAGAAGTCAAATGGATTCCCTCGGCCATTCTCTCCCGATCCGTCATGCCATACAGCTAGTGGGCAGACGCATCCTCCGTCAAGACCCGGACCAACCTCACCCCATGAGTTTAGATTCTGATCTGAGCACTGGCTCTTTATTTTGTAGAATGAGTTAGCAAGAAAAGAAATACAGAATTTTTTATAACATGAAAAAGAGAAAGCTGTCAGATGACCACAGACAAAAGAGCGCGTAGACAAAAATGCTTTGAAATACTCGGTAAAAGGTGACACACACGTCAAAATTGTGAGTAAAAAAGGCTATACATGGAAGTAAAGAAAATGATAAAATGTTAAGTGCTAAATGAATTTAAATATTTGATATAGGACAACACACCACACAACCTACCTACTAGGTACCTACCTATATTTCATGTTAACTTTGACGCGTATATATCTCATTCCATTCTTTCTCCCTGACTGCCAACGAGTGTGCATTACTCAATAAAACGGTGGCTGGTTTCAGTGGGAGACATAAAACCCCTTGAACATAGTAATGCATTTCGCAGTCTGACATCGTGCTAACCATTTGATGGGAAAAGCAATTTCGTAGTATTGTGAAGCTACGTAGTGATTTGCTGAAGTCATACTGGTAACCAAGTAAATGAGTTGTTCTTTGTTATCTTCTTTTATATATAAATTTATATACAAAAATGAATGGCTAAATGTGTTGCTAAGCGCAAATCTCGAGAGCAGCTGAACCGATTTCGCTAATTCTTTTTTTAGAATATTCCTTGAAGTACGAGGATGGTTCTTACGGAGAGAAAAATTAAGAAAATTGCGCATAAAATTGGATTGATCGTTTGACAGTTCGCGTGTTTGAGAATGACATTTTGCAAAACAATGATTGTTAAATCAGGATTCTATTTTTGAAAATCTTTAAGTTGATAAATTTATTTAAAGTAGGTACTCCCCTAATACTTTGAATCGAATCAAGAATTTTAGATATTTTAAATAGGTACCTACGTTAGGTTCCAAATTTAATATACATGAAAAATGGAAATTTAAATTATAAAAGGTGGCATGCGGGCTGTTTAAACTGAATGTACTGGGATTGATATATGAGGGGGAGGGGAGCATGGGAGGGGGGAGGGGGACCTAGGAGGGGGGAAGGGGGGGGGGGGAGCGGAGTGGGGAGAGGGAAGGTGGAGGTGACGGAATGGGAACGCGAGAGTGGAAGAGGACGCAGGAGAAGAAGACGGGGAGGCGGAAGGGGAACGGGACGAATGGGAAAGGAGACTCAGGGAGAAACAAGTTCTTTATTAAATGGCATAGCAACGCATGCCGGGACCAGCTAGTTTATAATAATTTTTAGTAATAATTATTATTAAAATATTAAAATATATTTATATAAATTAAATGAAGACAATATTAGCAAAACTCAATCGAATATCTGAAAACGGAAAAAATCAGAAAAAGATACGGTCACATCTAGGACTCGAACCAAGAACCTACTCCGTACCGGGTGGAGTTTTACCAACTGAGCTAATGCGTCCCTATCCATTTCGGTCATATTTATTTATTTATTTTATTTTGTTATTAATAATTATAACATTAACAGTATAAAGAAGCTTTGACTATCCAACTAGAAAGGTCTCCCGTTCTAGGACAGTCAAATTGACAGTTTCATTTATATTGGATATGTAGGTACATGATTATTCATATATTCAGTATTAAGTAAAGTTAACATTCACAGATTTCATTCACATAATTATACTATACGATACAGTAGGATAGTAGTAGTAAACTAGATTCTAGAAACAATTTATTATCGAATATGTAAGAAACAGTGTTAAGGCAGTGAAAAGAGAGTAAGGAAAAAAAAATAAAAATTTGGGAAACAAAGAAATATATAGGACATTCGTAATACATTATTATCACATTGCAATTTTTATAATATTTCTGACTCTGTCCTGTCTAAATTTAGTGACCTTTTTTTATTTTTGGATACCAGAAAAATAATATACAAGAAAGACAATAAAGAAAAATTTTTTTGGAAATAATAGAGCTATATAAAAGACGCTGTAATTTATAATTATCAGATTACATTTTTTAATAACATTTCTGACTCTGTCCTGCCCAAATCTAGTAACTTAGTATTTAACTGTATCATTCTTCGTTTAAGAATTACCAAAATTATCGTCATTTTCTTAACGCATATTTTTATTGGCTGCTATCTTTATGTATGATTGCAAGATTCAAACTCGAACTAAATGCTATCCTAATAGAGTCTTAAAGTTTACCCATTTTTATTTTTAATATGCGACACCTATTGACTTTTCTGCAAGTTTCGAAAGAATATTTATTTTTGAAGTGAAAACTTCTAAAGCACCGTTGTGATTTGCAACTCGATGAAACGGAAACGAGCGACACTAAAAGGGACAAAGACATACATCTATAGGATTTAGCCTGCGAGAGAATGAGATAGACTAATCGGTGTCCTCTTTGTGAGGTGCTGTGTAGCCTATCGGCCTCCTTTTTGCGCGGTGCTTCTTAGAATAAAATGTAAAATATTGTTTAAACTTGTAACAATATATTATAATATCTACGAATAAATAAACCCTACAATTATGATGATACTCCTTATTCGTCTCGTTCTCTCGAAGTTTAGTTTTCTGAAGGTTTCACTTCTACCGCGAGTGAACTTCACACGTGATATTTTTTAAATTTTAACTTAATGAGCAAACCCTCATTTTGTAATAATTTTTAAAATCAAATTAGGCAATATTAGCAAAACTCGTATCAAAAATCTAATAACGTATTAAAAATAAAAATGGATATCCAAGACTCATCTAGGTAGCATTTAGTTCGGATTTGAATATTGCAATCATGCATAAGAAAATGAAGATAATGTTGGTAATTCTTAGCCGAAGTATGAAATATTATCTCAGTTGGTAGAGCTCCCCCCTCCGGCAAGGCGTAGGTCCTGGGTTCGAGTCCAAGGTTTAACCGTATCCTTTTCTGACTTTTCTGGTTTTAGATATTCGATTATTGTCTTCATTTAATTAAAAATATTTCAATTTGAGATTTTATTCAAAGTTAAAAAAAAAATTAAAAAATAATTTTACACACGTATTAAATAAAAACAATAATACGATTGGAAAGTAATTATGGTGACCAGACAATTCAGAATGAACTCAACTCAACACCTCATTTGAAAAGTCATTAAGTTTTGAGTCCCAGTTTGCGACCATTATCTTTTTCTGTGTCTTATTCTCTTTCATATTTTCGTATCGATTATTATTATTATCGTCTTCTTCAATGATATATTACATTGATGGGAATAACATACAAAAGTTATAAAAAGAGATTTGTTCAAACAAAAAAAATGAATATTTAATTAGACATCAACATAAAAAGTCAATAGTTACATATAAATAAAATCGGATATATTTATCCGAGACGCTATCCAGGTTACAAACCAATTCTTAAAATTATTGTTTCCAATAAAAAGGGTAGTTGCCTATGATATGGAAAAGAAATTTGTTGTAGATAATATTGTTAATTCTAAAATTTGAAATACTGTTATGACGGTTTGACAGTAGGGCGCAATGGCGGAATTGGTAATATTGGATAGACGAGAGTTTCTGGGTTCGAGTCCCAGTTGCGACCATTATCTTTTTCTGTTTTTCTGTGTCTTGTTCTCTTTCATATTTTCGTTTAGATTATTATTATTATCTTCTTCTTCAATGATATGTTACATCGATGGGAATAACCTTCAAAAGTTATAAAAAGAGAGTTTTTCTTATAAAAAAAATAGATAGTTAAATTATTGAAGGTCTTGCACAACTCGCCTTATCAGGCAGACCAGTGTTCAGGCAATAATTTGTTTACATAAATAATTATGTCTGAGTATCACGATAATAATGAAAGGTATTTATATTGTAGAATTTGTTTCCCCCTGTCGATGATCACCCAAATCGACATGGTTCTTTTTGCAGGGGAAACCTTGAATTCGAAACAGCCAATCCTGTTACAAACAATTTATAATCTTTAACATGTTTCGACAAATTTTTAAATATTCCAAATAAAAAGAATATAGTTTATTAATAATTTAAGTGGAATACAGCGTTGCCAGTACTTACCTTCCATTTATAAGTCAAAGAGTCCTCTTTTTCTATATCATACTAGCTGACCCGGAGAATTTCGTACGCCTCAGAATCAATAAGTTTTGTGTTAACTTATTAGCTGAATTAAATTAAGTTTTTTTATAAGTTAAAAATTACGCAATGAAACAATTATCGATGCGCAACTGTCGTGATTTGTTTTGTCAGTATCAGAGATGGCGTTGTGTACGGATTTATATTTTTGTGATTTTCTTACTTTTCCACTTACTTACCGGAATTGCATTTCATTTTCTTTATACGTGTGAGGGAGACGTAATATAATTATTTTATTTTTCTTCGGAGGGGTGCAGACATACGTTCTCAGTTTGTCTCCTTTTCGACTGATGACATTTAGTGTGTAAGAAAGAGGGGCAGCATTATATGTTTAAGAACAAAAGCAAAACAATCAGCGCATTGACGTTTGACATTTTTGAATTTTTGGAATTCACTCACTACTCAATATTATATGCAATACAATATTACTGCAGCTCTTTTTCTTTCGTTTCATACGAAACGGAAAACAATTCTATTCATAATTTTTTTTCGTGAATTTTTCTGATGTTTTAATAGCTATTCTGCTATTCAGGGCGGAGACAAATCCAACAAAACAAAGATGATAAAAATCGGTCCAGCTGTTCTTGAGTTATAAGTGGTGTAACTAACCCGACTTTGTTTTTATATATTTACAGCCTTACTAAAAAAACCACAGCACGGCCGATAACCTGTGTTGCAACATGAATAAAACCAAAATACACTAAAACACGATAACATTACTAATAAGATTTGATCTTAAAATGTATTTTAAGTCTGGCAACAATGCAATTTTTCATACTGTACATAATTTAATTGTTTGTTTTCCTACAGAACCGCTAGATGGCAGCGCCTTCGCATTCGTCATTCGCGTTGAAACCGCCAAAAAAAACTCACTTCGCGGGTGTGTGTGAAATATTACACAAATCTGATAGTAATATCTATTAATATGACTAATTCACTATTACATTCGCATAATTGATATATTTACCGTGTTTTTTGTGGTTTTTAATAAGTTATAGTCAAGTTATAATAAACATAATCATACTTTGAAAATTGAAATGTCAATAAGTATTTTATGTAAAACATGAAAATTCAAATTTACAAGTATTTTATTTTATGTGAATTTCATAAAAGTAGTGTTTTTTTTATCTAATACATGTGTTCCCAAACGTATCAATGAAATTAACGTCTTTAGAGTTGCAAGAAATCTGTTATAAAAGTCAGTATTATTTTTTTAGGTAAGTTTTTTGGCAATAAAAAAACTTTGAAATTTTGTTATCATTTTTTTATTGTATGCACGAGGAAAAAGTGAGGTGACAGTTTTGTTCCAAATTCATTATATAAAAGGTCCGTATTTTTAAAATTTTGTTTTTTTTATAAATTTCTGTACACTTTCATCAAACATGTTTTGGTAAAAAAAAAATCCATTTTTTTTCGCGTTTGAATCTTAATATATGGCAGTTTTTAAAAACTAAAGTGTATTTCAATTACACAAATCTAAAAGGTAATTTTATCTAGTTTTCGTAAATGGTATTTGTTTTTACGACACCTTCAAAAATAAGAAATATATAGAACATTCAAAATACTTTGGAAAAATTTAAAATTTTGTTCAGATATCATTACTAAAACAGAGATAAACTACCCTCTCAGGCCGTGTAAACCAAGTGTATTATTTTCCATGAACAATTTTTTAATTAGTAATGTTTTCACATCCGCGGCCGTTTGTCAATTGAATAAAATTTTCACTGTGTTTTTTAGTAAAGCTGTAAGATTATGTTTGTTGTAGGTACTTCCATTATATTATTTTTTATATTCGCTACTTAGTTCTTTTTTTAATATTTTAGTTTACACGCATTAAGTACTTAGTTTTATATTTCTAGAAACCTATCCGTGAACATTATTAATTGATCTTTCTTTTCTCTATCTGTTCTGTATAATATTTTATTAAGACTATTAATTTTCCTAAAATAAATAAATAAAAAAACTTATATTTTTTAAATCGCGTGTACTTGCTATATCGATCAAGATTATTCGTTCAGTTAAAGAATTTCTTTAAATGCCCGAGTTAACTTTCCATGTGCCAAGGTTGCCGATATCTTGAACTTTGACTTTTTGCAGGCAAAACCTTTTTGTCTAAGTCAAGCTAACATATTTTTCTTCTGATGTCGGTTATGTGGGTTTAAAAAATTGCCTGACGGCCGTCACTTATGTATAATGAATTGTAGAATTTTCGAAACCCTTTTTCGTAATATGAAAGGCAAAAACAAAAAGGCTATTTGTATAGTTAATGCTTTTATTTTGGTAGAATGCTCTGATCTGACCCACTTTTTTAAAACAATTGTAGACAGGAGATAAATTATTTAGACATGTTGATTTTTTTGTAGCGTGCCCGGATAAGTTTTTAATGGTGTGTCGAGAATCTTTTGGTTAAGAAGGAATGAGCTTATAGACCTGTAGAGATCAATGTTGTGTGAGGGAGGAAAGCAAAGATTAAATCATCCTGCAGTCCAGCTTTTGAGTATAGGAACTACCTGCTCTGAAGTAAGAACCTAAAATGCCCTGAACAAAGCTATTCGAGAACGATAAATTTGAGCCGTGGGGTAAGGGGGAAGACGTATGAAAAATGCCTCGGGATTGAGGAGTTCGTTTTTTTTTTTAATATGTTTATTTAGTTATTAATTGTACAATAATTTCTCTTACTTAAATCTTACAAAACTGATTAATCAGTTTGATTGTAAAAAATCTCTCATTTTTTTCCTATTTATTTACTTACAACATATAAAATGTTTGATATTTTGGTGCTTAATACATATCTAGTAATTATTTAATAATATAATACTTAATATTAAAATACTTAACTAATTATTGTAATGCTTATTATAACATAAATTTTATTTTGAACAGTAGTTAAAAGATCTAGGTACCTAGACGTAGATGCACTGAACTTGAATCTAATATCTCGAAATAAAAATTTCGGCATCCATTTTGAATTTCTCTAGTTCTCTACCGATTTGATTGAAATTACTTTTTTTATTTGATAATTTTTTAAATAAAATTTACCATTACCATCAAATACTCCAAAAATTAATAGGCAATTATAATTGCTTTAACGATATAAAAATAAAATTAAAATAGTTAATTTTACACCGTTTTGCTTAAATAAATAAATATAAATTATTTCAAAATTTTGTATACAAGGTGGTTGCCGGGCAATTTCTCCTCATCAAAGAATTGGCTTCAATGTCATTCATAAAGATTGCAAAACAATGTACAAATGATGGGTACGATTTATGAGTATTGACCTTGTATGTGTATCGGTGGCTTGGCCATATCTTCTTCTTCGCTACAGAATAGGAGGGATGCGGAGTGCGAATCATCCACACCGTTTGAAGAGAAAATGTAGAAGCTGTAGATGTAATGGTGATTATCACTCCCCCATACCAAAACTCCATTAATTAATGTAACCATAATATTTATGCAATGAATAAAGAAAAAAAAAATACATTGACATATTTTTATAATATTGATGATTCTGTGAGTGATGTATATCCGATCTCACGTTGGATTCGCGCAGAGAAAATTCTTCAACCTTTAATGCCCCATTCCTCCATTGAATTTCTAATTTCCACCCACTTACAGACGGCGCTTCGAAGGCTTCTCAGTTTCTGGCATGATCATTTTCGAATCTTTCCTGAGCTTGAAGTTGCATTGGAAATGTTCAATCAAGAGAATAGACCAACCACTTATAAACAATCTACAAAAATATTTTTTTTATTTTAATATTTTTTTATTTTAAAAGAAAGACAAACATTCCCAGGTTACGAATAACCCAACAATGTTTGAAAATCTCCTACTACTACCACAGAAAGCCGAAAATGTTGCTTGTGTTTTGATGGAGGACTTAGCCAGCCGAGGAATCGAACACGCGACGCCCGGGTGGGACCCAAACGTGATGCCCACTCAGCCACTGACCGGTCTATATTACACCTATCTATTTGAGGATATGAACCATCGTAATAAACATATGTTGCGATATAAATAAAATTACCTCCCAGTAAGCGGTCACTAGCGCTATTCAAAGAATAATCTCGCTGAATGTGTTGCTAAGCGCATAACTTTCGAACGACTGCACCAAATTGGATATTTTTTTTGTGTTTTCGTTATTATCAGTACAAGGTTTTTATAAAACTTCCGGTGAGCTCTGGCATTATGAAATTTGTATAAAAAAATTGCTATTGGTGGCACGCGAGGTTAGAAAACTGAATGTATGGAAAGCGGGAGGGAGGGAGAGATTGGGGAGGGGGGGGGGAGGGAGGAGGGGGGAGGGGATGGGGGAGGGGGTAGGGAGGGCGGTGAGAAAGGGGGGGGGGGGAGGTGGAGGAGGCGGAGTGGAAACCCCCCTTACACCATGCGAGCGAAGCTGCGGGAAAAAGCTAGTGCATAATAAAATATACCCACGTTATTCCATTGAGAGGTTGTGAAATATCCCCCTTTCCTGTTGCGTTAAATAAAAAAATATTACGTATATGGGATTCGTGAATATGGTTACGATTATTATTGGGATTATGACATGTATTTAATGTTTGGAGATAATCGCTCTCTCTTATAGAATCGTTAGATTTGAAATTAAGTACTATTTTTAAATTTTACGATGTTCCGAGAGAGTGTGGCTGGAGAAGCCAAAGGGACTCTCTCAAACATTCTCTCTCGATCCGGCCTATCATGCAGCAGGTGGACAAACGCATCCGCCACCAAGACCCGAACAAACCTGCTAAGTCACCAAACGGAGCGAACCACTTGGGGTGACCTATGGCAGAGGTGTTCGTTATCCAATAAATGATTCCCGGGGTGGCGGTACCCATATCCGCCTCTCAAATTGCCTCCCAAATAATACATTTAACAATTAACAGGTATTAAGTAACAATTGTATACATAAATTTTGACTATAATAATACGGGCATGTGTCTAGTATGGTAGTCAAAAAGCATATCAAAAATTATGTTCAAAACTTATATTATAAACAACAACAAAAAACAGAGAATTTATCACCGGTCACTGGCTGAGTGGGCATCGCGTTTGGGTGCCACCCGGGCGTCGCGTGTTAGATTCCTCGGCTGGCTAAGTCCTCCATCACGACACAAGCAAAATTTTCCGCTTAGTGTGGTGGTGGTAGGAGATTTTCAAATATTGTTGGGTTATTCGTAACCCGGGAATGTTTGTCATTCTTTATAAAAACAAAATAAAAAAAAATTATCGTTAACAAAATTATATTATTACTCCTGCAATATTATCAGCTAATCCAATTACACCTACCTATTAAGAGAAATGCATTAATATTATTTTATTTTTACTACATCTATTGTATATTATTACTTTAAAATATCTATACTACATGTATATCTAATTTAGTAACTGCTACGTTAGTATATTTCTTTATCAATATTTGTTATTATTACTTTAAAATATCTATACTACAAATATATCTAATTTAGTAACTGCTACGTTAGTATATTTCTTTATTAATATTTGTTATCATTCATAAGTTTTATTTGTTTCTTAATTCAAAATTTTTGAAAAAATCTCTTTGAAAAAATAAGTACCTATGTCTTATGTTTTTTTTAATCTTTTTTCTGTAATGACACGACTCCCCAATTTAAACACGTGAAATGTTTTCTCTTTTAGATTGGGTAGATTCATTAACAAGAAATTACTTTATTTGTACCTAATTGTTTTAAAGAACCATATATTTTCCTTACGTAAATCTGTTATATGTATATATATTTCAAATAAAAAAAAAGTTATCAGATAAAATAGTAAATCAGTAAAATATTTTAAACGTGTTCTCATATGTGTGCGTTTGATAGTACATATATAACCTTAAATGTATAACCTTAAACGACTAGTGTCGTTGTGAAATGACACGATCCTTTAGGACGCTAAAAACAAATATTATATAGTTGTTTTTGTTGTATTTTCATTATACTATGAAAGAATGTACGTTTTACTGTAAATAAAAACGAAAAAATATATGAAAAAAACATAAATACCTTGTCCGTTTTAATACTGCTATTACCTCGGCTTTTCAAAAGGTGTGATCAACGATTCTTGTTTACGATATGGAGTGTGTACGCAATGCAGCCAACGCAACGAAAAAAATCAATGTTGCTAGGAAGGATTCACTAAATTATTTGTTAAAAACCGTAAATAAATTAGTTCAATAGTTTCTTAGTAAATTTTTTTCAAATTTCACGGGCTAACGGTGGAGAAATGAAATGTTTCAAAGGAAATTCGCATGGTTTGCTTGATATCGGGATTTTCTAATAAGTACGTATGTACCTAAAGTAAATTAGCGAAGCTCCGTGCAAATTCTGTCTCAGTTGGTTTGGACGAAGCCAATAAGATAAATTTACGTAACTTATCTCGTGGTTTGAAGCTTAGAGTTTAACGCAATGCTTAGAGTTTATCTTGAGATACGCCTTGGACTGAAATTACTTTTATTTTCAAGTAGTTTCGCTATTCGGCTTCGTCTGTGATTAATATTCTTGTATATTTTAATTTCGTATTCGATGAATAAGTTTATATTTGCCTGAAAAATGCCGAAAAAATAAAATATTATAAGAAACAACCGTATTTTCCTATTTATCGACAACTAGCTGAAGCAATCCAGCGTTGCCGGTGCTTTGTTCTTCTTTCAGGGATGGGAAAAGGGGATGAGGATAGTTTTTAGAAATCTAATAAAAAAACAGTGACCTTCCTCTTATTTTCAAGGTCAGGTGTGCCAAATTTCTTAGTATCGGAATAAAACTAGATTTGAATTAAAAAAAGGAACCCACAGACACTCTTCTTTAATACGGGATGTTAGCAGACGCCACCAATTTACTTTAACCGCTGTTTCATGACACTAATCTCCATATATGTGCGCAATATAATACAAAATTTTACAATAAAGACATTTTTAGCAATACCCTTCAGAAATACAGAAAAGAAGTAACGCGTACGATCGAAAATAAATACAAGAGTGTGGAAGTATCTAGAGCATCTTCTATCCTTATCCTATTTTCCTCTTCCTCTCATCCTCACCTAAAATTAATTTAAAGAAATAATAAAACTCCATCTCCAAGTATTTAACTCTAACATAGGAGACCCTTTTCGCTTGACTTAATTTAACTCTGTATATGCGTATCTCTACATTTATATGAATGTATAAGCTGTTTGTCTCTTACAGATAAATAAATAACTTATTTGGAGTAAAAATTATTAATGAAATTTTGGCTTCCGGAAAAATTACTGTTGTTTTTTTATATATATTTTTTTAAACAAAAAAAAAACCGTCTTTCCAGTGACGTCACAGATCACTCTGCGAGTAACCTCAAAACCTAACCTATCCTAACCTAACGGTCCAATATTATACCTTCTATCTTTTTTTTTACTGAAAATAACCTCAGTTATCACTGATTAAATTAAAGCAGGTACACCATGTATATTAATAAAAGTAAAATGATTTTTATAACCCTTAAACAACGTGACGTTGCGAGCTAAACATAGTTTCATTGATTTGGAAATTCCAGACAGAAAAAAATAAATTAATTACATAATGCTAGAGTTCACCGTTAAACGGTTTTAGTAAAACAAACGAAAAAATTAACGGCTTTACAGTAGGGATCGTGGAACTGGTTTTTAAACCGTGATTAAAAAAAACAGCCTTAACGGCAGGGGAATGAAGATAAGAAATTTTCATTTTCTAATAACCAGCTTTTGGGATGGGTTCTCTTTTATAGCGGGGATTATATAACATGTTTAAAAAAATATGTTTAGCTTTTAATATACACAAGAAAAGATAAGACTTCTTCCATACCCCTAAAATATTTTAACCCTTACCCTTAAACATGAATTCAATATTAAAAGATTATTGCGTGCGTATCCTGATAAGTGTAATTTTGAAAAAAAAGAGAAGTTGTTACTTCATTCTATTGGTACTTATTGTCCTGATACATTTTCCGTATTAGTATTTTAATTAATAATTTCTATTATTTTCTTTAAACTCTCCGCTTGTGCAAAGATAAACTAATCCCAGTGAGAGCTCGTACGAACGTTATCGAGGTTCTTCCTGCCCTCGCGCATCTTGTTTGTAAACGAAAAAGACAAAAGATACAAGGTTTAAACATTTATAAAAAAAACTATACCTTCAAAACGCCGCGCCTCCTTGATTGGCATCACTGCATCGGCGGTTTCAAGCATCACGCCGCAAGACTTTGCGGGTTTTAAATTCTGGTATTGTATGAAAAATTTATTTATTTTATCAGAAAATTAATTGATTCGCCGTTGAATTTATATCCTTTTTGATCCCCGCACATATAGACCTTACCACAAACCTTCGGCTCCTCGTACAATGGATTTATTCTTAATAAACGAATAACCTGTGGCATCATTAACGGGGGATTGGTCTATCGTACTGATACATTTATACATTATAATATACGCAATTGCTGTTACGTTTCAAGTAATCTTAATATTTCTCTTTGTGAACCTGAAAAAAATTACGAGTATAAGGGTAATAATGTATATGAAAGTATATTATTATTTATTTCTGTTAGTAAGGGATCAAATGTACGCTGCCAACAATGAAAATTAGTAACTCAAAATATTATTGTTTTAAAATTGGTTAAATATCCTATAGAATCAACTACTCAAGTTTTCACTCCTGACTCCTGACCCAGATCCTAGCATAAATTCGGTAGTTTGTGGAAGCCCCCAGTAGGATGATCCGATATAAAGTACATAACTCGAACAATGTTGTAAAGTTAATCAAAATACAAATTAGTTGCTCGCTTTATTATGAATACTGCTCAATGCAGACAACAGGATGGGCTAATATTTACTGTTGCTGGAGCGACGAGCGGAACCTTCTGTCTACTTACACTATCTACTACCCTTATTACGTACCCCCGTTCTCATCTTTCTTTAGATATCCTCCACCCCTAAGGAGGTGGGTGTGGCGGGTGGGAGGAGTGGTTCGGGTGCATCGACTTCCTCTTGGGGCAACGTCTAGAGTCTAGAGTATACATTGACGTCAAACAATGGAAGAGTAAACCGTTGCATCGCCATCGTTATTTCACTTTAATTAACCGTTATTGGTTCATTGGATGACGGAGTTAAAAGCGTTTAAATTACTAGTTTGCATAGCGAAACATTCAGTTGGTAGGTACCTACATTCCACTAATAGATAAAAAAAATCCTAGAAGTCTGCTGATTTGAAAGATAACTGATATCATCGGTCCACATCGGTTAACATATTTCGACTCATAGGCAACAGATAGGTCAAGGAAATTGATAAATAGAGAACTCCAGTCGAATTTTTTAATTTTTTTTTACTTTCTGACTTAAATAAGTGCATATTTTTAATTTTTTTAGAGTTTGTTTTAATAGTTAAAATAATTTTCAAAGTTTTAATTTTTCAAGATCCCCCGAAACACACCCCACGTATAGTGAATCGTGTGATGTCATCACTCCTGAAAAGTTTTTCAACAGGTGTTCATTTTGTATGATAGTTATACGGAAGAAAGTATGGTACTATTCGATAAGTTAAAACATTATTTAGTTGGAATTATTTATTTATTATATTATATTTATTACGTTATTATATATTTCAATATTATCACGGGAGAGTGGTATAGAAATTGTTTGAAATTATTATTTTTTTTAATTTTTAAAATCAATACTATCTCAAACGGAGCATAACCTGCACACTGCAAAAATTGTAGGCAAATAAGATACAAGCTATACAGCGCCTACCAGCTGATCGACGACGGCCATTTTGAAATGGAAGTTCGTAGAGAAGTGAGTCGTTCGCGAACGAGTCGGCTCAGTGACCCGGGTCTTCATACGGATCCGAAAGATCCGGTTCCGTAAGACCGATCTTCAAAGCTACGGACACGCTTGCTCGCGGTTCGCGGATCTTTGCGAACGAGTGAGCGGGTAGCAATTGCTACTAGGTAGCATGATCTTTGGCTTCTAATGAGCAAGTGTGTCCGTGGCTTAATTCAGTCGTTCAATTGAGCCGATTCACTGAACCGGATCTTTTCATTCTCGTTTAACTGAGCCGCTTTGCCCGTCTCTAGGTGAATTATATGATAGCATTGATGTGGCATATTATACAATTTATTCGTGCAGTTTAAAGTTTTTCAATATTTTAAATAATAAAGATAAACTAATAGAGATACTACCTCTATTTTTGATACTGAATTATTTAGGCTTAAATATTGTTTCAATAAACACAATAACTAAATCTCTATAAACAGTATGAAATAACGAATAACATGAAATGTTGTTAATACTGATGGCTTGTGTCATACCTACTAATCAAAGTTTCAATAAAATGACTGGTGACGAGTGACATCAGCACTAACCATTCAGTAATACCAACTTTACAGTGTGTTTTGACGAGAGGTTTAAAAATGCACTTTTTAATATTTTTTTAAGAACTCTACGTTTAATATTATGAAATAAAACTTATATATTCAGAATCAACGTTCATTGGTCTGTATGAACATATTTTTTAAAGCCATAATATTTTTCACTAGAGTTCCTTATTGTTCAAAAATAAATCGAGGTGTTTGAAAATACATACCAGAAGTTAGGAAAAATTGGACACCTCCACAGCGCACCTCTTAGGGCTTTTGTTAATGGAGAAACTGAAATGAAACCAGTTGTCACACAGTTCGAAGTTCGTGAGCCGCTACCATGGCAACCTGTTAACAATACATCTGAAACGCAACTGCCATACATCCAGCAGTGCTTGTGCGTTGACGACTGGTTTCATTTCAGTTTTTCCGTGAGCAAAGGCCCTTAGTGAACCTCTTCAGTTATGAAGTGAAACATTATTTGGTACTTACGTGATTCTTTAAAGGTTTTATTAAAAATCATTTACAAAAACTCATTGTAAGAAGGAGTGTTGGAGAAGCCGTAGAATTTCTGCGAAATAAATGCGTGAGAATAATGATAAAAACACAAAATATTCGAACACAAAATACGTAGGTAACAGAAATTGTAAACGTGATGATCGATCTAAAATGAAATACAAAGGTGACGTTAAAAGGAAAAATAAACACCCCTCTAAACTGGAGACCAGAAGTAAAAAAGGTCATCAGGACAATATCATACGAAAACGAAAGGTGTAGAGGGCTGGAATGGCCGGTCTTGGTTCAAAACAGAAAATTTTTCAACACAGGAAGAAAACTTTTACAAAGCAATGAACAGACGAAAAAACAAAAGAAGATGTACCTAATTATGGACCTAAACGTTCTAAATCATTGAAACTAAAATATACTTTCAAAACCGCTCCAGAAGATACGCCAAGTGCCAATAATAAAATACCAAAAGAAAATCCGGAAAAAGCTTTTTATTTTATACAAAAATCTTTCTCAAATGGGCCACCCGATCTGTATCGAATATTCTCTTGCGAAACAAGTTTTCATTTCTGAAAGAACTTCTTAATATTGGCGCAGTAAGCGTTCTTTTATATTTTGTGAACCCTCCATCTGGTCACATTTTTTCCACATACACAAGCATAAACCTTAACCTTTTGTGTGCTACGAATTCGATGGATAACAATATTATAATAATATATTATTACAAAACGTCCGCGACAGTCAAACAAAATATGGTAAATTGTTTGCTTGGGTTTTATTTTGAAAATAAATACCTCTTTTCTTCTATAAAGAGCTAGCACGGGTGAACCCTAGTTTCAACAGTGTTATTCGTTTCTTTTCAAGAATATTTCTAGAAATAATAATATACTTCAACAAATGAAAAACCTGAAGATAAGAATTGATCTTTTGCATATATTTAGCGATGGTTTAAAGTTATTACAGAAAATGAAACCGTTATCTCAAATTTGTTTAGGTTGGCTATGAAATTCTAGTCAGATAAAACCCAGCGCAATTCAGAACGTTTCAGCTTAACATTGAAAAAAAAAAACGATGGAATAGATTATAATTTTACTACCTTTTACGGATAAGTAGAAAATAGCTACAAATATGAAATTGGTTAACCTACACGTGTCCTCATTTCTTATATTTAGGTAAGTATGCATAGATACCAGTATACTGATTTGAAAGGAATTGTTTTTCGGTGTATAATCTCTACATATCATAAATCTGTTCGCGATAATTTTTTTTTAGGGAAATGAAGGAGAGGAGAGTTCTGGGAAGGAAGAGGGTTTAAGGGGTGGGTAGGAATCTGGGGTTCAGTCGTTCAGTGTGTCCTGGTCATCCACCTCCAAGACCTAGACAAACCTCACCCCGTGAACCCGGGCACCCCTTCTAAATCACCAAACGTAGCGAACCACATGGGGTGACCTATGGCAGAGGTTTTGGTTATCCAATAAAGGTTCCCGGGGCGGCAGTACCCATTCCCGCCTCCCAGATTGAACTACTACTGAACGGATTTTTATGCGGTTTTCACCAGTGATTCATGAGGAAGGTTTAGGTTTTTATAATTTGTCAAGGTTTTGTGTAAATTGGTTGAAATTTACAATATATCAAAGAGAATGTCTGTATGTGGTGACGAGCGGGCTAGCAAGCGGGTGGTGTGGATTTGATTAGTATACAAAGGATGATTACTGTCTACATTTGATTTCGGAAACTCTGTGTAAAGCCCGGGCATCACCGGGGACTTCAGTTAGTGTGGAATAAAGAAGGCGTATCTGTAGTTCTGGTGGAAATAATAGAGTATGAATATTAGTGCCTTCTATAATATTTCTGTTATATTGTAAGGTTCATGGGATAAGGTTTGTCCTGGTCTTGGTGTTGGATGAATCTGCCCACCAGTTGCGTGGCAAGCCGGATCGGGAGAGACTGGTTGAGGTCTGGTTGACTGGTTGACTTATGACCTCTTCAGGACCCTCTCGGAACACCGCCTTCCATGCGTCCATCACTTCTAGCGACTCTGACCCCCAGATTGCTACCCACACCTCAAACCATTTTCCTTCCCAGAACTTCATCTCCTCCCTTTCTGCAAAAGACCCCCAACACAGCATCCTCAAAGGTAACAAAAATAGTATAGGATCCCGATATAAAACGACCATCACCGAGATGTTTATTTGATGAACCTCATTTTATATTTAATTTAATATGTCAATAAATATATTATATGTCAATAAATATATTATATGTCAATAAATATATGGGTTGCCTAACAAATTTTAGTCCAGGGTATGATTAATTAATAATTTAAAAACAATTTTTTTTAAACAGGTAGGTATAAACAGGTAAATCGATACTAGCATTTTGCACCGGTCTGATTATTGAATTAAAATTAAAGATTATTTCATTATGAACAGGGCGGTATCAAAATATACACACATAAATAATTAATTGATTAAAATTAAAAAAAAACTATTCCTCTATTTTTATAATAAACTACTTCAAAATGATGCACAGCGTATACGAGTCTATCGCTATCATTTTCATTTTCAAGAACAAATAGCATGCGCACTCTTTCTTTAAATGGACGGACTTCAAACAGCTGCTATGCTGTGTCCTCTTTTATCGCATGGGATGGTTGGTTGGGGCCAAACCGGTGAAATGTTTTAAAAAAAATATATTTAAATTATTAATTAATCGTACCCTGGACTAAAATTTGTTAGGCAACCCATATGCAATATATTTATTGACATATTAAATTAAATATAAAATACGTTTCATCAAATTAACATCTCGGTGATGGTCGTTTTATATCGGGATCTTAGACTAAAAAGAGGATTTGAGGTTAGCGCAATAAGATTGGCGAATTTAAATTTAATGATTAATGGAATTTACCACAAACGGCACACGCCCATATTATGGACTACTATAAACGTCGAAAAACTTCTAAAAAACTGCATTTAAAGCGTTATTTTATGAATAATGAATAATAAAAAATTTAAAAAAAATATTAGGATATAAATTCATGCTTACCCAAGAAGTTGTTAGAATGAGCTTTTTGAGGAATTTATTAGTATTCAAATTAAACCCACCAATCAACCCAACAAATAATCCCTGTGATCAAAGCAGAGTCGAATTGTAGAAAAAAATAGTAAATTAAAAACGAAGAAAGAGAGGAGACGGGAATAACAAATACAAATTAAAATGAAGGGAACTAAATGCATAATCCATTATTTGACTCCTCACTACCGTACATTCCGAATGCGTTTAGGGTCTTGGTTTCCTCGTTGTCAGATCAATTAAACGCAATCCCCTTTCCCACCCTCATAGCGTGTTTCAAGTTCTCCAAATACGTTATCCCTTGGAGTTCTAAACGCATCGGAATAGAGCAGATAGGATCGGAATAGGCTTTTATCACATTCGAATCCTAGTAACATTACTTTTTTAAACACCCACCCACATTACATGTTATTAAAATTATTAGATGAGTATTTTAAATTTTACGTGATTAGATTACCTATTATGTATGTGCATATAATAGATGTCTTAGAAATTTCGTCTTGGGTGAGAATGGTTCTAATCTTAACTAGAATACAGGTAAATGTAATAATAATATTAAAGTGTTTGGAGAAATAAAGAGAAATTTTGATTGAAGAAGAAAATAACAATAATAATCTAAAATCTAAACGAAAATATGAAAGAGAACAAGACACAGAAAACCGAAAAAAGACAATGGACGCAGCTGGGACTCGAACCGAGACCTCTCATCTAACCGGGATGTGCGCGTTAACCAATTTCGCTATCGCTACCTTCTGTCAAGCCGTCTAATAGTCAATCTCATATTTCACACTTTAAAATTAACAATATTATCTTCAGCTAATTATTTTTCCATATTATAGGAAATTTTGAAATCAAGAATTGTAATTTCACAAAGTGTAATTGATTATTAATACAAGTTTAATGGAAAATTTATTATTGATCGAACCCAAAGCATAAAGCTAATTGTAATGTATCATAATTACTCGTAGATTAGTAAAGTTGTCCTTTTGCTTAAGTTGTCCATGGACTATTCGGGTCACATAGCCTCGTTTACGAGATGTGATGAAAATAACCGAAGGCAGGTGTGCGCAGTGATTATGATGCGAGAGCCCGCCAGACAAACATAGCTTACAGTTGGTTAGGACGTCTGTCCTTTTAAACTATATTAACGTCAATAAACATTCATTGTGATCTCAAGAACCTTAAATCATTTAATAAGCGTACTGGAGAATGCTGGTCCCGGTACTTAAAATTACGAATGTCTCTGGAGAGGAGATTCTAGATATATATTATACTAATTAATAACTTAACTTGGTAAAAATCGTATATTATTTCATCTCTTATCTACCTGTAATCTTAACTTCCTGTCGCCCCTGAAAACTACCGCACCTGGCATCCCTACAAGGGGGGATTTGTGGGGGGTGTGTGGGGGGTGTGTGGGGGGTGGTGTAGGATGGAACGGGCGGAAGGGGGTGGGCGGATGGCCCGTCTAATGGGGCCGCAGCGGAAGGAAGTTACTCCAATCTAATTGGCCGCTATTTTCAAGCTTTCAATACATTCTTTAATCTCATTAGCCTACGCGGACTGAGCTCTTTATTCGTCGGCTCGCGTCCGACTCGGGAAATCAGTTCACAGCTGATGACATTGTCCAACTCCAGGCAACTAGGCGAATTAAATTCTTCACGAGAAGCCTAAGGCAGGAACAGGGCCGGGTCTACTAAATCTGGCACCCTGTGCAGTAGGTAGGACGCTTACACTGACACCGTAAAATAACAAATCTAATTATACATTTAACGAACTTCAAATCAATGATGAAGCTGTCAACACGTTGCAACCTGCAAATCCTGCAAACCGTGCGATGCTTTTGTTAATGGAATTTACTGAAGGTTTCATAAGAAAATGGTCTTTAACTACCTTCTCCTAGAGACTTAAATCGTACAAAATAAAACAATAGCGAGCGTACGGACGACACACTAACTAAAATTGTCAGCATTTTGAAAGGCGCAAGTCGGTTTGTTTGATTCACTAGAACAAAATACCGCGCTGTGATTGGTTATTGAATTTGGATCGCACCCATTCGTCGTAAAATACGGTAAAAGATATATGGAAAAATAGATCTTACGTTTAAACTAAATATATGGAATTTGTAAAAAAAATTCTGTAACTGACTATAAATTCGTAAGCCGTTGATACCAACCTGATGCGTGCGCATTCTGTTTCTTTGGAAAGTGTTGCTAGAGCGTAATAATTATTTCGTACTATGGGTAATTTTAAAACGATTTAGGAAATATTATAACTAAATTTTAATACAATGTTTATTTTTTCACGGCGCCCTTTCGGAGTTGGCGCCAGGTTTTTGCACGTTTTTGAACGTATGGCAGATCCGGCGCTGGGCAGGAACGATAACACTGAACTAAAATTGTTATAACGCAATCGCCTACACTCATCGAAACAAAAATGTACTCAATCGAAATAATAAATCCACCGGATTATTAGATCAATTCGGATTCAGTTGGAAAGTAAAACTCTCAGAGTGGTAGATAGGTTCCATGATTAGTAGTTGATCAAACAACGGTTAGCACCCGGCATACTTAATATGTAAAATAAAGTTTAGGGAAAGTACGGTATACCTACTCACACAATACAGCTAAGTGTCCCCGGAGGATTTGCACGGAGGACGTACCGCCGAATAACGAAAATAAAAAAAATACCTACTCGTATTTTCATTCAATTTCATCAAGGATAAACACTAAATAAATTCGTTTAATATCCTTACCAACTAATTTTAATAGTCATTTTTGCAGTCCATTTAAGGTTTGATAGAAATTGGTAAATAATGAAAGAAAAATTATAATTTTAAAATAATTATAATTTTGGTGTATCAACTGCCGGGTTAGGTACTTTACTTATGTTAACCAGTGATTCCTGACATTATTTGGAGTAAAAAATGCATCGATATAATTGGTCGAAGAAAAAAAGTAAATAAAATTTTGATCTCCGGAGATGATGTTTTTTGAAGCTTTAAAAAAAATTAAAAATAATGTTTTTTTTTTAAATTGCGGTTTTTGATGTTTAAAAAAAAACGCGACCTTCGGATTGATAGTCGAGAGCTTTATCCAAGGGATCCTTCGTTTTACTTCATACTAACTGCATCTTTCAAGAATTAATTATAAATTTAATCTCACATTACAGAATTTTTTTAAACTGATATGGTTTAAATTGATTTCCAAAATGCCTAATTACGTGAAACAAATCATTGCCAGCATTGAATCGTCGACAGGAAGCTATAATATTATTGATAACGACAGCTTATCGTAGTCTCTCGTTTTCACGGAATATAATTATGCATAATGATCAGATTCTGTCTTGAACATTATTAAACGATCACATTAATAACAGACGAATCGAAAGGGGTTTCATTGAATGAAATATGATACTGCCACTAGGAGCTCTGTCGTTACTCCGATTTTTGTTTCTTAGCATCGTTTATAAAATCATAAATCCATAATTTCTATACGCACGCTTGACTTGGGGAGTAAGCTGGTGAATATGTGACGAGAGCGTTACGAAAAGTGTGATCGGGCGAGGCGAACGGAAGTTGAGAGGGAGATATAAGTAAGTGAAGTTTTACTTTAGTCGTGTGGTCTAAAGCACACTCGCTTTTTTTGTGTTATTCCCGATCGGATGTCGGGAAGTGGGTCACGTGGTGCCGACACGCCACGACACGCAAGTATGTTTCTACATTTCCACTTTCAAGATTCACATAATTTATTCATGAAAACAAAATCGAAATTCAAATATATTTTTATGGTTCCATGCCAACTCAAGATCTCTTTGAAAAGTCATTAAAAGCTATGAAAAAAGTAAATATAAATAGTCCATAACCCTAACCTAACGTAACCTACGAGTATTTAATCAATTTTTTCATTACTTTTAATGAATTTTCAAAGGAGATTCTGGGTTGATTTTATTCTGAGTTGTCCGGTCACCATTTTTACATTTAATGGTTTATTTACTTACAATTTTTTTAAAAATTATTTAATTTAAAAATAGGTAGAAGTTTTATCGTATCAAGCGTAGGATTACCCAGTTTTATAATTTTGGTGATGCAATTTATTGTTTCCTTTCAATTGACGGCCTCCTTGGTCGAGTGGTGAGGCTTTCGTCTAGCAATCCGAAGGTTGCGGGTTCAAATCCCGACGTGCGCAAATAAATCATTTAAAGAGGTTAAAATAAAGAATTTTTTTAATTTTTGAATTAAAATGGTGCCACAAAATAAATTCGCTGTATTTGAAGAAGTGACTGTAGCGAGTTTGGCTGAAAAGCAAAAGCGATTAAGATTAAAAGTGGTTAAAATCAAAGAAATCTTTTAAATTTGAATTAAAATGGTGCTACAAAATAAATTTGCTGTATTTGAAATCATATGTGATTAATTTGTGTTATTGCACAATCATTCATTTGAAATTATGTGAAGTGTATTTGCGCAACTTTTCAGATTGGAAGATACTCATAGTATAGCCCTGGTGTAAGACCACCATTCAAAATTGAAATGTGGCTTGATGTGGCTTTAGCCATGTCTGATGTGAATATCCCCACTACCTTCAGCCTCACAACATACCTCAATTGGAAAAGCCACGACATAACGGACATGGGACGATGAATGCAAAGCAAAATTAGATTGCCAATAAGGAAGAAAGCAAGCACTCAGAAATCAGTTAAGTACCAAGCCGTCCAACTTTATTACAAAATCCTCATTCAAATTACTCAGATTGAAAATATGTTTAAAATTTAAAAGGAATTAAGAAAGTGTGTCCGCCTCTAAATATTGATGGTTTGTAAGTTAGTCACTACCATTAAATTTAAAGTTATATTATGTTTGCCAAAAATTGTCAATTTTATATGTGTTGAAAATTTTATATGAAAGCCACTCCACTATTTTTCGTCTAATTTGGTTGAATAGAAAAGGAAAAATAAAAAAATCTTGGATGAGTGACAACTATTGACACTTAAGAAAAAAATAAGAAAATTTATTCATCTTTCTATTGGCAAAAGAAAATTCTTGTATCAAATTTAAATACTCATTAGATTGTCTTTATTCTATAGCTATTCCACCACGCCTCTCTTCTCAGATATCTGAAGCAGTAGGTAGCTCTTTAATGTTAAGTTTGTCTTTATCATTCATTCAGTTCAAGCATAAACCATTCGCCTAACAATCGAGAGAATCATTTTGCTGACAAACTGCGCCCATTGTTTGAATCTTGAATAGACCGTGAATATAACAAGGCCATACTGATTAATAATAATAATAATATATCTTTATTGAACGAAATTTGCAAGATTATAACTAGAAAGTACATATTCAGTGTTAATGTTTACAGTGGTTTAAAATTACATAAGTACAAAAGGAAATCAACAGAAAAAAATATAAATATGAACAGTAGATAAATGAGGAATGGAAAATAAGTAGTTATAAATTTAGGTTTTTCAGTAATCCAGTAATTATTCAGTAATTCAGTAATCTCATTAGGCTAGCCTGTGTTGAGGCAGTAATTTTTAAATAAATTTATAATACTTATAAACATACCTACACTTTTATTAAAAAGTAATCACATAATAGATTGGTTACATTCATAATAATTTTAAATAAAAGCAACCAATACAATGCTTGTATATTTCCATTGTATAATACCAAATCATTAATAATTTCGAATTTGGGTGAGTGCACCGGTAAAGGCGCTATCTTTATTTTTGATCCAAATTTTTATGTTATCTTTGAAATTTTTTTGGGAATCACATCTTTTTTCTATCTGGAAGAATGTTGTAAAGTCTTGTTGCAAGGTATCTGAAATTTCGTTGACGAAAAGTAGTATGCGTTTTGGGTATTTGTAGTAAGTCTTTGTCATTGTTTCGAGTACAGCGAGTATTTAATCTTTTTTCATAGTATTTATGTATATTTGTGTATAAGATGAGTGAGGATTGTTTTTGCATATATCTGCCGAACGTCAAACACATTCATAATATTGAAGATTAAGTTCGAGTCTGTAATTAGGGGTAGTCTAAGAATCAATTTTATAATAGTTTTCTGTGCCTTTATGATTGGGTCTAGTGCTGATCCTAGTCTAGTACCGCCTCCCCATACAGTGATACCATACTCAATAATAGATTGACAGACTGCAAAATAAATCATTTTCAAGTGTTGTAAATCGAGAAAGTTTCTTATCGTTCTGAAAAAGTGCATGGTTTTTCTTATTTTGTTTGCAATTATTTGAGTGTGAATATTCCATTTGAGATATGGGTCAATATGAGGCCGAGATACTTCATCTGTGTAGTGCGCTCAATATAGGGACACTGACAAGATTCATCGGAATAAAAATATTTGTGTGTTCTAATAGAGGCGTCATCATGAGGCTAACCTGTTATATTTATGCTTGATGTGAATATTAAGTTTTCTCGGTGTTCAAAGTGAGCATATTTGTATCTAACCATTTTTTTAACAATGTTTATGTCCGTTTCAGCCTTTTTGTAGACAGCTACCCAAGTGTCAGCTTCAAACAGTAAAACAGTGTCATCGGCAAAACTAACTATTTTTCGCTGAATATTCATGTTAGATAAGTCGTTGATATATAAAGGGAACAAAGACGGTCCTAATATGCTACCTTGTGGTATGCCATAGTTAGTTGTGCACTGATTGCTAAGTGTGTTCAATATTTTCACTTGTTGCTTGCGTTCATCAAGGTAGCTCTTAAAAAGTTAAGTTTGTTGCCTGTGAAACCGATTATTTGAGGTTTGTTTATTAATTTACTGTGTGATATTGTATCGAAGGCTTTAGAAAGGTCTAAAAGTATTGAAATATATTTTTTGCTTTTATCAAGGTTTTTTACAATGAAGTCAGTTACGGCGGCAATAGCGTCTGAAGTATTCTTGTTTTCTTGAAACCCATATTGATTTTCTGAGAGTACTTTGTGGCTCACCAGAAATTTTACCAACTGAACATTGATAATTTTTTCAAATACTTTGGATAGAGTGGTCAGTATAGTTATTGGTCTGTAATTGTTTATGTCTGTCTTGTTACCTGTTTTATGTATGGGAATAACAATACCTTGTTTCAGGTTTGAGGGGAAGTGTCCTTGACCGATACTAAGGTTAATTAGGTATTCTAAAGGCAATGTAATTTCCGTAGCCAGCGTTTTCAATATCTTGGTTGTTATTCCATCTACCCCGGCAGAAGAAGTGTTTTTTAGGGAATTAATTATTTTTAGAATCTCTTCCCCTGACACAGTTTGAAAATTGAATCTTCTTTTGGGAAATTGAAGTTCTGCTTCAGCAGGTAGAGCATTCCCACAATTTGGTAGACGAGAAGCAAGATTTGAACCAATATTTGTAAAAAAATTATTGATATAATCCGCAACGAGCTTGGGGTTTTTTGAGGTGTCAATAATGTTTATTACAAGGGGATACTGATTCTATTCCAGAATTGTAATGAAATTATTAGAAACTCGTTGGCACAAAAAGAAAATTAAATTGTCATTGAAATTTAATGAATTATGAAAATTCGTACATTATTATCGAACTATTTCTGCTGATGTAAATATTTAATCAAATAGCCAATGTCTATGTCACATTAACTAGTTAGACATGCAAACAGGAATTTTGTACATTCGAACGAATATCTAAAAAAATGAATTTTTAAATTTACTCAAATAATCTCATTAGGCTACTGTAAAGTTGTCCTAAACTTTGGTTAAAAATATGTAGGAAATGTAACATCTCTACGTCTCTACATATTATAAATTAAAGTCCTCCGACGCGTCTGTCTGTTCGCGATAAAGTCAAAATAAATGAACTGATTCGGCACAAAGCACTATTTTATAGTGAATTGCCTAATTAAAAAATTGAACTGATTTTCATGCGGCTTTTTCACCAATAGATAGAGTGGTTCATGAGGAAGGTTTAGGTATATAATTTGTCAAGGTTTTGTGTAAATGGGTTGAAATATATGATATTTAGGGAGTGGGCTGGCAAGCGGTGGTGCGTTTGATTTGTATGCAAATTAACAGATGGCGTTGGTTACAAAGGTTGGGTAACCAATCAGTAGATGGCATTGCGTTTCGTTAGCAATAGCAACGCAGGGCCAGGTCAGCTAGTGGTTATTAATTATCAAACAAACTAATTTCATTTTTATGCCCGTCCTGCGTAACTCTGGTTCAATAAACTCAAATTTGCTTTGCATTTAAATTGAACATTCGATTAAATACTATTCCTAATGATATATTTTATATATTATATGAGACACCAAATGATAATAAAGGTTCCACTTTTTTACCACCAATTAGACCATTTGACCTCCAACGCTCTAACGCCGAATCATCGGAAACTCCCGAATCCGGTCCCTGCTACTAGTGGAACACGTTTCGATGAGATTTTAGAACACAATAGTCTCAATGACTATCCCGTGATTTTTCGCAGGGCTGCCCTGGTACTAATTTTGGTTGAAAGAATCTCATTTAAATCACGTCAGTAACAATCTTTAGTGTAACCATAATCTCAAACATCTCTCTGTTGAACACTGAGCTGTGTTTAAACTCAGATGTGATGGATAAAAACTCAGTCTGGATACTTGTCAGAAAAGCTGAACATGAACTGGCTGTACAATATTTATGAAAATGAACAGGCAGGAATAGTATGGGAGAGGCGGTCAAGGGTAACGGGTGGGTTCTTTGGAGGTGCGGTGATTTTGAATGGGCCAAACCACCAAAACACTGGTTCAGTGGTTTGGTGGTTTGGCCCAATGGAGTGATTGCGGACAGATTGCTTGAGAGAAGAATTAGAGGTTCGGGGAAAAGAAGAACTTATATGTCGACAGAAAGAAAAAATAAATGTCAATATCAATACGTCACAAATGCAATCATCTTTTAAAAATGATCATAGATTTCCGGGACAAAAATATTCTGGACTCTGAGATCAAAAATTTAAAATACGGCGTAGCAAAAACCTAAGCGGAATTTTTATTGGCTCCAGGCGTAATTAATTTGGTTGTCGGTGCATGTGAACACGACGTAATGATATTTAATTTTAATTTTCAAAATTTATAAGTATAAACCATGTAGTAGTCCCGGGTGGAGGGAAACCACCTACCTTTTGCTCTCAGCTAGCTCAATGCCGTCGGCAGGCGGGAAAGCTCTCCTCGTCAGGGTTGTAGGTAGCTATGGGGGGGTAAAGGTTACACAGGTGAATGCCAAGACTCGCCCACGTCAATCCGTCAAATGAAAGAGGTAGCTAGGTGAAAACATATCTGTATTGACTGGTGTACACAATTACAACATCTAGCAACAACATAATTAGTAATCACAAATCAACAACAGGCCCTAGCTAGGTGTTTCCTACGAAAGTGTCTCTCAAATCTCTCTGGGGTGTGATCGTATCAACTGTGTATGGCAAGGGGACACATTAAATAAGAGGGAAATCGTGGAATCAACTCACAGCTTGTTGTCTGCGGCAGGGAGCCGGGGGGGAAGCAGTCCAGGGTCCAGTCTAGGTGACGGTGATGGCGAGTGGAGCGGGCCATGGTCCACAACCGTGTATATTTCTGTAGAGATCGACTCGCGCGGGAATTATACCGAGCGCACAGCGAGGGGCGCGACCTATCGAATCGGCGGCCGGTTGGGATCTGGCGGCGGGGGAACGCGTTTCTAGCAGGCCCGCAGGGGAGGGGTGCGGTATGTCAATCCTTGTGAGGAAAAGAATTTAGAAAAGAAAGCAAGAATTTACTCTTCTAACAAAAACAACAGTAACAACAGTAACAACAGTAAAACAACAAAAACAACAGTAGATTTTATTTTTTCTTTTTACATTTTTTATTATTAATATAATGGTACAATTAATTACATTACATGTTATAAAATCAAGTAAAGTTTTTCGTTTGAAAGATACATTGATTAAATTAGTGTTACACCTTTTTTTTAGAGCAAAGCTCATGTTAAAGAGGCGAAAAAAACGCATGTAAGCCTCAGTTTAAAATTTTGACAGCCAACCCACCGCTCGCTACTCCGTTTCGGCTGATTCGACCCACTCGTTGTTGTTTGGAATGACTTTTGACGTTTGGCGTCTAAGTATGTACCTTCAACGAGGCTCAAGAATAACCAAGTCGACCAATGTACATACTTTCGACGGCGCGGCGATTGCGAGCGACCTGGCTTGGAAATGGCTAATAATTCGAACTGGCTAATACCCTATAGACGTATTTTAATGGGCTGTTCGGATTGCTAATTCATTCGTACGCACGAATTCTTTGAATGGACATCATTTTCATAAGTGAAGCTACATTATTTATTGTTCAATTACATAGTATGATTATAACGTTTCTATAATATCATATTTATATATTGTATTTTTATAATATCACTGAATAAATATTTTTAAAAGTTTAGTAACATCCGAAAGATGAATTTCTTTTTTTGAAAGGCCATAGGGAATTTTTTTTAATAAATATTTTTAGCTTCACAATTCCAGAGATTTTTCGTGCAACTTCAACCCTTAGCGAGTCTCAGTTCCCTGTGTACTTCTGCTGTTTATTATTAGCAGTTCACGGTTAGCGGATTTGTTTTCGGTAGGTTTCCTAACATAACTTATTTAATAGGGTAGAGCTATTAGCTATACGTCCACTGAATACATCAACCGATAGATGTATATTATGGGAGTTTTGGTGTGTCCGAAGTAAGGACATATTCCCTTACTGCCTCTTTTCCTTTATCTACACCATCAGCATCATAAAAAAAAGTTAAAAATGCTAAGGGCAAAGTTCTTGACGACGGTCTTTAAACGGATACCTTTCCTGTTTCGCAATGAGATCAAAATCAAAAACCTTGTCGAAGTAAAATATAATAAAGGAAATTGCTATTAGATACAGATGCTTTATATTGATACTGAAGTCCAAGGAAATAGAAAATCATTATAATTTTGAAAATGCCTCATCTACCTGCTTAAATAGAGGGTGTCAGGGGGTAAAGTGCAAAACTTCGGGAAGGGATTCCACAAGATAGTAGAAGTAAAAAGATAAATAACTTTTTGCGAAATTTAAACTTCTTCCCCGCATGTTTAAAATATGTTTCTATAGAAAAATATTATTTTTTCCATGTTGAATTTTTTGTAAGGAAAAACTTCAACTTTTTTTTCCGAAAACCACCTTAAATCGTTGGAATTTCGAAAGAGGTATTTATCCTTTTTACTTGTGCTATCATGTTGAATCACTACTCGAAGTTTACTCCCGGACATCCTGTATATGAAATTATATATGTTACTAATTATTTGCACTTGTTTATTATACAGATGTTAAGGGACGTACTTGACTTACTTTAACCAGTGATTACTGACATTATTTGGAGTAAAAAATGTAAATGAAATTTTGGTCTCCGGTGACTTTTTTTTTCTTTAAATGTCTTTTCGTCACTGGTCACTCAGCCGAGTAACCAACCAACCCCTAACTTCGCCTCCAACTGTCCAACACCTACGATTTTTTATGTTTTTGTAAAAAAAATATAAAAAATGTATCAAAAATGTTACCGGAGACCAAAATTTTATTTAAGTACATTTTTTACTCCAAATAACGTCAGGAATCACTGGTCAAAGTAAGTCAAGTACGTCCCTTAACACTCTGTATAAAGGTTTGTACTGCTATTTACCCACTTATATTTATACTATTCAGTTTATTTAATCAACTAATCTAATCTTTAATTTATCATCATCATTGGTACATATTTTAAAAAAAAGAAAGACAAACATTCCCGGGTTACGAATAACCCAATAATATTTGAAAATCTCGTACTACCACCACAGTAAGCCGAAAATGTTGCTTGAGTCGTGATGGAGGACTTAGCCAGCTGAGGAATCGAACACGGAACGCCTGGGTGGGACGCCAACGCGATGCCCACTCAACCACTGACCGGTCTTTAAATGTAGCGTATATACCGTTTTAAAATGCATTTCATAAAATTTTGTCATTATGTACCTGCTGACAAACTACATAAGTAATTTAGCAGTTTTAAATGGTATTAAAAAAAAATGGCTATATACTTCCAAACCCCAATTTTCCTTAGTTCTTACACTCCAATATTTCTCCTGCACCTCACAAAATTACCCTCATTGGAATGCAATATTCCCACTGGCTAGGATTCCGAGAGAAAATAATCTGTGTAATTTATCTACGATTGTTGTTTTAATCTCATTCCCTTTAAACCGGTGTTCACGCCTATAAAACTTTTCACAACAACCGAAAAATTATTTCGTATGTATTTATGAACTTGTGGGACTAAGGGTAGCCTAGACGCTGAGTTTTAACTTAAAATAATGTGATGTATTTTTATACTGAGACTGAATTTCCGTAGTAGAGTCAAGTGGAAACAGTTATTTTTGGTCATACACCTACATTAAAATATTATAATTGTTGTGGGTTCAAGAATGTTTAGAATTTGCTGTCATATGTCTTGTCTTTATGATCCAAAATATGTTTTCATTCGAGTTTTCCAAGTTTGCCTATAGTACCAAGACATCTTAGAATCTTAGGGTTGTCGAGGTCAATGGATTTACTTCGAGCTTTTTTTAAAGAAATTTCATTCAAGGGTTGTGAATAAATTGACAATATTTGAACATTTCATGCTACCAAAAAGCGTTAAATGTTGCTTGTGTTGCCGGTCGAGGAATAATATTTGATCGGACGCGATGCCAACTCAGTCACGGACCTGTCGTGAAATAAATATTCGCCATATTGTTTGTCAAAATACAAATCGAGGGCGATGTCATGCGGTGAAGTATATGAAAAATACTTACTCATTAGATTGACGGTTCATCCCTTGGTGTTACATAGAAAACAGATTTCTACATTTATTTATTTTATTTTATTATCGTACATACATTTGACAGATGATATCATTTTACACAGATAATAATTTCTAGATATACAAAAGTGATAATAACCAGTAAATAAGTGTAAAAAGGTTAGTAGTAAGTAAGCGAGTTAGTAGTGTTTTGTGAACCTCATCAAAAGGACCTTCGCTGAGGTGTTAGCATGTTTTAGATTTTAGTCTTATTCTTCCGTCATAAGTACAAACACAAAATCCTCATTGAGATTCTCAAAGGAGGACACAATGGTTCCATCCATGGCGGCAGTATTGTATATAAGTTTAATAGCAGTTAAAGAAAATCGCAATAAAGCACAATGTTGTGAACGTAAAAGAAATGGATACTACATACCAGGGAATGCAATCTCGATCTCACGGCATCTCGATCTCGCGAGATCTCGTGACATTTTTCGGGATCAATACCGAAGCATAATATAACGAAATCCCGTTCGAGATCGACGGAATTGGGCGGCAGTAATCAGCGACGCTACACACATCCACTCGGGGCGCGAGTGGTGCGCTGACTGACTGACGGTCGGGCGGGAGTATCGATCGAAGAAAGAAAACTATCCCGACTATTTACGAATATTAGCGAGACGAGTGAGTGAGAGATTAGGATGACGAGTGGGACAGATAGTATAAAACTGTGTCGAGTGAGTGAGAAAGAGATACTTGCATGCGTGCAGGCAGCCATTTGTTTGTTTTAGTTGTGCAGCTGTAGTCATAACTTTTTTAAAATTATGCATTTTTTTATTGTTTATGTGAGTTAAATAAACATAATTTTTTGATTCTTACGTTATCAATACCTTAAAATGTCGAAAAATAATCCAGATCAAGATGTTGAGTTTAGCAGTCGTATACCGGTATGGGGATACTTCAAGAAAGCTGTTAATAATTTGACTGCTCAATGCAAGTTATGTAAAGCTGTTCTCAAAACCAAACCAAAAGCCATCCAGTGTTGAGTCGGAGAGGGCATTTTCAGCAGCTGGGTACATTGCAACGGACATTATTTATATATATATATATATATATATATATATATATATATACATCCCGCTATCATTGCTGCGTCTTCTAATGGTCCACTTTCATTCAATCCTGCGTCCGACCGTCATTCTGCGTCCGGTATACGGACGCAGGATCGAACACATGTAATTTCAAGTTTTCCCCACTCCTCTACCCTCATACAGTCCAAAAACGAAAATAAGCCAGACGCAGTTTTGGTACCTAAATCAACTGAAATATGCTATTTTAGTTCAGTGTTTTGTCACCGAGCGGCGAGCCGTGGCGCTGTAGTAGACCAGCGTATATTTTTAGCATAATATACGTTTTTATTGGCTTTTATTGACTCGCGTATCGCAACTCCTACATTTGGCAACATCGCTTTTTAATAGCGTTTCTTCTGATACAGATCATTCACAGTAAAAACATCGCACATTGCAATCAGGATAACAAAAGAAATGATTTTATTCAAATTTAGCTTTTGATTATATTATTATTGTACGGCAAATATATCAGGAACTTAATTTTTTTATATTACTATTTTTAAACAAATATTAGATATTTTCTTATCCATGATTATAAATTCCTACAATGCTTAATCGTGTGCCAAGCCACTCTATTATTATTAAACAAGATAAAATCAATGTTCTTAATATATTAGTAATTTGAAAACTTACTACAAATAACTAGAATAAATAAAACAATTTTTTCTTCAATTTATGACTGATTTGACAGTAAAAAATATATGTGAAATATTTGGAGATTCACAGAGAATGCAAGACTGATGAGTGTAATGAGATAATAATAGGAATCTTAGATGGTTTGGGCATGTAGAGCCAATGATCTAAAGATAGGTTGTAAGGAGATTATATGTACATATGACGTGAACTTGAATGGTAGAAAAATTCGGGGATGCCCGAGAAAGACATGGCATGATTGAGTAAACCGAATTCTCGAGTAATGTCGAAAGACAGAATGAAAGAGCGATGTATGGATGTGAATGAGGCAAGGAGTGTGTATGATATAGTCAATTCTCGAAGCTCCGGCGCTCCTAGATTTGACTAGTCAATCCTCAGGTCTGACTTGAAGTCTTAGTCAAAGCCCAAACAAATGAAGTTTTTCGGCCACTGACTAAGGAATTTTCGTCAAACCTAAGAGAAACTAATTTGGTCAGGCAAACGTCAAAACTCAATTTAATGAAATTTCGATGTTTGACGAAAAAGTGAAAAAGTTAGGAACTTCTAGGTTTGGCTAAAAATACTTTAATCAAAGGCCGACATTGGAATTTATTTCGGGGTTAGCCCGATATACCAGTCATTCCGCGAAGAGACTGCATACAGACCTTTGACTATGACATATGCACAGACCGAGTTGTTTGGCGGTCGTCTCTGCGAACCCCTGCGAGGAAACAGCGGGTTGGTTAGTTTTTGTGAGATAATATTTATTTATTATTAAAGGCATGTTATTTTATTTGTTTACACAGTTTTATGCTTTCGATTTTCCTTTTGAGAGATTTAACATATAATTTTACATTAGCACAACACAGGAGGCCCTGGGAGGAAAATAATTCCCCTCAGGACCTATGTCATCTTTGGGGATGCTGTGTGGAGGGTCTTTTTTTACATTAACTCCATACAGGAGGCCCTGAGGAAAATAATTTCCCTCAGGGTCTATGTCATCTGGAATGCTGTGTGGAGGGTCTTTTTGAGGAGAGGAAGGAATGAACATTGGTCTTGAAGAGACCCATGTTGTAGGAAGGAGGAAACACAGAGGCCTTCTTAGAAAAAGAAGGAGAGGAAGTTCTGGGAAGGAAAATGGTATTGGGGTTGGGTAGGAATCTTGGGGTCAATGTGTCTAGGAGTGACAGTCAAAGACGCTCTCTCAACCGATCTCTCCCGACTTGGCCTGCCATGCAGCTGGTGGGCAGACGCATCCGCTAACAAGATCCGGACAAACCTCACCCCATTAACCCGGGCACCCCTGCTAAGTCACCAAACGTAGTTAACCACTTGGGATGACCTGTGGCAGAGGTGTTTGTTATCCTATAAAAGGTTCCTGCGGCGGCTGTTCCCACACCCGCCTCCCAAATTGAATTAATTATAATTTTGTTATAAGATTCGCAAAAGACGTAATATTTCTACCGATAATGGTGTTGTAGTAATAATTACCCAATCTGCCAAAGCTGCAAGTAATTTGAAAACTGTTACTTTTCTTTTTTTTTGTTTATGGCAATTCACCCTAAGGAGAGTGCTATGTGACACGTTACTTTTCTTCTTACTCGAAAAACGTGTTGAAATTCATTGCTAAATTAACATTTAAAAATCAAGGCACGTGATGCTGTATTCTGGCATATTTCTAATGATAGAAATTGTATTTTTCAAAGTTCTCCTACTTAACCGAAAACGTTCAGGTGAACTTCAGAGACTAATCTTTGTAAGTACAACTAATTTTATTACTGACTAATTTTTGTAAGTACAACTTGTACTATCTCATTTAATTTCTTTTTATGTTGTAATATTCTCTACCTAACGAGTCGATTGCATTCATATTTATTCTGTTTTATTGTTTATGTAATACATGTAATTAATATTGTTTATTATATATTTGCTTATTTTCTTGTAAAAGCCCACTAGGGCGTTAATAAAATATAAAATAAAAATAAAAATAATCGAGAAAAACTACTAGAATTGGCTATTGGCGATTTTAATCAACTAAAAATATTGGTACATTTTTTTAACGTGAAGTGTGTAATGATAGGGAAAAGACCCGGTTCCATTTAATTTAGACGTGCAAGAAAACCTAAAGACAGGAAATAACGACCTCCGCGGTCGAGGGCAAAGCTCTCTATTAGCAATCCGGAGGTTTCGGGTTCAAATCCCGGCGTGAGCTCATAAAATTTTATTTGATTTAATACGTATATTATTACAAAAATTTATTAATTAAAATATGTTATTGTATTAGTAGCTATATTTGTGACTTCTTCTAGAGAAGATGATAATTTCAGTTCGTTCTGGTGTAAGACCACCATTCATCCAATGGAGCCAGTGAGTCTATGGCATCCCCAATTGGGGTACCTATTCATGCTGCGGGATTGAAGGTAGATTTGAAAGACTTTGAGATTTGAACCCGTGTCCTCCTGATTGCAATTCGAGAGCCTTACACCTCGACCACGGATTCCTGCAATGTAGAACACGATGAATTTCACAGTAGGTGCGATTGATGTCCTCGATAAGTAGGTATCCGCTGTCGTTGAGAGATATTGCACTGCTGTCAAAAATGTAGATTAAAAACGTTATCTTTTTAATGGCATGAACCGTTCATTAGAGTAATCGGCAATATTCCAGAAGACAAAATTAATGAATGAATCCCTTGTTACGTAACGGGCCTCCTAATCCATTATAGAGTTCTAGGAACCACATTTCAAGTGTTTGGATGTGATGTATTTGTTTATAGTATATATAATACAAACAAAATTTTCATTATTAGGTCAAGTTCATGAACCAGTACACTAAGTGTACACCGTACAACTCTTGATGGTACATCCGATAAAATGTTGAAGTAATATTAACCCTTTTAATTATTATCTGATATCATTGGACAATTTTTTTTTCAATCCTCTTATGTTTAGAATTCATTCTTCAGAACTGGCATAAATAGACTGGCTACAATCAGACACTCAAAAGTTAGCACGTAAGGAGCCGCAACCGGGCTCAAAAAGAAGAAGATGGAGAGATATGAAATTACGAGTGCTAGAGGAGCGCGCTTTTATTTAAAGCGACGAAGTCGATGCAAAAATTGTGAAAATGTTTAATAAAACACGACTCGTTTAAAATAGAGCAAAAATGTCATGGGGGTTGTCTTAAACAGCATTTAAAAAAAACACTGTGAATTTTTTCATACATATAATTTGTAAAATAACTGAAAACAATGTGTTTATAATAATTTTTGGAGCATATTTTCTGATTTTTTTCCATGGAGGGAATTTTTTTTTTTTTTCAGCACGGGGAATGTCTAGATATTATATTCAAGAATAATATATATTTTTTAGAGAGCTTTAAAAGTTAACGTGATTGAGGCAAGGAGTGTGTGCCAAGATCGAGTTCTTTGGCGGTCCTCTCTGCAAAGGACAGTGTCATTTATTATTACATAATATTTACTTATTATCCGAAGTCATATTATATTATTTGTTTAGACAGTTTTATGCTTTCGCTTTTCTATTTTCCCCTTTCCTTTAAAGGATTTATCATATAATTTAGTTGTTAAAAACCTAAGCCACTAAAACCCCTAAAATTGTTTCTCCCGTGAACGAAAATGCATCGTCAATCATGATAAGCATTAATTTTTTTTGTAAAGAAAGATAAACATTTCCGGGTTAACGAATAACCCGACAATATTTGAAAATCTCCCACTACCACCACAGTAAGCCGAAAATGTTGCTTGAGTCACGACGGAGGACTTAGTCAACCGAGGAATCAAACACGAAACGCCTGGGTGGGACCCAAACGCGATGCCCACTCAACCACTGACCGGTCTATAATATTATTCAAAATAATAAAAAAAATATAAATAATTAGTGACCGACCGAAGGTTCGGTTTCGGTTTCGGCAAGTTTTGGCAAAAAAATCTAGTTTTGGCATCAGTTTCGGTTTTAGAAACCGAAACTTTTTTAGACATGTTAAAAATCGGTTGTTTACTGTTATTTGGCTTATTTTGTACACTTATTCCGACAGTTAACACGTGTTAAATTAAATAAATAAATAAAAACAATAATTTAAGTATGTGAAAAAAGAATTACTTCTATAAAACAAACCAAATTTATAAAAAAATAAGCCAAATAACAGTATTCAATCGATTTTTAACAATTCTAAAAAAGTTTCGGTTTCGGCCGAAACTGAGACAGACACCGAAGATTCGGTTTCGGTGGAAAGGTCTGTTTCGGTGGGACGCTATATATATTTAACTAATTATAATTCTAATTTAATTTTTCATTAATTATTCACATAATTCCTCTCAGGGCCTATGTCATTTTTGGGGATGCTGTTGGGAGGGACTTTTTAGGTGAAGAAGGAGAGGAAGTTCTGGGAAGGAAAAGGATACTAGCGGTGGGTAGGAATCTGGGGATCAGTATGTCCAGGAGTGACGGACATAATAGGAGTGACGGGTATGAATCCATCCCTCCCACTGCGGTGCAAAGCTATGTTTCGAGAGAATACGGCTGGAAAATCAAAGGGACTCCCTCAACCATTCTCTCCCGAACCGGCCTTCTATGTAGCTGGTGGGCAGACGCATCCGTTGCCAAGACCCAGACAAACCTCACCACATGAGCATTACACATTATAGGGCACCCTCGCTAATTCACCAAACGTAGCGAACCACTTGGGGTGACCTATGGCAGAGGTGTTGGTTATCCAATAAATGGTTCCCGGGGCAGCGGTACCCATACCGCCTCCCAATTCGACTCTTTGCGAAGTCTGCGGCTTCTTTATAATTAATAGGTCACAAAATATTTCGACTGATAATCGTGTTGTAGTAATAATTAAGCACTTATATCTAGAGTTCATTCTTTAAAATTAACATGAAAAAACTGTTTTTGATGAGAAAACCATACAGGAGTCCACTGATATAGCCAAAATATGGTAATCACTGTCTGATGCGAAATCAAAATGGAGAAAAGAGGAAGCAAAGGAAGATCCCAGCAATATAGATCTAGTCACTAAAAATAACAAATCACACTTCAAGCAACGTTTTAATTCTGAATGATAAGTCTCAAAAAATCTCATACCAATTTAATAAATTTTACGTGGGCATTGCCGCCGCGCCGGGTTGATTAGAGTCCGCGACGTATGGGCCAGACATATTGTCGCCTTCATATTCTATAAATACCTATACAGTCGTTCAACCAAAAACTTGATCAAATAAGCGGCAACGTCGCAAGACGTCGGTTTGTCGTCAACATGAAAATGAATATATAATTGGACGCTTCATTGTGGACCAAATTAAAGTAAATATACGCAGGATGCCTCTCTGCATTGAATATGAAAGGAGTTCAGATTGGTGGAACGCTAAAGGGCGTTTTTATCGTTTTGTATATTTTTAAATTAATGTTTTTCAAAAATTTAAATACCTAACTACAATCAAACACTGAAAAGATTGTATATACTTTAGTTAGAACTATGTAAAATCAAGTCCTTCAGGTAGACGCAGTAATGTCGATCTGATGAAAGGACGCAGAAATGATAGCGGGATGTATATATATATATATATATATATATATATATATATATATATATATATATATATATATATATTTTTTTTTTTTTTTTTTTTTTAAAAAAAAGCTCCATACAGGAGGCCCTGAGGAAAATAATTTCCCTCAGTGCCTATGACATCTTTGGGGATGCTGTGTGGAGGGTTTTTTTAAAGGAAAGGAAGGAGATGAGAGTTGTGGGAAGGAAAAGGGTTTAAGGGGTGGGTAGGAATCTGGGGTTCAGTATGTCCTGGTCATCCGCCTCCAAGACCTAGACAAACCTCACCCCATGAACCCGGGCACCCCTGCTAAATCACCAAACGTAGCGAACCACTTGGGGTGACCTATGGCAGAGGTGTTGGTTATCCAATAAAGGTTCCCGGGGCGGCGGTACCCATTCCCGCCTCCCAAATTGAAAAAATAGATGCCGTTTTGCAGACACTCGTAGCACCCTTAATACACTTTGTTTTTTAAGAAGTTACTTTCAACATCCCCCTTAATTACTTTTTTTCTTCTTTTGATTAATTTAATTAAAAAAAAAACTGTTAATTATTTGGTAACTAATATTAAAGAATAAAGGTTTTGTTTTCTTTCAAATAATATTTTCTTTTAATTAACGAGATCCCGAAATTCCGAGAACTCGCTAGATTGTAATTTATAATCTCGCGAGATCTCGAATTTGCGATCTCGAGTCGAGATTGCATCCCTACTACATACATTAAGTGAACTTAATGAACGAATTAAGACGAAAAGAGACTAAATAAAAAAAATGGGTGATTAATGCCAATATTTTAAAACTTTACCAAATAACCATAATATAGCAGGTAATTGATTTTAAGTAGATTTAATTATAATGGGTAGCATAATATTATAAATAAACAGTCATATTTGTTATTTTTTACTTATATTTCACCTATCTCTTATTTGATTAAATTTATCACATAACGTTTTTTCTATTTGATTATGCGTGCAGGGTGTGTACAAACATTAATTAATTAAATAACTTGGATGGAAACGATCAGATATAACAGGTGCTGGTGTAGGTATATTTTATAGTTAATAGCGATGATCGAGCTGTATAAAGAGGAGAATAAAAGTTTGTTAATTCCGAGCTGGGCGGAGGGAAGCCTCGGCAGTGCAGAGGGAGGGTGGGGGAGGGAGAAAGATGAGGGTTGTTCCGGGGGCCAGAGCGGCATGAAGCGGGAGGAGTGTACCTTTCGAGGAAATTAATACAAGATCTACCCAAAACAACCTGACATGTATCATTATTTGATACAGAGGCCTTTATTTTTTTCAGCCTAATTGAGCGATTTTATTTCAAATAATAGGGTTCAAGAAGCACGTAGCGTGCTCTTGTACATAGTAGCATAAAGGACTCGAATCATACTGATTTGTTTTGATCATATTTTTGCGGATGAAAAATCAGGGAATTATTCTCTTGTGTTTTGTTCCCTTTCTTAATTACGAACTTATCTATAGCAGATAAATAAGCAGATGTGTCCCGGGAGACATCTGGCGTTTAGATGTTTGGATGTTTATCTTTATAATCTAATTTTACACGGGTTTGATGAATGGTAAAAATAGATCGCGTGAAGGCGGAGATTGGCTGACAAAGGGAGGAATTCGTCTGTCAGAATCCATTTTATTGCGTCTATGATAATGCTCATGACCGGATTTTCTACCAGCACTTCAACAAGCCATGCAATTTCGAAATGTCTCGTTATAATAGTACTCGTAAATCTCGACATTCGGTTTAGGATCCCTCATTAAACATTCAAAATGATGTAGCACCGGCATACCGTCGTTTTTCTTCTGATATTTGCGATTTTGTAGTGCGAAAAGTTGTTTGCAGCCGAAAATATTTATTTTCAATAAGAGAGATTAATTTCCTGGAAGAAGATTCATTTTTCAGTTGCAACATAAAGAATTTTTTATTACGAAAAAACGCAGGTAATAAACATTAAAAAAAGTTATTCATCCTATTTTGCAGAAAAGTCAATAGATGTCGCATATTAAAAAAAAAATTGATAAATTTATCCAACACGCTATCTCGATAGCATTTAGGTCTGGTTGAATCTTGCAATCATACATAAATATAGCAGCCAATAAAAATATAGAAATTAACGTGAAGATAGTTCTTGGTCGAAGAATGAGACAGTTAAATCTGACCGAATCAGATAGGGACATATTACCATATTAGCTCAGTTGGTAGAGCACTGACCCGGCAGTCATGGGTTCTGAGTTCGAGTCCTACGACTAGATGTGACCGTATCTTTTCCTGTTTGAGATTTTCGATTGAGTTTCGTTAATATTGTCGTCATTAATTAAATATTGAAGATTATAATATTGGCCATTGCCACGAAAAAAAAACTTTCTTGATCGGTATAGAATATCTGGTCAGTTTATAATCAGAAAACGTCGTAATTTAGTAACTTTCAGTAATATACTATATAATAGATATATTATCTAGCCATAGTTGCTACTTAAAACATTAATTTGTTATTAGGTGCAGTAGCGTTTGTCTTCATTCGGAATAGAAATAAATTATTTCGTCTGATACGTACGTAGGTACTGATGATACGAAATAGGTTAATTGATGCAATTAATTCACTCGTTTTCTGTACACCGAAGGGCTCTTCTAGTTATTTTTATTTTACCAATGGATTTAGATTAAGTACCGTAAAGAGATGCTTCAAGAATTTGGGTCCGGAGTAAAAATCGGACTCCAAGTCACGGGAATTGCTTCGCGATTAAGTCGAGTAAATATTTCAATTGAATTACGAAATAATCTTCCGTGGAATCTTCACGGCGCGGCGGTGGGTTGCCAGAGATGATCTCAGCACTAATTAAATGATAACCGAAATGTAAAAATCTCTCATTCATTTAAATTAAATATAATTAGGTACATGAATACCTGAAAAGAACCAGAAAAAAACCGAACAATCTAGAAGAACTCAGAAGACTTGGAAAGTCTTCATAAATTAGGTTTTCCGTTTTGAAGGAGTAGCGCGGAAAATTCAAGTTGCGTAATAAAAGGAAATCTCGTAAACGGCGAGTTTTCTGCTCCAATTTCCTACGTCTAAGATTGCTTGTTGTCTTGGCTTATCAAAAAAAAATTGATCAATTGAAAACGAGCATTGCTTTAAGATAAAATTTATCGATGTATTTCCCACAATTTTAACCCCCGTTAGACCCTACTGTGGTTTGTGGTGCTTACACATTGTTAAAATAATATATTTTTTTGCACAGTTTGGTATTTCCACAAACGAGGGATTCTGTTGAAAATGTACGGAATATTTAAGAATCATTTTTCTGATTTTAATCATCGTACTAAAAATGTTCGTTTCTTTCAATATTATTGATTTTAAAAACGATCTAAAACTGTCAAAATCAAAACGGCCCGTGGTTGGCAAATCGGATTGTGACGTCACAAGCGTCGCGCTTGGCCAGCATAAATACACACTGTCAGTGAGCGTCCACGCTCTTGACATCACACGATAGCCCCGTCCGCCCCAAATATCGTTTTAAATGGGATACTTTAACTCGCTGTAGAAAATTTATTCCTCAACATAAAAAAAAAAATAAAAAATCAATTTTTTGCTTAATTTTTGTAAGCAATAAAAAAAGTGGAAATACCCCATTCAATAGAAAATACTGCATAATAACTGCATAAAAAATAATAAATTGAACCAATATAATAACACCTCCCATACACACAAGCCCTGCTTATTTATGGGGTTACATCAAATACATGTATTATGTAATTAATTATTGTAAAAAATATATTATAATTTATGTATCTTTTTGTAAATAATTTATTTATTTATTTTGCATTTATGTTTTAGGGAGTACCGCAAGGGTCTGTTCTCGGACCTATTCTTATTAAAATGTACATGAATTATATAGTAAAAGTTTTGAAATTTTCTAAAATAAGGTTATTTGTAGACGATGCGTCGATGTACCTACATTACATGAGTAAATTATGAGCTCATAAAAGACTCACCATCAGAAAAAAAACCCGTAGTCAAAAGTCATTGATAAACGGACCAATTAAAATATTTTTGCGAATTATAAATTACGAAAATGTGTGATAGATTCAAACTAAAAAGGGTTTTTTAAAAATGCTTTAATTTTAATAATATGCATATATGGACTGTATTATGAAAAAAATAACTACCTCTGCACCTTGATATTTAACCAAAAATAAATAAAATAATTATATTTTGTTAACGCGGCTAAAAAACCCAATGATTATGTATCTACCTTGGTCAGAGAGTCAAACCAGTTGTTTCTAACTAACTTTATATATCCAACCAGGGTGACTTTGAAAATATATTTCACTTATACAGTAACAAGAATAAAACAGTACCGTATTATTTAATATATATATATATATATATATAAAATGCGACTACCCGACTTAACCCAAACTACCCCTCTCAAATCTTCCGCATTCATTAAAGACGGAATACCTTTCCCTTGAGGTGTTTAACTATGGAAATATACCGTGGGTAAGTTAGTGGAAGGAGTCGAGATCAAATTGACCTAAAATCCCCTTTTCCAGCCATCTAAGCAGGAATGAAGCTCCGTGACCGTCCGTGACTATAATATATGAAAGTACATAATGGTCGGGAAAAGATTTTATGGAGAAATTAAAACACCCTGCAATTATATCGACTTACATTAAAAACAAAAAAAACACAAATCATGGCTAAACATCGAACGAGTCATCGCAATGCCTCAACACAGGCTAGCCCTGTGAGATGGGTTATTATGATCAACCTCAATTAATAACTATAATTCTCTGTTCTTTAAATATTACCTCCTGTTCATATGTATATTTTTTCTGTTTTCTACCTTTTGTAGTTCGAAATCTCTGTTCTTTAAATATTACCTAATGTCCATTTGTATATATTTATTCTTTTTTCTCTTTTGTACTTAGGTACATAATTTGTAAATTTGTGTACTTATTTAATTATGAAAAAAATTATTACAAATTTCTTTCAATAAATATATATTATTATTATTAATGTGCACAACATTTAATCATGGTTACAGTTAAATCATTTTAAAGAGCATGCAGTGGAGAACTGGGAGGATCATAATATTTTTTTTTATTGTTATTAGGAAGCTTAAGAATAAAATAATGTAAAAAAAAACGGTTCCATGACAACTCAACAAAGTAGCATTTCAACACCCCTTTGAAAAGTCATTAAAAGAGATGATTTTTATTATAAAAATAGCCCATAACCTAACCTAACGTAACCTATTTAACCAAGCTTTTTTCATAATTTTTAATGACTTTTCAAAGGAATGATACAATTATTGTATATTGTTGAGTTGACCGGTCACCACAAAAAACATAAACAAAACATTGTATTTTTGATTCACGAGTCCAAACTTATACGGAGTTGATAAACGTTACTTCGCACTCAAGTCATTTTTGTCATTTTCGGGGTAAGCGGAAGCTGCGGGCGGGTGTTCTAAACTACCCCGAAAAACTTTTTGAAAACGTCAAACGAAATACATTCAAATGTGGCCTCTTTAAAATGATTTGTCTGTACGTAATATTTAAAATTTTAATTTAGGTATATTAAGTATAAAATTACGTCTGTTGTGCTTTGCCTCCGTTTTAGTACTATCATTGCGAAAATACCGCACTGAAATCCCAACTGCTCCCAATATTCCGGAGTCAATGAGACTACGACATTCCCAGTTTGAGGAGGTATGTTGTGGGGCTAAAGGAAATGGGATAGAGGAAGGTTGGGAAGTATCTGGCTACTCAGAAACATGGCTAAAGCCATTTCACATAACAATTTTTAAAATTTTAAACAAAGTTACCATTCTAAATGATCTTTCATCAGGTCAGGCCAGAACAATCAGTCGCCTCAGTTCTTACCAATAGACCATTTTAGTTTTTGTTCAATCTCCACTTTAAAATTAAAAATAAAGTATAAAAAGGATAGTTAATCACCAACTTATTATTTAAATTAATGAGACCTTTACCTTTACGGAAATAGCTTTATCTTATCTCTATCATAATGTTTCATTGAAATAATGAAAGAAAACCTTCTCCTCCTGTAAAATTTTCTAACGGTCTGTTGGACGAATACGAACTAAGCGACGAATCAGCAAAATCCTTTTTTTGTTTAAATTAATTAACTCCACATAGGACAATAACATCCCTCCAGGTCAATTTCATCTTTGGGGATGCTCCGTGGAGGGCTTTTTTGAGGAGAGGAATTCAAGAGGGTCTTGAATTTATAGTAATGAGACTGAAATACTTTCTTACAAATTTAATAAATTTCTATCCCAACTTTCAATTAAAACAGCAATCGATTTTTAGTGAGGAACGATTTTGCGTAGTTGCTACAAAATTAAAAAGTGGAGCCATGTTAGAAAACTATCGCCTTTTACTCCTGGAAAATGTTTTTGTTTGCTCCGCAAAATTCAATCTTGTTGATTGCGTATCAAAGAGCTGTTTACCAAACCGGGGAGCGATCGAAACATTATTATTATTTTCAATAAATTTCCACAGGATCGTAAAGTAAATATCACCTGGACCTCTCAACTTGTTTACATTGATGGGAAATGTGCCAGTTTATTGATATTACAAAGACACTACATTTCACAAAATTAATTTGAGGACAAGCCGTAATATTACGACGTTTTACTGTTTTACATCATCGTCAAAATAATGCTGCCAATCGCTGACGGATCAAGGTTTCTCCAAGGTCTAGGTAACCAGTTTGTGTTCAGCTTTTTTATGTGATAGGTTCATAAACCCATTTTTGTACCTTACAGAATACACATCTTATTTAATAACACTAATAAGAGAGCCCCTGTCTGCACAATGTAAAGACAAGGGAACCATATCGCTATCCAGTTAGGCAGTGTTGTGATGCGGGTTAAGAGGGCATTACCAGAGAAAACCAGAAATGTGTCATTTTCAAATCAGATTTTAGACGTATTGACTCTTTTCCACAAATGAGTCAATAATAAATGGATTTAGAAAGATTGTTCTTTTATCTAGAATTCGCATGTAATAAATTTTGTGAATTTTTTTAAATTTTTAGTATAATAAGGTTATTCCATAGGTCGTTGGCAGATTTGTTAAATTTTCAAAAAAGATTTTGTATTATACCACACCCATTTCAAATAATATAATCATGCAGTAAAATAAATCAATACATTATCTAGCAAACGCATGTTTTAGAATTTTAATTTTAGTTTCAATAAAATCATTAAAAAATATGTACGTACATGTGTTTCTTGACGAAAATTGGTCCATTTGTGTATTTATTTGCGCACTTACAAACTAATATATTTCAGATTTTTTTAACATTCTTATTAAATTTAGACATTATTGAAAAATTATAAATACTTATAATAAAAAAATAATTACAAAAAGTACATTATTTTAATAGTTTTATCATCACGCCTTTCAGTATCATTGGATGAAGGTATAAATTAAAGCTAATTTGGATTGAAATAAATTCGATATTGAGTTATAATTTCAAAAAGCTGGTACGGAGAATAATTAATCTTTCTCATTGTAACCGCCCTGCACGATCGTAAGAACAACTTTCGACGAAACGTGGATTTTCGTCCGCTGGCTGGTTAAACACTCTTAAATATTTAGGCGAAGTTTCAATTTATACACTCCAATTTTTCGCTTCAACGCTTCAATTTTTTTGCACATAATAAAGAATAACACAAGAAGCGCCGTGTGGGCTTTTTTCGCAATCCATTTATAGAATCTATACGTCTATATATAGATCCATTATTTGTGACATTTCCCTTGATTAACTTTATTTTTCTTATAAAAGTATTCACAAAAATATTTTTTTTTTCACAAAAAGACACATAAATTACAATAAATTTTATACAATAATTAATTACATATTATATGTATTTGATTTACCCTCACAAATAAACAGGGCTTGTGTGTATGGGGGGTGTTATTATATAGGTTTAATTTTTTTATTTTTATTCGGTTCAAATTTTCGGTTTAATTTTTAAGCTGAGTTTTAAATTTTTTTATTATGTTCATGTTTCTGATTTTTTCAGGTAGTGAATTAAAAAATTTAACTCCGAGATATTTATCATTTAACTGTCCTATTGTTTTTTTACATTTTGGAGTAGGAAGTATAAAACACCTTTGCGCTTTAATCGACCATTTCTAGACTAAGCTTGCCAAGATATTTTTACACCTTTTGCTTATATTAGTAATGATGTATAAGACACACCAAGAATAGGCATATTTTTGGCTTGAACTTTCGTCGTCATACCAAGAATAGGTATATTTTTAGCTTGAAAATTCGTCGTAACACTAAGAATAGACATATTTTTGGCTAGAACATTCGTCGTAACACTAAGAATAGACATATTTTTGGCTTGAACATTCGTCGTCACACCAAGAATAGGCATGTTTTTGGCTTGAAAATTCGTCGTTATACCAAGAACAGGCGTGTTTTTGACTTGAAAATTCGTCGTCACATCAAGAATAGGCATATTTTTGGCTTGAACATTCGTCATAACACTAAGAATAGGCATATTTTGTCTTAAACATTCGTCGTCGAACCAAGAATAAACATGTTTTTGACTTGAAAATTCGTCGTCATACCAAGAATAAGTATATTTTTGACTTGAACATTCGTCGTCACACCAAGAATAGGCATATTTTTGGCTTGAACGTTAATCGTAACACTAAGAATAGACATATTTTTGGCTTGAACATTCATCGTAACACCAAGAATAGACATATTTTTGGCTTGAACATTCGTCGTCACACCAAGAATAGGCATATTTTGGCTTGAACATTCGTCGTCATACCAAGAATAGGCATATTTATGGCTTGAAAATTCGTCATAACACTAAGATTAGGCATCTTTTTGGCTTGAACATTCGTCGTCACACCAAGAATAAGCATATTTTTCCTATAAATATTTCAATGCACTGGCGATTCAAACTGTTGTGAATGAAAATATTTCAAGCATCTTTTTATCATTTTCACGAATATAATTGATAATTAATGAATGAAAGCTAAAATATTGAATATTATAATTTCTTTAAAAATCGGTTTTCTTTTTGTTCTTTGTAAATTTTAACTATGGTCAAAGTTGCTTAGTTTGTATTAATAAAATTAGGTGTACAAAAAGACGGAGAATACTATAGATACATATCTGTTTTTATTTATTTTTATTATGGTTTTAATTTAATTTTATTATAATTATTTTAATATTTTTTATTTGTGGTTTGAAGCACCTGACCTACCACTCTGTTAAACAAGGCATAATTCGGTTATTCAATATAATTTTCATCTTTAAAAATTAACCGACCACGAAATTAACCCATTATGAAATGACTGAATATTAACATATATTATGATAATTAATATTACGGGCAGAACCAAATGATAGATTTTGGACTAATTAACAGACTGACCGAAAATTATGTATGCTGTTCACTGAATCTGGTGGTGTTTTCAAAGTTGTTAATTACAGCTGAATAATTTTTGGCATTATTTTTAATTCTTTTTGCGAAAATAACCTAACCATAAATTTCAAATAAATGATTTCACCGCGGAATTAGCAAAGTTATTATTTAAAAAATCCGCTATTAATTGTTTTTATCAACTGCTCGATAATTACCCCTCAAATTTCTTCAAACCAGAGTGGTATTTGGAATCATAGCATGAAAATATATTAACTGTGTTTAGAGATAAGATCTGGATAGTTAGGCAATTCCCAACTACTCTCTTTCCCATATCCTTCTTCTGCTCACATCTTTCAGCATATAAACACAAAAAAATAGGAAAGTGATTTTAAATAACACTTTAGAATGTTTGTCCACACCAAAGATATTCAAATACAGAAGAGATATGCTATGGTGTCCGCGCAACTGTCGCCGGACTACGCGCTAATTAGCGTAGTTTTCATACAAAAAGAATTTGTTCATTTCGTTGATTTTTTGAAAATGTGCATTAATATTGGTTAACAATATATTTTGAATAAGGAAAGAATTCGTTCATTTAGTTTAACGTTCGTTTGGTTTATTCATTAATTATTTGTTCTTTTAGTTTATTTGTTAATTGATAAACAATATTGGCAACACCCGGAAGCGCAGACCCACATAGTAAAAACAGCAGATAGCACATCTACTTGCATTTCAATATCTTTGGTCCACACCGATAGTATCGAAAGTTTCAATTTTTTTTTTTTTAAATAGTTTGGAACACCCGCCCGCAGGCAAATACCCTTCAAATGCCCATCGATGCTGGGCGCGTAGCGATGTTGATAACTATAGTATTTGGTAGATGGCTTTAGCCGTGTTAAATCACATAAAACATGCGAATGGAATTATTTTCTGACATTCATTAAACCCAAACCAAAATGATTTTCGATTGCAAAGAAGGAATTTTATTTTAGTTTTTTGAAAGGAGTCCAAAGACCAACCCTCCAGAGAGTGACTAGGCACTCTTTCGACTACGACACGGGTCTCTCTTATCATTTATTATTATTGACTGAAGGTAAAAATAGGTCAATGTTCATGGTATTCGGGACTATTAACGGGAGGGTTTGGGGGAATACGCAATTTTTTACAATAGTGAACACGATCATCGTATAGCGAGCCACGATCCGCCAGAAATTTCTCTCGTTTCTCCTATAATGGACCCACGTGACTATGCTTGGGGAGCGCGGCTCGTTCATATTCTACGTGTAGATTGAGATAGAAATTTAGTTATATTTAAATAGTTAAAAATCGGGTCTTAGACAATCGTCCATAATTTTTTTTTTTTTTTTTTTACAGTGAATACCGCACAAGAATCTCAACTGCTCCCGTCTGGAGCCAGTGAGACTATGGCATCCCCAATTGGGGTATGTTGTGAGGCTTAAGGTAGTGGGGAGGGGAAGGAGGTGGGAAAGAGGAAGGTTGGGAAGTACCTGGCTATTCAGATCTGGTCACTAAACACGGCTAAAGCCATTTTCAAGCAACGTTTCAATTCTGAATGGTGGTCTTACACCAGGGCGATACTGATAGTATCTTCCACTCTGGAACATGCCGCAAATATACTATATATTATTTTAAATGAATTAATTGTGAAATAACACAAATTAATCAAATAAAATTTATTTGCGCATGCCGGGTTCGAACCCGCGACCTCCGGATTGTGAGTCAAGAGTCTTACCCTCTGGACTACGGAGGTCGTCGAAATATATATAATTATTATAAAGTAAGCACAATGTATGCTACGTATGGAAAAATGGTGACTGGATAATTCAATATCATGCAACTTCAACACCTCCTTTGAAAAGTCATATAAAAAATTAATTAAATGAAGACAATATTAGCGAAACTCAATCGAAAATCTGGAGAGAGAAAAATCAGAAAAAAGGTATTGGCTCCACTGGGACTCGAACCCAGGACCTTTTGCTTAAATGGTAAGTGCTCTACCAACTGAGTTCCAATATCTTTTTCTGATTTTTCGGTCTTCAGATTTTCGATTGAGTTTCGCCAATTTTGTCTTCATTTAATTAAGTTTTATAATTTGAGATTTTACTCATAAAGTTAAAAATTAAAAATAAATATTCACCCTAGACTTGCAGAAAAGTCAAATTAAAAATAAAATGGACACAAATTTATCCAGACACTATCTAGATAGCATTAAATTTAGTTCGAGTTGAATCTTGCAATCATATGTAAAGATAGCAGTCAATAATATGTGCGTTAAGAAAATTAAAATAATCTTGGTAGTTCTTAGTCGAAGTATGATACAGTTAAAAGTGACCGAATTGGATATAAGTTCCGTAGCCCAGTTGGTAGAGCACTTGTCATGCAAGCAAAGGGTCCTAGGTTCGAGTCCCAGTGGAGCCAATATCTTTTTCTGGTTTTTCTGTCTCCAGATTTTCGATTGAGTTTCGCTAATATTGTCTTCATTTAATTAAATATTATAATTTGAGATTTCACTCATGAAGTTAAAAATTAAAAAAAAAATGTTTAAATACGTTACGTTAGATTAGGTTATGGGCTGTTTTTAATTTTTTTTTTGAATAATTTTAATACCAAGAACTATGCCTACTAGCCCTGTCGTATCTATCGCATGGCATATAATCCCAAAAACTAATTAGGACAATACTTTTGACCGTGAAAACTCATGTCATATTTTTTATTTGATTCAACTAAATATTTTTCACCGGACTTCACTCATCGTATTAATTAATATATGGTCTGGTAATAATTGTCTGCTGGGGGTCGTATAAAGTGAGTTTATACGACCCACAGACCCCACTTGACATGTGCGAGCTTCCCAACAAATAAAACCAATTAGGTACCTCATCAGTCGACTACTAGCGCACCTCCGCACCGCACCTATGAGGAGGAAAAACCATGAGTACCTAACTATTCGTTGCACTTTCGATCACATTTAGCACACGCAAGAATAAAGTCCGCGGAAAGCATTAGGTACTTTCTATAATGTTTATCTTAGATTTCCATTCCTCACATTTAGTAACCCGAGTTACGTAACTAACGTAACTAACGAGTTCTGCGAAGGAAAGGGGTTAAAGGGGTGGTAGGAATCTGGGGTTCAGTGTGTCCTGGTCATCCGCCTCCCAGACCTAGACAAACCTCACCCCATGAACCTGGGCACCCCTGCTAAATCACCAAACGTAGCGAACCACTTGGGGTGACCTATGGCAGAGGTGTTGGTTATCCAATAAAGATTCCCGGGGCGGCGGTACCCATTCCCGCCTACCATCCACTCGGCAGGTACAAACATTCACTCGTTGCGTACTCACCACTGGCACTGGCGCTCGCATCACGCTACCGTTTCCCGCGCGTCGCAACTGAATTGACTGGCTGACTTGGTGCCAAATTAAAAATTACATGCAAAAACACCTACTCGTCCATCTAACTGTCTCGGCCTAGAATAATTTTACTATCTCGCCAATCTACTCGTGCATCAGATACAGGAATAAGCCCCAGACATTCTAGAGAAATTGATTATCTGCCCAAGAAAGAATTTCGATATTTGGCGTTGTTTGATCAATTTCATGTTACTTTGGGGAAACAGACACGCCCATAATATACTTCTACATTTCTATAATTTCGGCGTGCAAATCCACCCCCACTAACAATAACTATTACTGGTTTTGAATCTAGCTTAACCCGTGTGATTCTTCAAATGCAAGGATTTATTTACATAATAATGATAACAACATTTACTTGTTAATAGATTTATACAAATTTATACATCTTATTTAGTTTTATAACATTGATTCTATTAACATGGATTCAATTAACAAATGGGTCACTGCACAGCTGTACATTCAGCTGTGTTTTTAGCAAAAGATTTTGACATAAATCTAACATAGCGATAGTATTTATGAAAGTGGGACTTTTTCTCAATAATAGGTTCATAAGAGTTAAATATCTCTATTATAAGAAATCCTAGGATAAATATGATAACGTTGTCTTAGGATGAAAATATTTATCCTAAGTCAGTGAAATAACTCATTTCACATTGAACGACTGCCAAGTCCGACTTTATCGATAAATTTCAGTAATTTTGTATTACAAAACGTTTGAATAAGAATGATAAAAGTATTGTTAGCATTTACCAACCCTAACTTCACTATAATCATACAAAAATATTATACTGTATGATACATATTTTAAATAAATTTTATTGTATATAAACGAGGAAACAACTTTAAAAACCAAACATATTTGAGTTTACCTAAAAATTTTAAGTCGAACTTTTTTTTAAAACTTCACATCGCTTGAGTTTTCCAACCGTGAGGTTTTAGTGAGATGGACTAAAATTCATCTTAAAGATAACTATTTACAATATACTCCAATATTGCGACGTCCTTCGTATTCTAGATAAAAATAATTCTAATTCCGCTTTACTTTATCTCTCCCGTTTAGTACCCTTCAATTACACTTTGGTTCTATTTCGTAAAGTTTGATTAAGGTTCCAATAAGCAATTATTTCCAACGAATTTAATAATTCATTTCCTGTTTGACTAGCGTTATCCGGAATGTAAATGACAATTAAACAATGGTTAAACTAATCGGCAGTCACAGCAGCCGTTAGCCTCTCATTAGCGAAAAATGACGCCAAATCTGCTTGACAGCTGGAGAAATGTCACAAATATAATTTAAATTAAACGAAATTAAAGGACAGCGGAAAATATGATAGAATTAAGAGATAATTTGAACGCAGACGGAATCACAAAAATACGAAAAAAATAGAATTTTAAACCAAATTTCTTTAGTCACGCAAAGTTCCCCAAAATGTCAAAGTCCTACAGGTCCCAAGGAGATGAAATGGTTCCAACAAATCAAGGCATTTTCTTCGGTTTAAAAAAAAGCCAAAAACATACCGATGTTTGAGCAGATGATAAAAGAATATTCTGCGGTTCGCACACAAATCAAAGCATTTTCTGCAATTTAAAAAAAAAAACTTACCAATGTTTGAGCATATTCCGTGGTTCGTGCACAGCTCAAAGCATTTTGTTCGGTTTTTAAAGAGTCAGAAACATACCAATGTTTGAGCAGATGATAAAAGAATATTCTGCTGTTTATACACAAATGAAATCATTTTCTCTGATAAAAAAAAAACCAAAAACATACCAATATTTGAGCAGACGATAACAGCATATTTTGTGGTTCGTGCACAGTTCAAAACATTTTCTTCCTTTTAAAAAAAGGCAAAAACATACCAATGTTGGAGCAGATGATAAAAGAATATTCTGTTCGTGCATAAATCATAGCATTTTCTTCGATTTACAAAAAAGCCAAAAACATACCAATGTTTGAGCAGATGACAACAGCATATTCTGCGGTTCGTGCACAGCTCAAAGCATTTTGCACGGTTTTAAAAAAGTCAAAAACATGCCAATGTTTGAGTAGATGATAAAAACGTATTCTGCGGTTCGTACACAAGTCAAAGTATTTAGTTTGTTTTTAAAAATTAAAAACATTTCAATGTTTGGGCAGATGATAAAATCGTATTCTGCGGTGCGTGCATAAGGCAGAGCATTTTATTCTCTGTTGTAAAGTAAAGAATATAACAAAAAATGCTTTAAAACAAATATTTGCTTTCCCTTTCCTGTTTTTAAAGGAAAAGAAACTCCGCAAAACTCTCGCGAAAGAACTTATTTCCACAAATTTTCCGGGCTTAACAAAGTTTCCGTTCCAGTTTAATAGTATAATTTAGCTTTATTGTGTCACAGGACAACCACGTTTGTCTTCATCGCATAATAAAAACAAGGAACTGTTTTAGACGAAATTTAGAAAAATACGGTTTATTATAGTTTTAATTTTTAAATCTGGAATTGATAGTGAAATAGTTTATACAAGCGTTTAAGTGGATACCAAAATTAATTTTACTTTTAATTAATTAAATAATAATTCTAAATTTGAAGCGTATATTTCTTTTGTTTAAATTTTTGACAGATTGTTTTCAAGTTTGCTCACGTATCTCTACTTTTTCACTAAAAAAATATTATTATGTCATGAAGAACAGGGTTGAATGGTAAAGATCCTGTTGTAAATATTTTCAGCTTCAAAAATCCTACAATAATAATTATTTTTTTATTCATTTGTAGTTTTTAAAATAGTAACGTAGACTAAAGCAATCCTTTTGACACATTTTTAGGATGGATCAATCACGTATTTCGCATTTTATGTTTAAATTTGTTTAAAGTTTATTTTAATTGTTTCGTACATCAACGATTTGTGACTCTGGGGTTTTTTTCTGAAGGGGATCCTTATTTAATTTCTTTTCCTCGTGTGTGTTTGTGGTGCAAATTTTCAAATTTTCCCAAAAATTCTATTGAAGTATATTCTTTAATTATTTTGTAAATTTAAAATGAAGCAAATAATTTGTTTAAGATGAAGCCATGCGAAATAATGCAAAATCATACAAAATCATGTGTTTTTGGTTTGAAAATTTGATCCTTTAAAAATGTTATAGGTGCTTCAATTAAAAACTGCGAGTAGAACACGTCTTGGCCTTGGAAATAATCTAGTAATTTTTTAATAAGTTCTTTTGTAAGTCTGGAAAAGGTAAATTATCAAGCCTATAAAAATACTTTCAAGTCCCAATGAATCCGACTAATGAATCCATTTTCGGATAAAGTTTCATTATGTGGTGTGGCAAATTAAGTTCTTTACAAAATAATTGGAAAATATTTTAATATTTGTGCATGAATTTCACAAAATAGAATAAAACATGAATTTTGGCAATATTTTTTTCCAGTGAATTAAAAGAGGCGTTACCCAACTGCGAATTTCATCCTTATGCCATCTGCAGAAGAGCCAATAGCGCATCGTTTAGTCGCACTTGTCTCCTCCCAGATTCGAGGGTGTGTAAATGTCTCTAGGCTCTACATCGCTTGCTTCCGAGCAACCAATTTTGAATTTCCTTGAGTATAAAAAAGGAGTTAATGTTTTTTACAGGCCCATACGAAAGCAACCCACGAAAAACAACTCTCAAATACCTTCTCCAACTTTTTCAAAAACTTTCCTTTTTTTTAAATCCCTCCCCAAAAGAGGCATGGATTCCGTTGTCGAATTTATTCCAGGACTAGTGGATCACCTTAAATGACAAGATATTTAACTCCTTCAAAATTTCATTGATTTTCGCTTGTCCATATTTTTTCAGAAAAATTCTCGTAGCCTCTGAACGTAGTATTATTTATTTAATTAATACATCGTTGGCTAAGAAGAGAATGGTGCCACATTAATTTTCTCCATGCAGTGCTAATTAATGCGTTGTTGTACAAATATCCGGTGATTTTTCACGGGCCTGCGCTAGTAGAATTACTAAAGGCGTAACTACTGTTTTTCCTTAATTTTGACATAAACGACACTGTCCGCTTGGCCATATTACGGAGTCATATATAATTGTGTGGGTTATTTAATATCTTTGAATTTCCTACCTTACAACCGAAAGTTAAAAATATGCGAAAAACCTACTCCAATCTTATATATAAAAATGAATCGCTGACTGTGTTGCTAAGCGCATAACTTTGGAACGACTGCACCAAATTTGATAATTTATTTTTTGTGTGTTCGTTATTCTCAGGACAAGATTTTTATAAAACTTCCGGTGAGCTCTGGCATTATGAAATTTGTATAAAAAAATTGCTATTGGTGGCACGCGAGGAAGCGGCTATTGCTATGGAAAGCGGGAGAGAGGGAGAGATGGGGGAGGCGAACCAGGGAGGGGAAGGGGAACCTGGGAGGGGGGAGAGAGACCTGGGAGGGTGGAGGGGAATTTGGGAGGGGGGTTCGCGGGACTGTGGAAGGGAGGGGGGGAGTGGAGTGGGAAAAGGGAAGGTGGAGGTGATGGAGTGGGAACGCGAGAGGGGAAGAGGACGCAGGAGAAGAAGGGGAGGTGGAAGGAGAACGGGACGAATGGGAAAGGACACTCGGGGAGAAACAATTTCTTTATTATTTTCAGGTTATCTTAAGGTATATAACCTAAACCTACCTATGTTGAAACCTGGAGGTTTTAGCCAACTCATCCTTTACAAGTAGTTAGCCTGAGGCGGTTGGACTACTTATCTTCTCTTTGCTGGAAAGATAAAATTCCCCAAAGATAAAATGATTCTTCTCTCATTATAGGATCTTTGTAAGCCGTTTATAAATAAAAAATAAAAACAACTATCAAAAAAAAAAGATTTGTTATTTTATATATCTTGAAGTTTAAGACTGTGCTCTAAATGTACATGGCCTTTAAATTAATTTACTTGGTGAGACAAACAAACGAGGTATTTTCCGTTTTCTTGTATGGTGGATAGATTCAGTGACACATACCAGATTCTGGATAATTATCCATAATTCTATAGTAATCCTAAAATTCCTCGACTCCTTCTTCTTCTTCTTCTTTCGTATGGTGGGGGGTCAGAGGGGGACATCTAGGTCTGCGAGCCAGTCTAGGGCCTCAGGCGTTGCCCTGTGGACCTCATCAATCCCGCCGGGGAATGAATGGAGCGGGCATTCGTTGACCACATGTTCGGTGGTCTGCACCGCACCGCATTCACACGTCGCCGACTCTTTAAGGCCCCATCTATGCATCATATGAGCACAACGGCTATGGGAGCACCTTATCCTATTGATGGCAGTCCAGAGTTTGCGAGGCAATGAGAACCCAGGCTGTCTCTCAGTGGGGTCTTGCACGAGATGGGCGTTTTTGACGTTGGCTGATTGCCACTCAAGCTTCCACCTATCTTCTATTCCTCGACTCCTTATATTGTGGTACTTTTTTGATGTTGTTGAATAATAAAACATTTATTTGTCAATTGATTATTACACATCTTACTTGGCTTTACAACATTGAAAAGTCACTGCTCGGCTGTACATTCCGGGCGCGGAATGCAACTGGTTTTCAGTGCAGTGATATTGTACGTTCAAGACTTGCCTCTTCAAAACCCAACATTAACGAATCCCTAACTACAGAGACTACCTTAACCCGCCTCAAAACGCTGCCCAACCGGGTTGCAAGATAGTTTTCTTATCTTTACCCGCACAGTAAGGGGCTCTCTTGTGAGATGTCACATAAAAAAATATAACTAAGCGTTTTATCGAAGTGTATATTTTACTGATGAAATTTTTTTTTTCTAATGTAGATTTTTAGTTGAAAATAAAATCGAATTCGTTGTTTGCCTACTCTACGTAGGCTTCAATTTACGCAGAAATATGGATTTTAAAGACAAAATACCATAAAATATATACAGAATCTTAACGAACGTCAAGTAAAAATAACGTAAGTAAAGTAAATTGCGACTCGCGACCCGGTGTATTGGATGGACCTACTGTCGAATTCGCCCTACCAAACGCTCTAAAATAATGTGGGAATCGTGACAAAAGCGTGTAAACAAATATACGCCCGCGGCACAGCGTCGTACGGTCAAATTCACCCTAGCAGGCCTGGAGATTCGACCTTTCCGCCGGATTTATTTTAACTAATTCTGAAGAACGTGTTACAAATATTTAAGATTTTTCTAAACGTTTCCCTCCCGAAAAATAAAATCTGGTGCTTACCGCTAACTTTGTGGTTGAAAAACGGGTTATAAATTTTAAAAATCCTTGTACGTAAAATATATTAATGGTGAGGTATTATTTTTATTAATCTTAAATATAAAGAACTTACATTCCCAGGGGTAGGTTTGAAAAAAAAGTTATTATTGTTACGAATTTGCCGGAAATTATTAAAATGGGAGTTTTGAGCAAACAAAAATTATTAGGCCTTAACCTTCGCCGAAATTTCTTGGCTTCAAAAGATTCCCCAATAGGAGCTCCCACGTTTCCACATCGTGGGACTTTAATTGATGTGCTAAATTAATAGATATTGCTTCTTCATATTGTGGTTTATTATCATATGTTTGGTTTATGTGATATATTTATAATAGCAATTCAATAGCATCTTGCCTCGTGCCAAGCAGCGTCGGTGTGCTTGGGAACTGGTAGATTAGACATTCTTAAAAAATGTGTTCTGTGGTTTCATTGGGACCGAAATATTGACTAAATCGTTTCTAAACTCAAAAGTGAAATAAATATGGATAGGACTCGCACTCGTACCTAGGGACATTTTGAAGGCAGGTAAATAGAAGCCAATGCAAAGACAATAAGCTTAAAGTATTTTAACGAGAAGAAGAAATATCAACAACAATAATGTCAACAGAAATGATTTAGTAGAAATTTGTTAGTAAGATTTATTCATGAATCAGTTAGTAACTAAGGCGGCAGTTAAGTCCCCCCTAACCGTTTAACCCCCTCCCCCGCACGGTTACAGGTCAACAAATGTTGGCCAACTAAATCGTGGTGATTTTTCCGCCTCCACCACACGCGACCCGCCTTTCCCCCCACTCGGGTGATGTGGACTCCCTTCACTCTCCTCCCCGGTAATCCAATTAACGGATTAAGCCAGGGATTAATGCCGCAGCCCCACTTCACCACTATTGCCGTCCAACGTCCAAATGGAACTATTAAACCACAAATATGGAAACCACCAATATCGTCTATCCGCAGTCAATGAACATTCAATATCATAGGCTCTACATTTGAACAGGATGGAACTAAAAATTCGCTTACACAGTTTGTAAACGTTGATACCTTATTTATTTATTCCAAAAATTGTTTTTACAAACACTCGCACGGGCCAACGCTTGGGCGGGGGTGTCTTAGTCGCTGTTCGTCGTGAGCTGGTACCTCGCGAGCGTCCAGGGTGGCACTCACAAGCTGAGGACGTCTGGATAACATTAGAATCCAGGGGATCCAAACACACAAATCTCCACAAATGTTGTGTTTACCTCCCTAAAGGACCAACATATCGTGAAAATATGGAAAGCTTCCTCACACAAATTTCAGCACTTACGTTGCAATTCCCCACAGACAAATTCATTATCCTAGGTGACTTTAACCTCACTGACATTTCATGGAATAAGTCTCTCAATAATACGTCATTTATACCCAGTGATCGCTTATCGCCTGTTAGTACATCATTTATTGACTGCATGCATTTTTCGGGATTGTATCAATGTAATGGAATTCCAAATACCAACGGTCACTTTCTTGACCTCGTTCTATGTAATGACCTGGTACCGGTCTCTGCTTGTGATGAACCATTAATTTTAGAAGACCCTCATCACACCTCCTTAATAATGGAAGTTTTATTCTCTGAACCCGCTCCACTAGTGGAAGAGCCTAGAAGGGCTTACATCTATAAGCGCGGTGATTACGACCAAATTAACACATCTCTCGACCAGGTAAACTGGCACGAGCTACTTTCGTTTGGTGACGTGAACGCAGCATTAAATAAATTCTACTCACAATTAAATCATCTTATAGACGCCCATATTCCTATGAAATTATGTAGGAATTCGAAATACCCGCCATGGTATAACTCTGCCCTTATCAAATTAACAACAGAAAAATATAAATACTTTAAAAAGTTCAAGACATATAAAAACCCTTCTGACTATGCCACTTTCTCTCTACTAAGATCACGTCACAAAAAACTTAACTGGGAATGCCATAATAAATACTTACTTAAAATAGAACATGATATATCCTCCGACCCAAAAAAAAAATGGAATTACATTAAGTCAAACTCCAAATTCCATGGCGTTCCGAATACCATGATGTTCAAAGACGTAAAAGCTGAAAATGGATCTGATATCTGCAACTTACTCTCTAAATATTTCACTTCAGTCTACAATAATAATGCTAGGATTAACCAGATCCTACCAGACTACACCAGTGAGCCCTGTATTGCTAGCATTCATAATATTGAAATCAACCAGCATCACATACAGAAACAACTTGAAAATTTAGATCCCAATAAAAGCGCAGGCCCAGATAAAATTCCCCCTTTCTTCATAAGCAAATGTGCGCGCAGCCTTTCTAAACCGTTATTCATAATTTTTAGTCGCTCCCTTAATGAGGGAATCGTGCCAAACACTTGGAAAACTGCATTTGTAACTCCCGTTTTCAAGAACGGCCAAAAATCTGACGTTGAAAATTATAGGCCCATATCAAAGCTTTGCATTTTCAGTAAGGTTTTCGAAAAAATTGTGTACGACCAGATGTTTACAGCCTTGAGATCGTCACTTAACAACAATCAGCATGGATTTATGAAAGGAAAATCTACTACCACTAACCTAACGGCATTTGTCGAAATCTTACAAGACAATATGGACCAACGCGTACAGGTAGATGCAATATATACAGACTATAGCAAAGCCTTTGATTTAGTAATCCATGATGTTTTGTTGACTAAACTTTCACTAATCGGCGTACACGGAGATCTCCTCAGATGGCTCTCGTCGTATTTGAAAAATCGCAGCCAAGCAGTAGTCGTCGGTGGCTATAAATCGAATTGGGAAACCGTACCGTCAGGAGTACCCCAAGGGTCATTATCGGGACCATTGCTCTTCAATATATACATTAATGACATTAGAAAATGTTTTCTCCACTCCAGAACGTTACTATACGCAGACGACATGAAAATATTCTCTCCTGTTACAAGTATCAATGACTGTACTCGCGTACAAGAAGATTTAAATCGCCTAAATAGCTACTGCACACAACACAACCTTCAAATAAATGTTAAAAAATGCGGCGTCATCAGCTTTACCCGAAACAAAAATCCCATTTCGTTTGATTATTCCCTTAACGGCACAATACTTAAAAAAATGATGGAGGCCAAAGATCTGGGAGTAGTGCTAGACCCAAAATTACTTTTTGACCGACAAATCGAATCCATAGTTGCAAAAGCTTCCAAGATACTTGGCTTCATACTCAGAATCTGCAAACACTTTAAAAAGGTAATCACTATGAAAATGCTGTACTTTGCGTATGTACGCAGTTCTCTGGAGTACGCCTCTCAAGTTTGGAATCCCAGGTACACAACATACATAGAAAGGATTGAGAAAATACAAAATCGTTTTCTACGATACCTTGATTTTCGGGGATATCGTCCTCATCTAAGTTATGTGGAGTCAGCCACGTTTTTCAAAATCTCGTCACTAGAAAATCGTAGAAATTCTGCAGACGTAATATTCTTGCAAAAGATAGCCACCTCTGCGATAGATTGCCCGGAATTACTTGAAAGAATTCAATTAAGAGTGCCCACCAGACAAACTAGACTAAATCACACACTTAACACACCTCGATGCAATACTAACTCTAAACAAAACACATTCATTAACCGCGTTTCACACTTTTTTAACAATTCATACAATGAATTCGACTTATTCAACACAGCACCCCAAATTCTAAAAAAATAAACAATAAATAACTTCTAAACATATACAAACTATTATACTCCTATACAAATAACTTATTCACTCCCAGATTAGATCCGCCCCCTTCCCCTCCCGCCCACCATCCCATCCCAATAAGCTATTATAACTATTATAACTTTTTAATCTCTCTAATTAATACACACCAGTGAAAACCTATTATTGGTTCAATAACATATACATATGTAAATACACCTAAGTAAATAATGTAACTGTTGGTTTTCCAAATAAAATAAAATAAAATAAAATAAAATAAAATAAAAACAAGATTATAATTATGAAATCATGGATTTAACTGCGGACCAGGTTTTTGCTGCTAGGCCCTGCGGGCAGCGGGCGACACGTCGGTGACTTTGTAACAAACTTCACGTACGAAGATGGTTTTGCATAAGGTGCGGCGTGAGAGATATACTCGAAGTCAGGTTCTTTAATTTCAACCGTGCAGACGCTAGCGTTCTAATATTATTAGATCAGATGCTCATAATTTAATAAAAAAAAATACTTAAAAATCAATCCTACTTACTTACATAATTATGCTTACTTGAAATCTTTAGAAAAGGGAAATCAATTTGTTTGGGTGATTCGCAAAGTAAGCCAACAGTTAGCTCCACTCAGGAGGCCCCGAGGAAAAAAACCCCTTAAGGCGTATGTCATCTGTATTTTTAAGGAAAGGACGGGGAGGAAGTTCTGGGAAGGAAAAAGATTTGAGGGGTGGGTAGGAACCTGGGGGGTAAATGTGACTAGGAGTGACGGACGTATAAATCCATATCTCCCACTGCGGTGCAGGGTGATAGGTCGAGAGAGTCTGGCTGGTGAGGTCTAGGTTAAATCTACCTCAACCAGTACCTCCTGATCCGGCCCGCCATGCAGTAAATGGGTTAACGTAACGTTTTCGATTTGGTAGGCGGGTATGGGTACCGCCGCCCAGGAAATCCATTTATTGGATGACCAACACCTCTGCCACAGGTCACCCCAAGTGGTTCGCTACGTTTGGTGACTTAGCAGGGGTGCCCGGGTTCTTGGGGTTATGTTTGTCCAGGTCTTGATGGTGGCGGGTCGGATTGGGATATGCTGGTTGAGGGAGGCCCTTTACAACCGGTTACCGCTATCCGGGCCGCTCGGTAGTACAGGGGCCCGACCCTCAGGCTCACGACTGAGGGCTGCCACATCAACGAGTGTAAAAACCCCGCCGCTGCTGTTGTGCCGGTTCGTGACCGGAGGGGACCCAGCAGCAGCGTTTGGGGCGCATTGGGCGACCTCTCCAGCCGGACTGTTTCTGCCCATCGCCTTGCACCGCAGTGGGTGGATTGGATTCATTCGTTCATCACTCTTGGTCATTCTGATCCCCAGCTTCCTACCCACCCACCCCTCATACCCTTTCCTACCCAGACCTTCCTTCCCCCACATCTTATCATAAAAAAAAATCAATCAATAAAATCATGACAACACAACCAACACAAATTAACTTCATTACAGCGGCGAGTAGTAGGAGACCCCGGCGCAGGCCAAAAATGTTTTTTTTAAAATTAAATTAAATTTTTTTATTTATTTTTATTTTTATTATTATTAAGTTAAAAGAAATATAATATTTCGCTTTCTTAACTTAAATAAAGAGCATATACAGTATAGTAGTATAAGTATAGAAGTAATATTTTGAATTTTGTTCCAACATCTTAAGTTTAAATAGTTTTTTTTAAAGGTTTTTATATTCTTTTCCGTTTTTAGGTTATTTGAAAGCAGATTATATATGTGAACTCCCTCGTGGCCAATACTTCTCTTGCCACTTTCAGTCTTGACAGTATTTGTGTACGATTTATTGTGTTGTCTAGTATAATGTTCGTGTACTTGTGATGCTTTTATAAATGTTGTGTTTGTGTGTATAAGTCCATTTTGTATTTTGTAGATTAAAAGACACATGTTATATTCGTACAATGTTCTTATTTTCAAAAGGTTCATTTCCTGGTATAGTTTTTTTGTGGGAGTGTCTGGGTTATAGTTGAGAGTTTTTTAATAACTTTGTTCTGTATTATTTGTAAGTCGTTTAAGTACGTAATGTATGTGTTTCCCCATATTTCTATTAAATAATTTAGGTAGGACTGGATTAAGCTAAAGTATAAGCCCCTCTTTACCTCTGTTGGTAGATGAGCAATTCTACCAAATACACCAATTAATGGGATGATTTTTGTTTTTAGTTTTTCTACGTGTTGTTTAAATGTCAAATGTTTATCAATATATAAGCCCAGGTATTTTTCGCTATCTAGAATATGTAGGTCTCTTTCTTCTATTTGTAATGGTTTATGCGATGGTATTATTCTTTTAGGTGAGCTTAAGATCATGTAACCGGTTTTACTAATATTTATTATTAATATATTTTTATTAGCCAATCGAGATTATTCTAATAATTGAGATTATTCTAATAGACTTTCTAGGTTTTTGCCGAAGTAAAAAATTGCCGTGTCATCTGCGTATAAGAAGATTTCACCATGTAGTTTTAGCTGACAAATGTCATTTATGTATATTTGGAATAAAAGTGGCCCCAGCATTGATCCTTGTGGAACTCCATAGAAGTGAATTACACCAACATTCGCGGCCTGCATACCAATTTAAACTCTATCCACCACCACCTTTTTACTCAACGCCCCATACTATTCCTGTACGAAACGCAGATAGCCGAGCCTGTAGACGCCTCCTATCTGGTCTGCCCGGGCTTCACCCTCGCAAGCAAGTTCAGACCTAAAGGAGGTGTCTGTCTCTATAGTCGAGCTGACGTCAACTGTATGCGACTGTTGAATCTGGAAAACTCAAGATTTGACGTAGTATGGGTACGCGTCAATCTTGCCAGTACGGTAAGATTCTACGCATGTTTATACCGCTCACTGAACCTTAGCGAATCAGACACGTCCGAGCTCTTCAAACATTTAAGCGACGCTATCGATGACCTCTTGCCCCGCTACCTTACGGCAGAGTTTGTGGTCCTGGGGGACTTCAATGTTCATAACGAACCTTGGTTGAAGTTCTCAAGATCAACAGACTCGGCTGGACGACAAGCGGAATCCTTTGCCCTTTGCTACGGATCGGAGCAAATGGTTCAGGAGCCTACAAGCGTTCCTGATGTCCAGACTCACCGTTCCAATCTGTTAGACCTATTTTTAACCACTGTGTCACACGGTTACAGGATTGAAGTCTCAGCGCCTTTAGGATCGTCCGACCACTGCCTGGTGACGACATCAATCCCTGTAAACTTCAGACCGCCAAACGAGAGGCTGAAGAGAAAAGTGCAGCACTATAAGTCAGCAGATTGGTTCGGTCTGCGGGCACATTTTTATGCTTTCCCGTGGTCAGCTGTCTGTTTTCGGACTTCAGATCCCTCAAGATGTGCCCAGGAAATTGGTGAAGTCATCACATCCGCGATGGATGGATTCATCTAATCTACTGTTAAGGAAACTGGTGTAGGCTCAAAGCCGTGATTCAGTCGACAATGCGCTGAAGCAGTGCGACGAAAAAACGCGGCTTACCGAGCCTACAACACATCTAGAACATCCGAAGACAGAACAGCTTACAACAAAATGGCAAAGGAATCCAAGAGAATCATAAATAGGTCAAAATTTGAGCACGACCAGCAGATCAGCACAAAGCTGGCTGCATGCCCGTATGGCAGCAGGCAATTCTGGTCGCTCGCGGGCTCAATAGGTCGCAATTTCTGCAAATCCAGTCTGCCGCCTCTTACCAGACCTGACGGCTCACTAGCAAACACCGCCACCGAAAAGGCTGACTTATTAGGTAAAATGTTTGCGGATAACTCAACCCTCGATGACCAAGGTGCTGTCCCGACGTCGGTTCCTCACTGCGGTTTTCGTATGAAAAAGCTGAGGATCCCGCATCGGGAAGTACTCCATGTTTTACGAGGGCTTGATGTTAATAAATCTAGTGGGCCTGACGGAATACCTTTCCTGGTACTGCAGAGGTGCGCTGCGGAAATCGCTCCAATTTTGACGAAGCTTTTTAAAATGTCCCTGAAAACTGGCTGTGTGCCCTCTGGTTGGAAAAAAAGCGGTTATCCATCCTATTCCAAAGAAAGGTGACCGCTCCAACCCGGTCAACTACCGCCCCATTGTGATCACATCAGTTCTGTCTAAGGTGATGGAACGTGTGATCAAGGTCAAACTGCTCACATACCTCGAGAAGAACAAAATTATTAACGACCGTCAATACAGATTCCGGCGGAACCGCTCGTGCGGTGATGTGACGCATGTTTGGGGGCGGTGCCTGGAACGTTTCGGTGAGACCCAAACGGTTGTACTGGCCATTTTCAAGGCCTTTGACCGTGTTTGGCACCGATGACTTGTCAACAAACTGCCTTCTTACAGACATCCCGAATCCTTGTGTGCGTGGATTGCCGACTTTTTGAGGGAGAGGTCGATTCAGACGGTAGCCGATGGTTTCACCTCTTCCTCACACTCGATAAATGCTGGCGTCCCACAGTTATCGGTTCTGTCTCCGACTTTGTTTTTGTTGCACATCAACGACCTTTTGTCATGTGCACCAATTCACTGTTACGCGGATGACAGTACAGTCCATGATAGCTTTTTGTTTGACAAGCCCCCAAAGGGCTCACAAACTCCAACGGTTCGGAGGGCTTTGAAGCAAAGAGAGTGTTTTCTCTTGGGGTAAAAATAATCTCGTTGAATTGAATGTTTCAAAGACCCAATCTTGTCTGATTACGTCTAAAAGGGATCGAAACGAAAATCTAGTATCTTTCAACGGAAGCAATCTTCCTAACAGGCCCTCCATTGATATGCTTGGTGTAACCCTAAGTGACCAGCTCAGGTATGGGAGCTCCATCGAAGCCAGAGTAAACTTAGCCTCCCAAAAACTGGGCGTACTGTACAGGGCCCACAGATACTTTAATAGTACACAACTGCTAACCCTGTACAAATCACAAGTGCGCCCTACGGTTGAATTTGGCAGCCACCTCTGGTCTGGAGCTCCAAAATACCTGAAAAATACCCTCGACTCTGTGCAGAAACGGGCGGTCCGTTTGATAGATTCTCCCATCTTAACAGACGGATTGCAATCTTTAGAGCACAGGCGTCGGGTGGGAATGCTATCCTTGTTCTACCGGTATTACAATGGAAGATGCTCCAAGTAACTAGCATCATTGATCCCTTTGGCACCGGTGCATAGTCAGGAAACACGCCAAACGCGTGCCCAACATTTGTACACGTTTGACATTTGTCACATGAGAACGGGTCGTTTCTTCGACTTGTTCTTGTGTTCAACAGCTCGGCTGTGGAATGATTTGCCGGCCTCTGTATTTCCTCTTTCCTACAACATGGGTCTCCTCAAGACCAATTTTCATTCCTTCCTCTCCACAAAAAGACCCTCCATACAGCATCCCAGATGACATAGGCCCTGAGGGAAATCATTTTCCTCAGGGCCTTCTGTGTGGAATTAATGTAAAAAAAAAAACTAGACCTCACCCCATGAACCCGGACACCCCATGGTTATCAACTGCCTAATGCAGGGGGGTTGGTTATCCAATTAAAGGTTCTCGGGGCGGCGGTACGCCGTATAGAATTAATTTTTCGGTTGGACAGACCATTATTTGATTTATTCCACGTCTGACCATTATAGCCATTTCAGCCCCTTAGCTAAGCTGGAATAAAAACCTAAATGAATTATAATTTGAAAAGGTCTTGAGATTTTTTTTGGTCTTTAAATGCACGAATTCGCAAAATAACTTCTCTTGGACTTCGAAATTAAATAATAACATGTTGTTCATTTAAAAAAGAAAGTAAAAAATGATTTTAAGAACATTAAGAAAAAAAAATTACATTTTAAACCGACAAATAATGAATTGTTAACAAAACTCTTCGCGAATGAGTTTTATAAAGTAAATAATAGTTGAAGTTGGAAAAAATATTTGTATTCAAAATCAAAATGATCTTCTCATTTCGCGTATTCAGGCTCATTCCCGTATTGCGGTGGTTGAAGTTAAATTAAATGTTTTTCAAAGTTTCGCTTGTTTCCGTATCGGACCGTAAAACAAAAAAAATTAATCTCTATGCAAAAAGGGCCATTTTAATAAAAATTAGACATATTTTTATTCTTGACCGCATCCCGCCCTGAACAGGGGTGCAAGTAATGTGTGTGTAGATTAATTATTTTCTTCACTCTAATTTTTATTTTAGGATATAATTATTTTACTTGCCTGATTTTGAACTCGAGAACTTTTTGTCAAATTTGTTTAAAAGGAACGACTGCGCTGCCTTTTTCATACAAAACTTAAATACTTGACCAAAATGAATTATTATTATGTACGGTTATGTGCTAGTTCATTTAATTTGTATTTAAAAAATATAAAATACAAACCATTAAGGAATTGCATTTTTCGTGATTTTATAGGCAACTTTGCAACTATTTGTGAGTTAATGATAATTATAAAAAAAAGTATTTTTTCCTTCCATAGTACACAGATACTATGCAAATATAACACAATAAATATAAATTATTGAAAAAAGCATTTTCTCTCTAAAAAATTGGTAAACTTGCCTCAAGATCACGAAAAATTGATATCTTCAATGGCCTCTATTTTTTTTAAAATTCAGAACCAAATAAATAAAATAACACATATATGTACTAGATATTTGCTATACATTGTGATTAAAAAAAGAATGTTTGAATTTGGTCAGGTATTTTGGTCTCAAATCCAAATTTAATGAAATTTTTGTACGAAAAATCAAACCGTTGCCGTTCCTCTTAAAGCTTTGCCATGGAGGTCGTATTTACATTTAATTAATGGCATTCAGAGGAGAGCTTTTACTTGGTAGTTCATAAATATTTCGCTTTTTATCTTGCTATTTGCATACCTACTAATGTACCCGATCTTTGAGATTTCTTTTAATGCGAAGTAAGGAAATTTGATGCAAACTAGTAAGAAATCACGCACAGGTATTCCCTTCCCAAGACCAGAATACAAATTCCCACTAAGTTATGCGTTTTCATTTCACTCTGCTTCCTCTATCTACCTACAAATATAACATGAGAGAATGCCCTTCATATTATAAATTATTTGTATCGTATCGTCTTGTTACGGGAAGCTAGCTCAGGATAATCATTGATGTAAGGTTAAATAAGTGCAGTTTTTATACCTAGCTCTGTACTTTCTCCACTCTGCCTTCTCACCAGTTCAGGTTGCTTGGGTTGGGACAAAAGGGAGATGAATTTAATTACAGAGATTTTATATGTTTGGATTTTAATTAGGTTTGGCAAAGTCTTAATACATGATCTTAATTATACTTAGATCTACTTATATCTAAATCGTAAATGGTTGTCATATGGTTCGGGGTTGCTTCTCCATTGTTCACATCGTCATTTAATTGTTCACTGAAACTACCTTCGTGTCACTGGGTTGTCTGCGGGTGCCTTGATAAGGCTGAGGTCCTCGATGGCAGCTCCTCTGGTTCAGCAGCTCAGGCCCTCCTAGCCGAGTCAAGTCTCCTCCAGCCTGCGCCATCGTCTTCGTACGTTGGCCACTGTTCGCGCCTGGTCGCCGCTCTAGGTCACCGGGCGGGAAATACACATCTTGCGAATCACTTTCTTCAACTCAACTATAACTTCTTCATCCACCGCCCAGCACCACGTCGCTGGGCGGGGAACCCGTATTCGGTGTTGCACCACTCTCGTGCCCCCTCTCTTCCCCGTCTAGATCTTGACTGTTTGTCGCGGCGTGCCCTATAAATTCATAGGACCCGTGGCTCTACCCCGCACTTCTTTCTTCTTACGTTTTAGTCCTTGCACCCAAATCTGTCATCACTTTCTTTGTCTTTGCTGCACAGAGCGAGACTCTTTCATAACACTAAATTATTTATTCAAATTTATTTGTGACGAAATTTGATTCATCACATATTCTATCATGGTTCATCAAAAGCTTTTCATATTTTAATGAAAATGTACATTCACTGGCCATTCGTGTTTTAATAGTTGTACGTAATGTTTTTTCTTTAAGAAAGATAAACATTCCAGATTACGAATAACTTGAAATTCAATTTATTTCTGCTTTGATTGGGCAGTGGTATCTGTATGGTCCCTTGCAGATCTCTGGAGGTCTGGAGTCGGACCTAAATCGACCTTCAATGATGACTTCTTTCGCCTTTCAAAGCAAAGGATTTTTGCACAGTTTTATTTTAGGTTATACTCGAATAATAAAACACTTGGGTTAAATTACTTGTATATTGATGAATTGCGTATAAATTACTTCAGATGAACTTGCAATAAAAGTGAGATGAACTTATATGCTGGCTGTAAGGCTTTTAGAAATTGAATGAATGGTTAAATTTCAGTAAGGAATTGATAACATTAGGACTTAATGACTTGACACTTTTGCTTCTCGTGAAAGCAAAAAAAAAATGAAACAGCCAATTTTGTTGTATAAAAATTAAGATAAAATGTGATAAAAGATAAAATCACCTCGAAATTGAAAGTAAAAGAGTCCAAATTAAGTAAGATTGTGGCAGGGTAATTATAAGAAAATAGTCTTTCAGCGTTGGTCAGTTTATTTCTCCTACATACAGGGTTCACAGCTTATAGTAAAAAACAGAGTATAGGAAGTTGTAGCACAAAGTAACATCACCAACAGCCTTACTAAAAAAACCAGTGAAAATTTTATTCAATTGACAAACGGCCGCGGATGTGAAAACATTACTAATTAAAAAATTGTTCACGAAAAAAAATACACATTGTTTACACAGCCTGAGAGGGTAGTTTATCTCTGTTTTATTAATGATTTCTGAACGAAATTTGGAATTTTTCCAAAGTATTTTGAATGTTCTTTATATTTCTTATTTTTGAAGGTGTCGTAAAAACAAATACCATTTATGAAAACTAGACAAAATTACCTTTTATTTTTTTGTATTTGAAATACACTTTAGTTTTAAAAAACTGCCATATTTTATTATTCAAACGCGGAAAAAAATTGTTTTTTTTTTTTACCAAAACATTTTTGATGAGAGTCCTTTTAAATAATGAATTTGGAACGAAACCGTCACCTCACTTTTTCCTCGTGCATACAATAAAAAAATAATAAAAAATGTCTAAATTTTTTTATTGCCAAAACCTAAAAAATAATACCGACTTTGTTAACAGATTTCTTGCATCTGTAAAGACGTTAATTTCTTTGATACGTTTAGGAACACATGGATTAGATATTAATATTTAAAAAAAAAAAAAACACCACTTTCATGAACTTCTCGTAAAATAAAATCCTTAATGTAAATTTGAATTTTCATGTTTTACATAAAATACTTTTTGACATTTCAATTTTCAAAGTATGATTATTGTTATTATAACTTGACTAAAATTTATTTAATTTATTGTTATTATAACTTGACTTATTAAAAACCACAAAAAACACGGTAAATATATCAATTACACATATTAGTCATATTAATAGAAATTACGAACACATTTGAGTAATATTACACACACATCCGAGGAGTGAATTACGAATGCGCAGGCGCCGCCACCTAGTGGTTATGTAGGAAAACAAACAATTTATTATGTACACTGTAAAAAATTAGATTGTTGCCAGATTTAAAATACATTTTAACAACAAATCCTATTAGTAATATTTCGTGTTTTAGTGTATTGTTGTTTTATTCATGTTGCGGGAGCAACACAGGTTATCGGCCGTGCTGTAGTTTTTTTAGTAAGGCTGTAAGAGTTTGAACAATGTTCACTAACGTTCTCGCTAAACACTTAGCATTATAACCTCAACAGAGGACCCGTGGTCTCTTAGTTGGGTTAAGGTTTTCCGGACAAGTAATGTCCCCGAGAGCACTGTTACTTGAATTCCCAAGGAGGACCCAGAGGGCTCTCTCGACTTGGTACTGGCGAGGATTAGGGAAGGTTAAGGTTTCCCTACAAGTAATGTCCCCGAGGGCGCTGTTACTTGAATTCCCAAGGAGGACCCAGAGGGCTCTCTCGACTTGGTACTGGGGAGGGGAAACTGGATACTCTGGCTCCATATAGGCCTGCACGGTGTTATATACCCTTTGGGGCGGGGTAGTGCCGGCCGAAGACGGATGGGTGGGGGTAGCTCGGCCAATGGGGTGTCTTCTTGTCCGGGTGGTGAGCTGAAAGTCGCCGAGCGACGCGGTGCGATGCGTGTGAGGGAGAAAGTATTCGGATCCGTGCGTCGGACCAAATACCGCGCGCTACAAGATGAAATTAAATATAAAATGGCAGGTAGAAAATGAAGTTAAATATTACAATTAGGACACACAACACTCAACAGTAACAACATAGCTAGCAGACGAATGAACCTGGATAGGAAGTCGACGCATTGAACTACTCGGCGACTGGCCGGACTGTTAGCAAGAGCACGTGTCAGAGCTTTCAATTTTAGGTTCAAGCACGAATAAGGAGTGTTCACAATATAAATTAAGTTTCAAGTAATGACTTTTAATTAAAATGTTTTTTTACTCTTGGAAAAAAAATGTGTCTTTTGGGACATAAAACAATCAAATATTTAAATTTATGAAGGAGAAAAATACGTGTGAAACGGTAAAAAAACTCTCGAGTGGTCTTAAATTAAAAGACAATTGTCTGGCATTTATAGGTTGATACACTACGATGTTGTTGATGTATTTAGCATATCAATTTTAATATAGAAGCATACTTTATTGAAGTTTTTTTCATTGAGTAAGGGAATATTTTGATGAAGTTATTTAAATTGACTAACACATTAACAGCTGAAAGAAAAAAAAAACTATTTTGGATTTTTTATACTTTGTACCTACAAGGAGTACTAAGTAAGTACTAGTAAAAAAAACTATTTTGGATTTTTTATACTTTGTACCTACATACTGTGTGGATCAAATTCAATAATATTTTTACTTTATATATATTTTTGTGCAAGTGTAAAAAAGTCTTTTTTTTTATTTTTTTTTTTTTTATTTTTATTTTAACTTTATGAGTAAAACCTCAAATTGTAATATTTAATTAAATGAAGACAATATAAGCGAAACTCAATCGAAAATCTGAAAACAGAAAAATCAGAAAAAGATATTGACACATCAATAGATGTCGCATACTAAATAAAATGGATAAAGATTTATCCAGACACTATCTAGAGAGCATTTAGTTCGGGTTTGAATCTTGCAATCATACATAAAGATAGCAGCCAATAGTATATGCGTTAAGAAAAATGAAGATAGTGTGGGTGGTTCTTAGTCGAAGTATGATACAGTTAAAAGTGACCGAATTGGATATCGACACGGTGGCGCAGTGGTTAGCGCGTTCGCGCGGTAAGCGAGAGGTCCTGGGTTCGTGTCCCAGATGTGTCAATATCTTTTTCTGATTTTTCTGTTTTCAGATTTTCGATTGAGTTTCGCTTATATTGTCTTCATTTAATTAAATATGTAAAAAAGTCGTTTCCTGCACTATTTACTAGTATAATTTCGTTACTATTGTTATATATATATATGTATGTAAAAGCCTAAATAGGCGTAAATAAATACATAAACGATTTTAGCTCATAAAAGCATTTCCAACATGAGCTATAGAGTTTTGAAATAACAATTACATTTACATAAAATATGACAATATTACGTATTGCTTGTTGCGTGTTCGAGTTGTTGTCTAAAGCACTTCCATCATGGGTTATGAAACTTTGATATACCCATCATAATTTATACTCATCAAAAATATCACACTTTCCAGTATTGCTTGTATGCATTTTCGAGCATGTAAAAATAGGTATTCAATTATGAAACCATTGAAAAAAATTAAAAATCTCAGACCCAAGCCGGGTAGTAAAACGATCTGCAAAAATTAATGCGTTGCTTGTTATTTCTGGTATATCTGGTGGCCAAATGAAATAATTTTTTACAAACGCTCGTTCATTTGTACGCGACAACACAAATCAACATTAATTAAGGAGATTTAATTCAGAGAGTACACGTACTGTTAACAATAATTAGTGTACACATCTCTTAATCTACTAAATTAGAGAAAACATGTGCAGCTATACAGATGTGCACTGTGAACCAGAGAATGGCGAATTGTTAATTAAGGAAAATCGGCCAGGGATTTTCCTGTATTGAAGCTTAATTTAACCAAATGAAACAAAAAAAATGCCTTTAACTTTTTTTATGTGATTGTCATTTTTGGGAATATTACTTTTCAGTGGTTTTTTGGAATAATCTTCAAAATGAGTAATATGGTCAAATAATTTTTGCTGATTAAGGCATTTTTAATACTTGATATAAACACAATTTATGCGTAGAAAAGACCGTAGATGAAATTAATCAATTCTAAAATCTCTCTTAATTATAAATAGAATTATAAAATCTTACATCAAAATTTTGAAAAACCAAATAACCGATTTCTCATAAAATTCAAGATTGATAATTAGTTTTACAAATTTGTAAATATTCGTTTTTATTGTCTGTTGTAAAATTTTCATTTTGTAACTTTTCAATCAACAGTCCTTTGGAAACCATTTTTTAAGGAGATGCGAGCATGTTTTGTTATTTATTATTGTAAAAATTCTTAGTAATATATGTATTGAGTAAAATTTAAAATATATGAATTAGAAAAACATGCAGAATGGAAAAAAATGGGAAATCGAACTCCGCACCTTTCGCTTGTCGGAAAATACTCTACTAACTGCGTTACTGAAACAACTTTCTATAGTATCACTTTTGAGTACCGAATTCAAATTTGTTTTTATAAGATTCTTGAATCTTACCACCGATGACACCAATCAAAACCCGAAGATGAATCTAATTTAACTGTTTCTTCGTGCATCGTGGGAAAAATACTTAGTGACTTAATTTTATTTCAGCAACACGTTTTAAATGAGGTTTGCTCAAAATAATTTACCTATTTTGTATGTATCATAAAAAAAGTAACCTTATTTAACACCTTGTGTACTTATTTTAAAATCGTAATATTTATTCAATGTTATTGGAATATTTTTTTTAATAACTTTTGAAGGTTAAACTCATCAATGTAAAATTAATCATTGAAGAAGAAGATAATAGTAATAAATCTAAACGAAACACGCGACAGAACAAAACGCAGAAATTAAAAAGGTCAAGGCCGCAAGTGCGAATCGAACACAGGATCTTTGTCTTACCGGGACAACGTCTTGATCAACTCGGCCATTGGGACTTAACTTGTATACGTTATTTTGTCTGGGTTCGATTCCCAGTTGTTACCTTTTTATTTTCTGTGTCTTGTTCTGTTTCATGTTTTGTTTCAATTCATCAGTACTATCTGTTTCTTCAATTTTTATATTAATATAAACTTTTAAAATATAAATACCTTTTTCAATGTTTTTAATAGACTTGCCGTAGGTATTGCCGACCCGCTAAAAGCTATGCGATCATTAGTTGCAGCGAGAGTTCAGGGCTTAGCAAAGGTTAATCCAATAAACTTCGATGAGGGGAAAATACATTCGGACGCGTTGGTGATACTGGAAATGTGCAACTATCTGAAATTTTAACGTGGCCGTCACTCACATTGATTGGTGAAACCAGCCGCTAGTTTAGGTGAGAGGATTAATCTTTTACTGGAACAACGATGGCAGATAAATTTATTGGTTTAACTAACAATAGTTAATACTTACTACCCGATTTCGCCCGAGTGTGGAACTGTGCTAACTGTGAACTGTGCCCGAACTGAAAAATGCGCAAATTTCAAGTCAGAATCCCTGGTCAAAATATTTTAATTTATTTCTTTATTCGATCAAAAAATACATATATATCATAAGAAACCTTTGACTGTCCAACTAGGAGTTTCCGTTCTAGGACAGTTTAATTGCCTGGTTTAGTTCACATTAGGTAGGTACGTGCTGTTATTTGTAGAACATGAATTTACATTTGTAATTGTTTGATTCATAGTCAAGTAGAAGATTATAAAAGCAATAAAGCAATTAAATATAGTATTAGTAGCAAAAAGCTACCGAGAATACTTACTAAGTATAAAAAATTTAAGTGAAAATATATAAAGCTATAAAGAAAAAAAACCGCATCGGTTCATGAAACAGAAAACGAAAAAATCCCATCCGAAAGATCGAATTTGTTTTTAAGAAAATATATGATGAATTTGAGTATAGGCAATCATAATTTTTTTTTTAATAATTTTGTGATCTATGTTATGTTCTCATATATAAAAAATAATAATAATACAAGTAAAGTAAATGAGAGAATTATTTATCAAAGAGTTCTTGTCCATAAATGAAAACTAAGAAAGACATTTTAAAATTCTAATTATGATTCTCACAGTATTTATTACATTGGAATCTCAATCATATCATAACTGTATCGTGTAAAACTATAAGATCGCAGGAATCATTTAAAAATTCACATAAATGGCCAGAAATATCTGCATAATGCTTTTATGCAAAATAACAAAAAAAAAACAAACATATTTATTATACTTTTTGTTATAAATTTTTTATTTTTGTTTTTATTTCCGTCTTTTCATTTTTTTATTACATAACGAACCGTATTATAAAATTACAATATATTTATCAATGATACAAATCGTAATTTGAAAGTAATATTGATAATTAATTATTGAAGATTCAACTAAATATTGAATATACCACTAAATAATAATTATATATAGCAGACTTTTGAAAAAAAAAAATCTGTTTTATGCTCCTAATTAGGATTTCAGTAACGTCCTGAATGACCATATTGGTATTGCAGAAAGCTGTCATTACTTTTCCAAATTAACTTCGTTAATCCTTCTGAAGAGGATGGCTGTTTTCACATTATGAACTTTTTCACCTGCAGAACGCGAATAAGCATTCCAGGAACCACCTTTCCACACCATGGGGATAGCTTTTTCTAAAGACCTTTACCACTTTAAAAATCATGGAAAAAATATGAATATTATCTTGTAGAATTTACGTACACTGTAGGAAAGTATGAAGGTTTAGTTATTTTTATTTTTAACTTTATGAGTAAAACCTCAAATTGTAATATTAAATTAAACGAAAACTTGCAATCATATCTACATAAAAATAGCATTAAGAAAATGAAGATAATTTTGATAGTTCTTAGTCGAAGTACGATACAGATAAAAATGACCGAATCGGATAAAGACACCTTAACTCCGTTGGTAGAGCTGCGGCTCGGAAAGCCGAAGGTCCTGGGTTCAAGTCCCAGAGTCTATATATATCTTTAAAAATATGTTTTTCTGATTTTTCTGTTTCCAATTTTTCGATTGAGTTTCGCTATAAAGGTTTACTTCTAAAGTGTTTGTTTGTGATATACCGTACAGTAAAAATAAATGCCTTTTCAGATATACCTAGAGTTAAATAAAATTTTGACAAATATTTTGCGCATTGCGTAATCAAAAAGAAACGAAGGTTTTTAAAAATTATTTTAATTGTAATTTTCGTATCTCCCGGAATCTTGGATTGATCTTCAACAAAATTCTGGAAATGTGGAAACCACCGTTGTCCTTTTATTATACGTAATTTATAATGAAAGCTGAATAGACAGCTTGAAGATTAATGTCTGTATCCAATGATGGTAGGATTCTCTCTTTGATTGATCTTGAGGAGCTACAGTATAAGGCTAGCTTTACATTCGTAAGAAAAATTTAAAACTTATGAAGCGTTTACATATGCATCTGATTTGTGGTAATTAATGCTCACGGAATCTGTTCGGAAGTTCAACATGCTCATGCGACCGTTACAACTGTAAATTAATTTGCGGTAAGATAGTTTCCTGTTAACGACGATCTGCGACTGTCAAATTTACGCGACTTTGTTAATAAAGATGAAAAGGCCCAAATAACGTGTTGAAATAGAATTTGGCTTTAATTAAACATTTATCCATGCGCTTTTGTGCCGTCAAAGGCGGAAATTAATAGAGTTCTTTCATTTTATCAGAATGACAGCTACCTGATAGCAACCAATTTCAAATTCAAATACATACGTAATGTTAAAACCAGAAATATTGAGAAAAGAAAGGACTGAACCGATAATTAAATGGAAGGATGCTCATTTTCAGAGAACATAAGATAATAAGTGTAAATAAATACTAGTTTTATTGGAAAAAAATCCCACGAAAACATTTTAATATTTGACATCTCGAAACGGCGCATTTTGGTCCTATCTATTAGTTTAAAATGTACGGTCAAACTGATTTTACAAGCTGTAAGAAGGCTGGAAGGTCGCGCGGACGTGATTAGACCTGTCAAAAAACTTCCTAAAAATCAAGTTCTGTAACTTGTATAAATTACGATTTACGGGAAAAAACGGAGTGTAAACCCAGCCTAACCCTGTAGTTCTCTGAAATTTTCCTAGTTCTGATTGAATGCTACTTGTGCCATCTGAGCACTAACCAAAATATAAAATGTCACAGAAACAAGGAGTTTTTATTTTTTTTTACATGGTCTCCACACAGGAGGCCCTGAGGTAAATAATTTCCCTCAGGGCCTATGGGGATCTTTGGGGATGCTGTATGGAGGGTTTTTTTAGGGAAAGGAAGGAGAGGAGAGTTCTGGGAAGGAAAAGGGTGAAAGGGGTGGGTAGGAATCTGGGGTTCAGTGCATCCTGGTCATCCGCCTCCAAGACCTAGACAAACCTTACCCTGCGAGCCCTCACCCTATGATTTAAGAGGAAGACACAATTTGGAAGGCGGCTAGGGTACCGCCACCCTGGGAACCATTTATTAAATCACCAACACTTCTGCCTGTCATTGGTCATCCCAAATGGTTCGTTACGTTTGGTGACTTAGTGTCTGCCCACCAGCTGCGTTGTAGCCCGGATCGGGAGAGACTGGTTGAGGGAGACCTTGTGACTTATCAAGCAAAACTCTTTTGGAACATCGCCTTGCACCGCACTGGGTGGGATGGATTCATACGTCCATCACTCCTGGCCCCACTGACTCCTAGATTCCTACCCACCCTTCATACCTTATCCTTGCCAGAACTTATTCTACTTTTCCTTTAAATTACCCTCCACACCGCCTCACCAAAGAGAGAAAATATTTTAGGGAAAATATAGAGAAAATATTAATATCTCAGGGCCTCCTGTGTGGAACTATTGTAAAAAAGACACCTCCCTATTGGATTTAAAATATGCATACCCACACGTGTCTATATGAGTATATTTTTGTAAAAGTTGTCTAGACGTCTGGAGATCATTTACAAGGACTGTTTTTTTATTATTTTTTTCCAAATTTAAAAAAAAAATCTTGATGGGTGGTGGTAAATTTATTATGTAACTCTGTACTTACCTGATTTGTACAAAGTGATTGGTATTTTTTTCATTAAAAATATGGCGTTGGCGTAATTTTCTTGCGTACATTTCGCTACCCCGTACTATTAATATCGAACTTTTATGGCGGAAGAAGCAATCGTAAAACTAATTTCAATGGGATGATCAAAGAATAATAACTTTAATAACGAGAGACTAGGATACAATCTACAGAAATAATAATATTTATTCACGGCAGTATCCACTAAGATGCTACTATAAAGTTTTCTACCTGAGGGAAATGTGTTTCATATTAAAGTGGCGTTTACTACGTAATGCACTCTATCTTCAAATCTGTTTTTCCATCTTTATATTGGCAGCCAAAATCCTCGGCGTTCCTTTCTAACCCATGACAGCCTCATAAAATGGTAGCCGTTATTACGAAGACACTTGTCATTGGCTAGAAAATCTCCAAAAAAATGAAATATTTTTTCGTAAACATGTTATAATTTTTCACGACGGACCTTATACAATTAATATTAAATTATTTAATTTTTAACTTAATGAGTAAATCTTAAATTGTAATACTTAATAAATGAAGACAATATTATCGACACTCAATCGAAAATCTGAAACAGAAAAGGGCACGGTCACATCTAATTAATCATTAAATAAATTTTCTAATCATTAATTTTTTTTTTTTAAGTTGACCTTTCCGATATATTGGTATTATATTTGTATTACATTAATATTATTTTTATACCAATGAAATTTTAAAAATCGCTTAAATTTTTCTTTGCATTTAGCATTTCTCTATTTGCTTTTTCTTTACACCCTTTTCTTTATCTATTTTTTTGATTCTCTAATTCATAAATTCATCAAAATCAAAACTAAAATTTCATGGAATGATTGACAAGCATACATGCTTATAATTTTTTTGTTTCTTTTTGATTTTTCTTTTTATTTCTCTTCTTTACGTTTATTTTGTTTATATTATTTTTAAATATATTATTTACATTCATAAGCAATTTCTTGTATATACCAACAAAACTTTAATATATTATCCACAAAGTGTAATATCTAAGTAAAAATCAATATAATAGACAAAAAAATAATTCATGTAATAAATTTGCTCATTCTGACTTTCCTAAAACTGGTAAATTTCCTAGTTGGACAGCCAAAGATTATTGTAATACGTAAATATGTAATGTTTTTAAAAAATAAGTAAATAAATAAACGTTTAGGAAACGAACCCAGGACCTTTGCCTTTCCTAGATGTGACCGAATATTTTTCTGATTTTTTTGTTTTAGATTTTCAATTGTGTGTCACTAATATTATCTTCAATAATTAAACATTAGATTATCATTAATCTAAATAATTCCATAGACGTAATGAACTTACATATAATTTTATACTGTCTGTTAGGATGGTGAAATAATAGTTTAATGATTGTAATTAATACTATGTGTTACTTCGAGAAATAGGTGATGAAATGGAAACAAAGTAAAAATAGTCATACACATTTATAATGCCTTTTTCTCGCTCTCTCATCTGGTCTCTTTCATGCTAGTCGTCCTTCGCACGGTCGTTACAATAAACAAACTTGAAGGTTTCCCCCGTAAAGTAGGTACATAGTAGGAAATCATAAGTTTACACTATTTATTAGAAGATGAATTTCCACTCTCCTCACTCCTGGCAGAAACTCCTTCTTTCATTAATATTCATAGATCTTCTCATAATGTTACACATTCGCTTATTATTCCGTCCTGACATGACCCGACTCAAGCGTTCAACTTGATAGCCTCGTGTCTTCCCAGAATGTCCCCGACACCTTCATTCATCTACACACATATATATTCACACGACGTACATTACTGGTACATCCGCCGTACATGTTCAAACATTATCATAGGGGTAACATATTTTGAAATAATTCAAATTTACCGCATATTTTTCAAATAAATAAGAATGTTGATAAAAATAAACATGGTTTATTTACCGCCTCGTTTTCAAAGAATTATTTTGGTTTTTGTTGTATTTATTTTGTAGCACTAACCATCAACAATACTTTTTGAATAAAAACCTAAAGACAACACTGAATGTAAACATGCTTTTAATTAAAATTCGATGGAAACCAAAATGGTTCTCAGTAAACCATTGAAATAATAACAAACCTGAAACATTATTGGAAATACATTATAAGCCATGTTCAAACCCAAAATTTTTTTTAAAACAATGAAATTCATGTTACAAAAAAAAAAAGATTGAAATTGAAATTGTCTAGTATCCTTTTTTTTTACATTGACTCCACACAGGAGGCTCTGAGGAAAATAATTTCCCTCAGGTTCTATGTCATTTGAGATGCTGTGTGGAGGGTCTTTTTGAGAAGAGGAAGGAATGAACATTGAAGAGACCCAAGTTGTAGGAAGGAAGAAACACAAAGGCCGGCAAATCGTTCCAAAGGCGAGCTATTGAACACAGGAACGAGTTGAAGAAGCGACCCGTTCTCATGTGACAAATTTCAACCTTGTAAATATGTTGGGTACGCGTTTGGCGTGATTCCCGACTATGCACCGGTGCCGAAGGGATACCGGATTTAGCTACGATACGCTACTGCAATTATTTAAGCATATTAAAAATGGTGAAAAAGATACTTCCATGAAACTATTCCTGCGTAAAATATTAAAAACTTATCTTTAAATTTCATGAAATGTACAGAGTTCATTAAACTAAATTAGCTTTCATAGAAATAAATTGACTGATGAAACAAAAAGATTTATTACAATTTAATGAGAATTTGAGAGCATACATATAACCAAACATACTACTTAGTTTTTAGTTCCTTTGTTAGGCAAGCACGCGCGATAAAATCGTCGGTTTTTTCCTACATATTTCTGGTGTGACTTGCTTCGTGGTCACGATGCCTTTTTTGGGGTTACTCAAATTTAAACTATCGGCAAATAAACACGTAGTTAACGTTGTCATATAGTTCTACCGAGAGAAAAGGTCTGCTAAATAATCTTATTTTTTTTGCTTTTCAATCTTTTTTGAAGTACCTTATTGGTACCTATATTCCCGTATTATATTATTGGTGCATTTGGTACCTGTTTTGAAAAGGGAGTATATGGGTATGCCATATAGGTATGAGCATCTTATTTACTGATTGGGCTATCGACCGCCTCAAGTTTTTATTAGAATAAGAAACTCCAGTGAAAAATATTATGGCTTTTAAGAAATATATTCATATAGACCAATAAACGCTGATTCTGAATATAAAAGTTTTATTTAATAATATTAAACGCAGAGTTTTTAAAAAAATTATTAAAAAGCCCATTTTTAATCGGGCCCTAAAAACACGCCATCAAGTTGGCACTATTGAAATGTTTAGTGGTGACATCACTGTTCGTCGTGTCGTGACGTCACCGTAAGGTCATTGTATGGGAATGTAGGTATGACACAAGCCATCGTATTAATTTATTCGTTTATTTACATACTGTTTATATAGATTAAGTTGTTTTGTTGAATTGAAACATTATTTGGGCCTAACTTATGTTTCATAAATAAAGATATCTCTCATTAGTTTATCTCTATTATTGAAAACATTCAAAAACTACTGCATAAAAAAAATAGTAATGCTACTTCTAGGGAGAATAATTCGAACAACGAAATTCAAAATGGCGGCAGTTGAACAGCTGATTGCCCGATCTTATAGTAACAGGGGTGATGATTTTTTATTTTTTTTTTTTTATTTATTTAAGTTTATTTAGGAAACATACAGTTGTAAATACATTCATTTTACATTTTATATTGAATATAGTATAAACCAGTGAAGTTCCATTTATGATTTAAAAAAAAAGAAAGGAAATGGTTACTGATTAGGAAGCAAGTAGATAGTAATAATGTTATAATATAGTATTAGTAAAAAGTGAGTCAAAAGAAAAAATAAACAATGAAGAAATAACAAAGAAATAATCGTTTTGGTTTAAGTACATTGTAAGGTTAATTTAGTTTTAAACGTTTTAAGAGAGCAGTGGAAAATATCGATATCTCTTAGGGCGTTGTAAGATTTGCAGATACGCCCGAGCAAAGAATTTTGTGCATATTTCGATTTGAAATGCTGTATAAAAAATAGGGTATTCGACCTGGTATTGCGTTCAGGGCAACGAAATGCAATCCTTTCTAATAGATCTGGTGAGTCAATAAGGCAGTTCACAATCTTGTATAGAAACAGTACGTCAGAAATGTTTCTCCGTTTGTAAAGAGCAATAGGTTTACACTGGTGATTTTCGAAACGATACGAAAGGTGTTTCAAAAATTTTGTTTGAATATTTTCAATACGCTTAATGTAAGTTTGGTATTGTGGATTCCAAATGACAGATGCAAATTCAAGATGAGATCTTACATACGCCATATATAGTAGTTCAAGTGTAAAAGGTTTGTTGAACGGTTTTGTGATGCGTAGGATAAAACCCATTTGTTTGTAGGCTTTTTCTAAGATGTATTCAATGTGATCTTTGAATAGTAATTTGGAGTCAAGTAATACTCCAAGATCTCTAATTTTATCCACTCTTTCAAGCGGAACGTTGTTCAGATGGTAAATATGGACGATTGGGTGATTTTTACGTGAAAACGTTATCGCATTACATTTCTTTACATTGAGAAATAGTTGATTTTCTATGCAATATTCATTAATTTTATTAATATCTTCTTGTAATTTATTGCAATCATCTTCTGAGCTTATACATTTGTATATTTTCATATCGTCAGCGTAAAGAATAAAGTCAGAGTTACAGATGACATGTTTGATGTCATTTATGTACAAAGTAAAGAGCAGGGGTCCTAAATGGGAACCTTGAGGTACACCCGAAGGGACGGTAATTTCCTGTGACATGTAACCTTTGAGTGCAACAGCTTGACTTCTATTTTTAATGTAAGATGAGAACCATCTGAGAAGATTTCCACTTATACCAATTTTTTCAAGTTTGCTTAGGAGTATATCATGATTCACTTTGTCGAAAGCTTTAGAAAAATCAGTATAGATAGAGTCAACTTGTTTCTTTTTATCCATAGTATTCAGAACAAAATCGGTGAACTGACCCAAGTTCGACTCGACAGATCTGCCTTGAAAGAAACCGTGCTGTTGAGGATTGATAATGGTGTTTTTACATAAATTAAAGAGTTGGTCGTAAACGATTTTTTCCATAATTTTACTTAAAATGCATAGTTTCGATATAGGCCTATAATTCTCAATATTGTGTTTGTCCCCCTTTTTGAAAACAGGTGTCACAAGAGCTCTTTTCCAAATGGTGGGAAATACGCCTTCTTTGATAGAAAGTGTGAACAGTAATGTCACGGGGGTGACAAGTTGTTCAGCACAATTAAAAATAAAAATTGGATGTATTTTATCACAACCAGCACTTTTTTTTGTGTTGACATTTTTCAAGTATTTTAATACTAAAGATTTCTCGATATTAATCGAATTCAGGTGTATTGAACTTATATTATTATCATTGATTACGTCTTTGCTATATGTGGAAATGTTTTTAGTTTGAGAGGGGACAAACACAGATTGAAAATAATCGTTGAAAAGATTGCAAGTTTGTTGCCCATCAATTGAAGAAATGTTTCCATGGAATATGTTATGAGGTATATCAGAGGAGTTTTGTTTTGATTTGACGAAGGTCCAAAAAAATTTCACATCATTCTTTATGTTTAACTCAGCATTAATTATATAGTTTGTGTAACATTCTTTCTCAAGCGTCTTTTGGCGAGTTCTAAGTAACGAGAATGTATGATAATCAGAAAGTTGGGAATATTTTTTAAATTTACGGTGAAATTTTAGTTTTTCTTTGATGATTTTTATTAAGCTAGACGTATACCATACGGGATATTTTGGAGACATTTTAATGGTTCGTAATGGGACGTATTGGTTGATAGCTTCATATATAATTTCGTAGAATTTATTAGTAGCTTCTTCCATGCACATTTTATTGAAAACATGCGTCCAGTTAAATTGTTCTAGAAACTTATTAATTTGAGTATAGTCAGCTGAGTTAAACAACAAAACTTGCCGTGATAATTGTTTTAAACTGGGGTCTCTTAGAAGTGTTATCTCGATATGTAAAGATTTGTGATGTGAATCTTCGGTAAGAAAGGGAGGACAGTAAGGCAATAATATACAGTTCAAATTGCTTATTACTAGATCGAGAACACGTTTGTTTGCGTTAATTATGTTGTTATATTGATGGAAGTCACAGAGTGATAGAAAATCTATCACGTGAGTACTGGCTTCATCAGTGGCTGTTTGTGGAATCATTTGATTTGAATTAAGACTTGGGATCCAGACAAGTTTTGAGATATTGTAGTCTCCTACAAGTAAGAAATCATCGTCGGGATTATTCTGTCGGAGATAACTAGCGGATTCAAAATGATTTAAAAGACTGCTAATATGTTTGGTACCGTGTGGGTGGTAAGAACAACAAATATTTATTCTTTTGTTAGGGGCAGTCGAAATGATGCTTACCCATATATCCTCAGTTTCTTGTGTTGACCAAGTCGTCTGTTGAATGACATTATATTTAGATAGAACGGCAATAAGAACCCCGCCTCCCATGGTTTGGCCTGTAAGACTATAGTTTCTATCCCGTCTAAAAACATTATATCTATCATCAAAAATCTCTTGATTACTGATATTGTCAAGAAGCCATGTCTCTGAAATACATATAACATCAAAATCATTGTTCATAACGGACCTTAAGAAGTCGTGTGTTTTTGTGCGATGATGTCACACGATTAATACATACGGTGGTTTTCAGGAGAACTTGAAAAATTAAAACTTTGACAATTATTTTAACTATTAAAACTAACTCTAAAAATAAAATTGCAGTTATTTAAGTTAGAAGGTTTCATTAAAAAAAATTGAATGGTGGTCTCTATTAGCGATAAAAAATACATATTTTTGACCAGGACGACGGATTTTATCATGTCCATAAAAGATACTGTGGAGCGTGTTTTGAGACACGTTTTCAAATCTTAAAATAATATATTTTCGTACTAATTTGATTTAAAAAGTCTTGTTATGGAATATTTTTGTTGCAGTCATGGTACTAACCTCTAGGTCATAAATAATGCTGGAAAGTTAATTGTTTTCCCCTGCATAATTTGCGCTGTCACCTATTCGACGTAAAATTCATGACGGGAATATTGAAGAAACCAAATGGAACGTGTCGACCGAGGCCACTGAAATGGCGTTAAATGGAGCCATTGGAAAAACGCTTTGACCTGACTCGACCAAGGGAAAGTTATTAAATTCATCAATATAAAGTCACTGCTCAAAAAAAATAACGCACACTGTTTTGGTTGGTAAAAAAAAAAAACTTAAATTGGTGAAGTAATTCGGAACTAACTTAAACGATTTTCTCTAACAATTTGATCAGACTAATTCTCATCAAATTCCCAAACATATCTGAGAAGCTGTGATCGGGAATTTGATGAAAAGAAAAAGAGATACAAAGTTTAACCCTCACCACAAATTAATCGAAGTTCTGTAGTCGGCAAAAGTTAAAGGAAAACCGACTTAACATGAAACACTTCTTGATTTGAAAAGTCTCAGCGCTTGCGTTGCTGTACTGAATTAAAATTTCCCCACATGAGACTAGCTTCATTAAAGAACCTTCACAGCATCCAGAATTTATAAGACACACAAATACCTTCAGATATATTTTATTAGATTTCTGAAAACATTATGCCGAGTCAATAGCTTTAAAGATCTCGGTATCGTCTTTGATCCCAAACTGACATTCTCGCATCATATATCACGGCTCACTCCAGCATGCTACAAACTCCTGGGTTTCATCATCAGAATATGTAAGCAATTTGATGACCCAGATGCAATGATAGCCATGTTCGATGGAATCATAAGAAGTAAGCTGGAGTATGCTAGTGGTGTGTGGACTCCGCACCAAGCTAAATATATTAATATGCTGGAACAAATTCAGAAAAAGTTCCTTAGGTATGTCTATATGCGGATGAATGGAACGTACCCGAGATTCATGCACCATATGGAATTACTTGAGGCAACAAATAGATTTAGCTTGGAAACTAGATGTTATGCAAATCTTGCAATTCTTAGTTTTAAAATAATCCATAACCGTATTGACAGCCCATTCCTCTTGGTATGTTATGGCTTATACGTGCCTGAAAATTTCAGTCGTAGTCGTCGACACGACTTGTTCAAAATACCATACGGCAGAACAGATGTTCTAGCACAGCATAGCATGACAAGAGGAATGGTGCTGTTGAACAAAATATCGGAAACACTAGATATATATAACTCTTCTTTAGATAGCCTTAAGATTTTTTTGTATAATAATCATCTTCCTAGGTGTTAAGACTGTCAAAATGAGAAAATTGTACAGTAATTGGATAATAATCTGTTGTACAATTTAATAAAAAAAATAATAAAAAAAAATAAAAAAACATGGGAGGTATCAATCTTTTGAAGAGAGATGAAAAAGATTATACTGAAGAAGGAGTCGAATTTAATAAATTTGTATCCAGTGCAGCACATTCCTATAGAATTACGTGCTGGTACATAAGTACCTTCTACAGTGCAGAAAAGCACGTATCATAATTTATTTCCTCGTATTTCGCAATCTATAACACCTATAAAACGGATCATATTGTTATTTTTCGACGCTAATTTCAAAACTCAGCTTTTTGCACATTTTTGAATTATATTATGGATCAAATTTTTCGAAACTTTCATAACGGTTTCAAAAGATTTAAAAATCTGATAGCATCAGTATACATACGAGTTAAAAAAAAAACATTAATCCTCCTGACTCTGTGTCAATATACATGCGTAGAATGTTGTGCTCTGTGAATGAAAAATTGAAGTATAATAACAGAAACCAAATCAATAGAATTGGTACATAAAAAATTTAATGCAGTTGTGCGAATTAAAAGAGCAACACACGAGCAACTTAAGTAGCACCGTTAGTTGGCAACTATTTCAAAATTCATATAAATTCAAAAAAGTCTTAAGAGTATCGAGTCGATAGGTGTGCGTACCGCCAAATTATACGTACTCTAGATAATGCTGGATTTTGATGCAGGTCACAACTTTTACGTTCAGTTGTTGTTATGTGCCAGGCGCAAAACAATAAATACACAAGTTTAGGAATCTTTTGTGGTATATCAGTTAAGAAAAGAAGATCATGAAGGGGGATATCTCTAGTCAAATCTATATCGTCGATATTTTAGATTTCCAGGACAGTAAAAGTCACTCCGTTATCCAGGACTTCATTTGTCAGCCAGAGGCAGGAGCTAGGTCCTGGAAGGATTAATTATTGTTGGTTTGATGTGCCTGCCGATGGCTGCAGAATACGGAATTTGACAACCTGTCTAGCTCACAACCAAAACCAATTACATTTCGTCTAACTTTGCAGCTCGTTAGTTTGTAATTTTATAATTAAACTCTAGTTTCGTAAAGTTTTAAGGGACGCTGGATAGTAATGAGAACAAACGCCCACAAATAATAATTATAATTTGGAGGTTGAAATGAGATGTTATTGAAATGTTGGTGTATTGCGGCGTTTACATGGTACAGAAATTGCTTTTACATTTGGTTTGGCACTTTCATTTTCACAAATTGTTGAAATAAAATGAAGTTTCTTGAAAATGTAAAGGGTTGTTTTAAGATCTTTTTAATTTCATTTGACAAGAAAAAAAACAAAGAAACTTTTTTTAACGAAATGATGCATTTTTCAATGCAATATCTGTTACTAGCACCATAAGTTCCCGCTGTTGTCCGGGTGTACAGTGTTTTTCAAAATCAGATGTTGATAATTAGTCATTTTTATCTTATTTTGAATGTCGTGCAAAATTTCAACAAAAAGTATCAAAACTCTGATTTAAGGGTTCGGAAATCTAATGTAAACATTTATCTTATTTAAACGTCAAGTTTGTAAATGTTCAATAATTTCGGAATAAAGCTGTAGATTTGTATAAAAAATAGCATGTCGCCACAGACACTCTTCTGTGACTTAAGGCAAACAAAATGAGCTTTACTGAAATTAGAATTAAGTTTTCTGCATTGTGAGTAGACATTGAAACTATTAATTCGTAGTTTTCCGGAAATTGTTATTGTTTTAACATATATTTTAAATATCATGTCACCCTGCTACGACGTTATTTTTCAGCTCCCAAAAATCCAATCTGGTCCACCCCAATGTGGAGCAGGTTGAAACGGTTACGGTTAAATAAAAAAGTGTAAAAAATTGTGAAATTTTTAATATTTTGGTAGTTGGCGTAAGATACATACTCTAAAAGAATAAAAGGTACTTATTAATAGATCGGATACTATTTGCCAGAAGGAGATCATTGTAGTTATCAGTAAACAAGCTAAATAAACACCTACAAATGATTATTTGATACTACCTCTGTGTTTTTTTTACCACTTTATTATTTATCAAGTATGTATGTGTGTATTTGAATAAAATAACAAATAGAGTGATTAGTTTCAATTGTATTGATGAAGCACTACCCGGAGCACAGAGGGGGTAGTTGCTAATTAACGAAGAAGCCTTCTGGCTGATTGAACGGAGGAGAGTCGGGTTTGAGAGGATGTCCACCGTCATTTCGGACGGGATGTGTGATTCGTGAAGGTTGAATTAACAAGCGATACACGCTTAACAATGCTGATCAACGTTTCCCAAATAACGAAAGTTGACATAGAGTGATAGTCGTAGTTGTGACTTGAGTGTCACGTGATAAACAACATGACTGAATTATTAACTAAAAAGATCCATGAATCTGGAAGAAAAATTTATCATTCTATGTTAAATTTACATGATAATCAATATTCATGGTTGTTTAGGGCTTATTGCCTGGTGGCAAATTCTTCGAATCAATTCAGAACAAGAGTGGGAAACATAGGTTTGCTGATTTCCTGACACCAAGTAATTACCGTGGTTTCTAAATACGCCATGGGTACGTGGGTTGTTTTTCACAAATTATAATGAGTTTATTTATTTAATAAGAATTTACAGAGATGTAATCATATAGTATCCTAATAATTTATTTATTTATTTATTTATTAACGCCGATTATAGCGGCTTTTACAAAAAAATTACAAATATTTTACATATGAATACAGAATATACATAGATAAAGAAAAAGAAAAATTTAAATATAAAATTCATAAAGGAGAACAATAAAAATTGTAGTATCACATAAAAGTACAAAGAGTAGGTTATTAAATACAAAACAACCTATTATATATTCCGGATGTATTAGGAAATTAATACTTTTAATCTGTATTTGATTATAGTTAAACTGAGAAGCACTGACAGACAGTTTTAATTTTATTTTTATTTTTTATTATTTAATAAATGTTTACATGATAGGTACATTGTTGGTATTTTTTGACTACCACACTAGGCTATTGCCCGTGTTGTGGTAGTCATACATGACATATTATTTTAAATACACAGATAAAAAAAATATGAGAAATTAAGAAATTGAGAAATTAATTAAGTAGTGTTTGTATGAGGTTAGACTAGCAATGTTTATAGATTCATCCAAAACATATTTATTTCCAAGTACATGCAGGCGATTCATTATGGAATTGAGTTCAGCGTTAGATCCTGTATTGTTGCAATGATAAGGTAATTTGAAACGAACTGATCGACTAGGTACATGGAAACTTATTAGCGAAAGAAGTTCAGGGGAGTTCAACAGGTTGGTAACGATTTTCAATAAATAAAATAGGTCTGAACAAATTCTTCTTTCTTTTAATGTATCGAGTCCCAATAATTGTAACAGAGAGGGATAATTAATGTTTTCGATAAATATTCCCAATTTAAAATTAATATAACGTAAAAATTTATGTTGGACTCGCTCAAGAGAATTCTCATGTACACTGTAGTAAGGATTCCAAATGGTGGAGTTAAATTCTAGTTGGCTTCTAACAAGTGAAGTGTAAAGTAATTTGACAGTTTTTAAATTTTTAAAATCCTTTGAAATCCGTAAGACAAATCCTACATATGAATTTGACTGTCCTAAAACGGAAATCCCACCAGTTTGACAGTCAAAACATTTTTCAAATGTATAAAAATGTACTGTACTAAATAAATACACTTAGTTATTATTAAGTTCAAATAATATAAACTGCCACACGATTTAAGATTAATTAAAGACTCAAAGCGTAGCTGAACACTCGCATCTTTACAAAATCATATCCGTAAATGTAAATGGTACAGTTGCAAACCTCATTTACATAACTAAACCAGCAGAATAGTACCTACCTAAAATATTTGTTTTATTCGCTAATGCGCAAATGTGTCTAAAAGTTATCAATCTCCGCGACGTTGTGTAAATAAAAGGCCATATGTAAATGAAAAAGAGCATTTTTTAACTTAAAAAATAAAACAACTTTCTGAAATAATGCAATATAATATGAAAAATCAACATACGAACATACGAATGCGTTGTAAGCGAGGGCATTTATGAACACAGTTTTTTATAGTTGATTAATGCAGGACACGGTGTTTTTAACGCAAATCTCTCAAATTTTCTTAATGAAAAAATACCGGATTTAAAAACGCTTAACTAAAAATAAATAAAGTTACAATGAATAATAATAATAGGTCTCTAGTAATATTAATCATATTCTGACAAGAAAACTTTGGTTTCGATAATATATACAATGAATAATAATAATAATTATCTATATTAATATTATTCTGACAAGAAAACTTGGTTTCGTTAATATTGATTACAGAGTAGTGTTTTACAAAGTTAATTGTTTTCATTTCAATATAAAATAGAACACAAACCCTTTTCAACATTTAAGTTCGTTGTTTTGGCAGTACCTACGTGTCTTATTGGGCTATTTATGGAAAGCGTTTCGTACTTCGTGACAAAGCATTGTTTTAAAAAGCATTAGCGTCAACAGTAATTTATGTTGAGTTATTTCCTAATAATAAAACGGGTCGTCTACACGTACCAAAACAGTGTGAGTGGCTGAAAGCTCCAAGATTTTTTTAACTACTCAAAAGTAATGTAAGTTTATTGATCTAGTACTTAAATAAATAACAAAATTTTTCACTTAATTCAATGCTCCACAGCAGTAAGTAGGTACTACTTCAATAATTGAGTAATTCTACGATAAGAGGTATTAAGTCTATGGAGGATACGGCCATGAAGAAAAGTTGGAGTTTTTTCATTAAACACTTATATAACGATTTTTTTCCCTCTTATGTATCTTTTCACTTAAGGGCAAGTCACTTTACACATATTTTGTTACTTTTACTAAAATTACCTGAGAAACTTTAGTTAAATTAAATAAACTTGCCAGCTATCTTGCCAGGGGAGAGATATTTTCATGACAAATTCAATTGTTTTAATTGAAATTGAAAATTTTTGGGATCATTATACATCACACTTTACTTTACGGGATTATTGAATTAGGGCAGTAAATGCAAATAAATTAAATGAATATTACGACTTTTATAACTTACCAGGGGGGAGACACAATCACCGCTCTGTTGCGTCGCAACAACTTACAAAATGGCGGCGCTCTAACAGCTCGTGTGTTTAGCATTGCAAACTTCACGTCGATAAATGACTTCGAGTGCTATTTGGAATATGACCGTCTTATATTTTTGTTTGTAGTAGCGGAACGAAATTTGCCAGGGTAGATACACAAAAAAGTGAGACAAAAGTTAAGTTTAAAAATTATTGAAAACAAACAAATATTGTTGTATTTTTCCTTAATAAAACATAAGTATATTTATTTAAAATCACGCTAAAAATACTTTGGTGTGGCAACTGATACAAATAAGGTACGTCCTGAATGCAAGTTAAACTGAAACCGACTAGGGGACAGGCCAGGGTAGAGACTTTTTTAAACTTTATAAGGAATTTCAGAAAAAATGTTATTTAATTGGGCATTTAATGGTGATGTTATTCATAAAGTACGTTAAGATGACGTGATTCATTGTAAAAAATAACGACGTTTGGAATAAAAAAATATTTGTAGAAGGTTCTTACGGAAAGAAAAAACAAGAAAATTGGAATTTTCAGAAAACTTATCGACTATTTTAAACGCGGGGGGGACGCGGGAGGGGAACGGGGACGCACGGGAAAGGACAAGCAGGGAGAAACAATTTATTTCTTTGAAAATGGCATAGCAACGCATGCCGGGAACCAGCTAGTCTGAAATAAAAACAGAAATATTCAAGGTTACAAAATACATTTCAATAGTTTGTATCTTTATTTAATAATCAAAGATAAGGCTCTTGACTAGCAATCCGAAGGTCGCGGGTTCAAATCTCGGCTTGCGCAAATAAATTGTATTTGATTGATTTGTGTTATTTCGCAATTTAAGCAATTAAAATAATATAAAGTACATTTGCGGCACGTTTGAAAGATACTCTCAGTATCGCACTGGTGTGAGACCACAGTTCAGAATTGAAACATTTAATTAAATGGCTTCAGCCGTGCTTTGTGACCAAAGGTATACAACCTCACAACCTAAGCCAGATAATTCCCACATCACTCTTTTCCATTTCATTCCCCTTCCCACGACCTTCAACCTCACAACATACCCCAATTGGGGATGTCATAGTATCACTGGCTTCAGATTCAGACGGCCGGCGTAGTCCAGCGGTAAGGCTCTTGACTCGCATTCCGAAGGTCACGGGATCGAATCCCGGCGTGGCAAATAAATTTTATTTGATTAATTTGTGTTATTTCACAATTCATTCATTTAAAATAATATATGGCATATTTGCGGCACGTTCAGTGGAAGATACTCTAGTATCGCAGTGGTGTAAGACCACCATTCAGAATTGAAACGTTGCTTGAAATGGTTTAAGCCGTGTTTGGTGAACAGATCTGAATAGCCAGGTACTTCCCCACCTTCCTCTTCCCTATCTATCCTTCCCCTCCCAACTACCTTCAGCCTCACAACAACCCCAATTGGGGATGCCATCATCTCACTGGCTCCAGACGGGAGCAGTTGGGATTCTTGCGCGGTATTCATATAAAAAATGGTTGGCAGCAGTTGGGACTCTTGGCGGTATTCACATAAAAAAAATATCATCAAATAGCCTTCTCTCTCCTTCCATCTAGTTCAGTTTATTATCTCTGACACTGCCGTAGCTTCTCTCTAACATCTAACGTACCTTACTTACATAAAACACACCAGAGATGACGTAGGCCAGTGTGAAGTTAATAAAACATGAATTATTAAAACACGATCAGCATTACTAAAAAAGTTGTGAATATATTATTCAATTGATCAACGACCGTGGAAGTGAAAACCTTGCTTATTAGAAACTGACAAAAAATAGTTCATTGAAAGATGAATTGCTTATCCAGCCAAAGAGGGTTGTTTATCTGTAGTACAATTGTTTTCAATAATAATTTCTCATCAAAATTCGGAATTTTTCCGAGGTATTTTAAAGGTCGTATAAATGCCATAAAAACAAATACAATTTTAGAAAATAGATAAATCAACTTTTAAATTTTAGTATTTTAAATAAACTCTAATTTTTAAAATTGTAATATTTTAATTTAAACACGGAATTTAAAAAAAAATTAAAATTAAAAAATACAGTACTTTTATGTAAGGAATTTGCATCAAAACTGTCACTTCACTTTTTATATCGTTAATACAATTAAAAACTATAATCCTGTAACAAATATAGTTATTTCGAGCGCATTTTGAGAAGTGTTCACGCTCGAATAATTTCTCTGCCTTGCATTGGTTGTCCCTTACTACCGCTGCCGCTAGGGCAGCGGGCTAATACGTATATAAAGACAAGCGAAACCTGAGAGTTTTGAGTTTTGGCCTGCTGGGGAGTCCCGCGCTGATCTCCAGGAAAATAGTAAATGTCGAAGTCTGCTTTACGAGATCAACACGCGCGGCTTTAAGGCACTCGTGAACCTTTTGTATAAAGTGACGAGTAGGTAAATAAGGATAATTATAGTCCTTTGGAGTTATTATAATAATGATAACCATAAAGCTACTGTTGTAGTTGGTACGTTTGAGTTACTACTGTTTTTTTCGATTATTGAACTTGCTACTTGTGTAATTGATTGTACCCACCCAATAAACTAATTGTGTTTATAGAAGAAAAGTGTGGATTTTATTTAATTACCCCGCATACTCCGGAATAAAAAAAACTTATATTTTGGATTAATTTTTGTCCAATATTATCGTTAATTCCTTAATTTATATTTATTTATAGATTAACTGATGAAAAATAATAGTAATTATATTGATTTATACTAATATAATAATGAATTGATCATTAAAATGCATATTATACACAAAAACATGATGTGAATCGCCCTTCAAACATCACAAGCAAAAATAAAAGAACTATTATTGATTATCTTTGATTACAAGTCAAAACTTTAATTTTGTAACACGTGAAAGAAACATGGTGCATCCGAGGATCCGCCCATCATGCGCTTATCTACCGAATTTCAATGTTGCCAGCAAAATAATGATATATTTTTATTAGTAATTGTAGCGTCCCAGTAGTCCCTCCAAAATCCGCCGTCATGTGTAAAGTGAGCAGCTTCGTGGACTTCTTCCTTTCCACACCAAAGGAAACGAACAGTGAGAGGTTATGATTTGACGTTAGATGAATACTTTGCAAGTAAAAACACTTATGTTTTGTACTGGATTATTGTAACTTTTAGTTTATTCAGATGAATATTAAGTTTACAGAGCGATTGATTCTAATCTGAGCACTGGATCATTAATATGTAGAATGAATTGCAAAAATGCAAACAGGTTATTTATTGACACAAAAGAGAAAGCTGTGTAGATCACCTCAGACAAAAAAGCTAGTAGACAAAAATGCATTGAAATGTCTAAACATTACTAATAAAGGGTGACAAAGGGTGGTTTACTAATAAAGGGTGACAAACACGTCGAAATGATGAATAAAAGAGGCCATACAATACACACAAGCAAAGAAAAATAATAAAATTGTAAGTGCTCAGTGCAAAATGAATTTAAATATTAGAGATGGGACAACATAACACACAACAGTAATAATTCGAAAAATTAAATTTAAAATTAAAGAATTAAAAAAAGGGCATTACATTTTAAAACTTTTAAATAATTGATTAACCGTTTATCAGTTATGTAGAATAATAAAAAAACTGTTACTAGGAAGGGGACAGTCTTTATTCAATGCGTAACAAAAACACATTTTGAACGTTGTGAAGTGTTTTTTTTATGAGAAAGGATGTTATGTTTATTTAGAGATATTGGTTTTGTTTTGACGATTTTTATTTCTGATGTTTTAAAACATGATATTATGAGAAATTTATTGGCTTTAGGTAATATTGTGAGTATAAAAAAATGCCGAAATAAATACTACATTTATTTTTTTTAAATATTAACGTTTTCAAATATGTTCAGATATTTAACCTTTCGTATCTTAATCCCCAATACGACAAAAGTATAGCATAAATAAGAAACCCTGAAGGTGGGCACGTGTTCATCACCTAAATAATTTTAATGATTCTAATATTTTGGGGTACTTTTTTGCTTCGTTAGGTTCACGAACTTCCTAAAAAACATGATATTATACCCCGCAATTTGACCTTATTCGCATGACATCGTAAAAGAAATTTGGTACAAAAAGCATTTTACGATATAAAGCTATACACATTTAAACTACCTGAGTTATAATAAAATCTGTCTATAAAATTATGGATAGAAAGACGTCATTTATTCTTTTAACGAAGTTTATTACCGTAGGTAAAGGCATCTACGTAGATTTTTCGGTCGTTACACTTTTTAATGATTTTTATCATGATTTATTTCAATATTAAGGGCGGTAGGTTTAGACAGAATTTGTTTAAAGACACGCGCCGATAAATTATTTCTTAAAATTCTGAATTCTGTGACCCTGTCATTTAATCTAGAAAAGTAACACTAAGAACTTTGTGAAGCCGTTTAGATATCTCTAACTACATATTATAAAGTAAAGTCCTCCGCCGTGTCTGTCTGTTCGCGATAAACTCAAAAACTACTGAACGGATTTTCATGCGGTTTTCAGCAATAGATAGAGTGATTCACGAGGAAGGTTTAGGTATATACACAGCTCAACAAAAATGTATTTTTTTGTTTCCCTGGATATCTCTGCGGATTTTTATATTTTCAAGTACCCAGTTTACGGATATATTATTGAAAGTACTGAATTGGCTCTAGTTTTTATGATTTTGGCGTATCTTATATCATCATTACATAGTATAAAGTAAAGACTCTCCCGTTGTCTGTACGCTTAGATCTTTTAAACTACGCAACGGATTTTCATGCGGTTTTCACTAATAGATAGAGTGAATCATGAGGAAGGTGTTTAGGCATATAATTTGTCAAGGTTTTGTGTAAATTGGTTGAAATGTATAATATATGTGGCAGCGGCAGCGGCAGCGGCAGCGGGCTCCAGGCGATAGGCAGACGGCTGGCAAGCGGGGATCTGGATTTGATATGTATGAAAATTAACAGATGGCGTTGGTTTTAAAGGTTGGGTTATTGTGTTGTCAGTAGATGGCGTTGTGTTTCGTTAGTCACAGCAATGTTTGGTTGGGTTTGCTAGTTTAAAATAATTAGCAGTGTAAGTTGGCTCTTCAGAACTAGAGTTATTAAGAAGTGATTAGTTTTTTGGTGAAATTCGCTTTCTGCGACATCACATGACCCCCCTCCCCCCGCATGCCTCATGTGGAAAATCCTTAACTGTTGGTAAAGCCAATTTTCTAAATGAACCGTTGTTAAATAGAGAAAAAAATTATACTTCCGCCACTACATATTAAGTTAGGTATGATGACTCTCCACATGAGGCATGCGGGGGGAGGGGGGTCATGTGAGGTCGCAGAAAGAGAATTTTACCAAAAATTTAAACAACTATTAATAACTCTAGTTCTGAAGAGATAATTTACACTGCTAATTATTTTAAACTAGCAGATCCAACCACACGTTGCTGTGACTAACCAAACACAACGCCATCTACTGAAAACGCAAATACCCAACCTTTCAAACCAACGCCTAAACCACAGACAATTTAAATAATATACAAAAAAGTGTTATTTCTGTCATAGACAATACAACAAAATTATTAAAAAAATAAATTATATGGGGCATTTGTGAACAAACAAACAAATTCAATATTTAAAACTAATTAACCTCAAGGACCAAAAAAATAAAAAATGCCCCCTAAAAATGATATGGATCAAAAATTTGAAAACTTCAAAGAACAACTACTACAAACAATGAGTGATAGAATCGACCTTCAACTAAGAAATTTTATAAAGACAGACATAAATAAATTGTTTTTGGATATTAAAAACGAAATACAAGACTTAGTTAAGAGCGTAGAATTCTGCACAAACAAAATTGATGATTTTGAGAAAGAAATAAAAAGAACAAATGATCACCAAAAAAAAAATGAAGCGAAAACCGAGGAATTGCAAAGAGAGGTAAAAAATCTCAAAATAACTGTAAACCACATCCAACAGAGCGCGCCTGAAAATTCCATCGAAATACAAGGAATCGAAGTACAGAAAAATGATAATGTACGAAAACCTATTGAACTACTGATGTCGGCCCTTGACTGCAGCGACCTATTAAAAAAATAATTCTTTGGTAAACTACTATAACAATCCGGCCAAGCGGACTATTTCCATTCAATTCACTTCAAAAGAGACAAAGGATAAGGTAATTAAACAAAAAAAAATTAAAGGAATACTTACCCCTCAAGAAATGAAGTACTCGGAGTCAACACAGAAAATCTTCATCAATGAAAAATTAACGCCAGCAAATAAACAGCTCCTATGGTTAGCCAAATCAACAAAAGCATTCGGATACAAATATGTTTGGACGAAGGTCGGACAAATCTTACTTAGAAAGGGCGACGACTCGCCTATAATACGCATAAAAGATGCAAACGACATACCATTGCATTAATCACATACTGGGACAAGAAAAAGGAAGAATTTTTATACTCTGTGAAAATGGATCTCACTGATGATTTTACGTTAATAGACACAAAGGTATGTGAAGATACTACAGAACTAAATAACTACATAAGTGAAGGAAATACTGACTTCAATATAATAAATTTAAATATCCGCAGTATTCATAAACATTTTGATGAATTTTGTATTTTCCTTAACTCTCTAGGATTTCAACCGAATGTTATTATACTTACGGAAACGCAAATGCGTGAACTAATCCCTTACTCCATCTCTGATTATAAGACTTACTCACTTCCTTCTAAACATACTTCGCATGACGGTCTAACGATTTTCTATAGTGCACATAAAATAACTGATGTAATAATAAACATCCCAAAATTTAAGTTTTCAAATGCCATACATTTATCATTCAAGCTAAACAATAAAAAATACTCTATAATTGCTGTTTATCGCTCCCCTTCTTTAGATTCTAAATCTTTTATCACAGAATTAAAATATTTCATAAACGAAAATAATTGCAACCAATCAGATTTCTCATTTATCGTGGGGGATATAAATATTAACATAGAACATTCCATCCTGAGCCCAATTGCAAATGAATATCTAAATGTTATATACAGCGAAGGATATCTATCTTATATAAATAGCCCTACCAGATACGGTTCTTGTCTTGATCACATATTTCTTAAAACTAATAAAAATTGTATACCCAAATCAGCGGTCCTAAAAATTGATATAACCGATCATTTCCCAACTTTTTTCGGTCACAGTACCTTAAAGTATCATCATACAACTAAAGCCCAACAAGTGGGAAAAAATAAAATTAACTATCAAACCGTAAACAGTTTTAAAAAAAAAGAAACTTGGAACTCAGTTTTATCCAATGATGACCCAAATCAATCACTAAACACCTTCTATTCAATATTAAATGATAATATCAAGAATAGTCTTGAACCAACACCAATACCTAGAAGCAAACATAAAAAAATTAAAGCATGGATCACGCGTGGCTTGATAATTGCAAGCCAACACAGGAACAAACTGTACAAAATTTACAAAAATCATGAGAATTATTGTATGGCTGAAAACATTCCACCTAATGAAAATTTACGACAGCAATACATCATTTATAGAAATTTTTTCAATATTCTTATAAAAAAATGTAAACAAGAGTATTATACTAAACAATTACAAACAGCTGATAATGATTCTAAAAAAACCTGGCAAGTCATAAATGAAATCACTAATAGAAAACATAAAGTAAAAACAATCCCTGAAAAAATTGTTACAGATGATAAAATAGTCATAACGGATATGAGAAATATTGCAAATAAATTCAATGATTTTTTTACAAATGTTGCTTCAGATATAATAAATAACAATCCCTCATTTCAAAACCATATATATCAACACACTCAAATGGATGAACACTCTGAAAATAGTCCTAATTTAACCCAATTTAAACGTATTACCGAATCTGAAATAATAAAACACATTGACAATCTTAACACAAATACAGCCAATGGTCCAGATGAATTGAGCGCCATCGCTATCAAATCTATTAAACAACACATTTCGAAGCCCTTACAACACATTTTTAATTCCTGTTTTGAAAAAAACGTTTTCCCAGACGCATTTAAACTCTCCAATATTGTACCAATACATAAATCTGGATCAATCTCTAAACTTGACAATTACAGACCAATATCGCTAATATCCCAACTAGCGAAGATATTAGAAAAAAATATTAAAATTCAAGTACTAGAGTTTCTAGAATCAAATGCACTTTTGTCCCCAAATCAATATGGTTTCAGAATAGGTCTTAGTACAGATGACGCTTTATTTAATCTAACAAAAAATATATACACCAATCTTGACATAAATATGAAAAGCTTAACAATCTTTTTAGACCTAAAAAAAGCATTTGATACCGTTAATCATAATAAACTGATTAGAAAACTAAATAATATTGGAATTAAAAATAATTGTCTGTCACTATTAACAAATTATTTACTTGATCGCAGACAATGTACTAAAATTGGTGATAATGTTAGTAAACCAGAATATGTGAGACATGGGGTTCCACAAGGAACAGTTATCGGTCTTTTATTGTTCCTAATTTATATCAATGACCTGTGTAATATCAGTATTCCGGGAAAACTATTCTCGTATGCTGATGATACTGCAATCACAGTCCATGGTAAATCATGGAAAGAAGTCTCTGAAAACGCAAATAAGTGCACATCCATTGTCAAAGAATGGCTAAACCAAAACCTCCTAACTCTGAACTGTGAAAAAACTATGTATATTCCATTCTATAATACCAAAAGGGCGGCACCCTTAACTCACCTAAATATAAGGTTTCACAACAATTCTTGCAACCCTGTTTTGTGTTCTAACTGTATAGAAATGAATTCGGGGAACACAGTTAAATACTTAGGAATTATTATAGACAGCCAACTAAAATGGACAAATCACGTAGAAAACCTTGTAAATAAACTTAGGTATTTGACTTACATTTTTAAACGATTAAATAACATAGTTGATATTAAAAGAATGAAACTGGTATATCATGCATTGGTGCAACCATCAATATCTTATGGAATAATTGGATGGGGGGGTATTTATGATACCCATATTAAGCAACTAGAAATTACTCAAAAATTAATAATAAAAATAATGTTGCATAAAGATGTTACCTACCCCTCCTTGCAATTATTCCAAGAAGCTGAACTCTTAGATATAAGAAAAATCTACTGTATGCAATGTCTGAAATATATATTTTCACGAAATGTATATTTTACAAAAAACGAAAATCGCTCCAGCAGTAGAGTAAATAATGCATTTGAGGTTCCCCTATGCAAAACTAGGCTTGCGCAGAGACATGCTTTTTCCATTGCACCAAAAATCTATAATGCACTGTATCAGACTATAGAAATTAAATCTAAAAACATATCCTCTTACAGCATATACAAAAAATTAATAAAGACTTGGGTAACTACAAATGACACAAATACATACCTGCTATAACATCATACCTGTTATAACTTTACAAATCCTAATTTTTATTTAACCTTTTTTGTTTTTCATGTATATATATTTTTTTTTTCTTCTTTTCTTAACTTTAGTTTTGTAAATACGGAATTATTTGTTCTATAAATATGTTAAACCATAATTATGTTTTAATTTACTAATTTAAAGTTTAATTTGCCATGTTGTAACTTAACTGCATTAAAAAAACTTAAATATACCCACGAACTGGCGATGCCTATGTGGGATTTTTTTTTTGTTATCATACATATATGTATACTATTGTAATATCTTTTTTTTTGTTAAATTGTAATATTGTTTATCTTTAAGCTACATATTTAATTTTATAGTTCCTTTTTTTTACTTCTAATCAAAAGAAATGTTTTTTGTAATATTTTTATGTATGTAACAAAAAAAAATTATTAATAAAAAAAAAAAAAAAAAAAAAAAAACGCCATCTGTTAATTTGCATACATATCAAATCCAGATCGCCCGCTTGCCAGCCCGCTGCCTACCGCCCGCAGCCCGCTGCCGCTGCCACATATATTATATATTTCAACCAATTTACACAAAACCATGACAAATTATATTCAAATTAATAGATAACTTTGTATTAACCACTTAATTATTTACGAAAACCGACATGTTTCGTCAGCAAAGCTGACTTCTTCAGGGTTTTGACAGAACTAATTTAAAAAATAGACATACGTAGGTAATAGAGAAAAATAATAGACATAAACAATAATAAAATTTGAAAGAAAATAATGTGTAGGAGACAAGGGGCAATATAGAACAATTAAAAATTTAAAAGGGGAATAGATTTAACAATGGGTCATTTAAAAACAATATTTGATTATTAATAATATTTAAATTTTAATAATATTTAAATTTATTAAAATATTTAAATTTAAATCTCTTTCTAATCTCTAAAATTTCTAATTTATCCAACTGAATGCCATTGACATTACAATGTATTAATTCTATTCCACTGTTAAAATTAAAGGTATGACTAGTTTCTATTAAATGGTTGGCAAACTCCGAGAAACTATTATTATTTAAAGATTTCATATGCTCTTTAATCCTTATTTCAAAGTTTCTCGAAGTTTTACCTATATAAAAGAAATTACAATCATTACATTTCAATTTATAAATTCCAGATTTTTTCATTTTTGAATCTCTATCTTTATTATTTACTATGTAATTTTTAAGTCTATTGTTTGCATAAAATACAGGAATAATTTCATTAGGTACATTCTTTTTTATTGAATTAGAAATTTTATTATTAAAATACATCATTTTCCTCCATTTTTTCTCTTCTTTATCCTTTTGTACAGGGTAGATGTATGATCTAAGGAAATTATTCTTGTATTTTTTATTAAGAATTTTTTCAATTACATTGGAATTATAACCATTATTGATTGCAATTTGTTTAATAATATTGAGTTCAAATTATATGTCTAAAAACCTTCCTTATGAATCACTCTATCTATTGGTAACTTTCTACAGTAATTTTCCTCCCATTTGAAGGTCAAGTATGCAAAATTTAATCAAGAAGAATCAATATTCTGCTTTAAGGGGTGATTCAAGGGGTGGTTTTTAGTTTTTATATCATATGTGCTGACAAATCAACACAAATATGTTATGAAAAAAGAACGAGATTATTCTGGTTAAATAAGTTACGTTAGGTTAGGCTTATTGAAATTTATTAGTTTTGTCATGGCATTTAATGATTTAATATGTCATTTTAACGGTGTGTTGATTTGTCACTGTATTGTGTTGTCTTGGAACCTCTTACACATATCAGTACGTTCGGAGTTACATAAGATTTCAGTATTTTCGATATCGATTTATGCTGACGAACGGTGGTAATATTATGTATATCATAACTTTACCCTAGGAGCTACACGCTTCACTTACTAAGATTGTTGAATATATAGTATTAACATCACTGTTCATGCGTACACATGTGATTACATCAATTTATTGGATGGTATATGTAGGCATGGTGAATACATAATATTGTACATGCTTCATAATACATAATACCTCTATCATTGTCCATGTAGCTAATTACTTAGTCCTGGCTATGTTCTTGTTATCAGAATCCTACGTGTGCACCTTGCCATTCCATTCACAGCCATTTACACGACTACCTTATGTATGTACAGTTGTACAGGTATACAGTCTATAGAGTTATCTCAAGGCCCACATCATATCCCAGTCTGCCTTCCAACTTTATCTGTGTTATCGTCACATTACATCTCCATTATCTGAGATTAAAGGGACGCCTGACAGAGGGGAGTGTAAAAAGGCTCATTGCTTAAGCATCATAAAACTACATTTCCAAGGTCTGCCAGTGATTCATAAAGTAGGTGAAATTGCCCCACCCTTCGTACTCCCCTAATGGGGGGCTTTGGAGGGATTGAGTCAAATGGAGGTGGTTTGAAGAACAGTAAGGAAGCCGCAAGGGCATTGAAAACGCATAAAAAAAATAGTGTTGTAAAATATTTTTACCTTGACTGCAGGTGTCCATTCATATAGTGTCGCAGGTTCTATGACAAAACACAATAGTGACAAATCAGGGCACCAACGAGAAGTGATGACAAATAAGTTCAGTCAACTTAGCCCACCTCAGCCTGGTATATGAGTAATAAAAAAGTTTTATTACAGGATGTGGGGAGGATAGTGCAAATACTCGTCCCATGTTAAGTAAAGAATTCTTTCTAATACTATAAAGAGGAAAGATTTTATTGTTTATTTGCATTGAAAAGGCTCCGAAACTACTGAACCCATTTGAAAATTTGTTTCACCAATAAAAAGCTACATTATCAGCGAGTAACATAAGCTGTATATAATGGTAAGCTCTGGCGTTATGAAATTTGTATAAATGAAAATGTGTGTATTTCATATATTTTAGCAGCAAGGAGGAAAGGCAGGGGGAAGGTGGGGTTTGCGGAGAGGGAAGACATGAGGGAGGGGGAAGGTGGAAGGGAACGGGGATGCACGGGAAAGGACTTGCAGGGAGAATCAATTTATTTCTTTGAATGGCATAGCAACGTATGCCGGGTATCAGCTATTAATTATAAGTAAGGAAACAAGTAGAATAGAGAAAAATAGAAAATGATAAGTAAAAATAATATATGTATAAATATATATTTTTTGAAATTTTCTTTATTCATTGCTTAAGCATCTTATCTTATATATGAAAATGAATCGCTAAATGTGTTGCTAAGCGCAAATCTCTAGAGCAGCTGAACCGGTTTCGCTAATTCTTTTTTTAGAATATTCCTTGAAGTACGAGGATGGTTCTTACGGAGAGAAAAATTAAGAAAATTGTGCATAAAATTGGATAATTTCAGAAAACCTAACGACCATCGCACGTTTGCAAGTTCGTGTGTTTGAGAATGACATTTTGTTAAATCAGGATTCTATTTTTGAAAATCTTTAAGTTGTTAAATTTATTTAAAGTAGGTACTCCCTTAATAGTTTGAATCGAATCAAGAATTTTAGATATTTTAAATAGGTACCTATGTTAGGTACCAAATTTAATATTGAATAAAAATAGTAAAAGGTGAAACGCGGGCTGTTTAAAAACTGAATGTACTGGGATTGAATATATGGAAAGCGGAAGGGAGGTAAAGATATGGGAGGCGGGGAGGGGGGATGGGAGGGGGGAGGGGGGGAGGTGGAGGAGGTAGAGTGGGAACCCCCTTACACAATTCGAGCGAAGCCGCGGGAAAAAGCTTGTATATATATAATAAATAAACTAAAACCTAAATAATCCTATATCTTAAACTAATCTTTTATTCTATTATGTTATTTTTTGTCACTGTACTGTTGGGTCCGATTACCAGCGTCGCACTAAGAACCATAATTAACCGTTTTATTTCAACATACTATCCAAATTTTCAAAAGATATGTACAAAATTAACAGGTATTACAACCAATCTATTTTCAAGGTAGCCTTTCTCATCCACATTTTTGACATTAATATTATTACTAGTAAAAAAGCGGTTCTGTATTACTACAGAAAAAGAGGGCGCTGGAAAAAAGGTTTTAAAAGTTTGTGGTAGACCATATAAGTTTGAGAAACTCTGGACTTCGTTAGTAGGCCGGAGTACTCTTACAAATTTAATCACGGTTCTTTTGACAAAATAACAATTCTTCGTATTCTCTCCCTCGCCTGTCTTTAGTGTCGGATTACACTCATTAAATAATTTTCAAAACACAATGACCTCTACCCCAAAACCAATCTCCACCCCTCTTCCCTCTCCCCTCACCATGGAGATTTCCGTCTCAAAAATCCGATCCTTATTTTTCATCCGATGATCCATCAATGAAAGCTACTACCAGGGGAAAGGCTGCGCAGCCCTTTTCATACAAAACTTAATTTTGGATTTGAGACGAAAATACCCAACAAAACTGATTTTTTCTAATGAAAAGCTATATCAATTATCTAGTACCGATTGATACTTTATTGATTCGTGTTTTAAATATTAAATGTAGGTAATTAATGGTGTAAGAGGGTTTTCCACTCCGCCTCCTCCACCTCCCCCCCCCCCTCTCACCGCCCTCCCTCCTCCCCCCCCCTCACCCCCCATCCCCCCACACTCCTCCCCTCCTCCCCCCACCCCCCTCCCCACTCCCCATCCCCTACCCCCTCCCAACTCCCCCTTCCCCCTTCCCCCCTCCCCCCTCCCCCCTCCCCCCTCCCCCTCCCCCCTCCTCCCCCCCTCCACCCCCCCCCCCTCCCCCCCTCCCCCCTCCCCCTCCCCCCTCCCCCCTCCCCCTCCCCCCACCCCCCTCCCCCACCCCATCCCCCCTCCCCACTCCCCATCCCCCTACCCCCTACCAACTCCCCCTTCCCCCCCTCCCCGCTCCCCCCCTCCCCCACCCACTCCCATCTCTCCCTCCCTCCCGCTTTCCATACATTCAGTTTTCAAACCTCGCGTGCCACCAATAGCAATTTTTTTTATACAAATTTCCTAATGTCTGAGCTCACCGGAAGTTTTATAGAAACCTTGTCCTGACAATGACGAACACACAAAAATAGAGTTATCCAATTTGGTGCAGTCGTTCGAAAGTTATGCGCTTAGCAACACATTCAGCGATTCATTTTTTATATTATAAATAGAAAATATCCGTACTAGATATTTGCAATAGCTTTTGATTAAAAAAAAAATTGCGTTTTATTTGGTATTTTGGACACAAATCCTAAAAAATTGTTTGGTATTAATAAAATAATTTATCACCTACTTTATCGCTCGCTTGATATACTTTATGCTTATCAGTTCCAATTTTAAAAAGTAAAATTCATTGGACTTGAATAATTTGACTCATTACGCAGGAATACAATTTCAAATCACGCACCCACGCATCCATAATTAATGGAAAACAATGCTATTTTTACCGGTAGATTCAGTTTTAGAACGTTGGAAATAAAAATACATGTCTCTCAGAAGAATAAATTTAAGAAAAAAAAAGATTTATTAAAAAAGCGTATGTATTTGTTTTGCTATTTTGTAGTGTTGAGAGCAAATTTGTAAGAATATATGTTTGTTAATGTTATACACAACTAAAAAAGCTGACCTTTTCATTTCCCTTAAAAATAAAGCGAACAAAACAGTGAAAGCGCTCAGAGCATTTTTTCTGAAAATTTACTGATAAAATATCATTGAGATTAATTTCAAAGTTTACGGATGCTGATATAAAATAATTACAAATAGCACAAGGATATTATATTCCTAGCACGGGTGGGAATCCTATCCTTGTTCTATCGGTATTACAGTGGAAGATGCTCCGAGGAATTAGCGTTATTGATCCATTCGGCACCGGTGCATAGGGGAACACGCCAAACGCGTGCCCAACATTTGTACACGGTTGACATTTGTCACATGAGAACAGGTCGCTTTTTCGACTCGTTCTTGTGTTCAACAGCTCGGCTGTGGAATGATTTGCCGGCTTCTGTGTTTCCCCCTTCCTACACCACGGGTCTCTTCAAGACCAATGTTCATTCCTTCCTCTCCTCAAAAAGACCCCCCATACAGCATCCCAGATGACATAGGCCCTGAGGGAAATTATTTTCCTCAAGGCCTCCTGTGTGGAGTTAATGTAAACAAAATGAAGGGAAAAACCCATCTGTGCAAGTTCTGTGAGTAAGATATCGTGATTCGCACTATCAAAGGCTTTGGAGAAGTCGTTATACGAACAGTCCACTTAGTATCCACTGTCTAGGGACCTAGCGACATATTCGGTGAAAACCGTCAGGTTGGTTTCAGTGGATCTTCCTTTCCTGAAACTATTCTGTTCGGGGATAATGTATGCGTCTATCAGAGGTATAAGGAATTTATAAATTATTTTTTTTCAAATAGTTTAGCAGGAGCTGATAGTATGGCAACTGGTCTATAATTTTCGAATAAACTTTTTCGAACCTTTTTTAAAAATAGGAAATATTTTGGAAGTTTTCCACACTTCAGGAAAAGTGTAAGTACTAATAGCAAAGTTAAAGATAAGACATAATGGTGTTTTTAGGAACTCGGCGCACCCTTTAATGAAAAATACGGGAACGAAGTCTGGTCCGATGGAGTGCGAGATCTTCATGAGACTTATGGCACTCATAACGTCAGATTCCGTAAATATATCTAAATCGACGTTTGACGCTCCTGTGGTATTAAATGTGGTATCATTATTAATGTCCAGAAGTAGAGGGTCTCTATTGTAGACCGATTGAAAATGATCAACAAATGCGTTAGCCGCACCCAAGCCACGAAATTCTTGCCTACCTTTTATCATGGTGTGTTCAAGACCAACATCCTTCCGAGGGATTTTATATAGTGCCAAAACATCTTGGGATCATGCATGGTGTTTTCCTCAATTTCAGACACGTAGGCTCGATAGGCCACTCGAACCTCACGCCTAACTAACGCTCGGTAAAAACTAAACAGATTGTATTCACGCTGAAGTCCTCCAGATTTCCAACGCTATGATGGGCGTGTTTGACCTCTATATTCGAGATGACTTCTCTTGAGAACCACTTCGGATACTTGCGACCACCACCGCCTGCCGTTAGCAAACGATGCGCACACATTGATATCCATTAGGATAAACCTGTAAATTAATTTAATTATTTTAAAATTACAGCGCGCGGTGAAAAAGACGCACGTCCTGCCGGCGAACTATCTGGAGCACTGATGGGGTGGGATGGGTTTCTCTGGGTCTCCTACAGCCCCCCTGAAAGTCTGAAACGCTCCCCAATTTCCTCTTAGTCTTCTACCGCCCCCCTGAAGGTCTAAAACGCCCCCAAGGGGACGTTAACGCCCACGTTGAAAACCTATGCTCTAACTAAAGTAAACAGTTCACTATATTGTTTTGTTCAACCGCGAAAAATAACTCAACTTTGAGAACAAAAAACTGGTTTACACTGAAAAAAAATTGTTCTGTATTAATACCATTAGCGGATTTTTGTTGTTATTGTTTTATATAATAATGTACCCGGCATGCGTTGCAATGTCACATAAATAAAAAGTGTTTCTCCTTGCGTGTCTTTTCCCATTCGGTACCACCCCCATTCCCCTCCCGCGTCCCCTTTTTATTTTCTTCCACCTTCCCTGCCTTCACCCTACCACGAAACCCTCCTCCAACGTTGCCCTCCCCCTTCCCGGATTCCCCACCCCGTCCCTCTACCCTGCCCTGCTGCAAAACTATAAGAAATACTTACATTTTTCAAACAACTCGCGCTCCTCTCATTGTAATATTCATAACGCCTAAGTTCATTAGTTATACATAAAGCATTTGCGAGTATGCGTGCAAAAAATCACCGAAGTTTCATCGCAATTTGTTGACAGGATTAGGAACGCATAAGGGACAACTAAGAAATATTCATTTATACATATTAAGATTATTAATTATTACTATTATTTACCATCTTTATATTATACTTGAATAATATGTTTTTTTATATAATTCTGTTAATATCTTAACACAATGAGGTAAATCTATAAATGGTGTATGTATGGTTAACATAATGTAAAAATTGTAATAAAAATAATAATAATCAACTCTTGATTTCCCAAAGATTAATAATTACATAAACATTACAATGTGAATTGCGTAAAACATTTACTTTTGAATGTATTTTTTTTATTAAATTAAATTTATTTTGTATGATTATATATGTCCATGTGTCCTGCGTAACTCTAGATCATTGTTTCGAATCTAAGAATTGTAATGTTCTTCAATCCCAGTGACTGGGATTACTTAATTAATTACTTAATTGAATTACTTGACATAAAGTCATTCGAATAAATATTAAATATACGACTACCATAACACGGGCATGAGCCCAGTGTGATAGCCAAAAAAAAACAAATATCTGTAACTAATAAAAAATTTATGAAAAAAAAAAAAAACTTAATTCGCGTATTACTAAGTTTGGGAATCTTCAATAAAGCTTGCGGTTCGTCTAGATTACAAGTTACTTTATTTAGGTTATCATGTGATTTACAATGTATATATAACTGGACCAAACGTCCCATCTATTGGATGCTCTGTCATTCTGAAGCCTGTGAACTCGACACTGAAGGTCCCCAGCTGTCGATCGTTTATCATCGGCTATTTCCGTAACCATTCCTGCATTGTAATACGGACGGCAATAGTTGCCACTGCCACTACTTCACTGTCATCTATCAAGACACTTACAATGATACATAACTATCTACGCTAACGACATCTTTTGAAGGATATTGAAACTACATATATAAACCTGTACACCACAAAAGTGGAATTGATTTTTGAAGAACGCAGTCTTCTTTATTTTACGGGTGTACGTTAGTTTGCATACTAGTAACGCTGCGTATAAACTGGGTTACGTTAATAATCATGATATCTTACTACGCATTTAAGTTCATTAAGTTTATTTGTCTTCTTGATTTCTGTTAAGCTTAAGTAATGCTTATACGAATTTTCCCTGGTTAACTATTCAAGGTATGCTGAGTCAGAAGTTTTTCAGTTTTGGTTGTTTCAAAATCAACCAAACAGTCAAGTTAGGGTAAATACAATACTTCGGAATGTTACAACACTAGTATCTACTTGCGTATCATTAGGGACCTCTATTAGTAATTTATGCTGAATCGTCGTATTTTGTTATTTAAACAATGTCAACAATTAAGTTAAGACTAAATTTTTCCATTGTTGAATCTAAAAATGTCTAGTACCTAAATTCGAAAACATTTAAATTATTTAAAACCGCATGAATAACTTCTGAAATAAAATAGGTCCAATTAATGGGACCTAGCTGATTACTGAAAAAAATAATGGATCCCTAACTGTAATATTATTTAAGGCCTGTGATCAAGATTACTTGAATTGTGTTCAGGAAACTCCAAAATAAAATCGAGGTTTATAGGAGGCTCTAAGTTAATCCGAAACCCGTCGTCGAAGGCCGTCTATCATATACCTTCGGCAACTCACCGTTAGACGAAACTCTTCTAAGGTACTACGATGAAGCCATGCGAAATAATGCAAAAGCATTAAAATCATGTGATTTTGTTTTGAAAATTTAATCGCTTAGACATTTTATAGATGCTTCAATTAAGTACTGCAAGTAGAACACATCTTGGCATTTGCAAACATCGAGTAGTTTTGTGATAAGTCTTTTAATAAGCCTAGAAAAAAATAAAATATCCGGCCTTGCTTTGAAGTTAAAATGCATAATATTTGTTTCTGAACTTCACATAATAAAATAAAATATACATTTTGGCGATGTTTTTTCCCAGTGCATTAAAAGAGGCGTTACCCAACTGCGAATATAATCTTTACGCCATCTGCAGAAGGGCCCATAGTGCGTAGTGTATCGCACTCGGTTGCCGCCCGGATTTCGGGCCGAAATGACGTGCTTCGGCTCTCCGCGTTGCTTCGTTCTGTAAAAATGTACTTGCGAACCGTTGTTGGCTATTGATTATAGTTTTTATTGGTCCGGTACTAAAGGGTCGTACTAGGTACTAGGAGACATCACAAAACTATGTAATTACGTATAACTATCTATACTAACCACATCTGATAAAGGATGTTGAAACTACGACTAATCTTATGAATCACACTAACTTTCTACGTAATCAAACTAATGGGTACATAACGATCTACTTGATATAAATAATCTGTTTATTTTTATCAAGTTTAATTTGCAGAACGCCATTTAATTTTTTTTTAAATTATTATTTTTATTCACTTATTTATTCATTTTACGTGATTGGTAGAACAACTTAAAATTACGTTAGATAAAAAATGCACACTACTCATAAAATACAAGCAGAAACTGAAAAAATACAGTGATTTGAGAGGTTTACAAAAATAAAAGATGTGTTTAGGAATAGTGTTTTACGTTATCCACAAAACTCGCCAAGTCGATGTTAAATATGTCAACATTATCCAAGTACTGATTTCCCATAGTGTGAAATGTTGTATCGGAAAGCGGGCAATGTAGTTACGCTAATGAATGCTGCAGTAGAATAGTGTATTTTTGTCGTGTGTTATTCAATTTCAAACAATTTAATAATGCCTTGAGAAGGCGAGACAGCTGTCATGCGTAATTTTTTAAATTTTTTTTTATTTTGCAGAAACAGTACATTATTACATAATGGAAAATATTTACAAAGTTATGGAATTAATTCAATAATTGGTACCAATGACATGTCGCTGTTATATACGTATATTTTTGTGAGATAAATAATACATTATACCTAAATTAAGTTAGTAACTTATTGAAGGAGAGGGGTGTGTGAGAGTGTTTGTATGTGTGTAAATGCGCGTGTGAGGGTGTGGATGTTTGTTATAATAACTACACAGCAGAACTTGTTTATAAAGATTTAGTAAACTGTTTTTATAAATTTTATAACAACATTATTGAATATATATAAACAACCTAACTATCCACCTAAAATAATGAATGGGTACTTAATTATCTACCTGGTACAATTAATGACTACCTAACTATTTATCCAATAGTATTAACGGGTACCTAACGATCTTACCTAATAAAATTAATGGGTATCTACGTGATATAATGCCTAGGAAGAAAGAAGTTTTTTTAATATATTTTTTGTCTTAATTAATGACGAACTAACATTTCACGTAAAAGGGCATAGAATTGATACAGTTTTGTCCACATTTTCTGAATCGGATCGTGACATAAAACTGAGGATCAAATGGGTTTAAATCTGCATAATTTCACATTTATTCTAATCCGAACCTACAGAATGCTTTAGGCATGACTTTAATAAATTAATATTATTTCATTACCATAATAATACCGCCACTATTTTATTACTATGCTGTAAACCATAATCTGCACAATGTTTCTCAACTTGATAAAATTGGAAATCTGTTACAAATAACATTTAGTTAACGGTTATTTTTAATTTGTTTATTTTAATGTCAAAGAAGGCATTTACATAAAAGTGATATATATATATTTTTTTTTTTTACATTAACTCCACACAGGAGGCCCTGAGGAAAACAATTTCCCTCAGGGCCTATGTCATCTGGGATGCTGTGTGGAGGGTCTTTTTGAGGAGAGGAAGGAATGAACATTGGTCTTGAAGAGACCCATGTTGTAGGAAGGAGGAAACACAGAGGCCGGCAAATCATTCCACAGCCGAGCTGTTGAACACAAGAACGAGTCGAAGAAACGACCCGTTCTCATGTGACAAATGTCAACCGTGTACAAATGTTGGGCACGCGTTTGGCGTGTTTCCCGACTATGCACCGGTGCCGAAGGAATCAATGATGCTAGTTCCTCGGAGCATCTTCCATTGTAATACCGGTAGAACAAGGATAGCATTCCCACCCGACGCCTGTGCTCTAAAGATTGCAATCCGTCTGTTAAGATGGGAGAATCTATCAAACGGACCGCCCGTTTCTGCACAGAGTCGAGGGTATTTTTCAGGTATTTTGGAGCTCCAGACCAGAGATGGCTGCCAAATTCAACCGTGGGGCGTACTTGTGATTTGTACAAGGTTAGCAGTTGTGTACTATTAAAGTATCTGCGGGCCCTGTACAGTACGCCCAGCTTTTGGGAGGCTAACTTTACTCTGGCTTCGATGGAGCCCCCATACCTGAGCTGGTCACTTAGGGTTACACCAAGCATATCAATGGAGGGCCTGTTCGGAAGATTGCTTCCGTTGAAAGAGACTAGATTTTCATTTCGTTCCCTTTTAGACATAATCAGACAAGATTGGGTCTTTGAAACATTAAATTCAACGAGATTATTTTTACCCCAAGAGAAAACACTCTCGAGGTAACCGTCCATTCTTTGCTTCAAAGCCCTACGAGCTGTTGGAGTTTGTGAGCCCTTTGGGGGCTTGTTAAACAAAAAGTTATCATGAACTGTACTGTCATCCGCATAACAGTGAATTGGTGCACATGACAAAAGGTCGTTGATGTGCAACAAAAACAAAGTCGGAGACAGAACCGATCCCTGCGGGACGCCAGCATTTATCGAGTGTGAGGAAGAGGTGAAACCATCGACTACCGTCTGAATCGACCTCTCCCTCAAGAAGTCGGCAATCCACGTACACAAGCATGCGGGAAGTCCGTAAGAATGCAGTTTGTTGACAAGTCCTCAGTGCCAAACCCGGTCAAAAGCCTTGGAGATGTCCAGTGCAACCGTTTGGGTCTCACCGAAACGTTCCAGGCATCGCCCCCAAACATGCGTCACATACGCGAGAAGATCACCGCACGAGCGGTTCCGCCGGAATCCGTATTGACGGTCGTTAATAATTTTGATCTTCTCGAGGTATGTGAGCAGTTTGTCGTTGATCACACGTTCCATCACCTTAGACAGAACTGATGTGATCGCTATGGGGCGGTAGTTGGCCGGGTTGGAGCGGTCACCCTTCTTTGGAATAGGATGGATAACCGCTTTTTTCCAACCAGAGGGCACAGAGCCAGTCTTCAGGGATATTTTAAAAAGCTTCGTCAAAATTGGAGCTATTTCTGCAGCGCACCTCTGCAGTACCAGGGCAGGTATTCCGTCAGGCCCACTAGCTTTATTAACATCAAGCCCTCGTAAAACATGGAGTACTTCCCGATGCCGGATCCTCAGCTTTTTCATACGAAAACCGCAGTGAGGAACCGACGTCGGGACAGCACCTTGGTCATCGAGGGTTGAGTTATCCGCAAACATTTTACCTCGTGTATATCTACACGAAATCAAAAGTATAGTATACGGTTTACGCAGGAAAATATTTCTATTATATAGAAAATATCATGGACATATGAATATATCTGGACCTGCCCTAAGTGATAAAAACGTATTATTTCCCACTCCCCATGGAGCCGGCTATAGCTCCGCCTTGGAGCCAGCTGGGCTTACGAGAGCGTCGCTTGAATCTAAAAAATGTGACGTCATCATTCTTGTCCTGACCAGCGCGCTGGTCACATCGCACATTTTACGAACAAAAGTGAGAGCTTGTGCTATACATTATACCCTAATATATGTGAACGTAGCGAATGCGGGCGTTTCTCAAGTGAGCTCGTCGATGGTTACAGGGGTAAGTAAATTATGAAACATTTGTAAAAGTGTCTCAACTAAACACGGCATCAAAATATTCCCGTGTGAAAAAGGGCGAACTTTCCTTTGCCGATTTCGACTACGCAAATATGATAATAACGTGGCGGGCAATTCGCGCTCCCATGTAAAAAGGTCTATTTATTAAAAAGCATTTTTCTTTTAAGAACTAAATGGTGATATTATAATGCGAGATGCCTATATACTGTCAGATTGATTTTTTAACGAATCACAGTCATCTTCCCCTCTTCACCCTCCATAGTTTGGTTTTACCCCTCATCTGTATCTTCTGGTCTATTAAATTTGGATGTCTATGGAAAATATTAATAATAAATGTCGATGTAATTATAAAGAAGTAACAAAATGAGTACAGGAACATACAAACATAATACGCTGATGTAATACAGTGAGAAGTACATTGAAAATACATTGAAAAAGAATAAAATAAAATACAAAACTGTTAGTAAGAGTTCATTAATGTCAAATTTGTATTTCAGTAATCATCAATATATATATATATATATATATATATATATATATATATATATATATTTTTTTTTTTTTACATGAGCTCCACACAGGAGGCCCTGAGGAAAATAATTTCCCTCAAGGCCTATGTCATCTTCAGGGATGCTGTGTGGAGGGATTTTAAGGAAAGGAAGGAGAGGAGAGTTCTGGGAAGGAAGAGGGTTTAAGGGGTGGGTAGGAATCTAGGGTTCAGTGTGTCCTGGTTATCCGCCTCTAAGACCTAGACAAGCCTTACCCCATGAGCCCGGGCACCTCTGCTAAATCACCAAACGTAGCGAACCACTTGGGATCACCTATGGCAGATGTGTTGGTTATCCAATAAAGGTTCCCGGGGCGGCGGTACCCATTCCCGCCTCCCAAATAAAAATATATATTATAAAAGAAAGCGAATGAAAGGGTGCGTCCCGCAAAAACTCAGAAACGAGTCCCGGTACGATCAAGAGAGTTATATGGTGTGGTAGCCCTATATTTCCCATCCATGAAGAAGGTTCCCGTTTTTACCTGAAGAGCGTGCTTTTAAATATATAAGGGCTGGTAGTTTCGCCCTCTAGAAATTTCTAGAACAGTCCAGAACATTTGAATTCGAGAGCATTCTACAACATTCCAGAACATTCTGTAATGTTGTGGAATGTTCAGGAATGGTCTGGAACGTTCGGGAACATCCCAGGTCATTGAACACTCAACAGAAAACTCTCGAATGTTGTGAAATATTCTGGAACATTGTGGACCATCTGAAGCCTTCTTTGTATGGGTGGGGCTACCCATTGATAGGGGTATATAAAGCAAGATCTGTCGTGGTTCGAACGTCAACTCTCTGAGCGAAGCCGGGTATTTATGCTAGTATTAACTTAAAAATATGCTCAGAACAATATTTATTACCAAGGTGTGGTCTCTGTTTGGGTGAGTTTGGGTGATTAGTTAGAGGCAAAGTTGCTATGAAATAGTTCTTGATGAAATGGAACTATACTGTATAATAATTTATAATTATTAATTTTTTTTATTTAAATAAATGAAGACAATATAAGCGAAACTCAATCGAAAATCTGGAAACAGAAAAATCACAAAAACATATTTACACCTCTGGGACTCGAACCCAGGACTGAAATGAAATGGAACTATACTGTATAATAATTTATAATTATTGATTTTTTTATTTAAATAAATGAAGACAATATAAGCGAAACTCAATCGAAAATCTGGAAACAGAATAATCAGAAAAACATATTGGCAAACGCGCTAACCCGTGGCGCAGTGGTTAGCGCGTTTGCCCGGAAAGCAAGAGGTCCTGGGTTCGAGTCCCAGAGGTGTCAATATGTTTTCCTGATTTTTCTGTTTCCAGATTTTCGATTGAGTTTCGCTTATATTGTCTTCATTTATTTAAATATTACAATTTGAGGTTTTACTCACAAAATTAAAAATAAAAAATTAATTTTTTAATTGTGATATGAAAAAAACTGACCCCCGAGAAAATCGACTTAACTATACCAATAGTGAACCGGCACGTAAGACGAAACGCGTTTAAAAGAAAACACGGTCACCGAGAAATTTGATTAATAGATATTTTACGAAAGTGTTGCTGTCACTGTCGCTGTTACCCCCTGAATACTGAGCGAAAGGGACAACTATTCCCCTTTTTTCTCCTCCAAAAGTAGACCGATTTTTAAATATTTTTTTTTAGACGACCTCCATAGTGGGTAAGACTCTTGACTCACAATCCGGAGGTCGCGGGTTCGAACCCGGCATGCGCAAATAAATTTTATTGGATTAATTTGTGTGATTTCACAATTAATTCATTTAAAATAATATATAGTATATTTGCGGCATGTTCCAGAGTGGAAGATACTATCAGTATCGCCCTGGTGTAAGACCACCATTCAGAATTGAAACGTTGCTTGAAAATGGCTTTAGCCGTGTTTAGTGACCAGATCTGAATAGCCAGGTACTTCCCAACCTTCCTCTTCCCCACCTCCTTCCCCTCCCCACTACCTTCAGCCTCACAACATACCCCAATTGGGGATGCCATAGTCTCACTGGCTCCAGACGGGAGCAGTTGAGATTCTTGTGCGGTATTCACCGTAAAAAAAAAAAAAATTACTAATATTATTTATGGAATAAAATATTTTATATACTTTTTTCTTTTTTTTCTTTTAAAATACATTATCTAGTTTGTATAATGGACGCCTGTTGATGGCGTTTAAACCAGACAATTATAACGATTTTTGGAGGGTCCTAATTTCTGTAAGAAGTAACTTATAAAAAAAAACAAAGACGATATCTAGGTATATTATATTGCACTAGTGTCAACATCCAGAGAGTACATCAGGGGGCATACATTAATTACGTGAGCAGTTTTTCTTCCAATCTAGACCCCTCCCCTCCCCTTGGCGAGTTAAATTTGGGCCACTTCGTATATTCTTTTCAAGTAACGTGAGATTTTGCTGGACCCCACCCCTTTTTTGAGCTCACGTAATTAATGCATGCCCCCTTGGGGAATACGTTCGTATGAACAAAACGCCCCTCGATTTACTTTTACTCGTATTAAAAAAATTTAAAAGTAGGAAGATTGTCATAGGAATATATTAATATCGCATTGTTCTGTCACTCGGAGGAATGCGTGGCTATAACAAGGCGATATTGGATGAAGCTATTTCGAGACATTATTAGTTTTGATTGAAGCTGATTGAAGATAAATATACTCGCGCCGATATGAAAATATATTATTATAGTCCGCCGGAGAAAGAAGAAGCGACGAGTTTAACGCCTCACTTCGATAATGAGGTGCTCACTGCTCACTGCTCACCATTGACAACTTAATTAGGCCATGGACAATGAGTTTCCATCAATTATATTTTCCAGATGTGTTTTTTAATTTTATTATTTTATTTTTATGTGAATACCTCTTTAGTGTCCCAACTGTTCTCGTCTGGAAACAATGGAACTATGGCATCCCAAATTGGGGTTTGTTGTGAGGTGGAAGGTAGTGGGGAAGGGAAGGAGATGGGGAAGAGGAAGGTGGAAAAGTTCCTGGCCATTCATATGGTCACCACACATTTTAGATTCAGAATGGTTTCATGCTTCTTATTTATTTTATTTTAATTTTTTCATGTTTCCGTTAAAAACGGCATTATCTAACCAAATATTAATATCATGGACTTGGGAGAGGAAGGTGGGAAAGTACCTGGCTATTCAGATCTCATTACCAAACACAGCTACATCCATTTTAAGCAACCTTTCTATTCTGTTTTCTGGTCTTACACCAGGGCGATGCTGAAAGTATCCTCCACTCTGGAACGTGCTGCAAATATGCTATTTATTATTTTAAATTAATAACATTGTGAAATAACACAAATGAATCAAATTTTTTATTTGCGCACGCCGGAATTTGAATCCGCATCCTCCGGATAGTCGAGAGCCTTGACCCTCGACCATGGAGGCCGCCGGAGTGTACGTACTCTAAAGTTCGAAAGTTGGTAAATTTATGATTAACTGCTAAATTAATATATTTTGAAAATGTTATACTTATCTTTATTACATACCTCAACCATTCAATACGCCAAAATATATCTAGTCGTTGTTGCCAGTTTGAATACATCTTTTGAAGAGAGAAATATTAAATTTCAAGCTACGAAACTGTACATATAATGCTCAACCAAATAAAAATAAAAACAGAAATGTGTATATTGAGAACTAAAGTAAAAATTTGTCTCATATAACATAGGATAATAAACTTGCAAACATTATGAAGACAATATAAAGACGTCTAGAAACTAAACACGAACGTCTTTTAAAAAACTACAGTCCGCCTCAGAACAGGAAGCCCTGGTGAGGAGGACTATATGTGAAAACTGATATTTTTTATGTATTATGCTTTATAATTAATTATGCTTTATCCATAATTTACAAACTTTGCCATTTAACATTACGGAAGCCAAGGGGTAAGGATCTCGACTAGCAATCCGAAGGTCGCGGGTTCAAATCTTGGCGAGGGTAAATAATTTAATTTATTGTTTTTTCACAATATTTAATTGGAAATAATTTATATTCGAGGCAAAATATTAAATTTGTGGCATTTTCCGGAGTGAAAGATACTTTCAGCATCGCCCTGGTGTAAGACCACCACTAAGAATTAAAAATTTGCTTGAAATGGCTTTAGCCAAGTTTGGTGACCAGATCTTGTAAATAGCCAGGTACTTTCCCACTTTCCTCTGGCCACCCATCTGGCCTGCCCTCCCCACAACCTTCAGCTTCATAAAATATACCCCAAGAGGGGATGCCATAGTCTCACTGGATCCAGACGGGAGTCATTGGTACTCTTGTGCAGTATTCACATTAAAAAAATAGAAAATATTAAAAATATTTTTTACATTGCAATACATGTTTGTTATACGGATCATTTAAATTCATTCAACATTTATAAGGTACACATTTATTTTATTATCATTTAATACATCTATAATTTTATTTATTCGAAAAAAAATTAAGAATAATAATTTATACATTTGTAGATATTGTAGCACTTCGGTATAATAATATTTGGCTGATTTGCGTAGCTTCATTTTGGTGAAAAGTTACCTCTAGGGACTAATATTAATTATTCTTTGGTAAATATATTTTGTTAAAATTACCCTATTATGAACGGAGAGTCAGTCACACAGTGTTACACACTGTTTCACAAGGTGGCAACACCCATTGGAAATGTCACAAATTAACATGAATTATAACTGAACCTGTAGTCGGTAGTTTGCAGTTTCCGATATACTTGTAAATTATTAAATACTAAAAAGTTTACTACAATTAATCTGTGAAAATTCCAAAAAGCTTGTAAAAGCTTCCTTTTCAGACTTCTTTCAATTGTTTTTGAAAAATATGAGATTTAACGAAAAACTTAAATGTAAAATTGAAAGAATTCATATTCTGCTCTTTCAGCGCCGGCGCTAATTTAATTATTTTAGGAAAACACATTTCGCAAGTTACGCTTTAAAATATTTAGATGAGTAATGATAATTATAATTATATGAATTTGAAAATAGAGTTTTTTGCATATGCCAACTCAATTTTTCCAAGAAAGCCATACAAATACAATATTGTAACAGTTGCGTGATTCAATCCAACCTTGTATGGCATACGAGCCTTTCTCAAAAGAATTGAGGCGCTATTCCGTCGTAACTCTTTATTCATATTCATATGGCGTTTGCACGGGCGCAAACAATTAATTCATTTTAATATTGTAAAGCCTAACTTGCACGAAGAGTTTTTTTTCCTAAAATAATTAAACTAGCGCCATCTATGTACAGATCACGAATTCTTTTCAGTATATCTGAGCCTGCCTTTATTTTGCAGGTTCTAATAAGCTTGTAACTTTCCTATTTAAACAAACAAGAATTTACCAAAATTGATCTATTTTCTGATCTGATCTGATCGAATTTCCTGGATTTTGGAGTGACAGCACAATTATAAGCGGGCCCAATTTAATGAAAATTGGTGTTATGCAACAAAACTAATTAATGTTCCGATTAGCACGCTGCATTTGATCAATCAAATACCTCGATGAGACGGAATTGAACCTTTTAATGATTCACTATTTTGGATCCCCGCTTTATTGACTGACGGAATCTAAACTGTATAGAACATCGCATTTTATTATGTTCATGACGTCGGGCTTTAGCTGCCCTGCTAGGAACCAATACAATTTAATTTCTATAGGGTCGAAATCATTTGACCGGTAAAAGCATTAACAAACAAACCTGCCTTAACTATAATTTGTAATCTAGCTTATAACGGCTTACGCTGTATCATTATAACAACCTATTTATTTTAGCGTTTACATGCGCCACAAAATTTAGAAATTAAATTAAAATTTATAAAAGCAAATCGTCAAATGGTAAAATTTTTATAACCAGCAAATTAATTCAAATTAATTGCAATATTTTTTATTTATTAAGAAAATAACATAAAATATTGTGCAATGTGAATTTTGTGCAAAGTGAATGTGCAACTTGAATTACGCAGGAACACGTAGGATTATTTCACATCACGCGTGCACCGACAACCGATTTCATACTAATGCTAGTATGTAATGTAATGTTCAGGTTCGACTTATGATGACACGACAGTTGATCCGCCGGCAGTTGGCCCCCCGAAATGAAATTTACTTTAAAATCATTAATTTAATTAATTTTTTGTGTATTATTTTCTAAAATCAAACTTAAAAAATCGACTTAAAAATACCCTTAATAATAAGTTCACATGAATATCAAACAAATTTATATACTGTGTCGATTTTTTGCACTTATACGCTGGTATACATAGTGTATAGGCAAACATATTTTTCCTTGATGCATTTGAATGAAAATATGTTTTATTATTTTGTTATTCGGCGGTACGTCCTCTCTACACGCCCCTTCCGGGTCACTTAGTTATATTTTATATAATTAAGTATACGTATTTTCCCTAAACCGACAGTATATTGTATTCAAGTATGCAGGGGGAGAATTGTCGGCAGATCAACTGTCATGGAACCGTCTTAATGTCGCCAAGCGTCCCAAAATAATGAACATTTTGTTCTTCATATTGTTTCAATTCCCTATGTCTGGAATTTCCCTGTGACAATGTCAACGTTCCTGAATAATAGGTATCCTCCCTCCACTGACTCTTAACATTTCCCCATAAATTATTAGACACTTCCACCCCCAGTATACTCTACGGGTGGACTTCATCCTCTCCCTCCTCGCCACGTACGGGGTTTATTAGCCAACTTGTTCTTGCTGAAGGTATCCATCTCCAAAGTTTAAGGGTAGTTTGGTACACGAAAGCAGTTTATTTTAATCGAATTCATGCTCTTAGTTGAGGATAAATAGATTTGGCATTCTTACTAAAAACAACAATATACCTACTCACTCGAAATCCTACCCAAAATGTCTGTAGGTCAAATTCACCCTTAAACCTATAAAGGCTTAATTTATAATGGCAAAATAATCGCTCTATCCAGCTGGTGATAAATTCTCTAATAATACGTATAAATCATCGATATAATATATTATAAGGATTACCTTAAAATAATTCATAATCTGCTCACTGCTGGACATAGAAGTATAGTTATAATATATCAACGCTGCTGGATTGAATCACCGAGACAATATTGTATTCGTATGCATTTCTTGGAAGAATTGAGTTTTTATGCGAACAAAACTATTTTTTCAGGTCCATATTCCGTGTGTACGGGCGCAAACAAACAAATCATCTTAATATTTTGAAATTCGTAAAATAGTTTTTTTCCTAAAATAATTAAATTAGCACCATCTATGAAAGAGCAGATTACTTGGTCGATGGTATATACGTTATGTAGGCCGATCCACGTATCTAAGATTTGCGGTGAAGAATGCTTATTAGGAAAAATATACGAAGAAAATTGTAAAGTAATGCCACAATCAATGTCAAGAATTTTTTTTTACTAAAAATATTACAAATAATGTTTCTCTACCAACGCAATCATCAATCTTTTCTTATACGATATATGTCACCCCTATAGACACAGTCCGTGATGTAACCCTAGAGTTATTTCGCCTTCCTTGCCATAGCGACACAACACGCTGTTCGGAGGTGTTAGAGTTCGGTAGTCAGATGGAAGTTCTCATATATTTTCATGGATAATTTGTACAATATTAAAGGATGACTTTTACCAACTTATGCCCGGTTGTTTCGCAGAAAAACACATTGTGACACAGTCATCAAATGACCTTTCAGCGCCATTCTGTTTCATTGACATTTGAAAGGTCCCCTTTAAACGCCGCTAACAGGTGTGTTTCAGCTTTCTATCAAATTTTTATAAGCTGAAAAGCTTAACATCATGATAGTTGTCCTCTCCAAATTTGTTCAAAAGTTGAAACAGACGTACAATTGGAATGGCATTTAATGGGGCAAAAAAACAAAATGGAGCTGAATGGCCATTTGATGACAGTGTTAATTTGGATTTCTGTGAAACAACTCGTCCTTAGTGCTTTTATTTTAAGAATTTGTCAGAAAAAGGCACTTAAATTTGATGTCACCGCATAAATCATTATGTTTTCATGCACGGCGTATTATACCCGGCTTTATCGAAACTTCCACACTTTTTCTAATAAACCAGTTCCGTCCTTAATATTTAGTATACCTATATAAATATGCAAAAATCCACATGGTGTCATGTTTTATTTGTTTGACAATATAAACGTAATTAAATATGATTATAAATTGAAAATTGACAATACAAATTCTAAAGAGTAAAAACGTTGCAAGTTTCGTAATGTCAGGCTCACCTTTTGAGAGTTTTCGGAACACAGATTTTCTGCTGTAATAAAACTACTAGTTTTAATTGTTACACCGTCCATCTGTCCGTAACTCCAGTTTAACTCGAATTCGCTTTGAATTTAAGTGTCATTTTAAAAATTCGAAGTATTTGTTTGGAGAATTCAATACTTTTATAATACTTTTTAACAAAAATTATTTAAACTGCCATTTTTAAAATTGGAACAGATTTGTCGAGAGTTAAAACTATCCGTAAAGAAAAAAAAAACCGTAAAATAAAGTTTTTGATGTGAAAACTTCTTTAGCACCGTTGTGATTTGAAACTCGATGAAACGAAAAATGACGACACTTAGAAGAGACATACATACTCGTATACATTTATTTATTTATTTATTAATTTACGGACAACAGTCCATTAAAAACATAATAATAACACGAATAAAAAAATAAAAAAAAACAGAGATGACAGTGAAGGGAGAGCACATAAAAATTAATAGCAATGACAATATAAAATATAAAAAGTACATATAGAGACACTACAAGTCAAAGCATGAAGAAGCATTTAAATATTGCGTAACGACGTATACATCTATAAGATTTAGCCTGCGTGAGAATGAGATAGCATAATCGGTCTCCTCTTTGTGCGGTGCTTCATAGCCTATCGGTCTCTTCTTTGTGCGGTGCTTCGTAGCTTCCCCACTCTTGTTTACATTAGTTTTTTGAAGATTTCACTTTTACCGCGTGTTAATTGCACACTCTGTTTTTTGTTTTTTACTGTACTGCATCTATTTTAATGTTTTTTTTTCCATGAAAACCGCACAAGAGTCCCAAATGCTCCCGTCTGGAGCCAGTGGGACTATGGCATCCCCAATTGGGGTATGTTGTGAGGCTGAAGGTAGTGGAGAGGGGAAGGAGATAGGGAAGAGGAAGGTGGGGAAGTACCTGGCTATTCAGATCTGGTCACCAAACACGGCAGAAGCCATTTCAAGCAACGTTTCAATTCTGAATGGTGGTCTTACACCAGGGCGATACTGAGAATATCTTCCACTCTGGAACGTGCTAAATTTATTTGCCACGCCGGGATTCGATCCCGCGACCTTCGGAATGCTAGTCAAGCGCCTTACCACTGCACTACGCCGGCCGTCATAATTGCGCCATCTCTTATACCGGCTAGTAGCCAATTTCAGACAAATGCGTGTTTGTGCGTGAGTGCCACCAAAAGTTGATAAAATGCACTATCATCGACAACATACGAGTCTCTTTGCCGAGTTTCAACTCGATTGGATGTCGAGAATTGGGTTAATTTTTTCTTCGAAGATTTGCATTCAAGCAAACATTATCGAAATTCAAATTGATGTATTTAATTAATTACATGCTTACAGATAATGTTAATCCAGAGTATCTAGACTATTTTCAAATATTTTTTTGCCGTAAAATCATTTCTTTCAGCAAATTAAATTTTCCCCCTTTTATCGAATTGTTTATATTATATATAGTCTGGTTGAAATTAAGTGGGGACGTCGTAAGTTTTTTTTAGTTTGAAGTATTACGAAAACAATTCGGGCTTTCCAAAACAAGGCCTGAATTAACATATTATTTCAGTCCGGATAATACAAACAGTCCCATGGGTCTGGGTGACAGGGGGATGTTTTGTTTGGTAATATAATGTGAATATTATATTGTATATCCGAGGAGTAGTTACTCAGAAGGTGAGGATAATCACACACCAGTTTGATAATACAGCTCTACTCATTGGATAAGCCTTTAGAGTAGTAAAATACCACCATTGTCCTATGCTTTGTTTTATTTAAATACACATCCGAATTATTTCACACTCTAAGAACGTTGGTACACAGCACGAAAATTGTTTACATTGTCGTTGAAAGTAAACTCACCGTGTTGTGACATTTTGAACAAAATATGTTTTTGGCAGATTTTACTATGTATGTAGACCCGTGAAAACCACATAATATTATAATCGTGGGGTTTGTGAAGCTACAAAGTATTTACAAAATAAAACTCAAGTGCAGTTTACACGCGGTAGAAGCGAAACTTTACCAAAACAATCTCAACCAATACTTTTTTTATTTATTGTTTTTATTCCAGTAAAAAAGAAAATAACATTTTCACTCATTTAACTAGAAATAATTAAACACATTAAACTAATATAAATAAAACAATACAGCGCTTTTTATGTCATTACTTTGTTTATCAAGAATAAACAGTAATATATATATATATATTTAATTTATCAAGATATTTGTTGCCCCCCTCGTAACCAATGGATTGTTTACCATAGTTAGTGTGGATGGTGTTTAAATGTATGTTATCGTGTTGTCGTGTAAAGTGTTTGTGTACTTGGGAACTTTTAATGAATTCTGTGTTTGTATGTACGAGTTTATTGTTTTTTTTTATAAATAAGGAGACGTGTATTGTATTCATAAAGTTAATAGTTTTGTTTCCATACATAATAATTTTGTGAATGTTCTGGGCCTGTAGTGAAACAGTTTTTTGATTACCTTGTTTTGTATTGTCTATTATTCATTTATGTATGTTTCACACGCATTTCCCCAGATTTTAATCAAATAACATAAAATAACTAACTTGAAAAGTGAGGTCATAATCAAAGCGACCAATGAGCGCAGACCTAGCGTAATTTCCGTTACATACCTCAAACAATAGGAGCCTTTAAAAGTGACATCATAGACATCATAATGAAAGCGGTCAATGAGCGCAGTTGATGCGTCCCTGGTGCAGTAATCGTCATTTCCGTTTCATCCGGAATCCAAATCACAACCGGGCTATAGAAGTTTCACTTCAAAAAAATATTTGCCTCTCAAAAGAAGATCATTGCTTTTCAAAAGTAGAAATTTACCTATTGAATTTTAGTTAACTTAAAATTACGCCCTATACCCAATGGCATTATAAAAATTCAAGATTCTTTAACGAAAAATGTAACACCACGTATGCAAAGGAGAGCGATTCAAAGAATTCGACTGTGTTTTGGTAAAATTCTATAGGCACATTTTTTTCGGAATTTTGGTTTCATGTCTTCGAACATGGTAAAATAATTTTTGTTGATTAATACATTTTCAATACTGAAAACTAAATTTAAGCGTATTTTTTAGGTTGTTTCGAAAAAAAATGCTGGATGAAATTAATCAACCCTCAAATGTTTCTTAATTATATATAGAAGTGAAATATAAGAAGTATTCATATAAACTCTCCCATTCATATAAACTTTAAGATTTTTGAAATTAGTTTGACGAATTTGTAAATATTATTTATTTAATATATGTCTCCTGTAGAGTTTTCATTTTGTAGCTTGAAAGGTTTTACAAAACCACATTTCAGTTAAACTACTCGCGTTGTATCGTAAGGTACTTACTTCACTCTGTTAATTCATCTAAGCATCTGTCAAGTATTGGCATTTCGAATATTAATTAAATCTATATATTATGTATATATACATAAAATGTATCCCCGTTTTCCTTGGTCACGCCATAACTTCAGAAAGACTTAACCTATTTCATTGTTCTTTTTTTTTAAGTTTTCTAATACTTTGTGGAAGGTTCTCATGGAAAGAAAAATTAAGAAAAATGCAATGGATAATTTCAGAAAACTTAACGATTATTTTAATTTCATACGTTTGACAGTTCGCGCGTTTGATGAATGCGAATTTAACAGGCAGCTGATTTTTTTTGTAACAAAAGAATTGTCTATGGATTTTTTGAATTTTAGATATTTTAAATAGGTACCAAATTTGATTTGATTGTTCTTATAATATACAAAAATGAATATTTGCAATACGTGAAAAATGAAAATTAGAATAAAAAAATTGTAATAGTTGGCACGCGAGCTGTTTGAAAACTGAATGTACTGGGACTAAATATATGGAATGCGGGAGGGGAGTTGGAGAGACGGGGGAGCGGGAGAGGGGAGAGGGAGGCGGGGAAGGTGGAAGGGGAAGGGGATGCGAGAGGGAACGGGGACGCACCGAAAAGGACATGCAGGAAGAAATAATTTATTTTTTGAATATGGCATTGCCACGCATGCCGGGAGCCAGTTAGTAATAAAATAATTTTCGAACCTACTTATTCGCTTGTCTGATATCATACATAAGTAGTGTCAATTTTGAAAATTAAAAGTGCATAAACTTTGATAGTTTGACCTACGCATTACGCAGGAATATTTCACATTACTTACTTACCCATGCACCAACAACCGAAATTAGTATGTTAAATTTTGTTACTATAAGTTTACTAAATTCATTTAAAACACAATTGTTGGGCTCCAAACGAAACTTCCTTGACATCATACAGTGTAAAGTAAAGAAAAGTTTCTACGTTTTATTTTACGGAAAATTTTGCTGTGACTAATTTAAATTGTCGATCGGTTTTGGAAGAACCCTTCATTCTCCTTCTTGACATAAATTTCTAACAACAAATACAGAAGTCATTAAGTGTTAGAGTGGGATGAAACGTACAAGGGGGAAAAAGGGGGTGCAGAGGAGTTACCAGCGTAACATTATTTATATACCTGTATTATTTTTATTATTTTTTTATTTTTTGTGCATTACAGATTGATGTTAGCCTATTACAATACACATGTCGTATACATATATATTTTTTTTCAATAATTCATATTTTATATTTCTTGCCCAAAATGATTCTTGAAATCTTTAAGACCAATGTTGAAAATGTCAAGAGACCTAGAGATATCATTTAGCAGCACCGTTCCTCTTGTCATGCAATGCTGGGCCAGAACGTCCGTTCTGCCATGTGGAATACAGAGCAAGTCGTGGAAACGACCCTGGTATATGTATGTATGAATATGTATGAAATGTGTCTTCATTTAGCCTATTTTGACGACCACCTTAGCTGAGTGATAAGAACCTTTGTTACGGGACCAGACATCGCGGGAACAAAACCCGACGTGCGCAAAGAAATACAAACATTTCCGGGTTACGAATAACACGACGATTTTTAAAAATCTCCTACTACCACCACAGTAAGCTGAAAATGTTGCTTGAGTCGTGATGGAGACTTAGCCAGCCGAGGTATCGAACACGGAACGCCTGGGTAGGACCCAAACGCGATGCCCACACAACCACTGAACGGTCGAAATGCGCGCACGTTAAACCGTACTAGCGCAGACGAATGAAAAATCATAAAATATTATTATTATAATTTTGCACAAGACAAGTAAAACAATTTTCTGTTAAAATATTATAATACAGGTAGGATATAATGTGTAGATATATGCACATTAACGCAGATCATTCCTTCCTCTTTCCCATTTCAGTTCCACTGAGTTTGGGACTCTTTATGCGGCACCTAATAAAATAATAATTAAAAAACAATAAAGTCAAGATGTATATTATACTACATATTAAACGAATGTTCTCTTTTCACTGTCTTCGTGAGCATAAAATTTCTGGTAAAAATATGAAATTGATACGTTGAAAATCCGAATAATAGGATTTTGGATTAGCGATTAATTGGATTAAGGCTAGAAGTAGTGGAAAGTTGAAGTACTTTCTTATAGATTCAGCATTACCCACCATAATGCGACTAACAAAATGATAGGCAAGTTCATTTAAAAAAAAAATTATTGTCCCAATTATTTTCTTGTAAATCGGTTTTACCGGCTATTAATCATTTTACGAACCAAACAGATAGAAATTGGGCGGAGGTAAATAGAATATTATAAATCAGACGAATCAACGTGACTTAATCACAGTTTACGAGTGGCTTTGAACGACAAAACAACTGTCACCATAATGGAAAACTAAAATTCTTGCAGAATTTAACAATAACATTCCAAAATTTACATTAAATTTAAAAAATCATGGTGTGTAATTCACATGCGGTAGAAGTGAAACTAGAAAGTCGCTAGATGTCGCTTTCTTTTTTTTTTTGCTTGTTTTTTTTTAAATACTTTAAAGATTGGATATTGATTTCACAAAATAAAAATGTTTTTTTTTGGATTTCGTATGATTCGAACCCCTGTTCGCTTGATGTCTGTCTCTCTGGCCGCTGAGGCTTGTCAAGCACCTTGCCAACTACGCCATGGAAGGCACGCGCCGAGGTGCGTATTTACGGCATTATATTAGACCCGAATATTGGTGTAGAACTGAGTTATGACGCATTTCCGTTTCACCCGAATTTCAAGTCACTAACGGCGCTAAAGAAGTTTCACTTCAAAAATGTTTGTTAGAATTAAGCAAAAAAACCATTTATAAGAACGTTTATGTCTTACAACTACACATATATATTTAACTATTTCTATCGGCATAAAACAATTCCTGGAATTTTCGAATTGAATGCACGTAGACTATTCGGACGGATATACGCCAAGTTTACGAGGTTCAAAATTTCAAATCAGGCATTTTGAGAATTCATTGTCACAGAACGCAAGTGAAAACCTTACATTTCCCTAGTCATTTATATAAAACACTGCATTCATCATTACGGCGCTAAAATTCGTTCATCGCTACGTACGAGTAAAATATTACCAAAATATGTAAAATAAATGACAAAATTCACGCAGTGACACCATGACAGTCCGCCCTAAAAAGGTGGTTAAGGCGCCGCGCCGATCCCTGCTCAAAAAGAACAAGATATGTAATTACGAATGTTGGAGAGAGTGCGCTAATATTTAAAACGGTAAAATTGAAGCGAACATTGTGAAAACGTTTAATAAAACACGACTCGTTTATAAAAGACCAAAAATATCTTGGGGGCTGTGTAAAACAGCATTTAAAAAAATACTGTGAATTTTTTCATATATTTAACTTGTAAAATAACTGAAAACGATGTGAAAATAATAATTTCCGGAGCAAACTTGCGATTTTTTCTGTCGAGGAATTTCATATAATTTGCGTTTTGGCATGGGGAATGTATAGATATTATCTTTAAAAATAACATACATTTTTAAGAGCTTAAAAACTTCAAATGTTTAAGGGGGACATGTAAGAAATCGATAGAAATTTGAGTAGCGGCGCGGCGGTTTAAACACCCCCTCTTGGGTAGGAGAGGATTTAAAAAAAAACATGTTTACAAACAACGTCATTAAGGTGGGGTATCGTGTACGATGTTTCATTCATACTGAATCAAATGAGATTCAGCATGAATGAAAACATTGCTCCCAAGGTGATAATATCAATATTAAATTTGTTGAGATAAGCCGAGTTTCTAGTGAAGAAAAGTGAACAAGAAAACATAACATAAACAGGAAACCATTACGAATCGAAACTTTGCTTAAATAACGTGAACCAATGTTTGCATATAAAAACTACAATATTTCTCATCGACTTCCAGTTACTCTCTTATTATACATAATTACTATGCACGTCGTATAAATGTGTAGCTTATTAGCTCAATTAATCTGATTTTGATACGGTGCTGGTTTCAGGTCATATTAATTATTTATTTCTCGATTAAAAAAATCGCACGATTCGTATTTAAAATATTATTACGTCCGATTTGAGCAAACCTAGAAACTGGCGTGTTTGTACTTGACCCGACAGAAAGGTCAATATTTCTGGTCGAATTATCGGTCAAAAATCACCATTTGATAACAATAAATTAGCCAACGAAGCATTTTTTCTGGAAATTTGAGATCTTTGATGGATTATCAATTTCATAAACAATTTATTTCTGTTTTCCCAGCTGGAAAGTACTTGGACCCAAATTTACAAAATCTAAAATGATTTTTCTACCGGACGAGCTTGAAAGTTTCTCGTAACCCAAAAAAATCTTTTTGGTAGAAATCTGAAGCAGAAACAGTGTTCTAACAATACATTATAATAAACCAAATATAAAGATTTTTCACTTAATTTTATTGACCGTAGCCGGTTTCAGCTCGTTATAGCCATCTTCAGACTGGTACAAATTACTTAATACCAAATTAATTAATACCAATACAAATTAATTAATACCAGTCTGAAGATGGTTTTAATGAGCTGAAACCGGTTACGGTCAATAAAATTAAGTGGAAAAAAGTTTAATATTTGTTTTATTATAATAATAGCTGGTCCCCGGCATGCGTTGCAATGCCATTCAAAGAAATAAATTGATTCTCCCTGCATGTCCTTTCCCGTGCGTCCCCGCTCCCTTCCACCTTCCCCGCACTCCCCCCACCCTCGTCCCTTCCCTCTCCGCGAACCCCACCTCCCCCGTTCTCCTTCCCCTTGCCTTATCACCCTGCCGCTAAAATATTTGAAACACACACATTTTTATTTATACAAATTTCTTAACGCCAGATTTTACCATTATATATGCCTATATGCTACTCTGATATATGAGCTATATTATTGTAAAGTTTCATTAAAATCCATTCAGGAGTTTTTGCGTAAAATAGTAACAAACACACATATATCCGTACAAACTTTCGCGTTTGTAATATTAGTAAAATTAGTAAGGTTCTATTTTTCCTTTGGAGGGGTGCAGACATACGTTCACCGTCTGTCCCATTTTCGACTGATGACATTTTAGTATGTAAGAAAGAGGGGCGGTATTATAACTTTAAGAACAAAAGTAAAACAATCAGTGCATTGACATTTGACGTTTTCGAATTTTTGGAATTCATTCACTACTCAATATTATATTTATCAAAATATTGCTGCATCTCTTTCAAAATATGAGAATTCGTTCCATACAAAATATATAAGGAAAAGAATTTTCTTCATAATTATTTTTTTCTGAACTTTTCCGATGTTTTAATAGCTATTCTGCTATTCGGGCGGTGACAAATCGATCCAACCGTTCTCGAGTTATAAATGGGTAACTAACCCGACTTTGTTTTATATATTACTAGCAGACCCGGCCACACGTTGCTGTGGCTAACGAAACACAACGCCATTACCCAACCTTTATAAAATCCACACCACTCGCTTGTCAGCTGCCCGCTGCCCGCTGCCTGAATTGAATAATTGAATTTCTCGACTTTTCTCTACTATAATAAGTATGTTTTTATAAATATAAACCTTCCCCTGGAATCACTCTATCTATTGGTGAAAACTGCATGAATATCCGTTGCGTAGTTTAAAAGATCTATGCGCACATACATTTTGAACGACTAAATAAAATAATTCAAATCAAATACCTACTTACTCTAGGACATCTATTTTCCAATTTCTTCCGTAGAACGAATTTCAAAAGTGACTATAGTACGGCCCGCCAGCCGTTTTAAATCGCACAAAAATATGTTTTCTTTGAATTTCTCGGCTCTTCTCTAATATAATTTACTCGTATTATACATATAAACATTCCTCTTCAAACACTCCATCTATTGGTGAAAACCGTATGAAAATCCGTTGCGTAGTTTAAAAGATTAACGCGCACATACATTTTGAGCGACTTCATTTTATACTATGTAATGATGATAATGATGATGAAATGATGTAATGATAATGAAGATATACTAAGATATTATAATGGAATTCCTCCATGAATTGTCAGTTTCACAAATAGAAATATTAAAAAGTGTTTTTAAACATTTTTTCTACCAGAGATCATATCTATTTTCTTAGATCTATTTTCAGCTCGCGAAATCATTCCCAACATTTATTTTTAAATAAGTTAGTAAATATACAGATAATAATAATAATCAAAGCGATAACCAATAATGAGATTTTATTTGTTGTAATATGAATTCTTTGTACCTGTAACTTATACTAAAAAAGTTCTGGAAGGCAAACTCCTAAGAGTTATTAGAGTAACAATTATTATAAGCAATAATTATCAGCCTGAAACACTCATCAACATTGAAAAATCTTCCGAGAAAAGATACTTGCCGCCAACGGGACTTGAACTCGTGTCCTTCTGATTGCCGGTCAGCTGCTCTTGACCACTGAGCTATGGGGGCTTATCAAATACCCACCAAATAATTCAATATATACTAGTGTTTCATTCAACAATTACTGCTTATTATATTTTTTCCACCTGAAAACAACCAACTTTATTTTTGCGAGAGAGACATTGTAAGTGTTAAATCCCTCGCTAGGTGGCGTCGAGACAAATTATGACCACATTTATTGGGGAAATACTTAAACTTGTCAAATATTAATAATTATTTTTAATTTATAAACTAACGTTTAGACAAGATTTTTATGCATAGCACAAAGGGTAACAATTATTATAAGCAATAATTATCAGCCTGAAACACTCACAAACACTTCACAAACAAACACTTCAATGTTGATGAGTGTTTCAGGCTGATAATTATTGCTTATAATAATTGTTACCCTTTGTGCTATGCATAAAAATCTTGTCTAAACGTTAGTTTATAAATTAAAAATAATAGTTATTAGAGTTTTTTTTTCAACATAATCATGCTTAAGATAGATTCAGAGTAATATTATCTACCCCTATAGCATATTCGCCGTTTCGGAACTCTAGTTTTTTTCATTAAACGTTAAAGAAAAATGCAAGTCATCGTTTTTATGGGTTACGTAATATGTTGTCGTAATAAAATTAGGGCGTGTCAAATTCACGCGGAGGCGTTTGAAGGGTAAATCAAATCATGATCGATTATACCTGATTTTACACAATATTACCGTCACGACCCATCACTGGGGTGAGAACTTAATCGTCAGTAATGTTGTAATATTCATAGGCAAGCAGATTAAGCAGGGGCGGGGCGTGGTTTCCCCCTAACTCGCAAAAGGTAAAAACGAAATGACTAAAACTAATTCATGTAAATCGACGGGCGATCGTAAATAACTTTATCTAGAAATCTGTAAGTTTTTATTAGCGAAGTTTTAAGTAGTTTTCTTTAGTAGGTATTGATTCGTTTTTAATTAGGCATCATCCGATGAATAAACAGATTTTCTAACACTTAAATAAATTTAAGAGATGGATTAATAAAAAGCTTAAAATTAGCCTACTATCAGGAAATTGATGCTTGCACGGTATTCTTCACTCAATTTATTCTAGTGAATTTTGACCAACTCTTTGCATGAAAAAAAAAAATAAAACAAGATTTAAAAAAAAAAGTAATAATTAAAAGATAAATTATAACACTTAGCAATACTTAATAATATTTCTGTATTAAATTAAGACACGAATATCTATTCACAAGCAAATTGCCAAAAATATAATTGGCATGAATGAGAGAACATTCGAGTACTTTTAGAAATACATTAAAATTGTATATTTTCGTTTTCAATGCAATTTGGGTATTCATGAAATTATCAATGCAAGTCATTAAAACCGTCAAATAAACCTTTCAAGCTTTTTTACACCAAAACTAGGCCAGTAAAAAGCATTATATCCGATGACTACTGAATTTACAATTTATGTTTTTTTTAATTTTGTGTAAGCACTTAATAGAAAAGCTTTTACAAAATTTGTACCCAGTATTACATATATTTTAACTGTTTCAAAAGCGAGGTTACGCGCCTGAGGAATGTGCATATTATAATACTCTTAAATGTATCGAAATGTTTATAAATAATTGAACTAAACAAAAAACATTTTTGTTGAATACTTAACAGTATTTATTATTTATCCTACACTTCTAAAAAGATTTCATATTGTCGTTGCTATCGACTTTAAAATAATCCTGTATGTTAGGATATTTTGGGATAGAGATACCCAGTACACCCACATATTATATTTAATAAGCAAAAGCGTGGAGCTTATGCGTGGTTATAGCCACGTATTTGTACACGGAGAGAGTTTGGGCGGAGATTTTCCGATTGGTATCGGGAAATCGGGTCATTCATACTAAATCTGTTTATATGACGTCACCTCGAGACACGTGTTGACACAGACCACCGAACAAATCAATGGATAGACTGGTTTTTAGCTTATCCGTTTGCCCAGGATACCAGGAGCAAGTGTAATTATAGCATCCCCTATTGGGGTATATTGTGCGGCTAAATGGTGAATGACATGGGTAAAAGGAAGGTTATAAAGTACCTGACTGTTCAGATCTGGCAACTTTAGCTAAAGTCATTTCAAGCAAGGTTTTTAATTTTTTTAAAAAAAAAAGGTCATTCATCAGAGCGATACTGAGAGTATCTAGGTTTCTACCACCCTTGAACATAGGCAGGTGTTTCATCTTGAAAAGTTTGATTTTCCAAGTACATTTGTTACTTAAATTTTAATATTTTTTTCTTGTTACCGGTTTTGACACATCCGTGTCATTTAGCAAACTTAAAACTAACTTAAAAATTCTATACAAGTACAAAAATGATTAGTTAATTAGGTGGTAGTAGTGGGAGGGGTGATTTTGGGGGGAGGGGAAGAACGGTGGGAGGAGTTAACATTACATGGTAACGTTGTTAATAAGGGTGATTTACAGGGTGCTATTATTTTACTAACTAAATTAATTTTTTATTTAATTTTTTGTTTATTTCGATAGTTTCAAAAGCGCACAAATTAAAACATGTATTTATATTGGAATTTTTAAAATTGTTTTTTTCTTTGTTGAAGCTATGACTTGTCTCTATTAAACGGTTAGCAGACTCGAAAAAGTTAATATGTCGTCAACAAATTTCGTTATTGCCCAAGAAATACAAAATAGATATTTTATGTTATTATATAAGTAATGCGAAATAAAAGATCTACATCATTAATTAAAATTTGTTGAAATTCTAATAAGTGACTTCTGGATTTGTAGCCGTAGATCTAATAATAATAATAATAATAATTTTTATTTTAGTAATTTGTACATTTAAGTTTACAAATTTCTAATTGATAATAATATTTCATATTCACTATATTTTTTCAAGTTTTATGTAGCTCCTACAATACATCTTGAACTTTCCAATTGGTGTGGACTTTAAAGTTTCTGGTAGTGTGTTATACAACTTCATTCCCTTGTACAGTAGACTGTTCTGCGTATTCGCTTTGTCCTTTTTTTGTAGCCTAAATCGTATCATATCTAAACCGTACGGAAGTTGTCGCTAATTCGCTCTAGATCACATTTGTTCGTATTCTTTGTTCAGTGGCACGGACGGGGTCAACACGTCAACAGCAACAGTCGCACTCAGGCGTCACATACAAACAACGTGATTTTTGCCACGGACCTTGGCGTATTTTTGCTGACGTATTTTCTCACCCAATTGCTAAGAGTACACAAACTCTTGTTTATCATTCGACGTGATTGGAGATTAGTATGAAGCCCTAATTGTGCGATCGAACGCGGTGATGGGGCTTGTTAATAGGATACTAAGTAGAACGAGTGAAAAGCAGTTTCATCGAGTAAGTCTCGTTATTAATAATTGTCATCATTGTATTAATTATGACAAGTACCTACGGAGCTGAGACATTTTAGCTACGATTTATACGTGCGATTGGATAATTGAAAGGAGTTGCGCGGATTGTGGTTGCATTATAATACGCCTTTTTTTACATTAGCTCCACACAGGAAGCCCTGAGGAAAATAATTTCCCTCATGGCGTTTGTCATTTTAGGGGATGCTGTGTGGAGGGTTTTTAAAAAATAAAGGAAGGAGAGGAAGTTTTGGGAAAGAAATACGTATGAGGAGTGGGTAGGAACAGTGGAGTAGCGCGGGGAGGGAGTGGGGGGGGGGTGCCACTCGATGGGGGGGCGACATAACACCCGACGGGGGGGTAACACCTGGGTTCACGACGAGTTCATCGAAAAAATATTCATCGAAAATCAAATCATCGAAAGCAAATTCATCGAAAACGAGTTCATCGAAAACCAATTCATCGAAAATCAATTCATCGAAAACCAATTCATCGAATGATCAATTCATCGAATCGCCAATTCATCGAAAAAAAATATTTTGTTGATATTTGAGAGAAATGCCGAGCGGACCGAGAAGTTAAAAAAGCATTGGTCAACCTAAACTAACCCAACCTAACCTAACCTAACCTAACCTAACCTAACCTAACCTAACCTAACCTAATCTAACCTAACCTAACCTAACCTAACTTAACCTATTTAACCAATTTTTAAATATTTTTTTATCATCACTCTTAATGACCTTTCAAAGTTGTTTATGAGTTGGTTTCATTATGAGTTGTCTGGTCACCGTTCCTTAGATATCCCTTTTTTGCAGTATCAGACAATCGGAAATCGAAGAGATAACCTATAAATTTTACATTGTCACTATGAAACTGACAGTTGCTAAACACATTTAACTCAGTTAAACAGACCTTTTTCGGTATTTAATTTTGACAGCTCTAATATCTGCAAAAAAAATGTTTTTCGATGAATTGGCGATTCGATGAATTGATCATTTGATGAATTGATTTTCGATGAATTGATTTTCGATGAACTCGTTTTCGATGAATTTGCTTTCGATGAATTGATTTTCGATGAACTCGTTTTCGATTAATTTGCTTTCGATGAATTGATTTTCGATGAGCTCGTCGGTTACCAACACCTGACCGTGGAAAAAAAGTTACGTAGGAAATTGTCACAAAAATATTGAACACTGTCTGTTAGTTTTTGTGTCTGACGTCAATGACGTTATATAAATAGACTTGCCATAGTCTCACAAACTCAAGATATAATGTGGCATTAATCAAAACTCTTTTGTTTTCAGCGATTTTCAATAATTTCTTTATTCAAAAGTTATTCGTGTATGATAAAGATAGACGCTTAAAAGAATATGTGCATATGGACGAAACAAAAGATAGAACGCGGGCGGCATTTTCGTATTCAAAATTCAAAAGTTCCGTCGAATACTGTCTCAAAGCCGACTAAAGTAGGGGGCCTGGGCATCAGTCGAATTTTGAGGTGTCAAATAGCTATAATGAACAACGATAGTTTGCAAATGGCGTTGATTGTTATTGTATTTGTTGTTTCTGCTGATTTATATGTTGTTTTACCGCAGGCAAGTAAATAAAGAATCATTAGATTATTATTATAAAAAGTAAATTTTACTTAGCGACGGCATGGCATCGACTTTGTAATTTGGCTGTTGCGCATCCAGACCTGTACTTTAGTAGGCCTTGAGATCTCTAATGACGCGTAAAATCTTTGGGCGGAAAGCAATTGTATTATTTTTATAATCGATAATAATAAGTAATTTGCATGTATTTACAAATGAAATGTTGTTCCTTCGCTTTTACTACTGTTTACCGTGTGATGGAAACATTTTCTCATCACACAGGAGGGAATTTTGGCGCTTTTTAATACAATTTACTTACTAGTAGGACACAACCTTACTCGACGCGTGGCAGTTTAGTACGAAAGTACTAGAAATCGAGTACTCTACAATTGTCTTGTTGTTGGCTTCCCATTTTGACATTTCTACCCCGCGTCTAAAGTATGTAATGTCTTTGTCTGACGGTCTTTTAATAGGCGAAAACAGACCATATCTCAAATTCTCTAGCCACCCCCTCCCCAGGACCTATAATTGTAATGTTTTTATTTTTTATGAAGTCAAAATTGGGGGGGGGGGGGGGTGACACCACGTTATCCGCCTCCGGGTACGTCACTGGGCAGGAATCTGGGACACAGTGTCTCAAGGAGTGACGGACTTATGAATCCGTACCTCCAACTGCGGTGAAAGGCGATGGTTCGAGAAAATCTGATTGGAGAGGATAAAATACCTCCCTTAACCAGTCTCTCGGCCGCCAAGACCTGGATAAACCTTACCCCGTGAACCCAGGCACCCCTGCTAAGTCACCTAACGTAGCGAACAATTTGGGGTGACCTATGGCAGAAATGTTGGTTATCCAAAAAATAGTTCCGGGGCGGCGGTACCTAACCATATTCGCTTCCCAAGTTGAAAAGTTGTAAGGATCTTACAAGAATAGCCAACTGTGCGGATTGCGGTTTCTTCGATTTTCATGCTAATTTTTTTGATAACACATGTTGTTGCCGGATGAAGAATAAGGGGAGATGAAGCTGAATAGGTGACTAAAAATAACAATAAAGGAGTTTTAAAAAAACATTTCAATTTATTTAATAAATTTTAAAAAGGGTAATGATCATAATATGTGTTCATATGAAGCGGATACTTTGTGATGTGACATTATTAATTTAAAATAAAACAATAACTTTGTAAACACCACTTTTATTTTTATACTTTATGCCGACCGGGTTTCGCTACAACCGTAGCTTCATCAGGGCAGTATAATACTCTTATTACACTGCCCTGATGAAGAAGCTACGGTTGTAGCGAAACCCGGTCGGCATAAAGTATAAAAATAAAAGTGGTGTTTACAAAGTTATTGTTTTATTTTAAATTGATCATAATATGCTATGCATACATTTGCATTTGCAGTTCCGTGTTTGAAATCAACAAACTCTGGGCTCAGATCCAAGAATCTTCATTCTGTTTCGGAGTTTGCGAAAAGTCTAGTTTGTAGGTACTCGTACCTACCTACATGGGAAGTTATTAAATTTAATCTAAGCAATGTATAGTGTTGTAAATCAGAGAGATGGAGTAACTAAATATTGATTTTTTGAAGTAAAACTTCTTTACGCACGCTTGACTTGGGGAGTAAGCTGGTGAGAGCGTTAAGAAAAGCGAGGCGAACGGTAGTTGAGAGGGAGATATAAGTTAGCGAAGATAGATAGAGAGAGAGTTACGTTTCGTATGTTACTGTAGGGGCAAGAGAGAGAGGTGCGAGCACACATTTTCTTTCTCTCTTTCTCTCATAGCCAGTTACGTTTCGTATATCTAGACATAGTGCAGGCCTATTGTCTGTATCACACTGTAGGAGTAACAGATAGCAGTGCGCGCGCACATTTTCTTCCTCTCTTTCTCTCTTCACAAAGCACACTAGTTTTTTTTTAAATTTGAAGTGAGTAAATCTAAAAGCACCGGTGGTTAGGGCCATCCACAAATTACGTGACACCTTAAGGAGCGGAGGGGGGGGGGGGAAGTAGAGAAGTGTGACATTGAGTGACAAGGGGTATGGGGGGTCATCAGATCTGTGACGTCACATTTAAAAAAAAAATGGAACTACTGTTTTGATTATTTTTAGATGTAAAATTGCAAAATATGTGACGCAAAACTAGTGGGGAGGGGGTCTCACAAATGTGACGACGATGTGTGACAGGGACGGGGGGAGAGGTAAAAAATGGATGGCCTCTTATATTATACTGTAAAAATTGAAAAAACTGCCAATTTGACATATCTTTTACGCGTGTTTTCCAGGTACAATGGTACTTTAATCTTCATTGAGTTTACGAAAAGGATAAGGGAAAAGGAAAAAAGGATGTCATTTAGATATGATTTAGATAGACTAGGCTTTGGGGGTACGTACTCGTGTGTCCGGAGATTACTTGGGACCTAGCGTTGCACGTTCAATCATTCAAGAATAAAACGAATTTACAATACTTAGAGAAATTTAGAGACATTCCTGACTTACTAAACAGTGAAGCTCGACATTATTTGATTTGGAGACATTTTTTGTCGTTTTATTTTTTTAATTTTTTATTTTATTAAAACTTACAGAAAACAAACGTTCAATGCCGTCGATTGGTCACTCTGGTAAGTAACCCCGATCTTAACCGTCCAATACCGACTGATTTTTTAATGTTTTTAGTTGAAAAAATATCACTGGAGACTAAAACGGCATCCACATGTTTTATTTCAAATAATATCAGGAATCACTGGTTAAAGTAAGTCAGGTACGTTTCTGAACACCGTGTATATAAAAATAAAAATCCCTTAAAAATAATGAATCTATTATCAACAAACAAAAAATATTGTCTTATAGCCCAATCATAGATTTGTTCCCCTACCCACCCACTCTACACTAATACCTACCCACCCAATCTTCATTAATAACTAGCAACGGCTCCACCCCTACCATAATAAAACATTGTTCGAAACTGTCAAATTAGTATAAGCTTTCCCTGAAGAAGGAACGTTTGTTCGGAAACCGGTCGGATTTACGCATTATATAAGTGTTTTATACAAAGTTGAATTGTTCCATTTTTCTATAATGGATAACCACAAAGTAATAACTACATTAAAAAATATAAAAAAGAGCTTTTGTTGGTTTTCAACCTAAGGAAATATCCAAACTGAGCATAAAGCTGAGACAGGGGTATAACAGGGAAGCGATATTAGGAATCGAAATCATTTCGTTTTCCGAAGAGAGGATACACCGCCACAAAACACACATACATATACTCTTATGTTATTCTGACTCTTGACATGGCCTGTCTCAAGTATTTGATTCAATTGATCGTGTTACTACTTCTACTTTGACTTCTTCAACCATTCACCCCCACGTCATATTATCCCTACAAAAACGTAAAATTAAACATACTAATATATATATATATTTTTTTTTCGTTATTTGTTTTTGGGGTGTTATGCCGTGTTGCGCTACCTCCTTCTTTAGCCAACGTTTCGGACATCGTTGCAGTGTCCATCATCAGGTCAGATCTGGCAGATCCGGTAGATGTGTCACATCCGGTAGATGTGTGTGCGACACATCTACCGGATCTGCCGGATCTGCCCTGATGATGGACACTGCAACGATGTCCGAAACGTTGGCTTAAGAAGGAGGTAGCGCAACACGGCATAACACCCCAAAAACAAATAACGAAAATGCTTTTGGCCGTGAAAATCTTAAAACTTATCATTTATTTATTTATTTATTTATTTCAAAACATACGGCACAACATGTGCCATTTACATAATTATATTTATATATATTATAATACAATAACATAAGAAAGTGACATATAAATGTAAAGTTAAATATAAAAACAAAGGGTAAAAGAAAGGAGTTAAGGTAATGAGTAGTAAATAGAATTATGATGTATAAAATGAAAGTATAAAGTAAAAGTGTAAACTATAAAATATAAAGTATAATGTAAAAGTAAAAAGTTAAGATAAAAAGTTGAAAGGCAGGAAATAATATAAACTATAAGTTACCTTTGTAAATAATATAAAGTACAAAAGTTATAAATATAAAAAAAGTATGACAAGTAAACAGTAAGAAATGCTCTTAGGAGCCAAATATTGAAGATAACCAAAATTTAAAAAAAAAAAATATAATAAATAAAAGGAAGGTATTACGGAGTATACAAAGCGATATGAAAAATAGGTACCTATGATATGTTTCTAAGCCATAGGTATTAGAGTGCATACTGGTAGGACATAATATTATGGTTACATGATTATACTTATTATTTAATATGTAGTACTAGCAGATAAATTTTGTCTAATGCATCTTTTGTATGATGACAGACTTTCGGAATGATCGATATGAGCAAATTCATTACCTAAAGTGTGTAAACGATGTATTATTGAATTTTGTTCTGCATTACTGAGAGTGTTGTTGCAATAATAAGGTGTTTTGAGTCGAGTTGTTCTACTAGGTACATGATAATTTATTAACGATACCAATTCAGGGGAGTCAAACCAGTTATTGTTTATTTTAAATAAAAAAATAAGATCATTGAGTATTCTTCTATCTTTTAACGATAAGAGTCGCATTTTTTGTAATAGAGAATCATAGTTTATGTCATCCGCGGGAATTCCTAATTTGAAATTAATTGATCGGAGAAATTTGCGTTGGATTTTTTCAATGGAGTTTGCGTGGCTTTTGTAGAGAGGGTTCCATATGGGGGAATTATATTCCAAATGACTCCTAACCAGAGTTGTATATAGTAATTTAAATGTATGAATGTTTTTGAAATCTTTACATAGTCTTAGAATGAAACCCAGCATTTTCATAGCTTTATTAGTAATGATATCAATGTGGTTGATAAATAGTAGTTTAGTGTCGAAGGTTATTCCGAGGTCCCTTATTACAGGTACTGACATTAAACTGTGATTGTTAAGTGAATAACTGTATTTGATGGGGTTTTTTATTCTAAAGAAACTCATGATTTGACATTTTTTAATGTTGAGTGTAAGTTTGTTAATGGTACACCATTCTGCGAATTTTACAAAATTGGATTGAAGGGACAAGCAGTCGTATATATTTTTAATGATTTTATAAATTTTCATGTCATCAGCAAATAATAATATGTTAACATCAGAGAATATGGAAGTGACATCGTTTATAAATAGTATAAAAAATATTGGACCAAGGTGCGAACCCTGAGGCACACCACTAGTTGCTTCAAATTCGTAAGACAAGTGTTCTTTAATAGAGACAGTTAGTACACGTTTTGATAAATAATTCCTAATCCAGCATAATAATTTACCACTTATTCCTAGTTTAGACAATTTATTTATAAGAATTTTAATGCAAACCTTATCAAAGGCTTTACTAAAATCCGTATAAATTGAGTCAACTTGTTCTCTGCAAGAGCACCTGAGATAAAATTTTCGTACAGTGTAAGGTTAGTTAAAGTAGATCGTCCAGAGATAAAACCATGTTGAAACGATGAGATATTAAATTTTATGCAAGAACATATTTTTCGAAGAATTAACTTTTCAAAAATTTTTGGTATCGACGATTGTATGCATATTGGTCTGTAATTTTCAACTAAAGACTTGTCTCCGCTTTTAAATATTGGAGTGAGAAAGCTATTTTTCCATATTTGCGGGAACTTGCCTGATAAAAGTGATTGATTAAATAGTAGGTACAGTGGGTAAGAGACACTAGCCCCGCAGTTTTTAAGAAATACGGGGGGAATTTTATCTGGCCCTGAGCAAGATTTAGGTTCCAGTCGTTTGATACATACTGCAATTTCTTTAATCTCAATATGTATCTGAGATAGTTGTAAATTTATATCTGACTCGAAGTTTGGAATGTCATCATCAGGGATATCGGTTTCAGGGACATTGGTAAGTGATGTAATGATACCCCGGCGTAATGCGTAAAATTATTCAAGTTCAATGGGTTTTTAATTTTCGAAATTGGAACTGTTATGTACCAATCATAAAGATAAGCGATAAAGCAGGTACTAAAAACATGTTAATATTTAAGAATTATTTATTTTTAATGCGTTTATTTTTTTCAAATGTTTGGCAGATAAATAAATATAGTGAAGATACTGAGTCACTGATATAATCACTGATCCAGTGTACTTCAGCGGCTGTTCATATAGCTATTTCATTCATACCAAGTATTTTTTGAATGGTTATTCTTTTTATAAGTGATGCTGTATTTTTGGTCGATTAGTAAGAATGTAACATGTCTGGTTTTTTATAATGTCATTGGATAGATCGAAATGAAAATTTCTAGTTTTCAACCTATTTCACACGATGATGTTGAGAAAAATCCTTTTTTAATAAATGCTTTCAATTTCACGAATCCTATTAGCTTAATATCCCGTGATTTTGTTCGGGTCTGTGCTAGTATTGAAATACAGTAAGTATATGCCACTATAATTAATGTGGTTAAAGGCACAGCTGCGCGGTCCTTTTCACACAAAATTTAATTTTGAATTTGAGGCCAAACTACTCGTACCTAACCACTATACGGAAAAAATAGCAAATATGTACCTACTGTGTCCTGTGTCCTATTTTATTTATTTGTATTTTAAATTAACATAAATATAGGTCATTAAGAATTCAATTTTGCATGATTTCAGAGAAAGGTTTGGTATTTTTTGTGAGTACATATTTTTTATATTTACTAAAAAAAATTATCTTTCCTACTTGTTGTGATAATATAACGCAAAATAAAATCATAGTAAAAAAGGCGTTTTTGGCTAGAAAATTTAATTTGTGTACGACAAATTTGTGTTCCAACATAAATTAGTCGTTTGTTATTTGAATTTATACCCACCAAAATTTAATTTGAAATCATTTTAGTTATTTTATTTCGCATTTCATTACATTTGTACAGTAAATAGAACAAAAATATTTATCCTCGTTATTTGTTTTTGGGGTGATATGCCATGTTGCGCTACCTCCTGCTTTAGCCAACTTTTCGAACAGCGTTGCAGTGTCCATCACCAGGGCAGATCCGGTAGATATATCAATCTTTCATGATGTTTCATAACGCTGATGGATTTCATTCGTTTTGTGCTCCGATTGTCATACGGTATCGGAGGAATCCAGATTTTTGGAATTCCGCACAATAAGGGTGCCTAACTACACCATAGACAGGTGTCAAGTACCGCTTTATCGTCAGTCCGTTAGTCCGTGAGTCCGTTGCTAACCACCGTTCGTATCGTGACATATCGCTCTACGCCGAAGTGTTATTTATCCTATCGTTACATAAAGTGTAAATCATATCGTATTCTATCGTATGCTTTGTGTGAACTTCTTACGTAAATCGACTCGTGACTCAAACTTTATCGTGGTTCTAATAACCAGAATAATCTTATCGAGCGCTTATGAAAATATCTATGACTGACACCAAACGGAAACCAAGCCAGAAGACACAACAGCTGTGAGTACCACTTAATTGTGATTTACCTATCTTGTTTGGTGGTCGGGCATAACTTATCGAAATCCATAAGCGTCTTAGCAAAGAGTAGCCGCAAAGTTACCCTCATCCCCGTGCCCCGCGCACGATTCACATGACTTTGCTAAAATCATGAAAAATTGAATTCTTTAATGGTAAATATTTTATAATTTAACACAAATAAATAAAATAGCACAATATTTTTTTATTAAAAAAATAATTTTACAGTTTGGTTGGGAATTTTGGCCTCAATTCAAAAACCAAGTTTTGTATGAAAAGGGCCGCCCAGCCATTCCCGGGATAATTTTTGTACTAGAACTCGTATTAAATCTGCACATTTGCATTTTTACGAACTAAAAAACGTACCTACAGGAAAATATTAGAGCAGCTATGTTTAGTATTTTTTTTAAATCCTTAATGTGGGGAAGCGTTTACGAATGGGTATTCCGCCGGCGACGAAATGCCTCAGACCGTTTTTGACCTACTTATTTGGGTAGTGTGAAATGGCATGTAACCGGATTCATTACGTTGTGCAGCTTCCCAGAGACGAGGGAAATAAAATTCCACTTTCAACTCACTACTCGTGAAGGGAATTCTTAGACTCAACTCGGTGATACAAAATATTACGCCATCAGAATGAAAAGTCTGCTTCATCACGTAAGAAAGCTCGACACTTACACACTCGAGGGAGGCAAAGGAGGTATATTATTCTGTAACGCTATGACATTATTTGATCTCATTTACCCCTTGTAAAAATATAACTCTTCAAAGTGAAAAGACCCCATTATAAAACACAAACATACATACATATACACTGAATATACCAACGATCTGAAGCAAGGGCGGATCCAGGATTTTTTCCTGGGGGGGGGGGGGGGGGGGGGGGGGCACAAGGGGCGGACGAGAAAAAAATCAACAATTACTGTTACAAATAAACTTGAAGTACAACTTCAAGTTTATTTCTACAAGTTCAAGTAGGTATGTATAGGAAGGCTTTTGAAAGTGTCAAAACAATAGAAAAATTAAATGTTTAATAAAGATAGTTTTTGCTTCTAAATATGCACTATGATGGAATCTCCACAGTTCAAAAAAATACTGTCTGGGGGGGGGGGCACGTGCCCCCGTGCCACCCCCCCTAAATCCGCCCTTGATCTGAAGGCTTGAAAAGTTTGAAGGTTGAATTTCAATACCCAATCTTCTTAATTCATATTTTGATAATTTTTCCTGATAGCTCGCCTTTTTTCTGGATGAATGGAAAACTCTTTCTTGTCCTCGCAAAACACGAAAATACTTTATTTAGACTTAGAATTTATTTAGGCGGGTATGGGTACCGCCGCCCCGCCCATCATTTATTGGATAACCAACACCCTTGCCATAGGTCGCCCCAAGTGTTTCACAACGTTTGGTGCCTTAGCAGGGGTGCCCGGGTTCATGGGGTTGGACCTTTCTAGCTAGAGCATCGGTTTGTGAAGGCGAACTCTCTCAACCCATCGCCTAGCACCGCAGTGGAAGGGATGGATTCTTACGTCCGTCACTACTGAAAATATTGACTCCCAGATTCCTAACAACCATTCATACCCTTTTCTTTCCGAGAACTTCCACCCTTTCCTTTCCATAAAAAATGCCTTCTCGCAGCGTCCCCAAAGATTACATATGCCTTCAGAGAATTTCTTTAGGGTCTCATATGTGGAGCTAATGTAAAAAAACAAAATGTAGTCATTTTCTAAGAATACGTAAAGTGGTGAGCTAACATATACTATCTTCATATTATTATTAATGAAAGCTGTCGGATTTCATTTCATCACATTTGTATTATTCTGTCCATCCATGCATTTAATATATTTTTGTGAAAACTGTTATCGCCTTTAATAAGCTTTTGCTTGTTTAAGTATGTACGAATATAAAATTAAACATTCTTTGTAAATATACATTAGGAGTCATTAAATCCTTTGCCATAAAATAATTGAAAAAAGGTTTTTAAAATGCCCCACGCAATTAAAAATTAATTTCAGCTGTACCGGAAGTTTACGTCAGGAACTAAAAGCTTAACATTTGAAAAATGTCAGAATGTTTTCACAGTTTTAATTTAAATAATATTTTAACATAACATTGGAACAATTTAGCATTTTAATCAATTACATCAATCGGAAAATTTATTTGAACGAATATTTACGGAAGGAAGTGAAATTGCGGCTATCGTGAATAAATATTCGTAGCAACTCGTAATTTTGTAGGCAACATTTTATGTTAATACACCGGTTTGTATATTTTTTAACAGTAAGTTTTATTAAAATTGAAAGTAGCACATACCTACTGTTATGATGTACGTAAAATAACAAACCACTTAGGCTGAAATTTTGACAGTCATAAGAACTGGCATGCGATTCTGTTTCTTTTGTGGGTACGGAATCGATTCCATAAGTAATCTCCTGCCAAATAGGTGTGATTGTCTATGACTTGCAATTGCTTTTTCTACGGACTACGGACTGATATGTCAGCGGATTGGTTTATTCATGACGTCAGCTATCGTATTTCAGGTAGTAATGCTGCAAGTATGCACGATTATTTATTCATTTAATGTATGTTTAAAAGTTGTATACCATGGATTTGACATTTGCAAAGTTTCACTCTAATTACGCATAAATACTTATAAATGTTTGCCCAAATTACTAATCTTGTAATGCTTTACAAATATACACCACACTTTGGCGTCAATGTAATGCTGGTAAATGAATAAGTACAATACTTAATAAAACATTAGCTATAAATAAAAGAGGTGTGGCAACAATTAAATTATATTATTAAATAATAAATTCAGAACTTGAGACTCAAACAAAATAATAATATTATAATACTAAGGGTCTTGTTTAGCCTTTAGAAAAAGAAACTAAATAGTTAAAAAAAAAACTAATAAATGAAACGATAGCTTGTCGTGTTTTAAAAATGATCTCAAGATGTTAAAATTACTATAACGGCGCCAGTTCAAATATAACAAACTATTAAATGGTAAATCAATAAACTCAAAACTAACCGAAGTTATAGCTCACAGGTAATGGCGATCTCACCGAAGTATGTGTCTTCTCACGTTGAAACCAACTTCCGGACCCTCTAGCTGCCTACTTGGAACTGCTTGATGAAAAATTCTCTCGTTCGTAGTATGTTTTGGGCAACAAAAGAAATGCTGGATTCGATTTGCTCAAAGAATATTTCCAATTAGGAATTCAAATTTCAACCGTAGCAACCAACTTAATTATTGAGTGCTTACTTCATCAAGTTATTACTTGTGCATTATAATTTCAAACTGTAACAACCTAATAACCTATTTTGTGCACGTAAATAGTTGTTTCTTATAGTAATTGTTGAAAAGAAGTGTAATTCCCATAACCCGTGCCTAAAAGTGAAACGAAACTTCGCAAATGTCAAATCCATGGTATACAACTTTAAACGTACATTAAACGAATAAATAATCATGCATTTCGTGTTTTAAACTAGTTGAAATACGACAGCTGACATAATATTCCATAAAAAAGGCAATTGGAAGCCATAGACAATCACACAAATTTGACAGGAGATTACGTGTGGAATCGATTCCGTATCTACAAAAGATACAGAATTGCTCTTCTGGTGTTATCGAAATGAATATTTAAGAAAATTTGCCTTTCGTTCACGAATATTTGAATAAAATATGCTGCCAAAGTAATTTGGAAGGTCAAAGCTAGCAGAAAATAATCTGATAAGTTAAACTTTGCGGAAATATTTATATGAATAAGGTAGAATATTGTACTTAGTGGGCACCGTGCAGGGCGTTGAAGTCTTAGGGGAAGTTTGGAAATGTTAAGATTTTGACGATCAAATCTTTATTTTTTAATTTCAGTTGAATTATTCCGAATATAAGAATTTTTCTTTTAATTATTTTAGGTCGTTGCGGATACATAATATATTTTTTTAACATTAAATCCACATAGGAAAACAGTTTCCCTCAAGACCTATGACATTTTTGGGGATGCTGTGTGGATGGTCTTTTTTTGGAAAGGAAGGAGAGGAAGTTCTGGAAAGTAAAAAGATATGAGGGGTGTTAGGAATCTGGGGTCAATGTGATCGGGAGTGACAGACGTATGAATCCAGTCCTGCCACGGTGGAGCAAGGGGATGAAGTCAAAAGGTCTCTCTCAACCAACCTCTCTCTATTCGGCCCACCACTCAATAGGTGGGCAAACGCATCCGAAACCTTGATAAAGCTCATATGAAAAATTGTTTTTCTAACTTATATTAATTACACTCGTACATTGTTTAGTGATTGGAAGTTAGTTACCAAAAATAGTCATCATTACATAGTATAAAATGAAGTCGCTCTAAATATAAGTGTGCATAGATCTTTTAAATTACGCAAAGGATTTTCATGCAGTTTTCACCAATAGATAGAGTAATTCAAGAGGAAAGTTTATATGTATAAAACAGGCTTATTATAGTAGAGAAAAGCCGAGAAATTTAAATATTCAATTCAGGTAGCGGGCAGCGGGCAGCTGGCAAGCCGGTGGTGTGGATTTTATAAAGGTTGGGTAAAGGCGTTGTGTTTCATTAGCCACAGCAACGTGTGGCCGGGTCTGTTAGTAAATAATAATAATAACATGATTAATGCAAATTATTTCAGTAAAGGTAAAAATTTTTATATACATATTTAGTTTAAAAATAAGTTAATAAGTCGCAAAGATACATAAAGAAAACAATAAGTGCCTGGCTGATAAATGCGCTCCCGACCCTACACAAATGACAATAAACCATGAATCGCCTCTCAGCCATGCGAAATCCAAACAGGCCCATCAGTGGAAGATACTCTCAGTATCGACCTGGTGTAAGACCACCATTCAGAATTGAAACGTTGCCTGAAGTGGCTTTCGCCGTGTTTGGTGACCAGCCTAGCGATTCCGTATTTTTTGTGGGATCGTTATTGGATAACGGACGTTATTTCCTGTCAGATTTGTGTGATTTTTACATATTTATTATCACATATTTTAGTTCAGATCGATTTAAACACGAATTCCTGCAAGTACGCATGATTATTTATTCATTTAATGTATGTTGTGTATAGAAAAGCAAATAACAGCCATAAAAATCACATAAATCTGACAGGAGATAACGTCCGTTATAACGATCTCACAAAAAATACGGAATCGCTAGGCTGATTTGAATATCCAGGTACTTCCCCACCTTCCTCTTCCCTGAAATATTTCCGAACGTAGCCAAAAACTAAAAGCTGTTTTTGAAATGTTATGAAATAAGCTTTCAAATTGTATTATTACAAATAAATATTAACATTTGTAAATATTAAAATTTAGAATTGTAAATATTAAAAAAATTGTAAAAATGACTCGCGTGATGTTTTTTATGTGAAAACGGTACTTATATCACAGATCATGTAAAAAAACTCTTTTTCTATCGTAAAAATGTATAATAAACAATTTCGTCTTCTCTTTTTTTTACTATTTCATAAAATAATATTTAATAAAAAGACGCGGGTATGCGATTTGGCGGGTGTCAACTGTTTCTACAAAATAAGTATTTTTTATGTATTTCTACGGAAAATTTTGAATAGAGATGTGAAGCTGGATTTAATATGGATCTTCTACTTTTTGTTTTAGGATTGTCACTAGAACAATAACGGAGTTATAACGATTTCTGTGAGAACACACGTGTTAGCTTGAAAAAATTGGACTTGACTGCTATTTTTATATTGTCGATTAAACAAGCTTAGGGGTCGGAGTGGTTAAATTTAATCCTCCATACACGTGCCCTACTCGTGTCTTCGTTGAGTTAAAAGATACCTGAAAATGTTGGATGAGATATTATGTACAGGTATGATTTAATGCTCTGGTTATTGGCACTTTATCACGAAAACCTTTGTTACTTTTAAATAATTAATACATTCATTCAAACCGTTAAACCTCCTTCTTTGAAATCCTCGATTGACCAAGCACGTTATTGAAGTCACGTGATTGAGTAGAATATTCCTAGTGTGTTGTATATATTGCATATACTTATCTCACACACGAGGCCCCAAGGAAAACTTGTGTGGTAATAAAAAAGGAATGGGGGGCGTGAGTAGGAATCTGGATGTCAATGTGTCCAGGAGTGACAAACATATGAATCTATCCCTCCAACTGCGGAGCAAGGTGATGGATCGAGAGAGTCCTTAGAAGACCAGATGCATCCATGACTAAGACCCGAACAAACCTCACCTCTGTATGAATGACCTATGGCAGATTTGGTTATTATTAATGAATGATTGCAGGGGTGGCGGTACGCATACCCTCCTACAAAATTGATAAGATAAGATAAAAAAATTAGGCCTCAGACAAACTTAAATTGATTATCTGCTCAAGAAAGAAAAACGTATTTAATTTTTTTTTAATTGTTTAAAATTTCACCAGAAGACAGAAAAGTTGAGCTTTGCTGTTACTATTACATTTCTATCTGTGTAGAGGTTCAGTGTTTGAGGCTGTGTCGGCTGTTAAATGATTGCTAAATGGCCGCTCTGAATTCCCATGGCTGACGGCGATTGCGTTCGGATTGCTTCCATCGCATTGATTGCCAACTGCAATCAGTGTGCAAAGTTGATTATCATCTCGACGAAATGAAATCATCGGCCGATAACCAAAAACGAACCAGTTTGACTACTGGAATTGTCGAGTTTTGAGGAATGCATAATTTTATTGAAATGTTCATGGTAAAACTGGTATAACTCTATTAATCAAATGAGGGTAGGTTCTATTCCAGATAAATTTCCATATTGATATATCCCTTTACTAATTGAGTTATTTCATACAGGCGTTTCATTATGTTTATTGTGATCGCTTATATTTTATGAATTTATTATGCGGCTTCGCCCTTATTTACATTTGATTTAGAATTGCTTCAAACTTTGCTGAAAGACGAATAGTATTTTCCAAATTATTAATTGTATTGAAAACCTATTTGAAAAATGTCAAGTTTAGTGAAAAATATTAAAATTAAAATGTATATATATATATATTAGTTATAATATACTCTTTTACAAATTTCTTGTACCGATACCCTCTATCTATGTTGTGTACACATTTAATGAAAGGCATGTTTCATCTGTAATTTTTGAATACTCTCATTTTTACATGAATTTAACAAACAAGTCAGACAAATACAATTATAGTGACCGATTGAAACTAGTTTTTACGGCCGAAACCGAAACCAAAACTGAGTTTCGGCTTCGGTCTCAGGTTTGGCCGAAACCGAAACTTCCATATAAGGTCATGTTTTCGTGGAAAAAAAATGGTAAATCTTAATCAATCAGGCTTTATTTTTAAATCGTATATTAATCATTCAGTCTCTGATATTTGAACTAAAAATAAACATTACATAATGATTATTCCATATTTCAAATAAATTATTTATGCTTTTTGAAATCGTAATCGTGAATGGCTAAATAATATTAAAAAAAGAAATAGTAGGTAATACCTATTTGAACATTATTAACAAATAACATAAAATAAAAGGTAGAAAAATAAATTACTTTTTTTAAACTTAATTTGTTTAGGTACACTAAACAAAAAATACTCATTCATCTAAAGAACAAAATAATTTGGGAGGCGGGAATGTGGACCATGCCATAGGTCACCCCAAGTGGCTCGCTACTTTTGGTGATTTAGCAGGGGGCCCGGGTTCATGGGATGAGGTTTGTCTAGGTCTTGAAGGTGGATGACCAGGACACACTGAACCCCAGATTCCTACCCACCCCGTTTTCCTTCTCAGAACTCTCCTCTCCTTCCTTTCTCTAAAAAACCCTACACACAGCACCCCCAAAGATGACATAGGCCCTCAGGGAAATTATTTTCCTTAGGGCCTATCATGAACTAAATCATTTCAATAGCGAAATAAAACTTACCTATTTCGGAATAATGTTAAGTATAAACTCCTCCAATTTCACAACAAATAAACCAAACTACCGCAAAGTTTGCGGAGCGAACACAAATAAGTGAATCGAGTCCTGACACGACTACGAGCGCGGACGCAGCAAAATGACACTTCGTGGCTCGCAGTTCAGTTCACCGAACATGTCCGATCGCAGAACGAAACCTCCCAAATTCAGTTTCGGTTTCAGCCGTAGTTTCGGCTGGATGGCGGCCGAAACCGAAACTAAGCCGAAACTCGTTATTAGGCCGAAACTAGGCCGAAACCGAAACCGAAAGTTCGGTCGGACACTAACAATTAATGCAATTTTACACAAGGTGTAACACGACATGGCACTTAGTGATTCTACATTGAACAAACCTACATTCGTGCTTGTAGGTACGCGTACCACAGGTTGAAAACCGATGATTCAGATCAACAATGGCTGATTCTGAATATATTTCATTGTTATTAATACATTTTATAATTATTAGAAAAAAGCAGAATGCACAAATCGTCATTTACATCACAAACAATTAAAACTGTAAGAGATTTAAACTTCCTTTGATCGGTCGCCAGGTTGTGACAGAACTTACACCCTCACATGTCAGGCGGCCGCTTACATTATGAAGACGAACAATTTTGTGCTGAGTTGCACTGCGTTACTCCACACAGCTTACCATTGCGGTATACAAATTGTTTCAAAAGAATTCATGTATTTTGTAAATCTTGCTAAATATTTTAATTAGGATTTATTGAATTCGTATCGACCCGACTGGGATTGACCTTACTGGTAACCGACAAAACTGAGGTACGAATGACGTTACGCGTACCCCGTCAGATTTCGATCGTTTTGGCGGGCTTTGAAAAATGCAAACTTTGAAAATTTTTAAATATGACATCTACATTTGTAAAAAAAATCTGGTATTAAAGTTAGAAGATAGTTAAACATTCATTAAAAAAAATGTCTGGAATTTCTAAGTGTGGTTTTTCACTAAGGAAATTAAGATTGAAAAGAAAAACGATTCTCATTAATTTACATGCATACATATAATAATTAAATTCTTACTTACCCATAAGCACAAACCCCTTTCAAAAATAGAGCTAATCCGCAAATGGTTTTCGAGAATTATATTTTTTTGTGATCTCTGTTACTTATTCCGTAAATACTATTCTTTGAACTTTGGCTTTGACAGCACTTCTACAGCAGAATTATAAAAGCAAGATCATTAAAAAGATTGTGACGTCGTAGGTACCCACGCCATTTACGGCTTAATTAAAAGCTTTTAAAATACTTTTACAGGGAATCATAAAAATGTTACCTTTACAATGGTTTAACCTCAAACACCTACTTATAACCCAAAAATGGTACTAAACAAGTGCCTACATGAATGCGGATTGATATTTCTAGCTTACCAGATGCAACAGACGAGTTGTCTCGGGAATATATTGCAAAGCTTGTTTCATATTTGACACAATTGCATTATAACGTCTGAACGTCTGCCTGCTTTGAAACATCACTCGACAACACCGCCAAATTGAAATATTTTGCATAAGTGATTTATTAATAGAATCATTTAGAAAATTGCATTTATGTTAAATTTAGCTTTGGCATCAAATCTGTGCTAAGGTCGCCGCTGCAACCAACAGAAATAATCACAATTCTGTCGCCTAGTTAAATTTATGTCGAAATGTTGAAGTATCAAAATAGTAAGATCCAAGTGCTCAAGGTTTGTGGATTGGCGATTGAATTAGAAACTTTACTTCTGAATGCACATGAAATAGTTCGATAGAATATTCGCTATCGGATTTTACAGCATCAGCCAAACTTTGAAGTCTCGCTTCGGCTTTAGTTGAAAGTCATTCAGAATCTTTGCATGAAAACGAAGTATTATCATAGTTTTGCATGAAAATTTGCAAAGTTTTACAGAAGTCTTCTTGAATGTTTGTTCTTTTATATTCATAAGTAAATATTATACTCTTTATTAGAAGATGATATTAACAACTCTCAACGAAAAATGTGAAACAGAAAAATCAGAAAAAGATTCGGTCGCATCTAGGATTGAACTCAGGACCTCAGCCTTGCATAGGCTTCGCACTAAGCAAACAGCAAAAATCCACAGTAAAAATCAGAGTGTGTAATTCACACGCGCTAGAAGTGAAACTAGAAAGTCGCTTTCTTTTCTTTTGCCTGTTTATTTTAAAGTGGTTTGAAGATTTGGATATTGATTTCACAAAAATAAAAATGTTATTTTTTTGGATTTCGTAGAATTCGAACCTCCGTTCACTTGATGTCTGTCTCTCTGGCCGCTGAGACTTGTCGAGCGACTTGCCCACTGCGCTATCGAAGGCCCGCGCCGACGCGCGAATTTACCTCATTACATTAGAACATTTCCGTTTCGTCCGAATTTCAAATCACTAACGGGGCTTAAGAAGTTTGACTTAAAAAAATGCTACGTATAAAGCAAAGAGAGCAAAGCCCCTGCATGGCTAAAATCCTGGGTTCAATTTCTAAACAATTCGATAATTTTTCGTTTAAGAGTTGTTAATCGTTGTTATCAAAATATTACAATTTGAAGTTTTACTCAATACGTTATTTCACTACAAAAATATTTAATATTAAACTATAAATTGTAGATAATGTAGGAATACCTAAAGCCATTCCATTATATCTCCCCTAACGATTATTTCAGAGAGACGACCTTCATGTCACCAAATTTCACTAAAATGTAGAGATTCAATGTCTTGGATCAAATTCATCGATATCAGTTTTTTTTAAGTGTTAAATTCAATAACAATTCAATGTAACCTACGAACAACTGAATAAGTAATACGCATTCTTCGGAAAAGATAATAATAATAATATATCTTTATTGAACAAAAATTTAAAGATTTATAACTACAAAAAAAGTACACAATAGTTTTAAAGTTTCATAAGTACAAAAGTTAATAATAATAATAATAATAACGTAGTATTTATATAGCGCAGTTTTGTGATATTTCACTTCAAGTGCGCTTAATTATAATAAACTTAAAATTAATCCTATAGTGTTCCTTACGAGTCCTTACAAAATACAAAATTGATTAAATTATGTGAAACAAAGAATATACAGTATATACAAAGCAATTCCTAAAGAACAATATTAACAAAAAGAATTCATTAAAACTAAATTATAATAAAGAATAAGAGGCAGTTTACGTTTAGAAATAATAATAACAGAGTGCACATAAAACTATAGTAAGGAGGTAATCGAAACCAAACAATTACCAGAAACTTGAGGAACATGGCTTATTATAGTTAACTGAAAGCGAGTTAAAATTCATGAAAGGTACGATTTTTTAAATAAGTTTGTTTTTAAAGCTCTTTTGAATTCAGCCAAGTTCTGGATATTAGTAAGAGCTGAGGGAAGTTTGTTCCAAATGAGCGGGCCAGTTACACGAAAAGATCGATCATAATAAACGGCTCGATTTGACCTAGAAAGTTCGATTAAACGATTAGTAACATCTAGATCTGCTGACCTTAGAGTAAGCTGCCTATCGCTTGAGTTTTGTCGGACACATAGTTCCGATATATAGGCTGGCGCAATTCCTTGCAATGCTTTAAAGGTCATTAAGCAGATCTTGAACTCTATTCTTTCAGGGCATCGAAGCCAATGAAGGTAAATAATGGTAAACAATATACATATAACAGTAGGTACTTAAAGAATAGAGATTTATAATTATAAACGTAGGTTTCTCGTAACCTGCCTCACTAGGCTAGCCTGTGTTGAGGCAGTAATTTTACGTCAATGTATAATTCTGTGAAAATACCTACACCTATATTAGAAAATAATCGCACAATAGATTGATTGCATTAATAATAACAATAACATAGGTGCATAGATGAAGTTATACGTGAAATCCTATTTATATACTATTTTGATTAATCTTTACGACGAATCGGCTTATAGTATGAACATCAAAAAATATGCTACGGATAAATCGAAGCTTTTACTAGCTTTTCTATGTATTTTTTTATTTTATTTTTTACTTTTTATTATTTCATAAATGTTTACATGACACATTTTTGCCATTTTTTAACCACCATACTAGGCTATTGCCCGTGTTATGGTAGTCAGTATTGGAATTACAATAAAATTATTATTTACGTAACAAAAAAATATAAGCTAAACCACCAAAAAAAAAAGTTTTTTCATGACTTAACTATGAAGTAATGGAAGAAACAATTTAAAAAAATACCCCTTTATGGCTAAGACTATTTTTGAGGTTTTCCATGTTCTAACTTTTTTTCGTTCTTATAAAATTATGCACAAAATAAATAAAAACCACTTTTTCGTTTACTAGCCTCGTGCAAAAAGACGTTCGATTTTAAAAATTTGCAGGCATGAGATTCGAAATATTTCTAGCGTTTATATTCCTCAAAAAAGGATTCCTTGTCAAGTTTAAAAATAAGCTTGAAAAGAAAAAAAAACTGTCTATTGTAATGCGTTTCTTAAACTTTCCATTGTACGTCTATTTTTGATAATTACTTTTTAAAAGTACCTTTATAATAATGAAAAAACTTTTAACGTAAGGTAATATAAATAAAATTTGAAAGGATTTGTAATTGAATGAATAATGAAGTAAGGCTTGATTAAGATAGCCCGAAAATATAAAATTATACACAAAATAAGCCGCTGACTATTTCGCACAAGCTTTTGAATAAATACATATTTATTATGGTCGACTCTCTTACCGCTAACACTTATAAATATAAGGTGTGAAGAAGGTGGTTATATATTGTAGGAAGGCAGCCTTGCCTAACCTTTTTAACAGTATGGCTAATTTAGGATATTTTAAAATTATTAACGGTAAATGTTGCTCCGGAGATATTATTGACTGATCATAGCAAAGTCCTATTTTAACCCGATCATTTTGCATTTTTTCATCTGTAAATTTGTTTGTTACTTTCTGGTTCCGGTAGAAGATGGTGGCCTTGTTAAGAACTACCTTTTTATCCCGCCAGAGTTCTCATGATCGTGGTTCCTACTATCAGCTGTCAAATCGGAATAATGAATATTGTGGTACCTACTTACCGTACTAAAGTGAGTTTGAAAAATTAATTGTCTTCGGAATGGTGACTGGTAACTTTAAAGGTTGCTGGAATTGTAAGAAAATTGGGTGACTTTTCTTTTGACAAAGTGTATTTTTTTATATTAACTTTACAAAGGAGGCATTATTATATAATTAATAAAGAAAATAATTCCTCTCAAGGCCTATGTCGTCTTTGGGATTGCTTTGTGGAGGGTCATTTTACAAGAGAAGGAAGTTCTAGGAAGGAAAAAGTTATGAGGGGCGAGTAGAAATCTGGCGGTTAGTGTATCCAGAAGTAAAAGAAGTATGAATCTAACTCCCACTTCGAGGCAAGGCGATGTTCCGAGAGAGTCCTGATGGAGAGTTCAAAATATCTCCCTCAAGCAGTCTCTTCCGATCCGGCCAGACGCATCCGCCGCCAAGACCCGAACAAATCTCAACCCATGAACCCAGGCGCATCCAAAGGCGAATTCCTTATTTGGAATTTAAAAAAAAGTTCTTAAAATATTTATGGTTTATAGTTTATAATTAAGTATGCGAGTATTTAAGAACCTATTTACAAAATTTTATGATTTTAGAGGAAAATTTTGGTTTTGATTTTTTAAATACGTAGAAGAAAATTAGAAACACACTTTTGTAGCTATTTCGCTTGAGCTTTCTGAGCTGCGGGTTATTTGCCACTGTACTAAGGTCACCCCAGAGGGCAGAGGGTAAAGCGGAGTAAAGGGTAACACACCTCCAGCGACGGATTACTAGCAGCCCTCTCTGACTGTTGGCATTTCCCAAGGTGGGGTAGAAATAAAGCTTTATTATTGGTAAAATCCAGAAAAGGAATTGAAAGGAAATCTCACGGTACTGAAGGCCATTCGGCTGACTCAGGTCCAAACAAACACCGTATGCCAATGGGTAAAAAGAAAAAAAAATACCTTTGTGTAAAAAGTTCTGGAAATGCCAAAACGTGTTCCTGATTGCCATACAGTTACTTTTCCACTTTTCAAACTTAAACTTTTTTAAAACCAATAATTTTGTAATTTCAATTTAGTGATTTAAAAATAAATACATTTTTCTTTGTATTATTAATAATAATAATAACGTTGTATTTATATAGCGCAGTTTTGTGATGTTTCACTTCAAGTGCGCTTAATTATAATAAACTTAAAATTAACCTACAGTGTTCCTTACGAGTCCTTAAAAAATTAATTAAATAATGTGAAATAACGAATATACAAAAATATACAAAGCAATTCCTAAAGAACAATATTAACAACAATAGTGAGTGCTGTTTTGGCTCAGGACAATATATAATGATAAACCATCACTGTGCCACTCAACAAGAATCATTTAAACTAAATTATATAGAACAGGAGGCAGTTAACATTTAGAAATAATACAAATTCAGAGTGCACATAAAACTATAGTAAAGAGGTAATCGAAACCAAACAATTTCCAGAAACTTGAGGAACATGGCTTATTATAGTAGATTGAAAAGGAGTTAAAATTCATGAAAGGTATGATTTTTTAAATAAGTTTGTTTTTAAAGCTCTTTTGAATTCAGCCAAGTTCTGGATATTAGTAAGAGCTGAGGGAAGTTTGTTCCAAATGAGCGGGCTAGTTACACGAAAAGATCGATCATAGTAAACGGCTCGATTTGACCTAGAAAGCTCGATTAAACGATTAGTAACATCTTGATCTGCTGACCTTAGAGTAAGCTGCCTATCGCTTAAGTTTTGTCGGACACATAGTTCCGATATATAGGCTGGCGCCATTCCTTGCAATGCTTTGAAGGTCATTAAGCAGATCTTGAACTCTATTCTTTCAGGGCATCGAAGCCAATGAAGATCCTTTAGAAGCGGGGTTATACGGCAATACTTAGATTCACCAAAAATCATTCTCGCCGCAGCATTAAAAACGGACTGGATTCTATTGAATTGTTTTTTAGGCAAGCCAGCATACGCACTATTACAATAGTCCATACGTGAGACAACGAACGAATTTATGAGTGACTTTGCTCCATCAGAGGGAAGGCAACGCCTGATTGATTTTATCTGCCTTAGATGGAAAAAGCCTGAACTTACAGATTTTGAAATTTGTGATTCAAGAGAAAGACTATTGTCTATAGTGAAACCTAGAAACTTTATTTCTGTAGAAGGGATTATATCTGTGCCCTGAATATGGATTGGATTAGAGTCGACGAGGGCTTGCCTTCCAGGAGAAGCTATCCAAATAAATTCCGTCTTGGTCGGATTAAGTTTGAGTTTATTGACAGACATCCAACTTGAGACTGTGTTAATAAAACTAACCACCTCGTTTTTAAGGACGTCTTTTTCATCCGGGGAACAAAACTTGAAAATGAAACGATCGTCTGCATAGCCTTGTGATTCAAAGCCAGCTGATTGAATGAGTTTCTCGAGGCGATTCGTATAGAGAATGAAAAGAATGGGACCCAAGACAGAACCCTGGGGAACTCCACATTCTATGGGAGTTTCAGGTGAAGTAGAATTATTGAAAATTACTGAGGCTACTCGTCCAGACAGGTATGATTTCATCCATTGGAGAACATCACCTCGAACGCCAAATTCGGTTTCAAGCACATTTAATAAAATACTATGATCTACCGTGTCAAATGCCGCACTCATGTCAAGAACAGATACCAAACCCAACTTACCTGCTTCCATCCCGATGATCAAGTCTGAAATTAACCGCAGAAGAACAGTTTCCGTTGAATGAAACTGTCGATAAGCGGATTGATTTTTGGCAAATAGACCGGCGGAGTTCAAGTACCCCACCAATTGTTTGGCAACGATTTTCTCAAGCAGTTTAGAAAGGAATGGTAGATTGGATATTGGCCTGTAATTATCCGTATTGTCAGTATCAAGATTTTGTTTTTTTAGAATCGGAGTTATTATTGATTTCTTGAGTGTTCCCGGTACAAGTGAATTTACTAATGACTTCTGGATAATTGCGGTAATTACAGGCGCTATATCCGGAAGACATTGTTTTAAGAGCCAGGTAGGTATGGGGTCTTGAGTACATTGCTTGTTAGGGCAAGACTTTATAGCACGCGTGACATCTTCTTCCGTTACTGCTGCAAAAGTAGAGAAGTCACCGGAGAGCGGACTTGATGCTGCGATAGAAGACGATCCTACCACACTGAGGGCCTGAATTTGTTCAACCTTACTTCTGAAGTATGTTGCGAGGCTGTTTGCTTCAAGAGAGGAATCAACCTTATTGTTGCTCTCTCCAGACAGAGTCCTTATGTTTTGCCAAAGTTTTCGAGGGTCCTTTTCTGTCTCAATTTGCTCACACCAAAAGTTAGATTTCTTCTGTGTGACTTCTTCCTTGTAAACTTTTTGCTTGGTAATCCAAAGCTGCCGATTGCTGAAAGTCGGGTTTCGTCTGTAAATCCTCTCAAATTTCCGCATTTCCCTCTTCTTTTTAAGACATTCATCATCGAACCATTTGCTGCAATTCCTAATGCGGCAGACCTTCTCTGTGAAAGGAGCATTTTTATCGAGTAATGCCCGTAGCGTAGAATTATATAGAGTTACTAACTCTTCTGCTTGGATCTCGTTATACTCTTCCTTATCACAGAGAGGCGACGCTTTCAAATCACTGCAAAATGCCTCGAAGTCGAATTCTCTCCAATTTCTGGAGACAACGGATTTGAACTCTAATTTTGGAGGATCGAAGGCAAACTCGGATGTGACGAGACGATGATCCGATAGTCCAATGTCAGTAACATTTACGCTATTTGGGGGAAACCCTACCCGGGAAATGATTACATCAAGTGTACCCCCCGCGTCATGAGTAGGTGAGTTCACCCACTGGTCGCAGCCGAAGTCACGTAGAATTTTGTTGAATTTTAGGGCCAAGGGATTGATTTTCTTTTCCAAGTGAATATTTACGTCTCCCAGAATAATAACGTCGCAATTATAGTTAGAGGTGCACTCTAGGAGAGATCTAAATTCATTGAAAAAAATTGCAGTGGCTGCACATGACCCGGGACGGTAGATGGAAATTATCACGAGGGATGCGCCATTAGCGGAAGCCTTGCAGCCCACAAACTCAAAAGTGGTATATACCTGACGTATCCCTATACTGTCTAAGCGAATACCATTTTGCGCTACAATTGCAACTCCCCCGTGATTCGTAAAATTAATATTACTTGTGTCGGATTTTATCGGCCTTGCGGCTTCATACACCGAGAACCCACTTGACCGAAGGGTTTTGATGGAGTAGGAGTCAGCATTTTCATGCCAAGTCTCCGATAGCGCCAAAATGTGAATACCTTTGCTAGTTATCAGATCCACAATGTCTTCGTGTTTATTGGCAATTGATCTCGCATTCCAAGCGGCAACATTTAGAGACTTGGGCAGGCGCAAATTCCTAGTTTGTGCTAACCGCAGGTTTTTTACTAATCTAACCTTTCTCCCAGCTCTACAACCTCTTTTTCTTCCTTTCCGTTGGGGAAGAAGTACACTATTTTTATTATCATTATCACTACCATTGTCACTTAAGGGTCGTAAAGCGTACAGTTCGTCCAAAGTATACCTAATCATGATTTACAACCTTACGACCCATTTCGAATAGTTCACACAAAAAATAAGAGGTAACCTTCGGTCATCGGTCCACCCCGGCAGAAAAAACATGTGGCATACATCTGTCAACCCACACTGCACTGTTACAAACACTAGGTCTGTTAAAAGTTTTTGAATGAAACTATTACTTTCAAAATTTAAAACTATCATATCTATTAGAATTTACACTATACAACTATTTTAACATAAAGAACAAAACAATTTTAATATTTCACTTATAAGGGCGCACTTTCAGAACTCAAGTATAAAAACTACCCCGTCAAAAGAATTAAAAACCGGGAGCTTATGCAGTTACGTGTCTGCAGCTTCTGAGCGCGGACTCGACTATTATTATTAAACTTAATTAAACTTATTATTATTAAACTTAATTTTCAGAAGTCAATTTTAATTTCTAACACCCCTAAAACAAAAAACGAAAATACTTTTGGCCGTGAAAATCTAAAAAAAGTTTGGACTGTATATCCTGCACATTCTACACTTCTGAGATTTTGGAAATAAATAAATAAAAGTGCTTTTAATTGACAAAATCTGCCCTTTAATGTAAAATATTTATTATAAAGTAACAGTTTTATCTTACTTGTACACGGGAGGCCCATTGTCTTCTTTGGAGATGCTATGTGAAGGACCTTCTTAGGGAAAGGAAGGAGAGTAAGTTGTGGGCAGAAAAGGGGTGGGGTGATTAGGAATCTGGAAATCAATGTGTCCAGGAGTGACGTAAATTTGAATCCATCCCTCCCACTGTGGTGCAACCGATGATGGATCGAATGAGTCCGGCTGGAGAGTTCAAAAGGTCTCCCTTTGTCTCTCAAACCAGTCTCTTCAGATCCGTCCAGCCATGGTGGTAGGTGCAAAGCGACGGTTCAAGAGGTTTCTAGTGCTCTCTCTCAATCGGTGTCTCCAGATCCAGACGTATCCGCCGTCAAGACCTAGACAAACGTCATCCCATAAACCCTGTTTAGTCACTGAACGTAGCGAGCCATTTAGGGTGACCCATGGTAGGGGTGGTTGGTTATTCATATCCGCCTCTCAATGACACAAACATATTGGCTTATAGCCGAAAAGGAGGTCACAATTTAATTTTAAAAGTTGAGTAGGTAATAAAAATAGTTTTGGAAAAAAAATACTCCTACAGTGTTTTTGTTTGGGACAGCCGCGATTGACTTGAGGTATTAATTAAGATTATTCGATAAAGTCGAGTAAAACCTCCCGAACTGTTGGTTTTATAATCGGTAAATGGTTACCTTCTTGTTAATATAAACGAGAAACGTTTTCAAGGTGATTGATTGATTTAGGCACAAAGCTCGGCTTTTATTTTATAATGTATTTCAGGAATTCCTTTCTCTGCCGATTAGACTTAATAAATATCGTACCTCGCGCTGGACGTGATTTACTTTTAATTGTTACGTTTTTTGTTCCGGGGATGAAAGTCATCAATCAATTTCTACTTTAGGGCGAAGTGGAAAAGGTAATATAAGGAATAATCGATCTAAATCTTTATGAAATCGTATTAGTAACGTTCTGAATAGTTGTTGATGGATTTATGTAATATGAAATTACTTTAATGGGGCGCATACAAAGCTGTTACTAAATTTTGCTTGAGAGATAAAGTTTGCATTAGAAGAAAAATAAGTGAAATTCTCTTCGATCAAGATAGGAGCCGATATTTTTCGTAATATTTGATCCTTTATACACAATAATACGTAATTTAAAATAAGTATTTAATAGCGTGTTGGAATGTTACATGTCTGATTAAAAGGGATCGAAATGACAATTTAGTCTCCTTCAACGAAAGAAATCTTTCCAACAAGCCTTCCATTGATATGTTTGGTGTAACTCTAGTGACCAGCTCTGGAGAACACACTTAAGAGGGAATTACCAAAGATAACCGGAAATATGTCATTTTTAAATCAAATTTTAGACGTATTGATTCTTTTCCACAAAAAATTATAAATTGATTACGAAAGATTGTTCTTTTATCTAGTAAAGGTATGTTTTAAATTTGGAGAAAATGTGTTTATTTTTAGTATAATAAGATTATACCGTAGGTCGTTGACATATTTGATAAATTTTCAAATAAAAATTTGTATTATACAACACACATTTCAAATCATATAAATCATGCAGTAAAATAAATCAATAAATTATCTGGAAAAGCTATGTTTCAAAATATTAATTTTAGTTTAAATAAAGTCAATAAAAAAAAGATCAGCGTACTTGTTTTGTGACGAAAATACTTCAGTGTGTCTATTTATTTGCGGTCTTAAAAACTAATATATTTAAGATTATTTTGATTTTGCTTCGATATTATTGAAAAATTATAAATATTTATGATCAAAAAGTAATTACAAAAAGTACATAATTTTAATAGTTTTATCATCACGCCTTTCAACATTTTTGGATAAAGGTATACTCCTGGACGTACTGGCCCCCAGATTCCTACTCACCCATCATCCCTTCACCCCTCCCTTTCCTTCACACGACTTCCCGAGGAATGACATAGGCCCTGAGGGATTTTTTTCGTCAGGGCCTCCTGTTTGAAGTTAACGTAAAAAAAAAAATAAAAAAAATAAAGAAAATAAAAAAAAATTAAAGCAAATTTTGAAGGAAATAGAATCAATGTTAAGTTATAATTAAAAAAAACTGATACGGATAACAGTAAATTTTTCTCATTGGAACCGCCATGTAAGAACATCTTTCGACGAAATTTGGATTCTCGGCCGCCGGCTGGTTAAAGGCAATTAATTTAAAAAATATATATATTTGATGATTCAAATTGATCGCATATTTCGTTAATCGATGTACTAAAATCCAAATTTGTCATTTTTAAACTCAGATTCGTTGGTATTAATTTTATAAATGAAAAACAAGATTAATTTTGTTTTTTTTTTTTATTATCGTGTTTACCAAAAAAAAACCACTTGCAAATTTCTTGAAAACTCCTCGAAATATAAACTTTTGACAGAAAAAAAAACTGAGCTGCCTATACCTCCATTTTGCAGACGGACCCAACGGTATTGACAAAAAACTTTTTCCAAACTCTTCAAAAAGCTGAAGTTGTAAAGTAATATAGGATACGCCAAGGGAGTGCTTAAAAAATGTCATAATGTTCACCAAAAGGCGAAGTTCACTTATGTACTTGCACGTTAAGTTAAAAATCTAACTATAGGTGCTAAACACACTGCATTGATGACGATTGATAATGATAGGTATTGTCAAATAATCAAAGATACGATGCATGTTCCAAAAACCACCAACTGAAGTGTTGCTTGAAACGGATTTAGCTATGTTTGGTGACCAGATCTGAATAGTCTGACACTTCCCCATCTTCCTCTTCCTGTCTCCTTCCCATCCCCATCACCTCCAGCCTCACAACATGTACCTTTTGAGCATGTCGTAGTCTCACTGACTCCAGACGATTGGGAGCAGTTAGGACTCGTGTGCGATATTCATATTAAAAAACTTTCAACCTCTTAGTTGTAACCCCAGAATAGCAATGAATCACGTCGCTGTCTTTACAAACGTCGCGCCCATTAAAATATACATTTCAACACTATAGTTGACATGTTTTTTTTATTCAATTCATTCACGAATATTGCGTGGCTTATCTTTAAAAGTTCTGAAGAAACGGGATAATTTATTTCAATAAAGGCTTAAGTGTGCTAAAATTTCACGATCGCTGACCCCGAAAAGGCTTTTAAAGCTCTTAAAAGCTTATTTTTCGAATTGCAGCCTGACATAAATACTTTCTTCTGATCCATAAGTCAGTTTTATGTGACTTCGCCGCTAAGCCTGCGTAGGTATTATTACAGTGTTGATCTTTATTTCATATTTAATTTTAACACATAAAAAAGCTTCTTGAAATTTATGGATCTTCTTTTTCTTTTACAATGGCTCCACACTTTAGGCTCGGAGAAAAATAATTCCCTTCAGGGACAATGTCATCTTTGGGGATGCTGTGTGGGAGAAGAATAGGAAGTTCTGGGAAGGAAAAATATAGCAGGGGTGAGTCCGCGGGCAGTTGTAATAGGAGAGATGGACGTATGAATCCTTCCCACCCACTGCGGTGCAAAGCGATATTCCGACGGAGTCCTGCTGGAGAGGTCAAAAGGTCTCCTTCAACCAGTCTCTCCCGATCCGGCCTAAAACGCAGTTGGTGGATAGATCCGGACAAACCTCGCGCCTACGGGCTTTATGAATACTGGTTATTAGTCGCTTACGAAATGCCTCGTCCTACGCAAAGCTAGTAAGGCAATATCTATAAGCAGGACATTGCGAAGGATGGGCGGGTAGCCGATGGTCCAATTTCGTCACACCACCGCCCAAGGGGAACCAAGGCCGCCCTTACTTTGATGGATCGATGCGATATCACACGTAGACGTGACACGTGGTACCTACTACTAAACATCGAACAGAGAAGACTGATCGCGAATAGGGGATGCCATCACACCATAGTAGATAGGCTAAGCTGCTTATGATGACGTCGATCCTGTTCCAATGTCCAAAAATTGGAACTCCTTGGACAATTGGACAAAAAAAAATCCTAGAAATGACAAAAAACTCTCCAGATTTGAGAGAGTGGAGTTATATACAGGATGATTGATCTTGAAATGAGCGGAAAAAGATATTTTTTGAAGCAAAACTTCTTTTCGCACGCTCGACTTGGGGGGTAAGCCGGTGAACGCGAATTAAGTTTAATATAGTTGATCGGTCGGTCGTTTGTCACCCTAAGGTCGTAGGTCACCCCGAGGTCGGAGGTCACCCCAAGGTCGTAGGTCACCCCAGAGCGTAAGTCACCCGAAGATCGTAGGTCACCCCAAGGTCTTAGGTAACCCCAAGGTCATAGGTCACTCCAAGATCGTAGGTCACCTCATGGTCATATTTCACCCCAATGTCATATTTCACCCCAATGTCATACGTCACCCCTAGGTCACCCCGTTCGCTACGTTTGGTAACTTAGCAGGGATAGCTGGGTTCATTCGGCGAGGTTTGTATTGTAGTTTTACTTCAGTAGTGTGGTCTTAAGTCTAAAGCACACTCGTTTTTTTTCGAACTTTAGTATGTTTCGATGTGTGCACCGTTCATCGCTCTGCAGATGTCTAGTCTGTAGTCGATTTCTTGCTACGTACGTGCAATCATTTCAGGAGTAATTCTGTCAAGACAGTGGCAGAAATTCGCTCCCGCAGGTGATCCAAATCCAGAATATTTTCTGTTTATCCCCAGAAAAAGAAATCCAAAGGGGTAAGGTCAGGACTTGGACCTGGAGGCCAGGCAATGGGGGCTCTTCTACCAACTATACTGAAAGGCAATCGTTGGCGCGCCCGCGGCCGATCTTGGCTACTGCGCATCTAGTGTGCGCATAGCAAGGTCACGCCACCTCCAAAACAAAACATACATTTACCAGCTAGCGTTCAGTGATATAATTAGACGTTTAACATAAAGGGTTTCGGTGCTATAATTTTTTTAAATGTTGGCATGCACGCTTTTCCAACGGCTGGATTGGTTGAACGTACGTGGCAAGAAATCGACTAAAGACTAGACATCTGCAGAGCGATGAACGGTGCACACATCAAAACATACTAAGGTACGAAAAAATATACCCTTTTCCGCGCCTTTTAAAGTCTTCTTCTTCTTCTTGTACGTTGTCCGTTCAACGGACGTTGGCTATCATGTTGTTTACTTTGTTTACTGCGGCCCGGAACAGCTCAATAAATAATATTAGGGGTAATTGAATTACCTCTAATAATAATTTTGTAACAGTTATTTTTAATGTTGTCATTATTTTTCGATGCCCCTGTATATTTGAATATGACAATGTTTTTGACCGTAAAAGAGGGAAAGGATGATGCAAAACAAACCTCATAAAGTTTTCACAAAACTTTTGAAATCTAAGTGTTTTTCTCATTTCTAGGGACTTTTGAAAACCATTGCTCATTAATCGATTTTTCCCTAAATTGGTCATAATATCCGTTACCGTTCACATATATATAAGTATAATGGTAACGCCGAAGTCTATTATGATTGAAATTCGTTGATGTGCGAAAGCAAATGTGATCGTTATGTTTCATCGGAGAATTTGTAATCAAATATATATAATATTTCTGAACGTATCCGAAAAGCAAAAACTATTTTTGAAAGCCGATAAAATACGTATTCGTATTTTATAATTAGAAATAACCGCATAATTTAATAATAATATAAAAAAAATGAATGCAAACATACAAAACTCACCTTACGTTTTTTCCTTACGCTGAACATAAATAACTGATAACGAATTACAAAAACATGTATGTTTTATTCAAATATATTATAAACGTTAATGTTACTTCACTTTTTTTGTCGTTTTAAACATAGTTAAGAGGGTATAACCAGAGAAAACCAGAAACATGTCATTTTTAAATCAGATTTTAGACGTATTCAAAGAAATTAGGGATCTTGGAGTTGTGTTTGATTCGCAATTAAATTTTATAAATCACATACAACAAATAACTAACAAAGGCATGAAAACACTAGGATTTATAATCAGAACAATCAAAGACTTCGATTCGTTGGAAGTTATAAAAATCGTATATTTGTCACTCGTACGCAGCTTGCTGGAATACAATTCCACAGTTTGGTCCCCATATTATCAAATTCATATAAGAAATATCGAAAGAGTGCAGCACAAATTTTTAAGATTTATTAACTTCAAGTTACACATACCTATTCAACACATTAACTACACATCTTTACTAAATACACTTAAATTGCATTCCTTAGAAAACAGAAGAAAAATAAACGACCTAACTTTTTTGTTTAAAATTATTCACTCCGAATTAGATTGTTGCGAACTCCTGCATCTCATTGACTTTAAGGTACCAACTCGAGCGACAAGGCAAAACACATTATTCTGCAACAATAATTCTCTAACCAACTACCACACACACGCATCAATTTCTCGACTACACACACTAGGGAACAAATATACCTCAAATATCGATGTATTTAATACAAGTTTACCGTTATTCAAGAAATATCTGAACAATATTTTTATGTAGAATATGTTGATATCTAAGGAGCATCACGTAGGGTCTATTGCGTATATTTGTGTATTTCTATCTCTCTGTAAAAACTTGTTAACGTTTTCTTTTTATGTATCTTGCATTTTGTCATGTATTATTTATGACATTTAATCAGTCACCTGTAAATTTTGTATTTACTAACATACCAACTAATTTATTTTCTATGCCATTCACAACTAAGATACTTTCTCTTTTATTGTAATGCACTATCTTTCCTTAAATTTATCTGTATACCTACCTTTCATATGATGTTTACTTGTTATGTTTTTATAGTTTATCTTTTTTATTAAAAAAAAAACTGTCTCTGTATCATAAACTTGTCATGTAAAAGCCCATCAGGGCGTTGAAAATTAATAAATAAAATAAAATAAATAAATAAATGTATTGACTCTTTTCCACAAAAAAATATATATATTGTTTTAGAAAAACTGTTCTTTTATCTAGTAAACGTATGTTTTAAATTTTGAGAAAAAATGTTTATTTGTAGTACAATATGGTTATACCATAGGTCATTGGTAGATTTGTTAAATTTTCAAAAAAGATTTTGTATATTACAACACGTATTTCAAATCATATAATCATGCAGTAAAATAAATCAATGCATTATCTGGTAAACGAAGATTTCAGAATTTTAATTTTAGTTTAAATTTTTTTTTTTTTTTACAGTGAATACCGCACAAGAATCTCAACTGCTCCCATCTGGAGCCAGTGAGACTATGGCATCCCCAATTGGGGTATGTTGTGAGGCTGAAGGTAGTGGGGAGGGGAAGGATGTGGGGAAGAGGAAGGTTGGGAAGTACCTGGCTATTCAGATCTGGTCACCAAACACGGCTAAAGCCATTTTCAAGCAACGTTTCAACTCTGAATGGTGGCCTTACACCAGGGCGATACTGATAGTATCTTCAACTCTGGAACATGCCGCAAATATACTATATATTATTTTAAATGAATTAATTGTGAAATAACACAAATTAATCAAATAAAATTTATTTGCGCATGCCGGGTTTGAACCCGCGACCTCCGGATTGTGAGTCAAGAGTCTTACCCACTGAACTACGGAGGTTGTCAATAAAATCATTAAAAAATAAATACGTATATGTGTTTCTTGACGAAAATTGGTCCGTTTGTATATTTATTTACAAACTAATAATTTCAGATTTTTTTACATTCTTATTTTGCTTAGACATTATTGAAAAATGATCAATACTTATGATAAAAAAATAATTACAAAAAGTACATCATTTTAATGGTTTTATCATCACGTCTTTTAGCATTTTTGGATGTAGGTATAAATTAAAGCAAATTTGGAATGAAATAAAATCGATATTGAGTTATAATTTTAAAAAGCTGGTACGGAGAATATCTAATCTTTCTCATTGGAACCGCCCTGTACGATCGTAAGAACATCTTTCGACGAAATTTTATTGTTAAACGCCCTTAATACAAAATTCACAAAGTTTTATAATTTTTTCTCAATTTGCGGTCGGAATCTTTCGACTAGAGGTGTACAGTTTAATTCTTATATGGTTAACTTCTAGGTTTGAATTCAATGTGTGTTTTCTCTTTCTAACGCCTTTTAGATTACATTTCTTTACATGAATGTAAGGGAAACATACTGATTTCTATGAGACCGTATGAGCTGTTCCCAAAAGTGAACAAATTGATTCTACGGTTAATAGCTGTTTGTTTCCAAAACCGAACAAAATGCCCTGTAGAAAATCTGTTTTGTCCATGAACATCCAATTGATTTTGTCGGTTCTTTTCTATTGTTTATTGTATGTCTTATTATTTTCTGAGGTATCAGCACAAACTCTAGCGATGATCTCCACCGTTATGAAAATTGTACAGCTTGTCTATCCGGAATTTTCGCCTTTGAAGGGAGGTACTGTGAAAAACATTTAGCGTTGAAAGGAAACCACGAGCCAAAAACGTATATATTCTAAGTATGCCTTATATCGCCACGAATAGGTATATAGGTATAATCTATATGTTTCTTTTTTTTTCTTTGTTTTACCACTTATTTGTTTTTATGTAATTAGAAATTGTTAGTTAACAGCCTCAGAACAGACTTTGTCTAGTGAGGAGGGTAAGGAAAAAAAAATCATATTGTACATAACAAATAATAAATAAACGCCCGGGTTGCCGGCACTGAATTGAAATTGAATTGAAAAAATTGAACATACCTTATAATCTATATTATAATGTACTGTGTATGTCTTAATAAACAAATAAATAAATAAGTAAATAAAAAACTCTTTTTTCGGGCGAAGTCCGTTAGTAGTCTTGATATAACGAGACGTGCGTACGATTTCTACTTAAGTGCATGTTATTTGTTAAAAGCACAACTGTACGTAATGTGGATACCATTTCACGTAGCGGAAATACTTGTAATCTTCTGAACCGGTACACAATAATAGAGAAAACCTCATCTTTGCTAGATGAGGTGCTATTTCCTGCAGAAGTTATGGGAAGTTGAACATCTGCACGGGGAGAAGGAATGAGCTTTACAAAGGCGCGGTTTCGTTTACAAGGCATTATTATTTATTAATCTACCATTGTAGTCATAATAATTTTTCTTTAGTACTCATTTTATTCCATCAAAATAACGTTGCTCGTATATTTTGTTGTAAGGAATTATTTTGTATTTCTCGGGTTTAGCAATACATCACGCGGGATGGTTTTAATAAATTAATTGTTTTTTTTTTATTTTTGAAGATGTTTTTATGAATGTAAGGAATTGCATAATTTTTCATAATTTTTATTATTAGGTTTAATTTTTTATGTCAGAACAGCAACTGCTTGCAACCGTCTGAAGCAAGTGAGAATTGGGGCATGTTGTGAGGCTAAAGGTACTGGGAAGGGGATGTATGTGTTAGAGGAGGGAGGGAAATTACCTGGCTGTTCAGATCTGGTTTTTAAGCACGACTAAAGCCATTTAAAGCAGCGTTTCGATACTGAATAGTGGTCTCTCACAAGGGCGATACTGAAGGTATCTACTACTTTGGAACGGGCCGCAAATAAACTAAGTATATATTATTTTTAAATATATCTATTTGAATTTTGATTTTTGGAAGTGGAAATTAACCCACTTCTTGACAGTTGATCTAGCCGAAACTCGGCAGAAAGACTCGTTGGTGATGACAATGCATTCTGCTTGGTGGCAATCATGCGGATACACGCGGACATACACGCATTTCTCTGTAATTGGTTATTATACATTACAGTAATTAATAAACGAAATAAATGTCGGTCCTACCAATTGAGATACATAGATTATTATATAAATAAACACTGTTTTTCAGGGGTTGGTTTTTTAATGACTTAATTTGTAATTAACACAAATTAATCAAATGTGAACCCGTGTCCTCCAGATTCGTAGCCAATGGTATTAACCACTCAATTAAATAAAACCTGCCAATTTAATCACACAGGAGGCCCTAAGGGAAAAAATCTCTCAGCGCCTATGTCATTTTTGGAGATGCAGTGCGGAGGGTCTTTTTAAGCAAAGGAAGCAGAGGACGTTCTGGAAAGGAAAACGATAGACTGAAGGGTAGGAATTTGGGGTAAATGTGTTCAGCAGTGACGGACACACGATTCCATCCCTCCCACTGCGATGGAAGGCGATGGGTCGAGAGGTTGGAGAGTTCAAAAGATCTCCCTCAACCGGTCTCTCCTGATCCGGTCAGCCACGCAGTAGGTGGCAAAAGCATTCGCCGCCAAGACCAAGACAAAACCATACCCCATAAACCGGGCACCCCTGCACCCCACCAAATTTAGCGAACCACTTGGGATGACCTACGTGTTGGTTATCTAATAAATGGTATTACCCATACCCGCCTCTCAAAGAAGTGTGTAACAAAACATACCTATGCAACATTACATCCCCTAATTCCACCACTGCTGCAAAAAGGTTAGTTACACAGTTGTTTCCGGGATATTTTTGAGTTTTAAAAAATAAAATAAAATAGTCATACTCGAAAAAGTGTCTCAACCACCCACCGCGTCGTGTTACCGTCCCATGTACGACATTACTTTACGGCTCTTTCGAGATAAAGTGAAAGCGAGTTAGGGGTTTCTAGATAAATAGGGAATCGCCTTACTGCCGGCGTGCCAGCCATTGTGTTCCCTTGTATGGGATAAGCGTGTGGAAAAATTTAATTACTCGGTACGTGGAATTACAAGGAGATGCCGGGAATTCAAAAGGCTTACCTAAATACGTAATACAACCTGATGGTGGCGGGACTGTGCCTTCAGCTGGGTTGACTGTACCGTATATTCCCTAAAATTTCTCTACAAATATCTCATAGGAGTTTTACCCAAAAAAAAAACGTTAAAAATGTCGCTTTTAATTACGTTCCCAAATGTTACGATATGCAGACATTTACAAAATAGACGTTAGAAAGGCTATCTGGTTTTTCACCACATTTGAAATATCTACATATATATGTTTAAGTTTTTCCACATTTAGATCGAAGTCCTGTACTGTACATGGTATAAAAATGATTTTAACCCCTCAGGGTTAAAATCAATAGGTAGGAATAATTCCGCTTGCATTAAAATCCAAATAAATTGAATATTTTGTGAACGCATCAGAAAACTAAAAACTGTTTGAAAGGTGATATTCGTTGTTAAATTTTATTAATGTAAATAACCATGTATTTTTTTTTAAATGGCTCACCTTACATTTTTTATAATTAAAATTACTGGCAATAAAAAGATAAAAAAACACATTTTATTAGGGGGCATACATTAACTACGTGAGCAGTTTTTCTTCCAATCTAGACCACCCCCCCTGGTGAGTTAAATTAGGGCCACTTTGTATATTCTTTTCAACTAACATAAGATTTTGCTGGACCCCCCCCATTTTGAGCTCACGTAATTAATGTATGTCCCCTTAGACAAACCTGTTACAAATGTTATCATCACCTCACTTTTCATGTAATTATAATTTTAAAACAATTAATTAAATTTCGAAATTTCATATTGCGGTCGGAAACTCTGGTTTCAAAAAGGTGTACAATTTAATTTATTTGTTGTTAATTTTTAGATTTGAATACATAGTGTGGTCAATACCGTTTACATCATATTTCTCGCTACGCTAGTAAGAGAGACACAACGATTTCTATGAGATCTATGTGCGTTGTTCCGTAAAGTAAACAAATTAGCCTGAGTGGTTAAGTAAATTCAAATAAATTAATAAATTTCGAGTACGTACCTACCAACCATGGTTCGTAAGTGGTTCGTGGTACCATGGTTCGTAAGTGTTAACAAGGTTATCTCATCGAGGGGGGTAGAGCAAGGATTGGCTAGAGAGTCGTAGCATAAAGTTCATTTTCACAAGGGGATTTGAATTTATTGCAATACAAGTGGTGTCAAGCTACTCTGAATGTATTTGCAAAGATTTATTTATAATACTTTGGTAATCTTATATATAAAAATGAATCGCTGAATGTGTTGCTAAGCGCAAATCTCGAGAGCAGCTAAACCGATTTCGCTAATTCTTTTTTTAGAATATTCCTTGAAGTACGAGGATGGTTCTTATGGAGAGCAAATCTAATGATGCCCAAGAAATCTGTAATATGTTCTCTGAGTTCTTCAAGTCAACATTTGAACCCTCCTCTATCAATGACTCAATTAACATTGACCAACTTGAGGCCGTTCGGGACTCTGGACTTACGCACATTCACACCATTGAACTAACGGAAGAAGAAGTGCAATCAAGTTTAAAGGCGTTAGATATAAACAAAGGTGCGGGTCACGATGGAATACCGGCATTTTTCCTCAGATCTGCTGCGTCGTCATTGTATGTTCCACTTACCATAATATTTAATAAATGCCTGAGTGACGGGGTTTTCCCTGATAGGTGGAAGTTGGCTTATATTATACCAGTCCATAAGGGTGACTCACGTCAAAAAGTCGAAAACTATAGGCCAATATCTATTCTCTCGGCGATCCCTAAACTCTTGGAAAGACTTGTCCATGATAATATATATCCCCAGCTTGCCGCCAAAATTACAGAACAACAACACGGGTTTGTAAAAGGCAAATCTACCATGAGTAATTTACTAATTTACTCAAATTTCTTATTCACTAGCATGGATCGAGGCCACCAGGTAGATGCAATATACTGCGATTTCAAAAAAGCTTTCGACAAGGTTGACCACCTTATTCTTATTAAAAAAATAATGTTCAACGGAATTAGGGGAAACTTATTACGTTGGTTTGTCTCATATTTGACAAAAAGACAGCAAGCTGTATCATTACGAGGACATACTTCTACGTGGGAACCAGTTACCTCTGGCGTACCACAGGGGTCAATCCTGGGTCCACTGTTATTTATACTTTTTATTAACACTGTTACTAAATGTTTCATGCATTGTTTATTTCTTTTGTACGCCGATGATATAAAAATATTTGCCATTGTTAGGAATTTAAACGATTGTCTGCTCATCCAAAGCGACTTAGTAAGGTTCGAAGCATTTTGCAATGAAAACAAAATTTACCTAAGTTACAACAAATGTAAACAAATAAGCTTCACTAAAAATCACAACGCTATTATACACAATTATTGTATTGGTAACTATTTACTCGAGCGCGTTTACTGTATAAAAGATCTAGGCGTACTTTTTGATTCTAAACTCCATTTCGATGCGCACATTGAGAACATTGTGAATAAAGCTTACCGCATGCTAGGATTTGTCATCAGAAACAGCCGCGAATTTCGAAAACCTGAAACTTATCTTCTACTTTACTACACGCTGGTCCGTTCTCAACTTGAATACTGCACCTCCATATGGACACCACTTTACGGTGTCTATAAAGTCAACATTGAAAGTATTCAAAAGAAATTTCTGCAATACCTCAATTTCAGAATGAGCGCACCTAAACGGGGGTACATAAATATGCTCTCGAATTATAACGTCACCACTCTAACTAACCGGCGAACATACCTTGACCTCATGACGCTTTATAAAATCTGCAATAACTTTATCGACTGTCCTGACCTACTGAAACTAATAAACTTCAAAATACCACCCAGAGTAACAAGGCTTAACGACTTATTCCACATTAGCCGGACGCGTACAAATGCTGGTGTCAGGGATCCAATCAGAAGAATGTGCGAATCGTTTAATCAAAATCAAAACATCAAGGATTCCGACTTATTTTTTGATACACGCAGTACTTTTAGTAGAAAATTGAAGGCCGTTTTCCTACAAAGTACAATACCTTAGACATTGCTTGGTTTATAATTTTAACTACCTTTCTTTTTTTAAATTTCTGTGACATTATTTTTTATCTATATATATATTTGGTCTTACCATCAAAATTTTTCCAAAAACAATTTGTAAACTTTTATAAGGATATTGCGCATTCTTTTTTCATCACTCTGTAAAATAATATTTACTTATGTATATACATACGTCTTTTCCGTATTTAACGGTAAAAATATTTGTATATGTTTTCATCTGCTGTCAATGTTAATTCGTGAGAAATAGTTTGGATGCAGGCGAATTCTCTATTAATTGTTTTGTATATTCTTGTCAATTGACGTCTGTATCTGTATTTTCTCCTTAATAAAAAAAAAAAAAAAAAAAAAAAAAAAAAAAAAAAAAAAAAAAAAAAAAAAAAAATTGAGAAAATTGCGTAGAAAATTGGATAATTTCAGAAAACATCGCACGTTTGACAGTTCGTGTGTTTGAGAATGACATTTTGCAAAAAAAATATTGTAATTATTGTTCAATCAGGATTATCCCTTCGGAAAAGGGAAAAATCCCAGGAATATTTCTAGGAAGTGTTTCGTCCACAATTATCACGTAGAATCTAGTTTATAAGCACCTAACATTGGTTTTGAAGATATTTTTTTTTAAATACAAAGTTTTATTTTGCAAATTATCATGACATGGATACGACAGAGAAAGTATAGAGAAAAAAAAATCATACGAAGAGTCGCAAAGTCTCAGTATCGCCTTGGTGAAAGACCGCCATTCGGAATCGAAACGTTGCTTGAAATGGCTTTAGCCGTATTTGATGACCACACGTGAATAGCCAGGTGCTTTTTCACCTTCTTCTACCAGAATCCAGTTGTTCAGGGATATGGATGATTTGGGGAAAATTTTTGAGTCGATTGTTAATTCTGGTGTACCTGAAAATTTGATATTGTTGTAGAAAAACTATTAGAACATATGTATATTTTTAAAATTATTTGTTTAACTTGATCGCACCATGCCTTCCTCTGGCGTCCCAGACTTTTTCTACCATTCGCCACTGTACACCACAATGTTACTGATAAACAAACTACATTATATCGCCTTTTTTTACATTAACTCCACACAGGAGCCCTGAGGAAAATAATTTCCCTCAGGGCCTATGTCAGCTAAGGGAGTGCTGTGTGGGAGGTCTTTTTAAGGAGAGGGAAGGATAGGAAATTCTGGGAAGGAAAAAGGTATGAGGGGTGGGTAGGAATCTGGGGGTCAGTGTGTCCGGAGTGAAGGACGTACGAATCCTTCCCTTCAACTGCGGTGCAAGACGGTGGGTCGAAAGATTCTGGCTGGAGAGGATAAAATACCTCCCTCAGTCAGTCTCTCTTGATCCTGCCCACCATGCAGCAGGTGGGCACACGCATAGCCGCACACACAGCCGCCAAGACCTGGACAAACCTCACCCTATGAACCCGGGCACCCCTGCTAAGTCACCAAACGTAGCGAACCACTTGGGGTGACCTATAGCAGAGGTGTTGGTTATCCAATAAATGGCTCCCGGGCGGCGGTACCCATACCCGCCTCCCAAATTGAAATTGACTTTATTCGATTCCGTGTCATTAAAGTGCAGAAATAATGCGTTGTCTTCCTCGGGCGTCTCCGACTTTTCCTACTATTTAATAATAATAATAATAATATTTGGATGATTTATATAGCGCCGTTTTTGTGAAAAATCACCTCAAGGGCGCTTTTTCAACAGTAACCATATTTACCATATTGTTACTGTTGAAAAACTTCATTATACCGATTTTACTTTCGACGCACAAACATAAGTGCTAGGAAATTTACTTCGATTTACTAAAAAATAATATATTAAATTAAAAAACACACCTTGTAAAGCACCACTTTTACAAAGTGTGTTTTTTAATTTAATATATAATGTCACACCACAAAGTATTTGCTTCCTTCGATAATAAAAAATAATATGATTTTGGGAAAATTGAAAGAACGACTACAAATGGACTTCGAGCTACGTCACGAGCTTGCAAGTGGCCGGATATGTTTTTTTTCCGTAAAGTGCCTATATGAGCGGACCTTGGTAAATACATTTTCTATGAATCTTGCCCCCCTACCACGAAAAAAATAATAAGCCTAGTTTACGGTAAAAACTGGTCTCTAGGTTTAGAGTGATATAATTTTGATGGACATTAAAGAAATGATTTCCAATTACCGTAAAGAACATTAAAAATAGTAATAAAATGAGAAAAAAATTGTTCAAATTAATAATATGATTGGCAAACATGAAACCAACAACGAAATTATGGCTTTAGAATAATGATTTTTTAAAAAGCTTTCAATTCATCCAGTTAGATACGTTTCAATGTTATTATACGGTTTACTCATAAAAGTTAGGAAATGGTTAGGGATGAGAAGAATGATTTCTTAAAAATACCGTTAAAAACACTACGGTATGGGAGTAAACATTTTAGGAATTCTTCGCTTGTTTCAATCGAAAGCCTCGTATTTACAGATGAAGAATGGAACGAACGCTTTACGGAGAAACCTTAGAAATGGCTATACGACTTTAAATGATTGAATAGGCCACTTGCATGGATTTCATAACGACGGAAAAAATCGTGTGGAGAGATTTTTTTACTAAGATTACGAAAATGTTAGTAAAAATTTTTAGAAATGTACAGTTTTTTTTTTTTTTTTTAATAAATAAACCCATTATCTGGGCTTGTGACGTCACTACACAAAAATGTGCCATCTCCGAAAATGTTCCTCTTAATTTTGTAAAATTCTACACTGATTTTTTTTGTATGGCAACACTTTGATTTCAGGCGAATTTTTGAATTTTAAATTTAACGTTCAGTAGATTTATTGTTTGTTCTCTGCGAACTTATCATTTGGTTTGACTTTTTGACAGATGTTATGAAGAGAACTTCGTACATTTTTTATAATGGTAATGGTGCTTATTTTAACAAAATCAATTTTCTTAATATTCTTATTATTATTATAATTTACAAGTACAAGTATATTACACTGGATTTAGTAATATAGACCTTGAACATTTTAACGATTTATGATCAATAAGATGGATCAAGGAAAAAAATATTTATGAGATGTAATATTTTTGGTATGCCTCGTTATCCTCCTGTGCCTTTTCTTGTGGAAAACGTTATTTTTTAATGATTTTCGGCTATGTGATTATCGTGTTTTCGCACCCATTAAATTATGTCCCGTCTTTCCGGTTTATAAAAAATGGTCTGATTTTTCGGACTGAAATTTACAAAAAATCGCCAGGGATTCAAAAATACGATTAAAAAAATGCAGAATGTCTTAGAGTTTTTGCCTAAACCGGATTTTTTTTAAAAATGTGATGCAATAAAAAATGAATAGGCCACTTATTCAGGTGCATAAATAAATTAGTTAACTACCACAGATCTTTTGTACTAATACCTATCGTCGTCGTATCTATTTTTATTTCTGCCATAGGTCACTCCAAGTCGTTCGTTACGTTTGGTGACTTAGCAGGGATACTCGGGTTTATGGGGTGAGGTTTGTCCGGATCTTGGTGGCCCACCAGCTGCGTGACAGGCAGTTACGGGAGAGACTGTTTAAGGAAGACCTTTTGAGCTCTCCAGCAGGACTCTCTTACCGATCGCCTTGTACCTCAGTGGGAGAGATGGATTCATGCGTCCTACACTCCTGGACACACTGACCTCTTACTTTTTCCTTCCCAGAACTTCCTCTCCTTCCTTTTCCTAAAAAAGATCCCCACACAGCATCCCCAAAGATCATGTAGCCCTGAGCGGAGTCATTTTCCTCCGTGCCTCCTGTGTGGATCTAATGTAAAAAAATCTTCTTGCAAACGTAATATTTTTAATTGCGATAATGTAAGTTGATTGATTTCTAGAGAATAAGTTTTTGTTCAAAATACGTTTTCTTTTCCAAGTTGTATTTGCGTATTAGACGCATTGAAATTCACAAAACAAAGAAGTGGTGGTGGATTCATACATTTATTAAAAAAAAATGTATTTAATACCTACAAGTGTACGAAGGGTTTGTGGACAAAACTGGTTTCCCGCTCTGTTGGAAACGACGAGGGACCAAAATGGGCAACCCCATTTCCCAAAAGGTTTCACGCTAAAATAAACAAAACCAAGCAAATATAAGAGATCAACTAGCAACGAGATACAATCGCAGGAAGTCAAAACTGCTGACTCCAATTTACTTAAAGTAGATTTAAAAATATTAAATAACCTCATTTAAAATATTTACTTGTTCAAAATCCAATTTTCTGCTTTTAAGTATTACTAATTTTAAGACCACAGTACGAAAAGTTATACAGTGGTGGTGAACACACTTTTTTAAAATTGTATACAAGGCATTTAGGATTTGTATGCCTCGAAAAACACGTCCCAAGAAAGATTTTCCTAGGAATCCGTCACGCTCATGAATGCTTTTCTGTGGACCTCTACATAAAATTTGCCCCCACACACGTGCAATGTGTGGAACCTCCAAGATAAACCACCCTCGATTTTCTCTGAAAAGATTGATTCTCGCATAAAAATTGGAGGAAACTTTATTAAATTCATCGACCAAGTATTGATCTGACGAAATTTTATGATATTTGATGGCATCGAGATGCTGTTTGTATACTCTTGAATTTTTAATGAATATGGAAAAACAACTGTTATCTCATAATAAACCCTTCGTAATATTATGTTTTATTGACTATTACAACAAACTTAAAAGACGGTTCTCTTCATTTGCGTAGTATTACACTATTTTATTATACCATTATTATGTTTATCATTCCAAAAAAATATATATTCACTTATTTTTTAGTACACCCTGAGGAAGAGAGCATCGCTCTCGAAACATGTCGATTTTACCCTTTTTCCTCCCAGAACTTTCAACGCCAGAGATTACCAATATTAGCCCATATTACTCGCAAATAATGTAGCTTTAAGAATAAAGAATTTTTAAAGTACATTCAGTATTTATTGCGTGAAAGATTAACAAACTTGCACACTTCCATACAAACTTTCGCCTTTATAATATTAGTAGGAAGTAGGATAGGGCTGATTTTGAGTTAATTTTTTTAAATATAAATTAATTGTCAATAACTCCATGCTTAACAGAGGAACATGTTTTTTTCTTCTTCATTTGCTTGGGATGATGTGAATTGAATAAAACTGATTTTTCTATGTTTCCAAATATTTTTATGCTTTCTTTCCTTTTTTATTTTAGTGGGAATATTCCATAGAGTTTGCTAGGATACTTAGTTGTTTAATTCCCTGCGATATCTCGGGCTTTCCGCTATCCTGGTTGACTTGGCTTGGTTCCTGTGTTCGCAGATAAATATTTTTCAGGAGCACTTTTCCCTCAGGACTTTTGCCATCTGCTGAACGGTGTTCAACCTTCTATTTCCGAGAAAGTTTCAAAATAGTTACGATGTTAACTTTGCGGATCTATTTCAACAAGTTATGAGATAAAACGTCTGTGAGATCTCATCAAATCATCCCAAATGTTTCTTTGGAAAGCTAGACCCTGTTTTACAAATGTAAATGCCTTTTTATGGATTAAAAAACCTTTTTAACTTTCTTCCACTTTTTTAAACATAGATTAAAAAGGAATAAACCGTAATAAGTGAAAATTAAATAACATACATTCTTTTTTTTTATTGGTGCCCTTTTTTACTCATTTAAAGTACGCTCTAGCGTGTTTAAATCGCACTTTATGGAACGCGCGTTTTTTAAAGTTACCATGGCAACATCAACAAATCAACAAAATGTGAAGTATATGTCAACTTTTAACTATAAATCTGACAGGAATATTTTAAACGTCAAATAAAACATTACAAATGTTTCAAAAATTTTATTCAAAGTTTACATGAATACATACGCCTTCTTAGCAACGTCATCCTTGCTAATTGCCTTCATGAATGCATGCACTTTCACAAATGATTTAAATCAACCCCTTTATTTATCCTCAACAGACATTGCAATTTCGAATGTATGGCCCACATAGTCGATGCTTTGTACTGTTCCGACATTTTCTGAAGGTAAGCAAGCACAACTCGTTCATCTACATCTACTACGTTTTGCTCCTCCCTCCATGTTATGAACCTTTCATATTCTTTTTTATAAACGTCTTTGGATTTTTCAGGTATTAACCGCGATTCTGCTTTGGTATTTAAATTATCAATGTTAGAACTCATTTTACAACACACCATAACTAGTAAAAACTGTGATGTCAACTATTAATCTTTTTTGACAGATTGCAAATTAATGTTTGTGTTTTTCATTTCCATGACAACAAGATATTGTGATGTCACATCACGAATTCATTAATAGTTCTTATTTCCAAATTTTTAATAATAATATCAATATTTATGTTTTCAAAGTGTACCAATAAAAAAAAAATAGCGTAAAGTATTCGTGGATAACTGGTCTTTAAAACACTTGCTTTATTTCGAGCACTCGGCTACGCCGTCGTGCTCGAAAAATCGCGCGTGTTTTAAAGACCTGTTTATCCACTTATACTTTAATATACTATTTCACCATCAACACAACTAAAACAAATGAGTTGGATCTGAGATTTTTAGATCTGAGATTTAGATTAGATTAGATTTTTAACACAGATTAAAAAAGGAATACATCGTAATAAGTGAAAATAAAACAATACACACTCTTTTTCACCCTCAACACGACTAAAACAAATAGGTTAGATCTGAGACTAATAAAATTAGGCGTTTTACTGTGAAAATAACTTTTTCGGAAATTAATAAAAAATTACAAATCATCTGTAGTGTTCAGTTCCTCTTAAGAAGAAGACGTAATTAAAAAAAGCATTTTTATAAAACGTATAATAACTTAATTAACATGTTATTTTTGGCATTTTATTTTACTATTTGTAGTGAATAAAACAGAAATTCTGTAATTTTTGAATCCACGAAATTCTACCAATCAAAAATGCATCAAATACACTAAATCGACACAAAAATTATTATATCCCCATACTGTATTGTAATAATAAATAATCAAACCAAATGGCAGACATCAATACATTTATTAATTTATCTTTAAAGGTAATTATTTTTCCTACCTATAGTTCTAAAAAATTATTGCATGAAAATTATCAATATTGGTGGTCGAGGGGTAAGGCTTTCAGTTGCGGGTTAAAATCCCGGCGTGTGCAAGTAATTTTTTATTTATTAAATTGTCTTATTTCACAATATTTGTGGCACGTTTAGCGGAAGATATACTCGGTATCGCCCATTATGACCCCCATTCATAATTTAAATGTTGCTTGAAATGGCTTTAGCCGTGATTAGTGACCATATCTAAATAGCCTGGTACTTTCCCATCTGCCTTTTCCCCATCTCCTTCCTCTCCACTACCAACCTCAGAACATACCCACATATTGGGGAGCCGTAGTATTACTGGCTCCAGACGGTTGGGAGCATGTGAGAATCTTGTGCGGTATTCACCTAAAAAAATTACATTCCAAAAAGTTCATCTGTTCCCAGTAAATAAAAAAAAATATACATTTGTTTCCGGATGGAACAGTGTATATATACACTCCTTCGACATGGTATCCCTTTCCCTCGTAATTTACTGTCCTTTTCCTTATGAAAATATTTCTTGTGGTTTTATAACTCCACTCCATGTCCACTTATAACTCACTCCGAGTTACAAGCATACGTGCCAACACTTAATTATTTGTATCGCGTGATTTACAAATACAACCCCCAGCCTGCCATAAGAATAACCTCCACTAATGGAAAGAGACCTCATTATTGTGACTTCGTTGGGTTTAAGAACACACACACATACGTATCTTGCGAGTACCTAAGTAATCGTATATCCTAACAAACCTATATACGACGATCTTTTTGTCCATGCGCTTAGTCACTGAATGACTAGTTTTTGTACATCATAGTTTTAACACTACACGTTCTTCATTTTGTTTACAAAATTGAAGAACGTGTTGTGTTAAAAGTTTTCTAATTATTACTGCTGATTTTGGTGAAGTGGATGCTCTTACGGCAATCTGTGGCAGATTAAAAATAATAATATTATTTAGAAACCCATAATATTGGCAAACGTGTCAGTGACATAATTGTTACTTTATTTATTTATTAATTTTCCGGAAATCGACAGTTTACATTTTTTCAGTTTGTACATAAGTATTACATAGCCAAAATAAAACCAATTATGGATTTCCTCGTTGTGACTTTACCTCTAATAAGACAGCCTAATAAGAAATAAGTAAATTAAATTTTTAAGAATGGAATATGAAGCCAAAAATTATATAAAACTAAAAAATTATATAAAAAGAAAAATTACAAAACAAAAAAATTATCAATACATTGGTAGCCGTGGACAGAGGTTGTACATACAAATCAAATCATAACAGAAATATAAACATAATATTATTCACGAAATATCAGAGAAATCCTCTTTTACGGACCTCTTATAATTTGGTAATTTCGCAACTAAAAATGTCCACCTTGGATAATATGCTATTATACCTATTGCATATTCTGTTCAGGCAAGAATTCTGCTTACAGTTCGTTTTGCAATGATCCACCCTAAACAGGTCAGAAGAGCGTGTTGAACGCGCAGGTACAGTGAATTGAATTTTATTTATGATCTCTGGGCATTGAATGTTATTGTTGACTAATTTATACAGGAATAGTGCATACATATGATGCCTTCGTACACTAAATGCATCGATTTTAAAGTGTGAAGTTGCCTCTGCATAATTATTAAATCTTACATATTATTGGTAACAAAGATATTTTAGGAATTTGTTTTGAATTGATTCAATTTTGTTTATGTGGATTTTATAAAATGGAGACCAAACAACTGTTGCAAACTCCAGATGACTCTGTACGTAGGCAAAGTAGAGTGGCTGAATGATGTTGATGCTATTAAAAAGTTTTGTGTTTCGGATGATACCTAACATTTCGGCAGCTTTATTTGTAATTTGTTGTATATGAAGGGTTATTCCAAGAACACGAATATCTAAGACTTGCAATGTTACTGTTATTTAAAGAATAATTAAATTATTGAAGAGAAAGATAAAAATAATAATCTAATCGAAAATATGAAATAGAACAAGACACAGAAAATAGAAAAAAGACAATGGCCGCAACTGGGATTCGAACCCAGACCTCTCATCTAACCGGGACGCGCGCGTTAACCAATTTCGCTATTGCTACCTTCTGTAAAGCCGTCATAATAGTCAATTTCATATGTCAATCAAATTCTAAAAATTTGAAATATGAGATTGATATATTACGTTGATGGGAATAATCTTTAAAAGTTATAAAAGAGAGTTTTTCTTATACAAAATTGAATAATTAAATAATGTTTTATTTTTATTTCTTGAAAAGACAATGTGATTTTGAAACATTTAGAAATAGTTGATTCTGTTGGTAATAGGTAGATATATTGCTTGAATCATGTAGTAAATTGACAAAATCGTTTAGATTTCTTATTAGCTTGTAAAGCTCAGCATCATCAGCAAATAAGCGCCCTTGCGGTGATATTCTTTTACTAACAACGATTAGAAAACAGTTTATCCCGTCAGGTTACGACCGTATTATGTCGGAGGGTCAAAATATTACCGCTTTACAATAAAATCCAAATAAATGGACTTTTTCTGAACGCATCCGAAAACTAAAAACCGTTTTTTAAAAGCGATAAAATACACTTTACAATTTTATAAATCAAAATAAACATATAATTTTTGAAAAATAAACATTTTGCAAGCATTCATAATAAAGACTTAAAAATGGCTCACCTTCGGTTTTTTTTGATAACGAAACAAAAAGCTTGTTTTATTAGACAAATGTATTGTAAACATTAATCACTTCACATTTTTATTGTTTATGTAAAAAGAATTAATGAAAAATTCCCAAAGTTTCATAATTTTATTTCAAATTCCGATTCAAAACTTTGGTTATACAAATATGTACATTTTACTTGTTTTGTGGTTAGTTTTTGTATTTAAATATAAAGCGTGGTGTTTTTTTAACTGTCTTCAGTTTATATCATATTTCTCACTATAGTAGTAAGGCAGATACAACGATTTCTTTGAGACCTATACGAGTTGTTCCGAAAACCGAACAAATAGATCTAACGGGTTTTAATAATAATAACAATATTTTTTGCTGCAAGCGAAAACCAACTTCTACGAGGAAACGCTTTGTTTACATAAATGTTTAATTCGAAGACGAAAACAGTTGTTGTTGTTTTTTTTAGTATTTATTTTATATTCATAATCGGTTTTCAATTATTTACGTTACGGTATATTCTGGGGCTATACTGCTGCGTAGTGCACATCTTCTCTTGTGATTTTTCATCCAGCTAAAGCATCGATTTTGGGGGAATACCACTTTTAAGTTATTTGAACGATTATATTGATCATTGTTGTATACATGTCTTTCCAAACGTATTACTTTATTTTTAAGATTTTCAATTTCCTCCTTCTACACCTTTTTTATACTTCAACGTTTATATATGTTATACTTCAGCGTTCTGCGTCGTATTTTTAAAGTCTAAAAATGATTGGTCTTGAAATTCAACTTTAAAGTCTTGCAATTTTTTTTCAAAAGTTTCAGGAGTTCCGGATTAACTTTACTGGTTACCGCAGACTTGAGACGGGTTGTTTCAAAAAAAATTTACAATTATTCATCAAATATTTTAAGTAAATTTACAAGTTCTGTGTAATTTCTATTCAAGATCTCTTATTATATCGTAATAGTCCAATTGCTTCATAAAACTGAAATAATCACAGAACTTATTCGAGAATTGTTAAAAATTTTTGAAACCACCCATCCTTAGAATTTGATCGTGGCGTCATTGTTTTTTTTATTTTTATTTTTTTTATTTATTTTTATTTTTTTATTTTAGTTATTCTATCTTATAATTTAAAATGGTGGAAGAATAAAATTCGACAGCCGTTATAAACACGGAAATTTTTAAAAAAGCAAGACTTATTTCCCCACTGTCATTTCATTCAAATAACTAATAGAAATGATTGAAAATGAAAGTGATTGGGAAAAAAATTACCTGAATAAAATGCTTAAACCAATTTGGGAGGCGCGTATGAGTATCGTCGCTCTGGAATCATTCATTGGACAACTGACACCTCTATCACCCCAAGTGGTTCGCTATAATTGGTGACTTAGCAGGGGTGTCCGGGTTTACGGGAAGAGGTTTGTCAAGGTCTTGTTGGCGGGGCCGGAAGAGGCCGGCTGAAAAGGCTTTGACCTTTACAGCCGGACTTTCTCGACCCATCGCATTGCACCACAGCGGGTGGGATACATCCATACATCCGTCACTTTTGGATACCCTGACCTCCAGATTCCTAACCACATGTCATACCTTTTTTCCTTGATAGAACTTCCTCTCCTTCATTTCTTTAAAAATACCTTTTTTATGACGAAATAAAAATTATATTTCTTAGTTCGTTATAATCTACCGATTATATTTCTTCAGCAATAAAACATATTTTTTCTTCAAAAGATGAAAAAACTTTCATTGTTGATTGATTCTTTGCGGGGGGTTGTTCCTATCAATAGAAATCACATGTATGTGTGGTAGGTAGGAATAATGGCAGGCCTGGCACTAAACATAGTGTCTTGATACTGACGCAAAAACATATTTATTTATTATAAGCAATAATTATTAGCCTGAAACACTCATCCACATTGAAAAATCTTCCGAGAAAAGGTACATGACGCCAACGGGACTTGAACCCGTGCCCTTCTGATTGCCGGTCAGCTGCTCTCCCAATTGAGCTATGGCGGCTTATCTTATACCCGCCAAATGATTCAATATATACTAGTGTTTCATTCAACAATTACGGCTTATTATATTTTTTCCACTTGAAAACAACCAACTTTATTTTTGCGAGAGAGACACTGTTAGTGTTAAATCCCTCGCTAGATGGCGTCGAGACAAATTATGTCTTCATTTATTGGGGAAATACTTAAACTTGTCAAATATTAATTATTATTTTTAATTGTTAAACTAACATTCAAGACAAGATTTTTATGCATAGCACAAAGGGTAACAATTATTATAAGCAATAATTATCAGAAAGTTGGTTGTTTTCAGGTGGAAAAAATATAATAAGCAGTAATTGTTGAATGAAACACTAGTATATATTGAATCATTTGGCGGGTATAAGATAAGCCGCCATAGCTCAATTGGGAGAGCAGCTGACCGGCAATCAGAAGGGCACGAGTTCAAGTCCCGTTGGCGTCATGTATCTTTTCTCGGAAGATTTTTCAATGTGGATGAGTGTTTCAGGCTGATAATTATTGCTTATAATAATTGTTACCCTTTGTGCTATGCATAAAAATCTTGTCTTAAATGTTAATTTAACAAATAAAAATAATAAACATATTTATTTATTCAAATATGAATCGAAAAATCTTTTTTTTTGGAAGGTTGCGTTAATTTTTTTAATTTAAATTGTTCCTTTATTCTTGATTTTTTGAGCTAAAAATACCATTCTTTGTTCATAAATCCAACCGAAATAATAATAATAAAATCGTTTATTAATCAATAGATTTTTTTCAGTATTATACATTTTGTTCTTTTATCATTGAGTCCATTGATGAAAAGGTCACTGCTCAAGTACAATTCAGGATTTCTCATGGAATGCAGCTAGTTTTAATCAATTCAATACCTATAAAAAAAACAGAAAATAAAATAAAAAATTAAATTAAATTAAGATAAAATAAATACAAAAAATAGATTAAATAAAAAATTAAAACAAATCCCTAATTCAACACACACAATATAATAAAATATAAATAAATAATAGAAATTAATTAAAAAAAAAAAAAATAATTGTGTAAATTGGAATTCAAGGTGAAACCAATAATCTTAACATTAAAACAATACAAAATAAAACCAATTCAAATAAAATATAATATAATATAATCAGTTCAAATTCAAAATAAAATCAATTCAAGTATAAGAATGACGCCCCAACTATGAATTTGTTGTCATTAATAGACCTTTTGAGTCCTGGATTCGAGTCCCAGAGGTGCCAATATCTTTTTCTGATTTTTCTGTCTCCACATTTTCGGTTGAGTTTCGCTAATATTGTCTCCATTTAATTAAATATTATGATTTGAGATTTTACTCATAAAGTTAAAAATTTTAAATAAAAAGTTTTAATCTTGTTCACATTATTTTATCAATTTGAAATTAAAGTAATCGATAACTTTTTTTAAGAATTTGGGTTTTATCGTCACATCGAGATGGAATTTTTAGACAAGCAATGTGGTAGTGGGTTCGAAGAACTTCTGCGGGATCTGTCTTGTAGAATAACAGTGTATATGTTAGATAAACCATTAAAAAGGGACAATTTTTAATAAAATACAGAATATACGAATGATACACAAATTATGTATATATATTTATTAAAAAAAATATGTGAATATATTTAAAATTATCTCAAGGCAGTGTATTCAAATACCAGCAAACTCCTTTTTACTCTCAAATTTCGGCAGTATTTTGCGAGACTCGATTTTGGGACATTTTGTAAATGATTTCGTAAAAATATTCTGTGTTTGCTATGGAATATTATAAAAAATATGGTTTGAAAGATTCATAGTAAATTTTATACACACTAGAAATAACCCCTTATAATGAAAATTTTCAAAATTTTGAAATGAATCCGGAGGAAAAAGTTCGTATCAGAAATTTGAAAATTTTTAAACACGTCGTTTTGGCACCGTTTTATCGGTCTTAGGATTTAAAAGTATCTTTTTTTTTCTAAAATACCCACCTTCAGACACTCTTCCTTGTGTATCTAATAAATAAAATAAGGAAATTTAAAAAAATCATGATAGGTATTCATCAATCATAATTCTATAAAATTTCTAGTTTAGTACAAGATTTTCTATTCGTAGTGTAAAGGCTACGTTATGTAGGTAGCAATCTACGGGTGGTGAAGGTTGGCGTCGGAATAGGTTTTCTGATTGGAGAAATGTCCCGTGGCCGCTCGAAGGCGAACTATATTACTAAATCCCCGCCGGTGGGAAAAGGGTGATATTTTTCCTCCCTTAATTTGACGTGCCGGCATTATCCTGAAGCGTTGAGTAGATTCATTCATTAGAGAATAATGACTGTCTTGAATCAATTCAAAAAGGAACCGAATAATTATTTAAACAAAAGCAGATAACAAATTGACAAGGATTTCTATGAAAACTAAACTAACTAACCATCACGCCGTTTCCCCGCAGGAGTAGGCAGAAAGGACGGACCTCCAAACAACTCGATCTTGGCACACACTTCTTGCCTTGTTCACATTCATACATCGTCTCATACATGCTCTTCTATTATTCCGACTCTTCACATGGGCCGACTCAATTAATGATTCACTTGGTCGTGCCATGTCTTCCTCGGGTGTCCCCTACTTCTTCTACCATTCACATATGCGTCATATATTCTCCTTACACTCCTTTTCTCGTTCATTCGCTCTACATGCCCAAACCATCTGAGCGTCCCTTTCTTAATCTTACTCATTACGCTTACATCAGCCTTGCATTCTTCGTGGATCTCCACATTTCTCACACGATCGTACATGGTTTTACACACACACGCCTCAGGGATCTCATTTCTACAGCATTCAGTCTACTTTCATCCTTCCTCTGCCAGTTCCATGCCTCACTGCTATAAATCAGGGTAGGTACCAGCACTCCATTATGGACGGCTAACTTCGCTTCTTTGGACAGTTTTTTGTTGGCGCCAACGGCGTTCAGTCCTCCATTAATGGAGTTGCCTGCATTTACCCTTCTTTCGATATCTCTGACAGCCCTCCCATCTCTCGTAAACATACTTACATGTACATAAACTCATCCACCTGCTCCAAATACTCATCATTCACAACTATGTTGCACATTGTTTTCATTCTCTCTCTTTCAAATACCATGACTTTAGATTTACTTATATTCATCATTAACTCATTATTCATACATACTTCGTTCATCTTAGACACCAGAGACTATAGATCTTCCATACTGTTAGAAATCAGCACCGCATCATCAGCATACAACAGGCAACATACTTCCAGATTACTCAATTTCGCGACCAATCCCATCTCTTTCAATTCTTGCATCCATGTATAGATTGAATAACCATGGTGACATTACGCAGCCTTGTTTAACGCCTTTTGTGATGTCAAACCATCCCGTAAAATCGCGGTTCACCCTAATACATGCAACGCTTCCCTCATACAGAGACACAATTGCCTGTATGAGACTCGTACTCACTCCATACTTGGACAACACCTTCCATGAAAACACAATCTTGAAAAATTTGTAAATTAGTTTTTTCTGAAACAACTGTAACTCTCTAATGATGAACTCTTGAGCAACAAAAGTAACACTTAGGTATCTGAAATTTCTAATTAATTTTTTTTTATCTCGACACTTCACTTTCGTTATGTCATAGTTAACGGAGCATGATAATTTTGCGTATATCTGACGAAAAATAATTAAAAACAAAACACAGCGTTTGCTGATGTAATTATTTTTTGATTCGTTTATATATTTTTTCTTTCGCTCCACACAGGATTCCCTAATGAAAATAATTCCCCCCAGGGCCTCTGTCTTCTTTGGGGTTGGTGTATGGAGGGTCTTTTTAGGAAAGGAAGGAGAGGAAGTTCGGGAAATAAAAAGGTGTGAGGGGTGGGTAGGAATCTGGGTGTCAGTATGTCCAAGAATGAAAGACGTATACGTCTACCCCTTCTACTGCGATGCATAGTGATGTTCCGAGAGAGTCCTGCTGGAGAGTTCAAAAGGTTTCCCTCCACTAGCGATGTGGAGGTTCAGCTGGAGTGGGCTCTTTAACTCGGTTTCTTCGCGTGAAACGGATCCTACTCCTACTACCTTTTCAAATCGACTCCCAAAGAACCCGGTTCTGTACTTGTACCCGGAACTCGACGGACCGAGCCATTCGCGAGTCGGGAGTGGCTCCCGGGACCTGCTCCAAAAACTCAAGTACTTTTAAAAGGAAACACGTCTCGGAGGCCTCCGGCAAAATGCAGAACTTACCCATCTCTACCCTCCACCAGTCTCTCCCGATCCAGCCTGCCACGTAGGTGGGGGGCAGACGCATCCGCCGCCAAAATCCGGACAAACCTCACCCCATATACTCGGGCACCCCTGCTAAGTCACCAAACATAGCGAACCACTTGGCGTGGCCTGTGTTGGTTATCCAACGCCCTTAGGATTTTAGATAAAAGTGTTAATTACATTAGTGTTAAAATTTATATAATAGTAATAACATTATTAAATATACAGTTTTATTCCCATCAACATGAATGGGATATGTACCAGGTTGTTAAATTCAGTGTATGTATTTTATTTTTTCTATTTACGCCTAAACTATTGTTCGCGAAAGCAGGCACTATAAAGGTAGCGTTTTTTTCTCACAGGTTCATAAGAGGTCACGCCAAGATCATACTTAAAACTAAAAAAGTCCATTTGTTTGGTGTCACAGCTCGGACCCGTCGCGCGTCGTACTTTTGCCCGACAAGGGACAGAAGCTTCGGAACCAACAAATAATCCAACACGATAAAACTCGCCACACTTTCCCAAGCGCCCATATCTCAGGGAACTTTAAAAGAAAATACTGCGGGTGTTCTCGAGCTTCGAATGAAAAATATACAACAAATAAACCGAAGCTCAAAGCCGAGTCGGGAGATAGAGAAATCCGAGCTCTCCGGCTGACGAAAACTTTATATTAGTCATTGGAAGTTGTTTTAAATTGTAAAGAGTGTGGCGATGTTTGTTATTCTGATTGTTGTATGGCGGAAACATAAATCTTTGTGCTTTATTTTGCCACGTTCAAAGCACACTTTCAAATTTAAGAGCACACAAATAAAATGCGAAATGAGAGTAAATTCGCGTCGTATTAAATTTTCGCGTCATTAGAAAACCTGTCACCTTTTTAGCCGTGCAAATATTTTGTTAGAGACTCTACAAGTTAATCTAATACACCATATTGTTGTTATTATATATTAGACCTGTGAAAAATCACGATATTTGATATTAAACTAATTTTTAGTTCAAATATTACGCTATAGGTAGGTACATCATCACTTGTCGGAATTTTTTCAAACAAATGGTTTAAATTTTGAAAATGACATTCAAATTCATAGCGACTACAGTTCATTGAACACGCAACCGAAATTAGTATTTTTAATAGTGTTCCAGAATAGTATACTGAATTTTGTTATTATCATTCATTACCTTCCTCTTTCCCATTACAATCTCCTCCCCACTTCGTTCAATCTTACGAAATTTCGCGAATTGATGCCATGGTCCCACTGACACAATAAATACGTGAGCTCAACAGGAGGGGGGGGGGGGGGTCCAGCAAAATCTCACGTTACTTGAAAAGAATATACGAAGTAGCCCAAATTTATCTCACCAAGGGGGGAGGGGGAGTCTAGATTGGAAGAAAAACTGCTCACGTAATTAATGTATGCCTCCTAAAGACATGAAACGTATCATGTTCGTATAAAATGTAACCTTGCGGCAGAGCAGAGACCAGGGCTCAGGATAGTGGGCCACGTAGTTATCTGTCATGTAGGTAGGGTTTTCAGTCAAATAAAAGAAGAGGAACTTTATAAAAATGTATTGAATCCAAACCAAAAAGCAACAAGGAAGTGTACAAACTTCATACCAAGGTAACAAAAGGAAATATAAAAAATACACATACCAGATGGACTCCTAATGGACACGCTAAACTAACTATACGGAAATAACCCCGGAAGACAAACGCAATCTTGCTTCGCAGAGAGAGAGCACGAGACGGGACGGGAACACCAGCCTTCCCATCCGGGAACGGCGCGGAATCCAGAGCACCAAGGTCGTCCTTCTAATTGGGCAGGAGGCCGCTATACCTCCAAGGAGCGCATTCAGCCACGGGCCATCTCAACGAACCCCAATCAAAAGGCACGTGGCCCCCAACAGTATCCAAGTCTGGCGTATTACGGTAGTACGGTTAGCAGACCGTGACTTTGCGACGCGGGGTCGTGAAGGCATATTATAGTAGCCAACACCAGGACCAATTCACTTCACGATTCCTTTTCCAGAAATACTTCCACAAAACGGCCAACCAGCCACATCGGAAAAAAGTGGGACTTTCACGTCATCCACTATAAATAACTCGTACACGAACCTCGCGTGTTACGTAAAAACACCCCGCGTTCTTTTAGGTTTTAAATCGACTTAGATTCTCATGATTAAACGTAAATTTAAACACCTAGATGGTGAGTGACTAATTTCCGAACCAGCTGCCCATGCTGATCCGGGAGGAAGTGCCCATAAACAAAAAGGAAGCTCTCTCTTTTCCAAAAATTACCAGTGTCCAAAAAACACCATAGACAAAATAACCACCTAAGCAAGAACTGCATTAGTCACATAATTATTTATGTGACAGACACTTGTGCGGATTATTATTAAATTTATGCCTAAATACACCACTCAGTTAACCCATTGGCCACAAACCCCGGCAGCCTGTCAGGTGGGCAACTCAGGTACTTGACCACAAACCCCGGCGCGCTGACGGGCTAGTGTAGGTTCGCCAAAAAACGGGAAATGCGCACGACAGTGACATTTAAACAAAAAAATATTATTCCGAACACTCTGTAGGTAATTTATCATTCATTTCCTATAATTGGCAATAATATGTTTCTTATGTTTTTTCCCTGAAATTTGTGTTCCAAATTTTGTGTGCAGCCAGCCCCCATTTATTTATTTCAAAATTGCGAGTGGTTCTAGGCTTTTGGCAGTGACCCTGCACGTCCCCGTTTGCTTGGAGGACCATCATACCGAACAATTTTATAAGTTATTAGTATACATGTATGTAAAAAATAAAAATTATTAATGTTCGATTTAAGAATATTATGTTTTTTGTAACATTATGAATAAAAATGTTAAAAAAACTTACGAAAAAAGAGAAAGTAATATTTGAATCCTTATTTACACATATTTAAATATTTTTTTAATTTTTTATTTTTAAAGTTTTTCTTTACTTTAATCCAATATGTAAACAAATTTAAAGAAATTAATTCATTTGAACACATGGTTCAAAAGTTACAACAGATTTAGTACACCAATGCAGGTTTTCAATTTTTGGTACAAAATTAATTCAATGGTGAGGGCTAATTTTTTAGCTCTTTAATTCTGTGGCAAATACCTAACATTGTTTGAGTATCCGTTTGTACGACAACGTTAAAATTAAGTACTATTTAAGTACTTGAGTTCCCCATCCCCACTTACACTTATATTAGTAATTTCTTCTGTGTTTGTTGGTTAAACAATATTATTTTCGGATAACTCCAAGTGTTATTAACTGTTATTTAACTGTTATTTTGTGAAAAAACCGCCACGAAAAGAGGAAAACCCAATAATGGGAAAACTCGAATAAAAGCAGCTGTAAAATAGGAATTATACGGTTAAAGATAGAATTCTGTCATTTGCACTAATCCCGTCCCGGAACTTGGTGATTTTTCTTCTGGCTTTATTCCGCTAGCTAATTATTCCGAAGAACAATATTGTTTTTCTTAGGTGTCCCGTCGAGGTTTAATAAAATGGCATTAACATTCTACCGAGATGAGATAAGTCTGTAGACTTGTCTCCGAAGTAATGAAACGCTACAAAGAGAATTCTATCTTTCATCTTTAGTATTGCTCATTTAAGAAAAGATGAGATGTGATTATTCTCAAGTGATTTTCGCTAGGACGAAAGTTTAAGGCCTTGATTTTTCATATCAAATATTACTTTGGGAATTTTGTAATACCCTTCTCAGGGCGAAATTTGTAAAGGCTCTTGGGAAAGGTTAGAATTTAACTTCATCTAGCTATTTGAAGCATACTTTGCACGCGTCAGAATTAAGTTAAAAGTTAATCCAATCCTCCTCCACTTAATCATGTTGCAAGCAACCAATAAAGGGTGCGGAAATATTTTGAAGAGTTAAGATTAATAATTTGATATTTTTTATTAAACTGTTGTAAACAAAGTTTGTTATTTTCATTTAATTAAAGTTATGCCATAAAGTGAGTTGGCAATATTATTTAAGAAGTTATACTTAAGATGAAGCCATGCGAAATAATGCAAAATCATACAAAATCGAGTGTTTTTCTTCTTGGCCTTGGAAATAATCAAGTACTTTTTTAATGTCTTTTTGTAAGCCTGCAAAAAAAATTCAGACCTATTAAAAATACTTTCAAGTGTAAAATCTCCTACTAATAATAAGCGGTCCGGTATAAATACTATGTGAATTTTTTTTTATCAGTTAACGCCTCATTACGGTGACTAACAGAGGTTTGGTTCAGTGAAATTGGTTTTAAATTTGCTTATTATTATCATCAACAATGAATAAGAAAGTAGTTAATGTTTTTTACAGGTATTTACGAAATCAACCTATAAAAACAACTCTCAAATACCTTCTCCCAACCTTTTCAAAATGTCTTCACAAGAATTTTTAAATCCCTCCCAAAAAAAGGCGGGGATTCCGATTTCAAAATTTTCAAGGACTAGTGGATCACCTTAAGGCACCGTAAAAAGAAAAAAATGGAGAGATATGTAATTACGAATGTTGGAGAGAGTGCGCTAATATTTAAAACGGTAAAATTGATGTGAAAATGTTAAATAAAACACGACTCGTTTAAAATAGAGCAAAAATCTCTTGGGAGCTGTATAAAACGGCATTTATAGAAACACTTTGAATTTTTTCATACATACATTAACTTGTAAAATAACTGAAACAGACGTGAAAATAATAATTTTCCGAGCTTACTTAGTGATTTTTTTTTATCGAGGGGATTTCATATAATTCAACGTGGGGAATGTAAAGATATTATCTTCAAAAATACATATATTTTTTTAAGAGCTTAAAAACTTCAAATGTTTAAGGGGGATATGCAAGAAATCGGTAAAAATTCGGGTAGCGACGGCTTAAGTTCAATTTTGACGTACCTAATAACCGGAATTATTTAAAAAAAAATGTTTAGTTAAAAGTGCTTAACCTTTAATGTTACGAAACACTGCTATACACCATAGACATTCTATTTCCCATCCAACTCTTCCACGTATAATGAAAATTAATTTCTCATTTTCCGAAAAATAAACGAAATATGAATATAAAAAAAAACAAAAAAACCACCACACTCGACGTATCTAAGCATTTGAAAATGTTTGCGAATAAGTACCTACCCGATAAACATTGAAAGTGTTTGGTGTTAGCGATTTAAAGCCGTGTAATATTATAAATAATTTGAAGAGTAATATATTTTCACAAGCAGACGTTATTTTTCCTGAAATATCGGAAAAATGAAGACATGAATTTGAATTTGAGAGGTCTGGAAGATTGATGGGTATGGAGGCGGTGAAAGGGGGTTTGTGATGTCAGAATACATTAAGGATACGGACATAATTATATTCTACGAAAAGGATGCATTAGGAGAAAATTTCTTGAGTGCATTGCTCTTCAACTCTCCAGGTTTGGTGAAGTGACAGTCGATAAGGCTCGAGTCTAAATATTCAAGTTCTGGGAAAATACCGAAAAAATGTCTAAAAGACAGATTGATGATTTAATTTGACATTGCAAAAAATGTACCTTATTACTCATTGGTGAATTCGTAGTGTTCTGGATTCATGCCCAAGAAAACAATAGATAACTTATAAGGTTTTTCGGGTTCTTAAGCATTTTCTTAAAAGTAGTAATACTATGCTGGATTAAGAATTGAATTTTATGATTCATTTAATTAATGAAGACAATATTAGTGACATAAGTCGAAAATCTAAAACAGAAAAATCAAAAAAAAAAATACGGTCACATCTAGGAATTGAACCCAGGACCTTTAACCCCAGGAGCTAATGTGACCCTATCCGATTCCAACTTTAGAGCACCGCTTCGATAAGGCAAAGATCCTGGGTTCGATTCCTAGATATGACCGTATCTTTTTCTAATTTTTGTTTCAGATTTTCGATTAAGTATCTCTGATATTGTCTTCATAAATTAATTATTACACTTTGAGGTTTTTACTCATTAAGTTGAAAATCAAAATAAATTTGATTCATCTCTTCGTTTTAAACCTAACTGATAGATTATTTTAATAGCTGGTACCCGGCATGCGTTGCAATTCCATTGAAAGAGACAAATTGCATGTCCTTCCCCGTTCCCTTCTATCTTTCCCGCCTTTCCCCTCCCTCGTCTCTTCCCTCTCCGCGAACCCCACTTCCCCCTGTCTTTCATCCCTGCTGCTAAAATATATGAAATACACACAGTTTTATTTCATAAATTTTAACCCTCTAGTCGAGAGGCTTACCCCTTGACCTAGAAGGCCGTCGAAGTAATGCAATGTAAAAAGGTCTGTAAGTACTATATTTTCATGGTTTATAGTTGTGGCAAAGCCAACACTCAGGTACGTACCTACTTAAGTTATGTACCTGTGCAACATGGTGACATCGCCGCCTGGTACAACTGAGAACGGAACACGAAGAAATACTTACCTACCTGCGCTGAAATATTTGGCATCTCGTCGCACTTTATGGAAAGTACCGGAGCATTCACATTCCCTGTACATTAGGCGTTAGAACCATCGAGAAACGTATCGTATTCTCTCGATATTACCAGCCGAATTATTAAACCGTTACCTCCGCCACGGCATTATAAAAGCCGGAGTAATGGTTTGACCCAGTCAGTCGATAGAATAGCAATCCAAACAACTTGTCCCGTTATTTACTACTGTCACGCTCCGTATAATATTGTGAATTATTAATTCTTATTAATAAACGATCAACAGTTAATTCCAGTGTTTTCTTTACGCGTTTACGTAGCACGTCTGATAGCTACATAGTTATAGATCATTTGAACTCTAGAACCTACGCTACCTACTCTAGTACCTACGCTACAAATCGAAGGAAAAATCGCTCTAACTTATGAACTTCGCGCCGGATCCTTTCGTGTGCCCTCGTATTCTAATTCTTGTGAATAACATTTGTGAACTGAGACAAAAGCCGAGCCGAATCGAGAGTTTGTGATTGTTTAGTTCCTTTCCCATAATTCGTGATTCAGCTAGCAGGTTCGGCTCGCGTGTGTATACGCAGCCAAAGAGGGGCGCTTCCCTACATCGGTCGCTCGCGGGCCCAGCTAGCTCGGGAATTTCACACAATTTATTTTTATTACTTTTTTATTGTGGTTAATTTACTGGTTTAATTTACTTTTTTGTTGTGGTTGTATTTTTTTTAGATGAACTCAAAGTTCCTTGAGGGATGATGTACAAAAATGTCCCTTTAAAGGCTACTAAATACGTCTTTAAGATAGTCCAAATAAAATTTGTAATAAATTTTTTTTTTTTTTTTTTTTTTTTTACATTAACTCCACACAGGAGGCCCTGAGGAAAATAATTTCCCTCAGGGCCTATGTCATCTGGGATGCTGTGTGGAGGGTCTTTTTGAGGAGAGGAAGGAATGAACATTGGTCTTGAAGAGACCCATGTTGTAGGAAGGAGGAAACACAGAGGCCGGCAAATCATTCCACAGCCGAGCTGTTGAACACAAGAACGAGTCGAAGAAACGACCCGTTCTCATGTGACAAATGTCAACTGTGTACAAATGTTGGGCACGCGTTTGGCGTGTTTCCCGACTATGCACCGGTGCCGAAGGGATCAATGATGCTAGTTCCTCGGAGCATCTTCCATTGTAATACCGGTAGAACAAGGATAGCATTCCCACCCGACGCCTGTGCTCTAAAGATTGCAATCCGTCTGTTAAGATGGGAGAATCTATCAAACGGACCGCCCGTTTCTGCACAGAGTCGAGGGTATTTTTCAGGTATTTTGGTATAAATGTTTAATTTTGTAAACAATTCATTTCTTTCACAGGGTACGCCTGTACCGCGAGGTTATGTTTGTGTAATTGACAGTATGGATACTGTTCTAAGGTTTATTAAGTAAAATATGTATTATTTTTTTTTATTATTACAAAGATCAATAGCGCCAAGGCAGTAAAGCGTAAAATTGCTATCTTTTTTTCTGTGGTACAAGGAGCAACCTTACGGTATAGAAAATTTTATACAATAAAAGAGCGTAGAAAAGATGAAGGGAATATGTTTGGAAGAGGAGAACAGAGACAAGACCCGAGAGAATCTATTTAGAGGCAATATGATTAGTTTCAGGCAGCTTGTATTCAGCAGTGTAATATTCAAGGGACTGCTTTTTCCGCATAAAGATGTTCGCGGAAAAAATGTAAACGTAATAAATGTAATAAATAAACCTTCTTATATTGTGATTTAAAAAATAAATCTACCAGTCGTACTCCGTCTATTATCAGACAGACTGCTAGGTTTCTTAATTTTTTATGTGAATTTCTCGCAAGACCTTTGCTGCGACTATGGCGACTCCAATAGAAGAATGCTGTAAAATTTAAGTGTGAAGAGTCCGGTTAAAACAAAGGAATGCGAATGATTGGGACTGGCTACGCTCTTCTGAATGATGGTCTACCATCATATTATCCTACCAATATTATAAAGGCAAAACTTTGTATGTATGAATGCATATTTGTTACTCTTTCACGCAAAAATTACTGAATGGATTTTAATGAAACTTTACAATAATATAGCTCATACATCAGAATAACATATAAGATAGATCAGAGCTCTGGCATTATTAAATTTGTATAAAAAAATTGTAATAGGTGGCACGATTATTGAGATGTCTATAATTCTTTATTCGATTCAAATTATTAGGGGAGTACTTCAAATGCGGGAGGGGGGAGTGCGGGAGCGGGGAGGGCGGGAGCGGAGGGAGGAGTGGGGAGGGGCGGGGGAGGAGGTGGAGGAGGTGGCGTGGGAACCCCCTAAGGAGAGGTGGAATGAAAGGGGAGGGGGAGGGAGGGGGGTGGGAGAGGAAGGGAGGGTGGGTGTGGAGAGGAGGGAGAGGGGGAGGGATGGAGGGGGGGGGTGGAGGAGGGGGAGTGAGAACCCCCCTTATACCATGCGAGCGAAGCCGCGGGAAAAAGCTAGTACTTAATATATAGAAATATAATAGATAGAAATGCAAATACATGTACAGGGTGGCACAAAATTAATCATCGAATTTTGTTTATGAATAAATTTTTTACTAAATAAAAAAAAGAAAAGATTTTGAGTAATAGAAATCTTTATTTGGACTTTTAATTTTTTTGCTGTTAAGTGGAAAAGATGATATCCGTCAAGTGGCTGCCACCAGTGTTGATACACCCGTTTTGTGCCCGTTTTATCGCATTTTCCATGACTTTCCGCAAGATTTCCGGTGATAACTGTTCGCATTCCTGTCGAATATTCTCCTAAGGACTGCGATTGTCTGAGGCTTGTTGGCGTAAACTCGCGACTTCAAATAGCCCCAAAGGAAGAAGTCTGGGATGGTTAAATCGGGCGATCTTGCTGGCCATACCAAATCGCTAAAACAAGAGATTACGTGACCAGGAAACGCTTCCTTCACAATGTCCATTGTGGCTCGTGCTGTGTGCGTGGTTGCACCGTCTTGTTGAAACCACCAAGCCCCGCTCATACAATTCCGGAAGTAAGAAGTCGTTATCATGGCCCTGTAGCGTTTGCCAGTAACATTGACCGTATTGCCAATGGCGTCCTCAAAAAATACGGCCCAATAACTCCTCCCGCGTGAACGCCGCACCACACAGTGGCTTTGAGTGTAATGGCTTTTCGTGTATCACCCGTGGATTTTCAGTGCCCCAGAAATGAATATTATGCTTATTGGCGTAACCGTTTAAGTCGCTCATGATGACTTTCGACACAAAATCGCTAGAAGCGTTAAACCTTAAATCGACACAATTATTCCACGCTCTTGCGGAGTATAGCGCTCCATTGCTTGTTTGTTTGTATTCTGCAGCTGTATAGTTCACAAATGTGAAATATGATTGACTTACGACGCCATTTGCAAAAATTATAACATCTTCCGATAGTGTGATTAATTTTGCGCCACCTTGTACATATATTTAATTCCTTAAAATGCTATTCCTACGTCAATTAAAAAAGTATTTTACATTGACACCGGAATATCTTGGCTTAAAGAAAATGATTACACCACTAATAAGGCGCCTTCTACACGATGACCTTATAGTAACTTTTTCGCCCATTTACAAATCGATAAAATGACAAAAAAATAACTCTCAAAATCGTTAAGTAAAGTTACACACATACCACAACATATAACATTGCGTAAAAACCTATATCCACCACAATAATTTAAAATCATGTTCGTCAGCACTATGTATACTGTGCGTAATGCGTAATGCCTAGTGGGCCTGACGGAATACCTGCCCTGGTATTACAGAAGTCTGGCTCTGTGACCGCTGGTTGGAAAAAAGTGATCATTCACCCTATTCCAAAGAAGGGTGACCGCTCCAACCCAGCCAACTACCGCCCCATAGCGATCACATCAGTTCTGTCTAAGGTGATGGAACGTGTGATCAACGACAAACTGCTCACATACCTCGAGAAGAACAAAATTATTAACGACCGTCAATACGGATTCCAGCGGAACCGCTCGTGCGGTGATCTTCGGCGGTGCCTGGAACGTTTCGGTGAGACCCAAACGGTTGCACTGGATATTTCCAAGGCCTTTGACCGGGTTTGGCACCGAGGGTTTGTCAACAAACTGTCTTCTTACGGACTTCCCGCATCCTTGTGTACGTGGGTTGCCGACTTTTTGAGGGAGAGGTCGATTCAAGCGGTTGCTGACGGTTTTACCTCTTCCTCGCATTCGATAAATCCTGGCGGCTCACAGGGATCGGTTCTGTCACCGACTTTGTTTCTGTTGCACATCAATGACCTCTTGTCATGTGCACCGATTCATTGTTACGCGGATGACAGTAAAGTCCATGATATCTTTTTATTTGACAAGCCCCCAAAGTGCATACAAACCCCAATAGCTCGGAGGGCTTTGAAGCAAAGAATGGACGGTTACCTCTAGAGTGTTTTCTCTTGGGGTAAGAATAACCTCGTCGAATTTAATGTTTCAAAGACCCAATCATGTTTGATAACGTCTAAAAGGGATCGAAATGAAAATCTAGTCTCCTTCAATTGAAGCAATCTTCCGAACAGGATCTCCATCGATATGCTTGGTGTAACTCTAAGTGACCAGCTCAGGTACGGGGGCTCCATCGAAACCAGAATAAAGTTAGCCTCTCAGAAACTGGACGTACTGTACAGGGCCCGCAGATACCTTAAAAGTACACAACTGCTAACCCTGTACAAATCGCAAGTGCGCCCCACAGTTAAATTTGGCAGTCACCTCCTAAAAAAAAAAATACCTAAAAAAACCCCTTGACTCTGTGCAGAAACGGGCGGTCCGTTTGATAGTTTCTCCTATCTTAACAGACGGACTGCAATCTTTAGAGCACAGGTGGGAATGCTGTCCTTGTTCTACCGGTATTACAATGGAAGATGCTCCGAGGAACTAGCGTCATTGATCCCCTCGGCACCGGTGCATAGTCGGGAAACACGCCAAACAGGCGCCCAACATTTGTACACGGTTGACATTAGTCACATGAGAATATTTATTATTATAAGCAGGGCTGGGAAAAATACATGCTTTGCATTATTTAAAATACAAATTACAAAATACTTTTTTGCATGTATTTAAAATACGAAATACAAAATACTTTCAAGTCGTATATTTGAAATACAATATACAAAATACAGTTTTTTAACCGGTTTTTAAATTCAAATACAAAATACAAATTATAAAATACATTTGGTTTTGGTAGAACCTTTAGTTGCAATAAATTGTCGTAAGTGCCCTTATTTAAGGGTGCGTTTCCGTAGACGCCAAGCTGAGCAGAGTGAAACAGAGATGTGCAAAAATTGACCAATCATATTGCTCAGAAGACATCTCGCATCTCATCTCCGCTCCACTTGTAAAGCTTTGTGGTATAGGACCCAGGTGTTAGATAATAATAATAATTTTTACTAGCAGTTAAAATCCCGCTTCGCCGGTTTTTACTGCTAGGCCCTGCGGGCGGCTTTTGGTTCGGCTTCGCCCAGTTAGTGTTGGTGATCATTTAATATATCCAATAGGAACTGGTTTCAAAAAAATAGCCCGTTCCTCGTATCCACTGTCAACGTGTCAACCAGTGATGGCTAGTCACCGCGACAAAGTAATCGGGTCGGGCGATGACGTCATATGTAATATACAGCCGCTTGATACAACTGAGTTTTACCATCAATCTTTCGAAATCCGGGAGATACTCCATTTTCAATTCATCATTTCCAATTCTTGAATTAGAAACCGAATTACAACGGTAGCTTTGTCTGAAAATCCACGAACACAGATTTTATTTGTGGCGTGGTGTGTAAGGCATGGCGTCGGACATGCAATCGAAACCGGGTTCTGAAATTCAAGCACGCAGACGCTACGGTATTAATAACGTTCCATAATAACATAGCATTTGTATAGCGCAGTTTTGTGTTATTTCACTTGAAGTCCGCTCTACTGTAATTAACTTAAAAATAATCTAGTATTCAGTCAAATTGTTTCTATAGTGCTTGATCAAATTCTATGACACAAAAATGTACAATACAAAGCAATGACAGAATTTGATCATCCATTATAAATGATCAATTAACTCAGGTCTTCATTAATAAATACGGCGGAACTATGAAAACAACAATTGACAAGATACTTGCTTTAACGTACCTACAATGTTGCCAACTCTAAATATTAATATAATATATTGCTCTGGATTCTAGCGTGTTTAGTCTATGTATTTATCTATGTCAGTTTATTTTTTATTATCATTATTAAGATCGCTAAATGTATTTGAAAACGTATTTTGAAGCCATGAGTATTTGAAATACAAATTACAAATACCTCAGCATCAGGTAATTGAAATACCAATTACAAAATACATTTTAGGACGTAATTAAAATACAAATACAAAATACGTATTTGTATTTCAAATACAAGTAATTCGAATACTGCCCAGCCCTAATTATAAATAATAATTATTAACCCGAAACACTCATCTACATTGAAAAAATCTGCCGAGTAAAGATACATGCCGCCGACGGGACTTGAATCCGCGTCCTTCTGATATCCGGTCAACTGCTCTTTTATCTACTGAGCTACGTCGGCTTATCTCCTACCCGCCAAATAATTCAAAATATACTAGTGCTTCATTCAACAATTACTGCTTATTACATTGTTTCAGGCTAATAATTATTATTTATAATAATTGTTACCCTTTGTGCTATGCATAAAAATCTTGTCTTAAACATTAGTTTATCAATTTAAAAAATAATAATCAAACTCAACCATTGTAAAACGTCAGAACCAAACTGCCAAATACATTGCTATATTATTTATATTTATCTCCCGCATTACAACATAGGTACCTACATAAATATTATAACTATAATAGTCGGCATTTATTTTTATTTCAAGAATAAAACCCCGAGTATTTCATGATTTACAATGTTTACTCGACACTAGACCTATCGATGAATTGGTTCCGGTTCCGTGTCCTCGGTAAGTAAATTTGATAAATTCATTTCTTTTTTAACTTCCATCATTCCTCAACTCTTTGAAGTTTCACCGATTTCGGTAAGTTCGTTCACTTTTGTAACCTATATCATTCCGTTTCCCCGGTTTTGGCAAGCCCAGCGGAACGAAAAGAATGAGTCCGAGGAATCGAGTCCATTTGGCTGAACTCGGAATCGGGCTCGAATTCGTAAAATAAATAGAACGATGAACCTCTAAATCGGATTATATATGAATGTTTCACGTACCTGTACCTATACAAATCCATAACAACTAAAAGTACACCTGAAAAACTGGTGAAAAGCGTTACGCAGATATAAACCACCGATGGATTAAATCGTGTGTAAACATAATTTCAAAATCCTGTTTGTCAACACCGTGCTTTAGGTGGAGGTGGTCAGATAAACCGCAGATGAGTCGGTCTTCTTCATATAATGTTATAATACTGGAACAGTCACGTGAATAATCACATAATTGTAGAATTTGTGAAATATTTTTGGTGCAGACATGATTTGGGCTTTGGGTATTCCCAGGACTTCAGGAACAAATGCAAAATAATGGCCAGTCTCTATTAAATGCTCGGCAATAGTCGTTTTGTTAGGATGGTCGAGTTGACATGCTCGTAAATGTTTTTGATATCCTTTTGGAGATGGTCCCTTCTGTCTGGCCCACATACACCTTGTCAACACAGTTGAGTTTATAAACTCCAGCTGTCTCAAAAGGAAAAGGGTTTTTGCAGGCCTCAGAAGGTATTGGATAATTATCGTTGTTCCGCAGACAGTCTTGATACTTTCTTTTTCTGTCAGTAACATTGTGAACAAACGGTAAGAAAGCGCAGCCTTTTAACTAGTGTTCGACTGTGTCTTCGTTTGGGGTCGATTTGGTTATTATGATTTACTTTATCTATCTATCCTGCGGATTAACCGTTTCGCTCTAATGCATCGTTTAGCTTTATGAGCTCTGATTAGATTTTCGGTTCTTCGCATATTCTGGATGCTCGGGTCACCAACTTATTGATTAGTCCTCTTTTCTAGACTGGATAATGATGCAATTCACCTTGTAGATACCGATTCTTAAGTGTTAGTTATCTATACAAGGTGTGTTCTAGGACTCTAGGCTATCACTTCTTTTCGCGGTGACCGGAAAATTTAGAATGAAATTAACTCCTTTGAAAATTCATCAAAAGTGATGTAAAAATATGAGTTGATTCTGAGTTGGCATAGAACCCTTTCCGCATCACCTCTAAGTCTAAAAAAATTCAAGATTTTATTTGGTTTTACAGCTTCATTATGAACTTAATTTTTCTGCGGAGTGAATTGCGATGCTCCAATAATAGGTTCAGTTTTTAGTTTCATCGTCGATGTAACGCCACCATTTTTAATTTTGACAAAAGAAATACACATTTTATATATGAAATTAGTAAAAATTTGTAAAATTAAATAAAATATCAAAGCAAAAATTACCGGGGAAAATTCGCATTACAGACAATCAAAATTAGTAAGTTCAATTAATACGAGTACCTACGGCTAAATGCAAATGTAATGAAATGTGGAAAAAAAACACTCTTAATTGATAATATCGCATAATACCAGTTTTCAGCATAATTTAATCATATTTGTGTTTGCGTATTCAGATACCCCGTGAATGAGTCGATCTTCTCAGGAAAGTAATTACTTTTCTTGGCTGAGTGGAGGGAATATTCACAAAAGTATGAACTTCCACAATTTTCGGATCGGTATCCGAGACATTACTTTCTTGCGAAGCGCCTGTGAGAAAGGGCCTGTTTGGTTGTGTTGCCTGCGCTTGAAGTCTAAACAATTCAAGAGAGATTGGTTGAGCAAAGCTCTGTGTAATCTCCTCTCTAATACAAAAATTGTACTTCCGATGTTTCTTGAAATATCAACAAGAATCAAAAGTCTTAAAAAGACTTTAAACTTTTGCGGTGGGCTTTGTGCAGACTTGTTTTTTAGTGTTAAATACGGAATTTGTAATGTTGCTTCTCAGAGATTGTTTTATGAGAGTTTTTTTTGACACTTTGCTATTCTTTATGTAATATGGAGATATATTTGAATGTATTTTTTTAATGTTTTATCAATTTGGTAGGCGGGTATGGATACCGCTCCCCAGGAAACTTTTTTTTTTGATAGCCAACACCTCTGCCATAGATCATCCCAAGTAGTTCGCCCGGTACCCGGATTCCTCAGTTGAGGTGTGTTCAGGCTCACATCTGTTCAGATCTGGAGAGGTCGGTTTAGAAGGTCGCTTTGGCCACTCCATATGTTCGCTCTCGACCTATCGCCTTGCACCGCAGTTGGAGGGATAGATTCGTATGTCCGTTGACGTCACACTGACCACAGAATCTTACCCATCCCTCATACCTTTTTCCTTTCCAAAACTTCCTCCTTCCCTTTCATAAAAACACCCTCCATAAAGCATCCCATAAGATGACATATACCCTGAGGGAAATGATTTTTCTCAAGGCCTCCTGTATGGAGCTAATTTGGAAAAATAAAAAAAAATATATACACAATTTTTAGGTTGCAACCATTGAACATTGCGTTTTAGGAATTTGAAAAAACTCTGAAGCTATCTTCAGAGTTTTTTAATATTGGATTTTAATCTACCGATACTCAAGGCAAAGACGAACCAATGTATGACTATCGATAGAAGAGATCAAGAAATGGATTAACAAGGCATTGGGTGAATATTCATGCGTCCTCATTTTTTTTTCGTTTTACCCTTCTCCTGCTTTCTTTTCCCTTCTTTTATTTCGTTTTCGCTCCCATTTTTTTTCTCCCTTTCAACTTTCCCCTTTTACAAGTATTTTCTCTTATCCTTTTCTTCATTTTTCAATATCTATCCTCTTTATTCTGTGGGTACATTGATTTTAGAGTAATCCATAGGTCTTGTGCGTTCTTGCCGGAGAAAAAATTAATTTATTTTTGTGTTAATTCCCTATAGTACTGTATTAAAATATAACTAGCCGTTGGAAACAATAGTTATATTATTTCAACGTCCAACATGTAGGTATTATATTTCAACGAACAGTTGAAATATAATACCTACATGCGAATATTATTCAACGCAGTCAACGATTCAACTGCCTAATAAATAAAAAGGGTTAAGAGTTTGTACTGCACGCTTTTTTTTATTTTCCCATCCAATACGGCCGATACGCAGCGCCACGGAACAATCAAATTTATCAACGACAAGCAAAAAAATAACCTATTGATAATTGTCAATGTCGGTCGCCTATCAGCTATGATTTGTACCTATTGTTTTCAACGATGTTGGAATGATAAGTCAAAAGGGTCAAGAGATCACACTTCGTGAACGATATTATATCCAATTACACAAGGTCTTTTGGTAATGTACATACCTACTGCACGTTTTTTTTTTATTTTCCCATCCAATACGGCCGATACGCAGCGCCAGGGAACAATCAAATTTATCAACGACAAGCAAAAAATAACCTATTGATAACAGCGACGTTTTGAACCTATTGTTTTCAACGGTGTTGGAATGATAAGTCAAAAGGGTCAAGAGATCACACTTCGTGAACGATATTATACCCAATTAGACATGGTCTTTTGGTAATGTACGCTCCTACTGCACGTTTTTTTTTATTTTTCCGTCCAGAACGGCCGATACGTAGCGCCAAGCAACAAGCGAATTTATCAGTGACAAGCAAAATATATCTTCAACGTCTTTTAACATTTCAACAGGGTAATATTTTCAACACCGAAACCAACGTCTTCCAACAGTTTCCACTTTCAACGTTATTATAGGATTATTATTACGTGTGTGGGGCGTGGGGCATAGAGATAATAATAATTAATAATACATCAATGATTCGGGGAACCACCCGTTAAAAGGGATTCCTTAATACGATTTTGATATATTTTTTGTTTGTTTTTTTTGTTAGTATCGTGTCGATCTCCTATTATAGTTGCGTCAACGTCGACGTTATTTTCAACATCTATTTTCAACAGTTGAAAATTGCCAACGATAACGACGTTGGCGTTGGATAGAATTATCGTCAACGCCCAGTACTAATTCCCTAGACTGATTACAATAAAATAAATTGGTTAATAAATGGGATCAACCTGTTGAAAATGTGCCTTTATTTAACACGATGGTTCTTCATCAGTTCAATTCAGTTGGCCAACATAATCAAAATGTTGAAATAAAAGTACATGAATGTTCTTGTATCCAAGATACATTCTGTCAATGTCCTTGCCTAGATCGAACGGACCATATCAAATACCTTGGTCTTACATTTGATCAATATCTTGAGTGGAATACACATTGCCTACTAATCACGAACAAACTTAGAAAACATATTTATTTCTTCAAAAACATTATAAACATATTAGATTCCAAATGTATGAAAATTGTTTATTACTCTCTTTGTCAATCAATCATTGAATATGGAATAATTGCACCGGGAGGTGCAACACTATCAGCTATAGATTCATTTATCGAAGGCACAAAAATTAATTATGAAAGTTATTCTTAAAGTTCCCATAATAACAAGTGCTGTAGATATATATATTCAACAAATTCCATGTATTAGATATTCGACAAATTTACATAAAAGCAATCTTAACTCATCTGTAAATAAAACACATACATTTTATGAAAATAACCAAAATATTGTATATACGCGGCACAATACCAAAGAACTCATACAAACACCTAAAACAAACACAACATTTGGTCAAAGAAATTTCAAATACATCGCGTCTGAAATATACAATAACCTACCTGACAAAACAAGACAATCGAATAATATTAACAAATTCAAAATCCTGATCAAAAAATGGATCATCGAAAAAGGTCGTGCAAAAATTAGTCACCTCACCCAAATATAATTCTCTATCTCATTATTGTTACCACCACCTACCAACCTGAAAATTTTTGTGAAATATTTTTGCTTTATTGAAAAATGTATTTTATTTAATATTTATAAAATATTTGTAAACTATTCTATCTCTACACAGGATTTCCTAGTGAGACAGGCAAGGCCAAAAAAAAATGTAAACCTTTTTATACAGATGCATACAAAAAAAAATTATATGTAACTAACTTCTTCTTCTTTGGGTGCCGTATCAGGTCCCCCCGACAATGGCGATCACTCTTGAGAATGTCTCTCTGTCTTGCGCTGCTCGGAATAGCTACTCCACACTTCTAATGCCGGTCCACTCTCGTATATTACGCAGCCAAGACATTTGTCTCCTACCAGGCCCTCGGCGACCCTCTATCTTGCCTTTCAATATCAAATGGAGCAAGTGATACTTCTCCCCTCGAAGTATATGACCCAGATATGAAATTTTCCTGATTTTTATTAATGTAAGCAGTTCTCTATCTGCTCTAGCCCGCCTGAGAATTTCTGTGTTGGTGATCATGTCGGTCCATGGGACCTTGAGCATTCTCCGGTGAAGCCACATTTCAAAAGCCTCTAACCCCAACCTGTTCATGGTATTTACTTTCAAGGTCCATGTTTCACATCCATAGAGCAAGACCGACCACACATAACATTTTAGCATTCTCTGCCTTAGTTTTAAGCTGATATTGTCATTGCAGAAGATGGATTTCATTTTAATGAACGCAGTTCTTGCTGCTTCAATTCTGCATCTAATCTCCACATCTGGGTCAAGAGTCTCCGTGAGAATACTGCCGAGGTAACTAACTAACTAACTAAATAACTAACCAACTAACTAACCATCACGCCGTTTCCCCGCAGGAGTAGGCAGAGAGGACGGACCGCCAAACAACTCGATCTTGGCACATATTCCTTGCCTCGCTTACATTCATACAACGTCTCACGTCTCATACATGCTCTTTTATTATTCTGACTCTTGACATGGCCTGACTCAAGTATCTGATTCACTTGGTCGTGCCATGTCTTTCTTGGGCGTCCTCGACTTCTTCTACCATTCACATTTGCGTCATATATTCAGCTTACACTCCTTTCCTCTTTCAGTCGCTCTACTTGCCCAAACCATCGGAGCGTTCCTTTCTTGATCTTACTCATTACGCTTACATCAGCATCTTTGCGGATTTCCACATTTCTCACACGATCATACGTGGTTTTACCACACATACGCCTCACGGATCTCATTTCTACAGCTTTCAGTCTACTTTCATCCTTCCTCTGCCAGTTCCATGCCTCACTGCCATATATCAGGGTAGGTACCAGCACTCCATTATGGACGGCTAACTTCGCTTCTTTGGACAGTTTTTTGTTGGTGCCAACGGCGTTCAATCCTCCATTAATAGAGTAACTTGCATTCACCCTTCTTTCAATATCTCTATAAGCCTTCCCATCTCTCGTAAACATACTTCCCAAATAGACAAACTCATCCACCTGCTCCAAGTATTCATCATTCACAACTATATTGCATACTGTTTTCGTACTCTCTCTTTCAAACACCATGACTTTATACTTACTTATATTCATCATTAACGCATTCTTCATACAAACTTCGTTCATCCTTGACACGAGAGACTGTAGATCTTCTATACTGTTAGATATCAGCACCGCATCATCAGCATACAACAGGCAACATACTTTCAGATTACTCAATTTTGCGCCCAATCCCATCTCTTTCAATTCTTGCGTACAATTATCCATATATAGATTGAATAACCACGGCGACATTAAGCAGCCTGAATTAATGAGGAGCATCTATTTCGGTTCCCAGAGAAGCAAAATAATGCATTAATATGTAGCTATTTCGTTAAAATTAAAGTGTACAAATTGTCATATTCACTTGGCGCCAAATTAAGTGACATTATATGGTTATACAATTTAGGTAATTTTTTGTCTTCTTTTATTTAACCCAAACTAAGAACTCAGGAACCTACAATATGTTCGGGGTTTGGGTTTAATTATAAAGTATTTAAAAAAGCTTAAATTTTTTTTTTCATTAGTAGTAAATAAAATACCTGAAAAAAATCTCGACTCTATGCAGAAACGAGCAGTCCATTTGATAGATTCTCCTATCTAAACAAAGGGATTACAAGCTATATGCCGTTCTTGTTCTACCGGTATTTCAATGAAAGGGGTTCCGAGGAACTAGCGTCATTAATTCCTTCGGAACCAGTGCATAGTCAGGAAACGCGCCAAATGGTTGACATTTGTCACACTCATCCTTGTGTTCAATACCTCAGCTGTTGTACGATTTGCCATCCTCTGTGTTTTCTCCCTCCCACAACATGGGTCTCTTCAAGATTCAGGTTCACTACTTCCTTTCTACAAAAAAGACCCTTCACACAGTATTCCCAATCGCAAGGGTGACATTGGCCCTGTGGGAAATTATTTTAGTTACGGCCCCGTCTGTGGAGTTAGTGCAAAAAATGTTACTATGAACGAAATAGCTATTAAAACGCATTAATTTGCTTTTTGAGATACTGAAATATTTGTGTAAAAAAGTGTGCAATTCACACGGTAGAAGTAAAACCTTCAGAAAACTAAAGTAGATAAGAATGCGGGACTAGGAGGCACTTTTTTATCAATGTGAAGGATGATTTTTTCCATATTTTTGTCGTCGAATTCCAGTGCACCCTTTCTTGTATATTTTGTCATCTTATAAGTATTTGTGTTTTCTTCTTCGGAGTCGTTAGATGTCGCTTTCTCTTGTGTTTTCTTTGCCTGTTCATTTTGGAGTGATTCGAAGATTGGATATTGATTTTACAAAAAATAAAATATATATTTTTTCGGATTTCGTAAGATTTGATCCTTGGTCCGCAGCATATCTCAGAATATCTCGTTCTCTCACAGGCTAAATCCTATAGACGCAATTTTTTGTCTCTTTTACTGTCGCTCGCTTCCGTTTCATCGAGTTTCAAATCACAACGGTGCTAAAGAAGTTTTTACTTCAAAAAAAATAGTATTTTTTTTACATGAATGTTTTAATACTGCGACGTAATACAGGTTTCCTCACTAATTGAAGCCAGGACTAGCGAGTAACGAGTTTCCTCGCTGGCCAGGCAGGTTATGTTGCCTGTTACCCGCCCGATGCTTTCAGCGTTCACTCACAAAGGACAAACATATCCAAAGCAAACACTAAACACAACTCAAAGGCCTTTAAATTCTGTTCCATCTCGTCAACCTGCTGCTGCGAAGCAACCGGGAATGATATTACAAAGGGCGGTTGGTTAGGGACGTAAAGATGTTAAGACGTAAAATGTTGAATCGTTAGCCCTCAAACGTCTAAAATTGGGTTTGATATAAAAATGAACCGCCTGAAAGTTGAAGTATTCAAGAGACGTGATAATAATAATAATGTATAATAATTAAGACGCCATAATATGTTTTACCCGAATACATTTAAAAACAATATCGCCTATTTTAGCCCTCTGACCCAAATGTGTCGACTGTATAATAAGATAGAGTGTGCTGAAGTAGATATTTTTGTCGATAATTTATATGGATTAAGTGGATAATTTATATGGTGTAAGTGGGAATAACCAGACAAAACCGGAAACATGTCATTTTTAAATCCAATTTTAGACGTATTGACTCTTTTCCATAAAAAAATATAAATTGATTTCGAAAGACTGATCTTTTATCTAGTAAAGCTATGTTTTAAATTTTGATAAAATATGTTTAGTACAAAAAGGTTTTACCGTAGGTCGTTGGCAGATTTGTTAAATTTTCAAACAAAAGGTTTGTACTATACAATATACATTTCAAATCATATAATCATGCAGTAAAATAAATCAATAAATTATCTGGGAAAGCCATGTTTCAGAATTTTAATTTTAGTTTAAATAATATCATTAAAAAAAGATCCGTTCACGTGTTTTGTGACGTAAATACTTTAGTTTGTCTTACAAACTAATATATTAAAGTTTTTTTTTCATTATTATTTTGCTTAACATTATAGAAAAATTATAAATACTTATGATCAAAAAATACATAATTTTAATAGTTTCATTATCACGAGTTTGAGCATTTTTGAATGTAGGTATTTATAAATCAAAGCAAATTGTGAATGAAATAAAATCGATATGTAGTTGTTATGTTGAAATGCTGGTATGGAGAATAATTAATCTTTCTCATAGGAACCGCCCCGTACAGTTGCAAGGGTACGATCGCAAGATCATCGTTCGACGAAATTTAAATTCTCGACCGCATATTTTGCTTTGTGTGACATTTTACGTAAAATCACAATTTGATTTTGCCTCAGTCATTTGAAATTCCCAATAGCAAACCGATTCATCGTATTGAAAACAACCAAAAGATACTAAACATCGCTTAAGTATTTATAAATTTTATCCCATTGTTCTATATTTATACGGGTGGAAAAATGACGTCTTTCATTCAAAGGATTATAAGCGAAAAGAAGCCAGCATCTTTGCCGCAAGCTACATTTAAACAAATATGCAAGTGGTTCAAACAAAGTAACATTGTTTAATTTATCAAAATATTCCCTCCATTTTGTGTTTTATTAAAAATAGTTCATTTTTAATGGTTTATCTTATAGAGATGTCCCGACTAGTCGGCGACTAGCCGATAAAACCGACTATCCGGCCACTATTGTAGTCGTCGATTAGTCGGCGACTAATCGGCAAAGAGCGCCGACTATCCGGCTTCTTACGTTGTATGTATTTCTCAATAATATGAATGTCCAATTGTTCAAAAAACATCCATACACGAGATTTTCTTTTTGACATTATTAAATTTTAATTCTACTTGTTAACTTCAATGAATAATAACAGTATTATCTTTAATTATGCACAAAAAAAAAATTTTTTTTACACTAAAACACCGCTCTCGACCATTACACAAGCAAAAATGAAGGAACAATGCGAAGTAAACAAAACATGTTCCGACACGCTCGCAGGCGGCGTATGCGATTGCGCGCGAATCCGTAAATGGGGCTGTAAACGAAGCGTTACGGAAATCCCCGAAACCGTAATCGGCTTAGCCGACTAGTCGGTCTTATTATAAACGACTAATCGGCTAGTCGGCTAGTCGGCGAAAGCCATAATCGGCACATCTCTATTTATCTAACATTTTTTTAAGATTTAAAAAGAGTGGGTTTTTCTCTTTATGTGAAATTTCAAAGTCAATCCGGAGGATGAAGATTATATCCAAATATTATTAAAAAAATTACGTGATTTTATTTCTTCTTTTTCATCACTATTAGACAAATCAAAACAACAATTTTTTTTTCCCATACAGTCGTGACCCACCTTAATGTATATGTCGCAGGCCGATCGCAAAATCAGGCAAATCATGATGCGCTTCAGGCACTTCGCAATGTGGCTAGACGCATCATGATCTACTTTATTTTACGATCGGCCTACAACATATACATCATTTGCCAGGTGTTTCGTTGCTGGCTTAGGCTGCGTTGCGTTTAGGCTTTGAGTACGGTATTTGGCAAGCATTTTCCCGGCGCGCGAGTTCAAGTAGTATAATTTATACATTATTTAAAGGAAACTCTTGCTCTCCTGATAAATATTTCCCTTTCTCTTACTGGTATTTTATATCATTAATCAACAGGAACGTACAACGTAAGCGCCAATATGCTTAATCATTTTTGGTTTGTGGTATGAAAATTTCATGATGGCAAATTTATCATTTAGTGACATGTTTGCAGTAGCATCCATTTACAGTGGCATTTACAGTAATAGTACTTTAAACCCGCTATTTTATTTTGGTACAAATGTGATATCTCTATTATCGCAGAACTCATTGGACGTATTGATTACATTACTAGTTTCAATTAGTGAAATTTCAAGTTTTGTGGAAGTTTTAAATTATCACCAGTGTTTGGAAAATTATATAAATGGTATTTACAAAAAGTATTTTAATCTCAAAATTAATGTCTAGGATTAATATGACAGCTTTGTGCGAAACGCTATTATTTGGTACAATTTTTAAAATAACGGTGATGTGGTAATTCATTTGTAATGTAAAAAAAAAATTATACCTATTTTATTTCAGTTCGTAAAATCAGATACAATGCCCAAAAATTTACGTATAAGGACGTTTAAATACATATTAATTAAATATGCAAAAGTAAATGATAAATAGGAATAGTTAAAATTTATGGGAGAATATAACTAGGTCCGTAAAGAATTTATTATTGGCACCTGTGCTGATGAGATACTATTTTCGTAGGCGCAATATTGCCTGTCCTTGCTGTCTTTAAATAAAGGGCTTCATCACAATATCAGCATGATATAGATTTATTGTAAAGTGTTTAAATGTCTATTCATTATTAGAGTAGTTTACATCTTTATGTTTTCTTAATGTTCGTGGTATGGAGGAGTAATATCTTATATTTGAGTGATATGTTTTAATATAGAAAATGTCTTTCATCCTCCTTGTTGATTTCCTTGATAGTGTGTTGATGTCAATTTGGGATAAAATGTTTGGTGTAGGTACCAACTGATGCATGTGTAATTTTATGTGAAAGTAGTAAATCGGAATGTTTACGTAGATAACCTGGTTCATACAATATCTTAAAACGAGAGAGGCTCCTAGTGAAGAAAATGGTTCTATGCACCTATGATATTATTATATTACTATGGTACTCAGGTATGGGGGCTCCATCGAAGCCAGAGTAAAGTTAGCCTCCAAAAAACTGGGCGTACTGTACAGGGCCCGCAGATACTTTAATAGTACACAACTGCTAACCCTGTACAAATCACAAGTGCGCCCCACGGTTGAATTTGGCAGCCACCTCTGGTCTGAAGCTCCAAAATACCTGAAAATTACCTTCGACTCTGTGCAGAAACGGGCGGTCCGTTTGATAGATTCTCCCATCTTAACAGACGGATTGCAATCTTTAGAGCACAGGAGTCGGGTGGGAATGCTATCCTTGTTCTACCGGTATTACAATGGAAGATGCTCCGAGGAACTAGCGTCATTGATCCCTTCGGCACCGGTGCATGGTCGGGAAACACGCCAAACGCGTGCCCAACATTTGTACACGGTTGGCATTTGTCACATGAGAACGGGGCGTTTCTTAAAACTCGTTTTTGTGTTCGCACGAAACAGCTCGGCTGTGGAACGATTTGCCGGCCTCTGTGTTTCCTCCTTCTACAACATGGGTCTCTTCAAGACCAATGTTCATTCCTTCCTCTCCTCAAAAAGACCCTCCACACGGCATCCCAGATGACATAAGCCTTGAGGGAGATTGTTTTCCTCAGGGCCTCCTGTGTGGAGTTAATGTAAAAAAAAAGGTAGGAACATCTCAGGTACGTAGTGCTAGTACCTCCATCTGTATAATGCCGAGATATTTATGATGTGGAAGTTTTAGAGATATTATGCAGTATGTCATCTGTGGAGAACTGTGAGTTTATGGGATTAGTTGGGTGGAGTTGGGGTAATCCAGGAGATGATCGCCGTCGTTTGTGGAAATAGATGGCTCGTTAAACCTGGCCGTAGAAGCCCACGTTAAACGGTCCTGCCCACAAATGAGCTGCGCACTAGGCACTAAACAAAGTCTATCTTAATGATAAGTTGGTGGAAAATTATTGTTGTTGGCAAGAACGGATGCGAAATTCTCAGAAGATCCCAAGTCTTTAATGACGTGTGTTTGTGAAATAGCAATAAATTATTGCCCAATGTATCAACTTTGAAATACTGACCTAACGAAATTTCGTCTACTGCATTAGTTTTTGGCGTTTATGACTGCTAATATAAAATTTAAACCTACATATAAAATTGAATAAACAATTTCTTCAGCAATTGCAACTTCTTTGTGGCATCATTTTTTAAGCATATTATATTATATTTAATTTCACAATAATACCTAATTATTTACCCTCTTCTACACTTAGTGTTACAGTTTTGTACATGAATATAATTTATTTATTTGGCTCACCAGAATCACCAGCTCAACAGAATTTTATAATGTAATTATTATATAAATGAAATACATTTTCAACATGGTTATATCGATGATTCTAATTATAGGTGAGCACACGTATTCTTTGTTCAACGATAAGTTTAAATTAAAGTTAGTACATAAAACAGAGGACGGAAATATACATAAGCAAATTATGTACGTATATACCTATATTACGCGATTATCTTTATGCAAGGGGCCTCAGAATGGGTAAACCACTCAGTGAGGCCAACAATTTCAAATTATACTAAAAAATGTTTACTAATGTATCAAAAAAAATAAAAAAAATTTAAGTACATGATGTTAGTTATTATAAAGTGGTTCCATGGAAAATTCGGTAAGTTTTGATGAAATTGAGTTAATCTGGCTCTTCCTTTTGAAAGGACCAACTCTGATAGTCGAGCGGAATATATTGACTGAAGTTGGCCGTGTTTTCAAGTGCCCATCGCAATTTCGTCACTAGCCCTGTCCTGGCGCAACCGATTGAGAGCTTTCCCGGAGTTCCGGGAAATGCTAAAACACCTAATATGAATGGAAATTGGGAGGATAGCAGTAGGAAATATAGTCTGCTTCCAATATCGTTGCTGTCGATAAACCTTAAATGATACATATTTGGTTACTAAACTAACTAATCTCGCCGTTTCTCCTGGGATTAGGAAGAGATGGCATACCACCACAGAACTCTTGCTAACATTTCTTGCTTCATTCACATTTATACATCATCTCACACGAACCCTTCTGTTATTCAGACTCACGACCCGACTCAATCATTTGGTCGTACCATGCCTTTCACGGGTGTTCTTGACTTTTTCTTCCATCTTCAACTTCTTCATATCTATTTAGGATATGTATCCATTTTGTTAGCGGTCTTCCACACTAGTGACCAAATCCTTGAAAACATTACGAAAACTGAAATTCAATCGAAGATTTGAACAACGTATTTTTAAAATAGATCAAAAATGCCATGAACAGCCATCCTACCCGCCCGCACTCAAACTCAACCCTCGTCGCCTTAGTTCGTATTTATCCAATAGACCATTAGAAAATTTTACAGAAGGAGAATGTTTTCTTTCATTATTTCAATGAAACATTATTATGACAGGTGTTTAAGATAAAGCTATTTCCGTAAAGTTAAAATATCATTAGTTGAAATAATTGTTAGTTAAGTGATTAACTATCATTTTTTATTCTTTATTTTTAATTTTAAGGCTCTGCAACCCGGCTCGAAAGAAGAAGATGGAGAGATACAAAATTACGAATGTTAGAGGAGAGCGCTAACATTAACTGCGATAAAATCGATGCGAAAATGGCGAAAATGTTTAATAAAACACGACTCGTTTAAGATAGAGCAAAAATCTCGCGGGCATTATCTTAAACAGCATTTAAAGAAACACTGTGATTTTTTCATACATATAACTTGTAAAATAACTGAAACAAACGTGTTTATAATAATTTTTGGAGCATACTTTGCGATTTTTTTCTGTCGAGGGAATTTTATACAATTTGCGTTTCGGCGTGGGCAAAGTCTAGATATTATCTTCAAGAATAACATATATTTTTTTAAGAGCACGAGACAGTTAATAATTTTTTACCCGTTTAATCACAGGAGACCAGATTTGTCCCAACGCACATAGGTCTCACATAAGACGCCGTAACTCCCTTACTATCATAGTTAGAAATATGTTCTAATCGGTGTTAGAAAGGAAAAACATCATGCTTTATATTCCAATCTGAAAAATAGCCACCAAAAAAATAAAATGTACACTTTTATCTACACAAAGTTTTGAATCGCAAATTGAAAAAAGAATTTGAAACTTCGGGAATTTTTTTATTTAAATTTTCATAGAGCGACAAAAAATTGAGGTTACAATAATGTGTTTGTTATACATTTGTCTAATAAAATGTGCATCTGTTTTTATTTTTTTTTATTATCAGTAACTTTAGTTAGAAAAACATAAGGTGACCCATTTTGAAAACTTTTTTATGTTTGTATGCAAAAATTTTATAATTTAAAAAAAATATAGATTTTTCGAATTCTATAATTTGAAAGCGTATTTAATCACCATTCTAAAACAGTTTTTGGTTTTTGAATGTGTTCAGTAATATTCCAAATATTTGCATTTTATTGTAAAGCGAAAATATTTTGACCATCCGAAAAAAAAGCCAAATTTTTGAAGGGTTAAAACTTACCATGTTTAAGGGAAATATGTAATAAATCGGTAGAAATCCGGGTTGCGGGCCCTTAAAGTGGAGATTGAACAAAAACTAAAATGGTCTATTGGACAAATAAGAACTAAGGCACCAAAAGGCACCAAATCTATAGCGTGTCGGGTGTGACTTCAAAACAGAATGGAGACGATTCTTATTCTTAAATTTAACCGATTTTAATTGAAAAATGTCAGCATCATCAATATTCTTATGGAATTTTACCAAAGTGCAAAAATACTGCCGTTTCTGCACTCGATTATATTTTTATGTGTAATTGCATGTCCCAATCAGTTTTTTTGAGGTTATTATTTATTTAAAAAAAAATGCTTTATCGTACCTACATAATTTTTTACATTACATTCATAGTAAACCATAACTGAACACGAGTAATAAAATTTTGTAGGTAGGAACCTATTTATAGAGTGGGTATCAATTAGAAAATTAAAAAATTAAAACTTAAATAAATAATCATAATTTCGGCCTACTAATATTAAAAAGGTGAAAGTTTAGATGTATGGATGTATGTATGTTTGTTACTCTTTCACGCAAAAAATACCGAATGAACTTTAAAAATTCTTTCACTAATATAAAGCTACATTATTTGCGACTAATATAGGCTGTATGTATTGGCAAACTCTAGCGTTATGAATAAGCTCCGGCGTTATGAAATTATTTATTATGGTGAACGTATGTCTTGCAGTATGAAAGAGACATGCGTGTATGAGTGAGACAGCATGAGGAATATATAAAAGGGTGTCTCTGAATAAACATCAATCGTCTACCTACGACTTATTATTGCTACACCCTGTACTGAGATCAATATAACAAGAGGAATCTGGATCCATCATCACGGAGACCAGAATATCATGTTGATAACCGGCCACGGTCATTACTCGTTTATTGTCCACACGAAAAGCAAAACAAATCGTTGCTTGGTAACTATAAGTAATTATATTGACGTATGTCACAAAGTAGTGAAACTGACCTTTTTATGTGTTTTGCTATACTTTTTGTCTAATTTGTAATCTTCTCCATAATGTATTGGTGAATAACCGTTTTACGGAGAACATGGAAAATAAATAAATAAATTTGACGTGCGCTGTCATTTTGTTATTTGTTTAGGTTACTATGGAGATCCCTTTGATAGTTCAAATTCAAATAAATATAAAATACTAATCTTTATTAATATTATAAATGCGAAACTGCGGGTGTTTGATTGTTACGCTTCAATAGGTGGCACGCGAGCTGTTTTGAAAAATGAATGTAACGGCTATGCAGGGAAGGTGATGGGGGGAGGGGGGGAGAGGAGGGTGAGTAGAGTGAGGATAGTGAAGTGGAGGAGGCGGAGTGGGAAGCCCCCTAATACTATGCGAGCGAAGCCGGGGGCAAAAGCTAGTATCATATATTTCCGTCAATTATTTATTAATTCATCATTTTTTTATTATTGAAAAACCACTATTTAAAGACGCACATTATAATGTAAACATGTGTTGATATTTGATATCCGCTATCGTTAAATTCATAATTTGGTCGATAGTACGCATGACGATTCCATTTTATTTCATGTTGGTGATGAGAAAAATTATTTGTTAGAGGGAAATATCGGTGGTTTCGTCAATAAATTGGAAAACGAAAATATTGAACAAAGGTGATTTGCATATTTTTGCAACACTGATTGCTGTTTTGATTAAATAAATGGGTACGAAGTACCATAAAAGCGATTCCATGTTTGATTTGAAATCAAAGCAAAAAAAATTCAACGCAGTTTGGAGGGATTAAATGTGTAGATACAGTCATTGCAAAATGTGTAGAACAGAAAAATAAAAAGTTTTTCTTTTTTTCTGTATTTAATAATTATAATAACACAACATTTACAGAGCACACTTTTGTGTTATTTCACTTCAAGTGCGCTTAACTACAATAAACTTAAAAATAATATGTCATTGAAGAAGAAGATAATAATAATAATAATCTAAACGAACACATGAAAGAGAACAAGACACAGAAAACAGAAAAAAATAATGGTCGCAACTGGGACTCGAACCCAGAACCTCTCATTTAACCGGGACATGCGCGTTTACCAATTCCGCCGTTGCCACCTCCAACAGTCAAACCGTCATATTAGTCAATCTCATGTTTCAATTTTAGAATCAACAATATTATCTCAACTATTTTTTTTCCATTTATGGCCAACTACCCTTTTTATTGGAGACAATCATTCTAAGAATTAGTTTGTAACCTAGATAGATATATCAGTTGCGACCCATATCTTTTTCTATTTTTCTGTTATAAAAAGAGAGTTTTTTTTTATAAAATTTAAAATAATAATTTTGTGTTCAGTGGTCGTATTCTTAAGATTAATCCTAACATGCTCCTTCCTTACATGCTATTGATCAAATAATATGAAACCAATACTATACAGTATATAAAAAGCAATAAAAAAAGAACAAAAAAAGAAAAACAACAGTGCTGTTATTGCACAGGATAGTAGATAATAATAAACAATAATAGTGCTATACAGCATAGAACGAAAAAAGGTCATTAAAACTAAAATATAATATAAAAGAGGAGGTGGTTGTGGTTCAGAAATAAAAACATTCTGTGTGGACATTACTCATTAAAAGAACAATAAGGAGGAAACCGAAACCAAACAATCACCGGAAACTTGAGTGTATGGCTTAAGAGGAAACCGGGCGGCATTTTGTCCATTAAAAAAACGTATTACTCAATTTACTCTCTGGATTTTGATACTACTTCAAATATTGTTTTAATATAATACAGAAATCGCCCACTAACGTGTCGATACGTTTTACTTTTTTGATAAGTTGTTTCCTATAGGAGTTAGGACCCTCCAAAAACCGTTAAAATTGCCTGTTTTGAATGCCATAAACTGATATACAAAGGTTATTATAAGCAATAATTATCAGCCTGAAACACTCATCCACATTGAAAAAATCTTCCGAGAAAAAATACATGACGCCAACGGGACTTGAACCCGTGCCCTTCTGATTGCCGGTCAGCTGCTCTCCCAATTGAGCTATGGCGGCTTATCTTATACCCGCCAAATGATTCAATATATACTAGTGTTTCATTTAACAATTACTGCTTATTAATTTTTTTTCCACCTGAAAACAACCAACTTTATTTTTGGACAGAGACACTGTTAGTGTTAAATCCGTCGCTAGGTGGCGTCGAGACAAATTAAATAAACTTGTCAAATATTAATTATTATTTTTAATTGTTAAACTAACGTTTAAGACAAGATTTTTATGCATAGCACAAAGGGTAACAATTATTATAAGCAATAATTATCAGCCTGAAAATAATTATGTATTTTTTCTCGGAAGATTTTTTCAATGTGGATGAGTGTTTCAGGCTGATAATTATTGCTTTTAATAATTGTTACCCTTTGTGCTATGCATACAAATCTTGTCTTAAACGTTAGTTTAACAATTAAAAATAATAGTTGATATACAACGTATTTAAAAAAAAGCAAAATGTCCAGGAGTAGAATATTTTGTTTTATGCAGTTAGTAAAAAAATCTTA